>JAMPIT010000848.1:5632500-6236250 GCA_026261815.1 Monarcha castaneiventris obscurior | reverse complement strand
TTATTTCTCCTTATCTCTGCCAGCTCTCAGCTCCGGCCGCACATCTGATGCAGCCGAGTCCGAGCGGGCACTGCCCAGTCCTGGGCTGTCCCGGCCTTTTTGTGCCCTTTCCATCATCCAACCATTCTTCACAACGGATTTATTAGTTACTGTTCTATACCAATTCATTTGCACCTATTCTAGACACGGAATTTCTACCTCTTTTTCATTCTACCAATCATTTTGTGCCACCACCACCAGAGAAGATGGAGGAGAAGGAGAAGAAGAGGAAGAACAGGGCAACGCCCAAAATCCTCCATCTTAAACCCTTCGTCCTCATATTAAAAACCCTAAAATCTACTTTTTTACCTTGTAAAACACTAAACCACTCCTCATTTTCACACTCTCGTGGCTTGCAATGATTCTGGCAGCGTTGGTAACTTTTCCCATGGGCTGAGGTCAAAGCCGGTGCCATTCTGGGCTTCTTGCCAGGGGCTGGGACCCCCTTGCTGGGCTCCTGATTTCCCAGGGCAGCCAGAGGCGTGCCTTGGATTCCAACACTCACCCACACGGATGGGTTTCATTTCCATAAATGCAGCCCACAGTTTGGACAGTGATGCTTTTACTCCTGTTTCAGCCTGCCCCAAATGCTTCTAGTGTGGTGTGGTGCCAGTGTGGGGAATGAAAACTCATTTCCAGCCGAGCCCCCAGGGCTGATCCATGGCCTTGGCTCCCACTGGGATATTGCCCAAGAAGGAAATTCAAGCAAGCGCTGAAGGAAATAAAGATTTCTTCTTCATTACCTTTATTGAAATACATTTATGCTAAAGCCACACTGTGTGAACCTGCTTTGAACATTGCAAGGGAGAGACAAATCTGGGCATTAAGCACCCCCCTGCAAAGGATAATTGAAATCAATGGAGTTGTTGTCTCCCTCTGACACTGGTGCAGAGGCACAGGGATGCTGCTGAGATCCTGCTAATAAGTTGGAGCATTCTGGCAGCAGCTGTGGCTCTCAGATATTCCCTCTGTCCCAGGGACTTTCAGTCAAGGCATCAGGAGCTGGAGCATCAAGACAAGGCCAGTAGAGATTTTTTCTTGAATTAAAAAAAAAATTAAATTTTTAAAATTTAAAGAACCTCCGAGTTCAAAAGTCTCAGTATGTTCTTAATACGCTCTGCAGAAATCCCCCCTCTCACTGCAGTCACAGGGGAGTGAAATATCACTCAGCTACTCCTCTGTATCCTTTTATTTTTTATGTGCTTTCACTCCTTTTCCTCCAACTTCCTGTGATTTCCAGACCTTGTTGAACACTGACAATGCCTCCCTATTATTCCAGCATCTCTAGCCTGCTGTCAGTCAGACTTCAAATCCAGAGCCTACAGCTCCCTGCTTCTGTGCTCCCTCTGTGCACACAAAGCTGAAAAGTAGCAAGGTGTTTTTTAAAGACTCATCTTCATTTTGCTGATCCTCTCCCCAAGAAAATCCCTCCCTCTCCCCAAATCTCTGCAGTGGATCTTTACCTGCCAGCTCTCCCAGGGCAGGAGGGGGAGCAGATCATGTTCCTGACTCCATGCTGCCCCAAATGAGATGTTCTTTATTCCTTCAGGGTGAGACAGGCAGAGCAGGGTATTCCACGAAGGGGTTTGAGAAGAAAACATTCTCAGCATTTCCTGGGAAGGAAAAAAAGGAGATGAGGATGTCCAGGCCTGCCCAGGTAGAGCTGCCCTGCTGGGGCAAGTCCCCTCCTGGGCTACTTACAGAACAAAAACCTCATTATTGGTCTCCAGAAGTGATGTCAGATCGGATGAACCAACGGGAAGGATTCCTCAGTCCACAAGGAGCTTGGAGAGTTACTCTTCAAGAGCTTTGGGATGGAAAGGTGCATTCCAGCTAGTGCCAAAAATTTTCCTCTGGTTGTTTCAGTGTTTTTCTATTAATTATACATTAAATGGTTAATTATAAAATAAATGGTTTTAGGAATTGCATGCCTGGGCTTTGCAAAGGGGCTGTGGGTTGCTTGTAAGCACTGTGATGAGTGTGAGGATAATGTTTTCCTTGATATAATAAGATTAATTTTAATTAAGGAATTAGAGTGTAATGGATTCAACATGGTGCATGTTAAATAGAGGGAAAACTAGAATCATGGAATCCCAGACTGGTTTGGGTTGGAAGGGATATTAAAGAGCATCCAGTGCCACCCCCTGCCACGGGCAGGGACAGCTTCCACTATCCCAGGCTGCTCCAAGCCCCAATGTCCAACCTGGCCTTGGGCACTGCCAGGGATCCAGGGGCAGCCACAGCTTCTCTGGGCACCCTGTGCCAGGGCCTCCCCACCCTCACAGGGGAGAATTTCTTCCCAATATTCAATATAAATCTGATCTTTTTCAATTTAAAGCCATTCCCCCTCATCCTGTCACTCCAGGCCCTTTGAAACCTTTCCAATGATGGATGTGAGCTGTGAATCCCTGCCCATGGTCAGAAGGATGCTGGAACGAGGCCCTGCAGGGATGGGCACGTGGGCTCTGTGCAGTTCAATATTTGTACTCATGACCCAGGAGAAGATACAGAACAGGCACTGATCTCTGCTCTGTGACAGTGACAGGACTCAGGGAATGGCTGGAGCTGTGTCAGGGGGATTTAGGTTGGATATCAGGAAAGGTTCTTCCCCCAGAGGGTGCTGGGCAGTGCCCAGGCTCCCCAGGGAATGGGCACGGCCCCGAGGCTGCCAGAGCTCCAGGATGCCCAGGGTGGGGTTGTTGGGGTGTCTGTGCAGGGCTGGGAGCTGGGCTGGGTGATCCTGTGGGTCCCTCCCAGCTCAGGATATTCTGTGGGTCAGTGAAAGTTTCAGGTAGCAAAAAGCTGATGAAGAGGTCTCATTGCTGTTGGGCTGGGGTGTGTGGGAAGCTGCGTGCACTGAAATGGGGATGGATGTGGAGCCACTCCCACGGGAGAAAGGCTGCAGGGGAGGCACAGCTGAGCTGGGAAGGTGTGAGGGGAATCAGCCCTTGGAGTGAAGATCCACAGCAGTGCCCCAGCCACAGGTGTTCAATAACAGCCACAACCGAAGGAGGATTCCCCTAAATTGCAGGAGAAATTTAGGAATGCACCAGAGGAGAGATTCGATAATGAGATAAAGTCAGGCAGGTGAATAATTCCCAAAGTTCAGTCAGATGAACTTAGCCAAGAGGAGGTTAAGGACGAGTGGTTCCAAAAGAAGGCAGAGAGATTTAACACCAGAGGTCCAGTAGGATCTAAAGCTAAAAGCACAGTATAAACTCATCCAGGCTATAAATAAACTATATGGGCTCTTTTAACGAAGAACATCCTCGTTAAAATGATGAATGAAGGCTTCTCCACCACATGCAATGAACAATAATAGCTGGATGTGTTAATTGTGGGTGCAGCCCTGTTGAAATGGGAGCACAGGGATGTCTGGGGTGTGGAGGGGAGACGAGGTGACCCCCATGTCCCTTCCCCAGGGTAGGGCTGTGATGCACCAAGGTTACATTTTGATGTATCTCATCTCACCTCTGCAGGGGCTCAGCTGGCAGGGACCCAGCTCTCCCTCACACGGCCACCTGACATGGACAAAATCACACAGAATCTAATAAAAGAAAATAAAGATAATTCTAACAAACAAAATTCAAAAGAATCCATTCTGTGGCTGGCCCGTGTCCAGTTCTGCAGTGAAGGCTGTGCAGCCCAAGGCTGGATTCCTGCCACCAGCACTCAAAGGCAACATTTTGTGAAGATCCAGAGGGGCCAAATATGTTTGTGAGACCCACAGGAAGTCATGGCAGGAATGAAAGCCTGTGGTGAAGCCCTTGACAAGGGAGATGTGCAGGTCCCTCTTCACTGGGAGCACGGGCAGTGCTGGATTTCATTCAAGCTGCAGACAGGCATCAGGAAAGAAGGATGAAATCCCAGATTTTTACCAGCAGCTTCTTTCCTCTGAGCCTTTCAGGGAGAGCATCCATATCTAGTGCCCCTGGGACCACCAGAACCTGCCCAGCTCCATCTCAGCTCCACCTCCTTTCCTCCAGAGTGGAAGCAAGTAGCCACGTGTCAAAAAAATATAAAACCATACAATAAGTTCTTTCTCATTGCACATTATTTTGGTGCCTTTTAGCTCTTCAGTGACAGGGGACCTGCTGGACCCTGCTGATTGTGTTTCAGCCTGGGCACAGCTGTGGATCAGAAGCTGCTGGGTTGTTTTACACAGCCTTTCCCAGCCTGACTCCACCAGGACCAGGCTTTGCTCTCTCCCTCTCCCAGCTGCAAACGCAGCGCTTCCCAAAGGCACAGCCTGGTGTGGCCCTCAGCCTGCACAAGGCTTTGTGTGCAGCAGAGGTGTTAGAGGCTTACCCCAAGTTAGGAGTTAATCTCTGGGATATTTAACCCAGTTTGCTCTCGGGAATTGGGATCACTGACAAAGTGTCCCCAGTGACAATCCCTCATGCCCCATCAGTGCCAATTATGTCCTCCTCAGGGTCACACAGATACAGATATCTTCTTTCAGTAGCTCTTTTTTATTTCTCACCTTTCTCTGTGAGCTGCTGTTTAATTCTGTGAGCTTCAGGAGTGATCAGATGGCTGAAGTTTGGAGTCTCTGCTTACACCCCACGGGGCATCCTTGCAAAAGCACCTCACACCAGCCTCAGCTGTGCAGTCCAGTGCTGCAGAAGGACCTGTCCTTGAGGTGCCTAATTAAACTCCTCCTCACAGGTAGGAACAAGCCCTGGCAGTGAGGAGGAGCAGGGAGGCCGTGGGTGCCTGTCTCACCTCTGGCAGCTCCCCCTTTGCCCAGTGCCAAGTGTGAGGCAGGGTTGGAGCAGGCAGATCCCTTTCTGCCCCCCTGGTTGGTCCCAGCTCTCCCTGAGCATCATTAGGCAGCCACAGCAGCCCGTGCCTGCTGCACAGTGCCTCGGTCTGTGTCACACCAGAGCCAAACCTCTTTCATGCCCTGCAGGGACTGGAACACAAACCAAGGTTTGAGGGAGCCAGGAGAGAGGTTTACAAGGCTGTCAGCAGCCCAGCTCTGCTGAGGGATCACTCACACACACAGGGATGGACACTGCAGCTTCCCAGCTGCTGTTGGCTGGCCTCGTCCTGGTGATGCCTTAAGAACCTGGAAACGAAACAATCATTTCAATTTTGAGATGATATTGGTGTGGGAGGTAATATAAAGGTGGATCTTTATTGGAAATCTCCAGGGGCAGCTATGGAAAAATGTCCATGAAAGCCCACCCCCACCATGGGGGTGCACACAGTTTTAGAAGTTTGGTAAATTAGCATAATTGACACAAGAGCACCAATTAGGAGCACAAGTGGTGATGTAATTCCCCTCCACCCTCCACCCCCTGCCCCAGTCCAAGTCCTTTCTAAATCTTCCCCCCTCAGACAGAATTGATCTTTGTTGATGACTGTGTCTGGAAGAGCTGGTTTTAGGCATTGGTTCCCAGGGAAAACCAAGCTAGGACAGGGGCTTTGGAATGTGTTTTGTCTTTCTGCCTAGCAGGGCAGGGAAAAGTACTGGGAAAACTAGCTACAAATGCAATATAGGCTACAGAGCTCCAAATATATGTGTGAAGAACATAGAGAATATATAAAAGAAAAAAAAAAAGGCAAAAATCAATACGCATCGCTGGCAACAAGGTGTGGAGGGCAGGGCCCTGTCCCTGCCCCCCCAGCTCATTGCTGAGGGGCCCTGAGGTGTGTGGAGCAGAGTCCCAGATGTGTGGGGAGTGCAGCTGATCCCACAGCTCAGCACACCCACGAGCTGCAGGGGAGGTCCTGGCATCCCCCTCATGGAGCCAAAATGCTTTGGAGCTGGATGAGCTGAGCTGCTCCCCGTGCCTGCAGGGTGCTGGTGGGGCTGGGATCAGCAGAGGCTCTGAAGGTGGGTCCCTCTGCCCTTCTGGAAGGTGTGTGCCCTGCTCAGCAGGGCTGTGCTCCCCTTGGGGACGTGGCCTGACACACACAGGAGGAGAAGGGCTTTGCATCTTTCTGCAGCTCTCTGACACCCCCCGGGCTGCAGCCAAGTGGGGCTCAGGCTGTGCTGCCAGGGAACAAGGGACAGGACAAGAGGAAACGGCCCCAGGTGGTGCCAGCAGAGGTTTAGATTGGATGCTATGGAAAACTCCTTCAGAGGAAGGGTGGTCAGGGCAGTGGTGGAGTCACCGTCCTTAAAGGCCTTCAAAAATATGTGGATGTGGCACTTGGGGACACGGTTAGTGGTGGGCTTGGCAGTGCTGAGTGAATGGCTAGACTCGATCTTAGAAGTCTTTTCCAACCTTAATGGCTCTAGAATTCAAGGATTCTGTGATCTTTTCAAAATCTCTTGGCACTTTGCTCTCAAGGACTTTTTTCTTCCAGGAATTACGTATAATGTTGAAAAAGCCAAGAGAATGAGACACACTCTGACATCAAACTCAAAGTGCAAAATGCTTCTGACTCTGCAAGCTGTTCAAGGGGGGAAATCTCCCTCCTGCCGTGCCCCAGGGTATGAACAAGCACTTGGGCCAAGCCTGTGCCAATCCTGAGATCCCAGAGCTCAGTGGAGAGGCTGTAGGGTCACTGCTGTTGGCACAGCTCAAGCTGTTGGATGCTCAAGAGGAAAAGCAGACAGGTGAGGTGGTGGAGGAAGGAGGTGTGTGCTTTTAAAAGCTGAGAGAATTGAGATTGTTCAGCCTGGAGAAGAGAAGGCTCTGGGATCACCTCCTTGTGGCCTTTCAGTACCTGAAAGGGACTTAGAACAAATCTGGAGAGGAATTGTTTAAAAGGGCCTGGAGTGACAGGACGAGGGGGAAAGGCTTCAAACTGCAGAGGGCAGGTTTGGTGGGATACTGAGGAGAAATTCCTCCCTGTGAGCTGGGGCTGCCCCTGGATCCCTGGAAGTGTCCAAGGCCAGCTTGGATGGGATTTGTAGCAGCCTGGGATAGTGGAAGCTGTCCCTGCCCATGGCAAGGGGTGAAAAGAGATGATCCTTTCCAGCCCAAACCATTCCATGACTCTATGATTTTAGGCTGTGCTTCCATGCTAGAATTCCTTGGGCTGTCACCAGCTGAGCTGGCTCCTTGGGAGGTTCATTTAAACCCAGCTTTACTGAATGAACTGCCTGGGATCAGAGCTGTGGCTGTGCAGCAGGACCCTGGAGTTTCCCAGCAAGGGTCTTCACCCCCAACTCCGTAAGTTCAGAAAACACAGAATCATAGAATGGTTTGGGTTGGAAGGGATCTTAAAGCTCATCCCACCCCCCTGCCAGGGGCAGGGACACCTTCCAGTATCCCAGGCTGCTCTAAGCCCCATCCAAGCTGGCCTTGGGCACTTCCACCACCAAACTCATCCTCTGGACACTGCTGAGTTCAGATGAGCCCAGAGAAAGGCACAGCCTCTCCCTGCTGCTGTGTGTCCTTTGGGTGAAATGTGGGAATTGCTTCTCTGGGATGTGCTGGTTTGGACCCTGGTATTCACAGGGCTCTGGAAAACACAAAACTCTCTAGGTTTTAATGATGTTCCTCGCCCCTGTTCAGCCCTGTAGGACTGGGTTTCTTCATGCTGGGAGTGGGCTGGGCACAGATTTATGGGTGCTCCATACTCCTGGCCCACCCAAAGGCCCCTGGCTCTGCTGCTTGTTGCAGGGCAGGACAGTCAGTCCCTGAATAATTCATGCCTGCTGCTAGGGCACTAATTTCATATTCATCTGCTAATCTGCCTGGCCACATATATTAAGGGCTTTAAATGTGATATATGCTATTAATCCTGGTACTGAATTATGAATTTGCCCTGAGAGGTTAAAGTGCTGCTCTCACTGGTCTGTCCACGGAGCTGCTCTGTCACTCCTGCTGTGTCCTGGAGC
The DNA here is from genome assembly GCA_026261815.1 of Monarcha castaneiventris obscurior. NCBI lineage: Eukaryota > Metazoa > Chordata > Aves > Passeriformes > Monarchidae > Monarcha > Monarcha castaneiventris. Next base: position 6,228,410 of record JAMPIT010000848.1, on the reverse strand, counting down.
CTGCTGGAATAACCAAGGGAAAAGGTTAATTGGGAGCTGCTCTGAGCACAACTCTGGTTAAGGACCTCGGTGTTGGGGTATTTACTCAGCTGAAGCTCTCAAAACCTCTGCCCCAAAACCTTGTATTACAGTCTGCTCTTTTTTGACGTGAGCTGTGCTTACAGCTCGGGGCATGCTGCAAAAACACCACCTCAGGGGGCTTCCAGAGCCTCTGTCACCATGGAAAGGGGGAGTAATGGTGCCTAAAAACAGAAAAAATGGAGGTTTCTGGATCTCTGCAGTGACTGTTGTTTGCTCTGACTTCTGGGCAATGACCCATGGTGCTGCTGACCTGGCTGGGATCACAGAACCACAGAATGGTTTGGGCTGGAAGGGGCTTTAAAGATCAGCTAATTCCAACACCCCTATCCCATTATCCCCATTCCATGCTGGGTTTTGCCTGTCACCAGCTGGCACTGCCCAGAGGGCTGCAGAGAGGCTGAGACAGCCCCAAAACCAGTGAGTCCCCTCCTGCCCAGGCCCAGGCAGGAAGGAGCCAGTGACACATCCATTCTACAGAGCCGTGTGAATGCCCTCAGCCTTTATGAGCTCCTGCCTGGGTTCTTTTTCTGCTCCCTCTGCGATTTTTCCCATTCTGCTGCTGTCAGCAGCGTGTTTGTCAGCCTGCTGCATTAATACCTGTGCTTCTGCCTCCTTGCCCCTTATTAGCTCGGGGAGAGAAGGGAGATTTGGTGGTTTCATGTCACATTAGAGACTCAGGAAGCTTCTCCACATCTCAGCAGCCTGGGGGAGACAAGGGTTTGCTGCCTGACTGGGGTCTGAGGGATGTACGTGGCTGTGCAGAGGTGACCTGCCAAGCCCTTTGCTGTCTGCACTGATGCCATGGGCTTTTTTCTCTGTTGCTGAATATAAACAACAAAAAAAGAGTAGCCCAGGGAGATGAGACGTGGGGAACTGGAGAGGTTTGCTCCCCAGCGAGCAGCAGCACAAAGTATTTAGAGGCTCACACTGTCAGTAATCAATGCTCCTATTAGATGCTCCTCTTTTTCTGTGGATCTCAAGCTACTTAATTGCTGATATCTAGCCACTGAATCAGTTCACAATTCATTTATTCCATTATCTGCTGCTGGAGAGCTGACGTGGACACTAAAAATCCACAGTCAATTCCCACTGCTCCTCTGCCTCTCTGTGGAAGTGGAGTTAAGGATACTCAAGATTTTTCGACCCAGTGAAGGTATTTCAGGAAACCTGCAGCAAAAGTGCTCCATTGCCATGTTTATGTGCTCAGCCCAGCATGTTTTACAGCCTCAGACTGGAACAGCAGTGCTGCTCCTGCTGCTGCATCCACAGTTCAGGTGCTCTTGCTGGGGGATGCCTTAATTGCTTCTTAATTGTTAGAGATCGTTACTGCTCTGAAACAGGAGGAGTTTCCACCCCCAGATGCAAGGAAGCCCTTCAGCCTTTTTCCAGCCTTCTCTCTAACCTGGGAGCTGCACCCCTTGTTTTACAGGCCACCAACCTGAGGCTGTATTGGTTTGTACCAGTGGAAAAACAGAGCAAAATTCTTAAAATCTCCACGGTTTGGGAATGGGGCCAAGCAAAAGCCACTCCTCAGCTGCCTGTGAGAAGCAGTAGCTCATATTTGTGGGCTGGCTGTATTGCACTGGCCTTCTGCCTGACAGCACCCAAGAGCTGCTTTGTACAGTGCAGTTGTGGCTGATTCTGCAGCTGATGGACAACCTCATGGAAGGAGAGGTTTGTATTCCAGCCCAGCCCTCGCTGTGCAGTGGGATGCAGTGATAGCCATAAAGTGCCCAGATAGAGTTGGTCCATGATTAACAACCCCAGGAGCAGCTTAACAGATAAAGCCATTCCCTTTACCTGGAATCTGCTCTGGGACTCGCTGCTGGAAAGCCTGGATCAGCTGAGCCAGGGGGTAATTGCTAATTAGTATGGGTTATTGTTAATTAGTGAGCATGGGACTGGAGGTGGCTGCTGAAGGCTCTGTGCTTCCCCCAGCTTCTTCCTGGGGTTTCATCCTGCCTGGGAGCCCGGGAAAGGTGGTGTCACTCATCCTTCCTCGTCCTAAAGGGCTCAGACATGTCAGAGTGTGGGCAGTTCTCTGGTGGGATTGGCCCTGGTGATTAAAGATAAACTGTTCTTTGATAGCATGGTGCAGGTAAATAACACCTCTTCTCTGAAATGCCTCTGAGCCCCTGCTTTAACATTCATCTTTAGCTCCTTTCAAAGAAACAACAGCAGAGCCCATCAGGGAGAGATCTCAGTGCATCCTGCCCTGCTGTTGAGCCGTTCTCAGGTCGGTTCATGCTGCTGCTGAACTGATCAAAGTTATGCTGCCTCTGCAAAGGGGACGATCAAAACAGCCCAGTAACACCCTGAAGCTCTTCCTGAGGATCTGCTCAGGGAATAGGGACCCGTGGAACCTCTCTATCTCTCTCTCGGGCTCTGCAGCTTCTGTGCCATAGCGATCTTCCCAAAGCGTCTCCTGAGCGAGGAGCAGCCCTCACTCACACACGTGTGTGAGCACACACACACACAGACAGCTTCAGGAACAGGGTCAGCAGCAAAGAGGCAGCGAGGGGCTCTGCACTGAGCTCCGTGGGAGCAGCTCGTGGCATCTGCACACTGAAGGGGCCAAGAGGCAAAGACAGAGAACAATGCAGAGGCCAGGTTTAAGTGCAGGAGTGGGGCGAGCACCAGAGACCGATGGTCTGAGGGCACGGGGGCAGCACCCAGGCAGGGCTGGGGATGGGAGCAGTGGGGAAGCTCTGGGGCAGCAGCCATGGGGCAGAGGCCAATGGGGGAACCTGGAGTGGAGAACTCTCTGGGCCATGGGAGATGCAAGGCAGCAGGAGGGTGAAGAGGTCAGTGGCCAACCAGGAACGCAGAACTGGGGTAGATTTCCACAACAGAACAAAGCTTCTAGGGAGAAGCTTCTCTTCTCACCCTAACCACACAGAAGTCTCTGGTACTAGGGACTGTCTTACCAGAGGCCTCTTTGTGGCTTGTATCACAGGCTAAATGGCTACCACACTTCGTCTATTCTGTGGTTTGTATCTCAAGCTCCTTTGCAGAGGTAGGAGCATCATCCAGCTCCAGTTTGACACAGGAGAGTTGAGTATAGTTGTAGGTCCCAGCCTATTACAGAAGCCCCAAGGAAGTAGCAAATGCACCTCCTCAGGGTAAAATGTGTCCTTTTGCCAGCGAAGGGCAACATCCCATTGCTGACACCTTCCTGCAGGCACCAAAAATCCACATCGGTGCTTCTGGGCTGTATAAAGGGCACAGAGCCTCACTGCCAGGGCAATGCACAACCCCAGCAGGGGATGGAGCATCTTCTGTGGGACTTCTCCTGCCTCACAAAGCATTGTCCATGTCTGTGCAGGCCCCTGGTTCCCCTGCTGTGGTCTGGTGGCCCAGGAGGCTCTTTGGAGTGACCTGCAGCTGGTGCACAAGCTCACCACATATGCACGGTGCTCTCTGTGGCATCCAGGTGGAACAAGGGCACGGTGGCCCAGGCAAATGCTGGCAGCTGACAGCACCCTGAGGCCCAAATAACTCGGGGTGTGTGAGTTTTGAAGGGTTAGAGGCAGCATCTGCTGTGCAGGATTTTTCTCCCCTCAGTTCAGAAAGTCACACCTGGGGTAGGACAAGAGGAACGAGCTGGGTTGGTGTCCCAGGGAGTAGAGACAGACCAGGCAACTTCCTGGGATGAAATCCCCCTGGTTCCAGGCTGGAGCAAGGAGCAAGGAGCTGAGTCAAAGGGAGGGGTGGCAGAGGGAATTGCCCCATTCTACTGGGGCATCTGGGCTGGGAGACACTCGAGGTCTTGGCCAAGGACACAAGCACCTGGCCGTGCCAGCTTGTGGCTGAGCCACCCTCGTGCCTCCCAGATCTGCCCAGGCCACAGAGCAGATGTCCCTGTGCCCTGTCCCCCTGGGCAGCCGTGTCCCCCTGGGCAGCCCTGCTGTGGGAAGGGCCAGTTGTCCCCCTGCAGCAGCCAGCATTCCTGGTATCCCAGCACTCCTGGTATCCCAGCACCCACTCCCTCTCCCCAGCTCTATAAGCACTCATTTGGCTCTTGTTATTGGGTTATTTATAGTAACTCTGCCAAGTGTTTTGGAATCAGGAGAAGGGCACGGAGCTAAATACAATAGCATCACCTCGTGAGAGCTGACATTTAGAACCAGGGATCTCATTACCCAAACCAAGGGAGACGGCAAATGTCAGGAAAAGCCGGTGGCTGTTGGCTCCGTGCTGTGACTCCAGGCTGCTGGCTGTGGCTGCAGCAGGCACAGGAGGCCTTGGCAGCCCGTGGGGACAGCCCAGAGCCCGGGGGGACACCTCCAGCACCCCTTCAGAGGATGCAACTTGTGCTGCTTTATCCAGGGCTGCCTGGAAACAGCAGCCATGTGAGGCTGGGTGTGGTCTCGACACAGGAAAATGCTCCATCGCATGCTTGGGTTGTGTGTTCCTGTGGCAGTGAGGCTTTGTGTGCTCTCCCTTTCCCAGAATCAATGATTGCCACCATCATTCCCACCCTCAGACCCTTCCACTGACGCCAGGAGGGTCAAACACATTCCTAGACCTGACTACAAGTATTTCCAGCCAGACCTGGTGTAAAGAGCAATTTCCCAGCCTGCTTTTTCCTCGCAGAGGAATTCCAGTGTAGAGCTTGTCCGGGCTGTGTGAAGCAGTGCAGCTACCCAGAAGCCCAAGTTAATATTCATGCACTGTGCAGAATTCCACATACATCCAGGATTTCATATACATCCACCTCTCATCAGCCATGTCAAGCTGTCTTGACAGCTAATGAGGGAGGCACAGCCTCGAACCCAGCAAGTCGTAACTGAACAAATATGATAAACAACCTGTTTCCAGATGGCTTTTTATGTAAAACTATTTATGCAGCGTTGATAGATGCCGAATTTTATGCCAATAAATCCTCGTATTTTAAAACATTTGCCTTCTTAATTGCCCAGTTTACATGTAAAATATGTTTATGTGCATTGCTAAGTTGAAAAGTGGCCTGGGAAGAGCTCTGGATGGAGTAAGCACCACTCCTGTGCTGGCCCATCTGCCTGGGCTGCTGGGAAAGGTGGCACAGGAATGTCACTGGGAAGTCTGGTACTTAACAGGAGCCAGACCCTGATCACAGGAGAGTAAGTGTGGTTGCTAAGCTCCTGTCTCTGGCTCGAAGGTGTTTGAGGGGAGTCTGGGCCCTTGAACGCTGCCAGGGAGATGCAGCTGGGGATGGATCCGGTGCTGGGAGCAAGGCTGTGGTTTGGGGGTGGGTGATGCTGCTGCTGCAGCCTCTGCTTCACGTCCCTAAAATCATATCAGGGAATCCCCAAATGGTTTGGGCTGGAAGGGACCTTAAAGCCCATCCAGTGCCACCCCCTGCCATGGCAGGGACACCTTCCACTATCCCAGGCTGCTCCAAGCCCCAATGTCCAGCCTGGCCTTGGGCACTGCCAGGGATCCAGGGGCAGCCACAGCTGCTCTGGGCACCCTGTGCCAGGGCCTCACCACCCTCCCAGGGAACAATTCCTTCCCAATATATACTCTGAGCCTCTCTCAAAGTGGCCCAGCTGTGTTTTGGGCAGAGGTTGTCATCTGACCACTTTGTGCTGTCCCCTAGAGAGAACCCATCCTGCTTCTCTGTGCTTCACCAGGCTTCCTCCAGAGCCAGCCAAAGCCCTCTTCCATCCCCTCACCCTACAGAAACACAAATTGAACAGACAAAATGCAGCAGGAGGCTCTGAACATCCCCCAGCTCTGCTGCTGAGCCTTGATCCCGAACCACCAACACCTCTGGAGACTACAGGGCACCTTCCATGTGGTGCTGGCTGCAGCCCAAGGAGCTGAGCAGTGGCAGGAGCAGGAGACACAGAGCCCTGTTAGCCTCTAATCCAATTAGTTTGTGGTGTATCTGCATTCTTATTACTGGCTATTTGCTCTAATGGGTTCAATCATGTACAACATTAACATAAATTGACACCAAGCAGAGTTATTCCTTCGGAAATGTTTGCTCATTTAGGATTGTTGGTCTCAACTCTACAGTATATGGGGTGTTTTATTTAGCCTCTAACTCATTTATTGGGTATTTATAGAAGAGGGCTTTCCTGAGCAGTAAAACCATGGGGCTTTGCACACAACAGCTCTGTCCTTCTGACAGGTTTATTTGGGTTTATTTCTCTGCGGGAGAGCTTTGCCTCGCTCTGTTTTCACCTCAGCATTGCCTCTGAAGTCATTAACCAAAGTCTGCCCTGTCAGTGGTGATGTCCAGGCACCAGGGCCTGGCTGCTCCTGCGAGGGCAGGGCTGGGAAGGAGGTCAGGGCACATTCCAGGGCTCCCCATGATGCCATGATGATTTTTGTCTTTTCTTTTATACCCCTGTTATACCTTTCTACAACTTCTGTATTTTCGATGCTTTTTGCCTACATTCTTAGACTTGTTTGTTAAGCCAAGAGACTAAACATTTTAGAGGCTTCGTAGTTCGGGTGCCAGGGTGCCCAGAGCCCAAGGTCCTCTCCAAAACACATTTTATAAACTAAGACAGAACCATCCAGGGGAAGGTTCCTTGGGGGGGGGGGCTCATTTGAGCCTCTCATTGGGGAATATTTGATAGATATGCTAATTAGTAAGACCTAGAATGTAAGACCAGATCTAGAAGAGGGGGACTTTGCAGTGGGGATGGGGGGGTGCACAGAGGTGTGTTCGACCTGTTCGTGGTGCACCTAAGGATCCTTACAATAAATACCAAGGTAAAACCCTTTTTCCCCTTCTAACCGTGTTCGCCTCTTAATTTTTAAGACTAAGAAAGGCATCACCCAGGCGTGGCTGAGCTGTGTGGGCACCTCTGGCACTGCACAGCTGAACCTGCAGGGCAGAGCTGCTGCCTCCCCTCTGGGAGCAGGGAACAAACCCTGCAGATCCCTGTGCTGCTGTTCCCTCTTCTCCAGCGTGGAGCAGGAGCCTCCACCACCCCCATGAGCACCACCAAATCCCAGAGGGCTCCGACAGCAGCAGCCCTGCCTTGCTTCACAGAGAGTGGGAAGTAGTGAGCAGGGAATCACAGAATCACCGAAAATCCTGGGCTGGAAGGCATCATCCACAGGGATCATCCACAGGGATCACCCGGCCCTGCACAGACACCCCAACAACCCCACCCTGGGCATCCCTGGCAGCGCTGCCCAAACGCTCCTGGAGCTCTGGCAGCCTCGGGGCCGTGCCCATTCCCTGGGGAGCCTGGGCAGTGCCCAGCACCCTCTGGGGGAAGAACCTTTTCCTGATCTCCAGCCTGACCCTCCCTGGCACAGCTCCAGCCGTTCAGAGGCTTCGTGCCACCCTTTCAGATTTCTGGGAGAGCTCCAAGGAGTTTTTTAGCTTCAAGAACAAAGTATGGACCCAGCCAGGCTCCCAGTAACCCTTATTCTGGTGAGGGAGCTGAGCAGGAAATCTCTTGTGCAAGGTGTGGGACACTGAACTCACTTAAAATGTTTCCCTAAAGCCTTTGCTCTCAAGGCAGCCTTTTCCCCAGCTGAGGTGCTGGGTCTGGCTGCAGTGGGGGCCACATTCTGACAGTGCCCTGTCGGTGGCATTAGAACCTCTCCTGAATTCTTCACAGAGCTGCAAGTTCAAACAAAACCATCATAAAGGAAGATTGGCTTTGATGAGGCCCAAAAGCACAAGAAAACAATTTTGGGAATAAATAATAAAATAATTTAGGCATTGTCAAAATATCCCATTTTGATTTTGAGGCAGTTTTTTTGTCGCCGAGGCAAGAAAGGCTTTGGTTTCCAAACATGTTTAATCTTGGACTAACCAATAGGCTAAGAAAGAAGAAATGTCAAATGTCATTTTCCTCTGGAGTTTATGAATATGGGACATTTGACAGCCCAGGACTCTATTTGGCTGTGTAACAAAAAAAAAAGCATGGTTTGCAAAAATAGCATGCTTGGGGGAAAAAAAAAAGAAAGAAAAAAAAAGATGAATAAAAAGAAGACAAAAATCTTGTCTTTTCATCCTAATTTGACCAGGATGCTGGTTTTTCTTTTTTTAAAATATGAAGACTTTTTTACCAGAAGAGAAAACCCTTCCCTGTTTCTGCTCCAGTTACCACCATGATGAGCATTTTTAGATAAGATTTTGATGGGAGAAGGGGGTGGAGAGAAGTCCAGGACTTTCTGTGTTAACTTACACGTTCTGTGCAGCTCTTGACTGACATTCTGCATTAAAAATCTTGAAGATCAGGATTTTTGGGACAGCTGCATTTGCCATGGCCTAAACAGCACATGGAGCTCAGGAGGGAGCCCACGGAGAAGGGGACAAGATGCTCACACAGAGCATCCATCAGAGCTCTGCTGGAGCTAAACTGGGCTAAACTGGGATTGATACGGCACAGGAAATGCAGCCTCACTTCATCCCAACTCCCCAAGAAAGGGAACTGCTCTATGGATGCTGAAAAAGCCTCAGCAGAGAATTTCTTCAGCTCTCTGCAGCAGTTGGTGAGAGCTCTGTCTTTCTCATGCTGAACTATGCAAAACATGATAAGGTTTCTGTAAACCGAGTTTGCTATCTTGCACCTGCAGATAGAATTGTTATGATTTCAACTAGGAGAATGAACGATGTGAGAACTGACCCATCACTCTGGTAGGGAGTTAGCAAGAGCTCCAATAACCTCGTGCCATTTAGGTAGACACTAGGAGAACTAAACACATAAAAACCCATCCTTTGTTAATTAAATAATTCCATCCATTCTCTTGACTGCATTGCTGTCTCTGAGTCTTTCTTAACCCTCTGGCCAGCAGCTGTGACACTGCTCCTCCAGCACCAAAGCACCTCAGCCCCCACTCCATCCCCATTTCCAGAGGGTCCCAGGAGGCCAGGCCAAAGGAGGAGTGTGGAAAGGACAGCCCAGCCACCACCACGGGCTCAGCTACACGTCCTCCCATCTCCTTTTCCATCCCACATTTCAGTGACATTTGAGAGTCCTCTCAGATTTTAAAACACATGGTTTTTGACATTTTATTACTCGCCTGTCTCAGTTTTATGGTTATTAGGATGGGTGAAAAATTAAGGTTCCTGGAGGCTCCGGAGAAAACCTCTATTTATCCAAAGGGCATGAAAAAATGGCTGCATCCCTGTAGGTGACAGAAGGAAATTTAGGATCATTCCAGGCTCTCGGATGCTTTGCAGAATGAGCATTCCAGTGTCAGCAGCTCAGCCCCAAATCCTTTCTGCTGTGCTACTCTCATTGCATCCTTCTGTCCCCAGAGTCCACGACACTCACCTGGGCTGTGGGCACAAGGAGATATCCAAATTCCTGTGAGAAAGACACTGAGGGGCTGGAATGTGCCCAGGGAAGGGAACGGAGCTGGGAAGGGGCTGGAGCCCTAGGAGCGGCTGAGGGAGCTGGGAAAGGGGCTGGAGAATTCCTGAGGGAGCTGGGAAAGGGGCTCAGCCTGGAGAAAAGGAGGCTCAGGGGGGACCTTGTGGCTCTGCACAAGTCCCTGACAGGAGGGGGCAGCCGGGGGGGGGGTCGGGCTCTGCTCCTACAATGGACAGGAGGAGAGGGAACAGCCTCAGGCTGGGCCAGGGGAGGTTTAGATTGGATATTATGGAAAATTACTTCAGGGAAAGGGTGGCCAGGCATTGGCACAGCTGCCCAGGGCAGCAGTGGAGTCTCCATCCCTGCAGGGTTTAAAAACTGTGTGGATGTGGGAGATGGGTTAGCAGGGCTCCTGGTTAGGAGGAGCCAGTGGGAAAGGAGCAGATTCCCTGGGATTTGCCTGCCAGGCTGCGTGTGCAGGGTCAGCTCTGGCACAGGCTGCTACCAGTCCAGGAGTGGCTCCAACACACCTGCAGATCTGGGATAAATGTTCTTCTCTCTCAGCAAAGTCCCTGCTTCCTGGGAAGCATCTGGAAAAACAGATCCCTGGGACTGCCAGTGCTTCAGGCCAGCTCTGTGGCTTGTGGGAGTCCCTGTGGTCGCCTTTCAGCGTGGGCTCTCAGCCAAGACAGGGCTTCTTACAGAGCACTCTGGAACTGCTGTAGCAGGAGAAAGGCTGGGGGGGGCAGGGGGAGGGGAAAGAAGAGATTTTGATTGGAATTTTCGTGGTGAAGAAAAGGCTTTGATGTGACGTGTCCCAGAAGAGCCCAAAAGGACCCGGTGCCAGGCCTCACCACCCTCACAGGGAAGAATTCCCAGCCACTGGGTGAGGAAAGACTCCTGATGAGGGGGAAACCTCAAACGTGCTTCTCCAAGGCACCTTGTATCTGTCTGAATCAGGGTTTCTGTGGAAATGATTGATTGGAAACACCCCATGGCCTGGAGCAGATCATCTCCTGATTGCTGGTGCTGTTTCCACTGCCAAGCTGCTGATGCTGCCCAGGATGCAGCCTGGATTTCAGGGTGGGTTCCTGGATTCCAGGGCACTGTGTGACAGCACATGCAACAAGGAGTCTTTAGGACAAGTCCTGAGCCTCCAAGCCTTGAGATGCCCATGGAATCCAGGAGTATTTAGGGTGGGAAAGCCCTCCAAGATCACCAACTCCAACCCTTAACCCAGCACTGCCAAGCCCACCACTAAACCTTGTCCCCAAGTGCCACATCCACGTGTTCTTTGAACACTTCCAAGGACAGTGATTCCACCACTGGGGAGCCTGTTCCAATGCCTGCCCATCATTCCAATGAAGAAATTTTCCCTAATATCCAACCTGTTCCTGTGCTCTGCTCACCCTCACCCCGGCCTCTCCCACCACCCCATCCTGAGCCAGGCACCACTCAACGACCACAGGTTTTCCTGAGAGCCTCCCCTGATGGTTTTCAAGCTTTTTCCCTGTATTTCTTATGAAATAGGAGAATAAATAAAAAATGCATTTCTTTGGAAAGAGCACTAAGACCGAAAGCAAACAAAGGGGAAAAGCCAAAGCAAACAAACCCTCCACTATTTTTAAAAAATTGCCTGAAGAGACAAAACGTTTCATTTTGGCTTGAGCATTTTTCTATTGAGAGTAAGAAAAGCAATGAGCAAACAAACAACAGCAAGAGCAAAGTGAGCTTGCCCAGCCTGTTGCTATATTACATACATTAATTTCCTTTTTTAGTGTTTTCACTTCAAAACACAGGGAAGGATGATGAAAACCCCTTTTGCAGGTGTTATCTGCCTTGCTCAGACTCGGGTGTGTGGCCAGAGCTCGGGGTCCCCATGGCCAGGAGGACAAGGAGAGGTTTGGAGGGGAATGGAGAGGCCAAAGGCAGCTCCTGGATGGAGCTGCTCCCTCCTCCCCTCGCTGCTGGGTGTTGTGGGGTTTTCCACCTGGGGCAGCACAGGGCAAAGCCTCTAAATTCAGCTTTACTGCTGTGTTGGGTTCTGGTGTGTAGGGTTTGGGATGGCCGGGACAAACAGGAGACAGGAGATCTCTGGTGCTGGTCTTAGAGCATGAGATTTATTGATGAGGGCGTGGGTGTGAGGGAGCTGCTGGGAGCTGCCAGACACAGCTCGAAGCAGGGCAGAGAAGCAGTGAAGAGATGCAGGGGTGCAGAAGTGGTGTAGGAAGAAAAGGGGCAAGGGCAAAAGTAAGAGAGTAAAAGCAAGAGCGAGGGGCAAGAGGGCAGGGCAAGAGAGCGAGTTCCCGTCTGCAGCACAATAAATCATCTTTTGTGCTGAATATTCTAATTTCCATTAACCAATCTAGAACAAGCTACAAATCTTATAACATTTACATACAGCCTATAAGAATCATTGCATTACCATATGGGGTTACATTTTAAACTCTAAAAACTACGTTTTGGACCCTCTGCCAGGCTGGGAGGGTCTGCTCTGACCCTTGGACCTTTCTGCAAGCAGAGGGCATTGTTTAATTAAAGGGGATTATCTTCAGCTGGCCACACCATTGTTTTCCAGTTGTTCAGTAACTGGGGTTGGGTAACTCAAAGTTTGTCTTCATTTCAATCTCGCTTATAGTTTTCATATTCTCAGCATCTTTAGCCAGGCAGTCACATCTATGAGCCTGTTCTCCCACACTGCTGCACATGTTTGCTGGTGGCCTGAACTTTAGCTCCCAAAACCTTCCTGAACAGGAATCACCTGGAGCAAACCCCAGCACTGAAGCCTCTCTCCCCTTGCAGGGTGCTGTGGCTCAGGTGTGGAGTCTCCTGCTCCTTTGGGGTCTTGCTGACCACTTTTACTGCAGTCAAAGTTGCTGGCAAGGGACCGTTGATTCACTACTCCAGCTTCATAGTTAGGGTGCCAAAGTATCCAGAGCCCAAGGTCCTCTCCAGAACACATTTTGTAAACTAAGACAGAACCATCCAGGGGAAGGTTCCTTGGGAGGGGGGGGGCTCATTTGAGCCTCTCATTGGGGAATATTTGATAGATATGCTAATTAGTAAGGCCTAGAATGTAAGACCAGATCTAGAAGAGGGGGACTTTGCAGTGGGGATGGGGGGGTGCACAGAGGTGTGTTCGACCTGTTCGTGGTGCACCTAAGGATCCTTACAATAAACACCAAGGTAAAACCCTTTTTCCCCTTCTAACCGTGTTCACCTCTTGATTTTTAAGACCAGGAAAGGCATGAGGGGGACACCCCACACAACTCTTGCTGCTCCTGCCAGCCCTTTCCCAAGCTCACACGCTCCATGTACAACTCTCTTCCCTCTCAATCCTGCCAGAATCCCATTAGCTACAACATTTTTACAATCCCCAGGCCGTGCTGGGGCTTTGCTCAATGTTCCTTCCCCAGCTTTCCCAGCTCCCTGGCACAGTGTCCAATTAGTGGGAACAGCTCGGAGCTTCCGTGCACTCCATTGTTACCCAGTGCATGCCTGGGAAGTGGCCTAAATTCCCCCAGAGGATTTTTAATTATTGCTGCTGGAATTCATTCTCCTTCCCCTCCTCGAGGGCTCCCTCACCCCTCATCCACGTTTTCCTCTGAGGTACCACCAGCACTGCTGGCCCCAATTAAATGCAGCTCTTGTAATCACTTGTGGGCGATGAAACACAAAAATACACAAAAATTGTTCCCCCCCCCCCCCCCCGCCATTTTTTTGTTTGTCTGCTCTGAAGAACCACTTGTGGATTCTGGCTTGTATTCCCAGCTTCTGTAATTATGGGAACTGTCATCAGCGAGCAGGGAAATGGGCCTGGAAAATTCGAAACACTTGGAATTTGGCTTGTAATATTTCAGTAAGAACCTGAACCCAAGTAATCCAAGGCATGTAAAAATGGCTGTGTGAGTAGGCACAGGTACGAAAGGTGTCCTGTTGGGCATGATTTAGGTGCAGACTTACAGCTAAACCCCAAAATGGAGAGGCTCAGTTTCCCTATCCCAGGCAGAGATTAATAACAAGGGAAAATTGACTCAGGCTGATCCAGGGGAGGCTCAGGCTGGACAGCAAGAAAACTTTCTCATGGCTGAGTTTCCCATTTTCTCAATTCCTGATATTCTTCCAGCAAAACAGGGCATCTCCCCCACCCTCCCATCTGCACTATGCACAAATAACTGATCTTTCCTCTGATGAATACACTGGAAAATAGACACCACTCCAGTGCCACTTCCCACCAGATAGGTCTCAGGGTTAGAGGAAGAACATTTCATTTTAATCCAATCTGTTTCTTAGAGTACATTTACTCCTTTCACACCTTTTCCTCCAGTTAAGCCAAAGCTTAAATTTAAAAACTCTCCCGAAATTAAACAAAACAACAACTCTGTGGTCACAACAGGCTTTGCTGTGAAAGCCTGCTAATGAAACCTGCTGCTGTTTCCAAAGCGTTTCATCTGGGAAATTCCCAGATTACATTTTTCAATTTATTTTTCCTTTTAATCCTCCCTACCTTTTTCTGGCTGAACTTCCTGCTGCTGTTTCAAGGCATTCTTGAATATTTGCTGCTGTTTGCTCCTTCCCCTCCGAAGTGAATTTGAAGCCAGTGCATGGTATGGAACAGCACAAGGAAACCATATGGCAGCAGCCCCTCGTTGTCAGGAATTTGGATGGAGATGAGGAGCTGCAGGGGGCAGAGAGAGACCTGAGGGGAATCCTGGCACTGCAGAGGTGACTGTGCAGAAACTGCCTTTTTCACTCTGAAAAATGGCATTAAAAGAGGCCTCATCCTGTACAGGAACAGGAAAGCCCCAATGAGATCCAGAAGAATTGTTGCAAACCTGGAAATGGGAAAAGATTGGAAACCAGCGGGCATCAGCCCTGCAGAGGGGAGGCTGTGGGGGTCCCATCCTGGGAGGGGGCAGCTGCTGGAGGAGGGATGGGGTGAGCCATCCCAAAGTGCCTTTTGGAAGTGAAAGGGAGCTGGACATGACCAGTTTTGGCCCCAAACAGCCCTTCCCCTCTTGCCCCCCATTGCTACGAGGCCATGCTCCATCTCCTGCTTCCTTCCCCTCATTTTACAGCTGCTTCCCTCCCTCTTTTCCTTCTTCCACTGTCTTTGCTTCTCCTTTTTTGTTTTTATTCTCTTCCTTCTTGCTGCCTGGGTTTTATCTGTGACTTTCAAAAACGGGCCTTGGCTGTAAAATTCACTGTATGGATTATCCATTTTTCAACAGAGTGCTCCTGACGTTGTGTGGGGAGAGAATCCAGGCAGGAATATATAAAATATATAAAATACATAATATCTATATTGAGCAAACAGCACAAGCTCTTCCTTCAGAGAGTTCCTCACAGTTCACGTGGGAAAAACAGAGCCCAGACACTGAATCATAAATCTCCAGCTTAATTAGAGGCACGGGGGGCTGGAATTCCAGTGCTGCTGGTGGTGCTGCACAGCTCCTGCCCGGGTGTCTGCCCAGCCCAGGCAAGGAGCTGATGGAGCACTGAGCTGAGTAATTCCTCAAAAACACTCCATTTAGGAAAAGGAGCAGCAAGAACCATTAGCAATTTCAGTGTGTCAAGGAAACTGCGCATTTCATGCAGGGGAGGGAGGGCAGGAATCAGTCAGCGTGTTTTCATCAATGAGGGAAGAAAAATGGGCTGAAAGAGAAGGGAAATAGTGGGGACTTGAGGCAGAGAGAAGGCAGGAGGAAAAGATGGAGTTGAAATCTTTCTTCTCATGAAAGAGACAGGGAGGAAGGAGGGGGGAAGGGGCGGCAGCAATTTGGTGGAAAATGTGTGAGCTGGCTCGCTTTTAGAACAACTGGTGAATACCTTTTAAAATTGACTTTAAAATCAATTGCATAACTTAAATATGTCTCATAAAATGGAGAGGAGGAGGAATTCCTTCACAGGAGGGGTGGGCAGCTGGTCCTTCCCCTGGTTTTAGGAGCTGCAGAGCAGTGCTGTTTTTCCTACAGACCTCCCCAACATCTGGAGCTGTACTTGTGGGTTTTTACCTCATTATACACCTGCCACAAAAGCACAGCCCCTGCTCAGGTGTGAAGCCCAACCAGGAGCCAAATAATGATGTCCCTGCTCCAAAGCAGTTGTATTTGTGGGCAGGTCAGGCCTGAGACAGGAGAGGAGGGGAAGCAAAGAGGTATGGGGAGACTCCATGAGTGCTGTGACATCTCCAAAGGGCAGCATTGGCATCCCAGGGAGCCAGCCCTGGGAGAGGGGAGCTTGGGAGCATCTCAGCACTGCTCTGGCTGTGGGAGGACTGGGGGAGGCTTTCCAAGAGAAATTCCAGGCACTCCCTTGCAGCCCTTCTCTTTGGGATGATCCAGCTGCAGCTCCATCCTGCTCCATCCCTTGCAGCCGCGTTATCCGTTGGGTTCTGGGGAAATATTTCCAGCAAATTACAGGAATTGAGGCCATTTTCCTCGCAGGGACCCCGGGCACCTCCTTTTTCTCCTCTCTGAGCTCAGCTTGGGCCATGCCCTGTGCCAGAGCTGCCATGGGCAGAGGGCTGGGAAAGCACAGCAGAGGTGTTAAGGAATTCTCTGGGTCCTGGAGCAGCTGAACCTCCTGCTGGCAGCTCATCCCCTGGACTCAGCCCCTTCCTCTGTAGCTTGGCCCCTGTTTTCATATGCAGAAACCTGAATTCTGTGCCCTGGCCTCTCCCACCCCTCAGTTTGAAGAGCATTTCATCCCAAACCTCACCCGTGTGATCTCCCTCCCCATTCCCCCTTTGATCCTGCTGGCTCCCTGTTCCTTTTCCTAATACAGGAGCACATTTAGCAGCTCAGGAGGAGCTAATGGGCAGGTTTCTCCATCATTCTCAGAACCATTAGTGCTCACATCTTCCCTCTCAGTAGGGCACATTTGTATGTTTAATTTAAGAAGGCGATCTGTCAAAAGTGATATCTCAAGGTAGCACTGAGCTGGATAAATATGTCAGAAACAATAGCTCCTGCTGAGAGGAACAAATGTTCGGAAAATTCATCCTTTGGAACATCTCAAGACTGAGAAAATCAAGCC
Source organism: Monarcha castaneiventris obscurior (assembly GCA_026261815.1). Lineage (NCBI taxonomy): Eukaryota > Metazoa > Chordata > Aves > Passeriformes > Monarchidae > Monarcha > Monarcha castaneiventris. Next base: position 6,212,016 of record JAMPIT010000848.1, on the reverse strand, counting down.
AGACTGGCACCTCTGTCCCAGAGCCCCTCACTGCTGCCCTCCATCGCCCCTGGCACCGTGACCCTGAGGGGCACAGAGCAGCCTGGGGCTCCTCCAGCTCCGACAGGGAGCAGTGCCTGGAGCAGGGCAGCGAGGATTCTGCTCGGCACAGGGACTCAGCTCTGCTGGGAAATTCTCAGAGGAAATGGGATTTACACACAGAAAATGTCAGGGTGGGCTTTAGAACCCGGGGGTTGAGTCCTGGCAGTGATGTTTGCTATCAAAGGAGCCCAGAGCTGTGTGAGCACCTCTGACAGATACAGGGGCAGGTGGAGATATCATCCCCATCATTGAGTGCACAGGAGATCAGGGAACCACAGAATATCCTGGGCTGGGATCACCCACTACAACCCCAGCCCTGCACAGACACCCCAACAACCCCACCCTGGGCATCCCTGGCAGCGCTGCCCAAACGCTCCTGGAGCTCTGGCAGCCTCGGGGCCGTGCCCATTCCCTGGGGAGCCTGGGCAGTGCCCAGCACCCTCTGGGGGAAGAACCTTTCCTGATCTCCAGCCTGACCTCCCCTGGCACAGCTCCAGCCCTTCCCTGAGTGCTGTCCCTGTCACAGAGCAGAGATCAGTGCCTGCCCCTCATCTGCCCCTCATGAGGATGTTGAAGACCACAGTGAGGTCTCCCCTTAGTCTCCTCTTGCCCAGGCTGAACAAACCCTGTGCTCCTCATACCATTTCCCCTCCAGACCCTTCCCAATCCTCATGGCCTCATTTGGACACTCTCTAACAGCTTAATGTCTTTTTTTATATTGTGGTGCCCCTGGAAGTGTTGGGGTCCAGATTTGTGCCCAGACAACACTGTTGTCTACTGGCCCAATGTCTTCTGAGCTATAAAAAGCCAAACAGTAAATCAGATGGACTCACCCCAAAGAGAGAACCCGGGAATTGTGGCTGTGCCACGGCCACACACAGGCTGGAGTCACAGAAAGCCCCCACTCCCAGTAACTGACCCTGGCAGGACTGGTTTGCAGTGGTGTGAGCCCGTGCTTTCCAGCAGCCATCCCACCAGCTGGTCACTGCATGCAGCTGCACTCACTCCATCCCTCTGCCATCCTTCCATCCCTCTGCCATCCTTCCATCCCTCTGCCATCCTTCCATCCCTCTGCATCCATTCCATCCCTCTGCATCCATTCCATCCCTCTGCATCCACTCCATCCCTCTGCATCCATTCCATCCCTCTGCATCCATTCCATCCCTCTGCATCCATTCCATCCATCTGCATCCATTCCATCCCTCTGCATCCATTCCATCCATCTGTATCCATTCCATCCCTCTGCATCCATTCCATCCCTCTGCATCCATTCCATCCATCTGCATCCATTCCATCCCTCTGCATCCAGCTGCCCTGGGTTTCCTCAGCCCCTGGAGCTGTGTGGGTCCCACCTGCACTGCACCCAGCACAAGGTGGGTGCAGGCTCTGGAACTCCTCTGGATCCCCAGGTGTTACTGCAACAGGAAAAACCAGCCCTGGGTGGCAGAGAGCTCTTCTGAATTAGGAAACAGCAAGGAGTGCTCGGAATTCTCTGGTATATATGTGAAAAAATGCATCTCTAAAGCTGGCAAGAGAAGGGGACACGTCCTCCTCTTTAATCCCACGCCAAGGCAGTGCAATTAAATATCTCCACAGCAAATAAAGTCAGGGACAACGAGACTGGCAGAGTTGCAGCAGCCCCTCCTGGTTTCCAGGGCAGAGCACGACCCCTGGAAGCAGTGCCGAGTAGGGAATCCCACACTGGGGAAAGCAGGAGCAGCCCCAGGCCCAGCACAGACAAAGCCAGTTTGGCTTTTGAAGATGAATCCCTTCATCCCAGAGGTCGTGAGGCTAATGACAAGAAATCCCAGAGTTAAAGGAGGCAATTGCTTCAATCAGGTAAGGGATTAAAATCGGGCTTTGAAGCGCCCAAAGGTCCCCTCTGCTGCTGTCAAAAATGGAGAGGAAAAAAGGCAGCCCTGGCTAAGGCTGAGGTCTTCAAAGCATTCCCAGCTGCTCAGGAGCTTGGCAGCTCCACAGCTCAGCAGGTGCCAGGACAACCCAACACAAAGCAGGGACACAGGGCATTCACCCACCTGAGGGATGCTCCCAGGAGGGGCAGAAATGTCTGTCCCTGCTTCCCCTCCCCTGAGAGCACGGAGTTCAGAGCTCACGTTTGGCTGCTGGTAAATGCTGGATTTGGAGGGTCTGGCACCAGATAAAAGATGGTAGAGGTGCACAAGGAAAGGCACCACAGGCTTTTCCCAGCGGATCAGACTCACTCCGGGCTGCACGGGGCAGTTTGGTGCTGCTTTATCCCAGCCCAGCCACTTGTGTGCACCACTGTGCCCCCAGCGTGGTCACTGCCTGTCCTCCTGGTGCTGCACAATGGCTGATTTTATCTCCCAGCTCTGCAGGAAGGTGGCCACGTGCTGATAACAGACTGGCATCGAGCTGGATCTGCAGGAGGATGCTCAGGTTTGGATTTCGTGGATGTGGAGAGAGGCTCATCCCATTGCAGCCACTGCAGGGCTCAGGAGGGGAACAGCCTGGTCCTGGCAGGACCAGGTGAAAATGTCCTCCAGTGGTGTCAGAATCTTTGTTACTCTGGTCTGGTGGGAGCTGGGATGACCAGTTAGGATCAGTTTCCCATGAAGAGGCAGGGCTTGCATCTTTATTTTCCAGAAGTGAAATAGCACGAACGTGGAAAAATGTTGTTATTCTGCCCCTGCACGTCCCTGTCCTCTCAGAGAGAGAGCTCAGCCTGATTTGTGGGCTAACACAGGAAGGGTTTGTTGGTTCCAGTGCAGTGCAGCTGCTGAAAGGGAGCTTCATTTACTGCTGCAGCTCGCTGGCAGCTGATGGAAAACTCCCAGATTTTACTGCTGGAGAGACTTGCTGTAAATTTATGTGGTTTGTTATAAAATCCACATCTGCCAGGAACGCACGGCACGGGAAAGCAGTGTCAGCACACAAACAGAATGGAAGTCATGAAATAATCAGGGCTTCTAACAACAGTTTTGGAAGTAGGAGATGGATTGGGGTCTGTCAGAGCCTGTCAAACCCAAAGGAATTCAAATAATTCTGAGCTGCAAGGGGTTGGCTCAGTGTGGGGACACTGCAATAGAAATGGCAATGATAATATAGGCTGAAGGAAACTCTTGGCCAGCCCAAACCTTCCTCCATGCCCTCAGTTTCTTGCTGAATGCCACAGGGAGAAGTTCTTCCGTGGCTCCAAACCTTGTGAATTCTGCACACAAAAACTAAAGCCATAAATAATAATAAAAAATAAAGCACTTCCCTGACAGGACCACGGGCAGGGATGAGCTGTTTGGGAAGTGTTCATGCATTTGGAGCTGCATGAACAACCTGGGCTAGTGGAAGATGTCCCTGCCCATGGAAAGGAGTGGAATGAGATGGGCTTTAAGGTCCCTTCCAACCCCAACTATTCCATGTTTCTATTATAGAAAACTCCAGTTGCTTCTGTTGCTTTAACTGCATTTCCTCGTGACCCAAAGTTTCTCAGAGCAGCAAAAAAAGGGAGCTGGCTGCAAAGACTTGCAGAAAAACCTGGCTGAGCAGGCAAGCAAATGCTGGATTAAGCTTAATATGGAGAAATTCACATGGTGCATGTGCATGTGGATAAATGGGATGCTGATCAGCCATTCTGTATTTCTAATATTGGGCTCTGTGCATGCACGGTGCAGATCTCCAGGTTCTGTGAAAAACTCAGAAATGGTCAGAAAAAGGCGAATGAAACAGTGGGAATTATTAGGGAATGAAAGAGAGAACATCTATTTTGGTGCTTTCTGCCACTGCATAAATTCATGGCTTCCCAGCGTCTCGAGAGCTGGGCCTTCTGTTTGGAAAAGAGCAAAGTGGGAATGAAAGATGTCCAGGGGAAAGCAGCAAAGGCCATCAGAGGTATGAAACAGCTCCCAGATGAGAAGCAGCCAAACAGATTAGGGCCTTTCAGGGTGGGAAAGAGAAAATTGGAATAGAGAGGCACAGGAGATGGGATGAGACACAAAGACAGGAGGGAGGAAATGAGTCATTGTGGTCTATTCTAATGCAAGAATTTGGGACCATGAAGTGAAATCAGTAATTGGAAGGTTCAAAACAGGCCTCAGGAGGCCCTTTTCACACACCCCAGAGTTCAGCTGGGGATCTTCTTCCTGCAGGAACCTGCAGAGAAGAAGTTTTAGATGGGTTCAAAAAGCAGCTGGGCAAGTTGGCAGAAGAATAATCCATGGAAGGCCTTTAAATTCAACAAAAGGCTGAGCCCATGGCTCAGGGAGAGCACAAGCTGCATGTTCCAGGCTCCTGGGACAGGGCTCAAAGGAGGTTTCCCTGCAGGTGCTCCCTCCACTCACTGGCAGAGGCAGCTCCCTGGATTTCTGCTCCCATCTAACACAGCTGAGCTTCACTGAGACAGCCCAGGAACACTCTCTGATGTCTGACAGCACTTTAATACAAATGTCTCTCCTTGTGCTCAAGGTTTTAGGCTTGCAAACATCCTCTGCTGTGCTCTCAGCAGTGATTTGGGCACAAGCAAGGATCTGGGATGGAGATGGGCAGGGGAGGTGGGGCACAGCCCTGGCTGTGGGGCAGAATCTCCCCTGCTGCTTCCCAAAAACTTCTCCACAGGGAGCATCTCATCCATCCTTTGGCCTTCTGAGCTGTAACAAAAGCTCGTGGCTGGTGACAGGCAGTGAACACCAAAGTGTGGCAGGGGTTTATGGTGCAGGGTAATGGGTTCCTGCTTTCTCCCTGAAGAAATCCAGCCTCAGCGTGGTGTTTTACATCCCCACGGGGTGAGAGGGGAGCAGGAGAAGGGGAGAGATGGGAAACAACAATTCATTGAAATACATGCTTTAATCAAAGCCTGTAAATTACCCTAAGTGATGTTTTAACAAGACACAGTTGCAAGAGCTGAGCGATGTTTCTGTCATTACTCTGCGGCGTGTTTTTGTTTTTATTTAACAACCAAAACACAGGACTCAATTTACAGGGCTTTAGCCATGGTAGATGAATTTTTATGGGATAAATTCACACTCCAGCTTCACTATCAGGTTGCAATATGAGGAGCTGGGCCTTTTTATTATTATTAGACCAGGCTGTCAAAAGCAGTTATACTGCTCTCCTAAAACTAGATGCAAAATCACTTGCTTCTGTGCAGCATCAATAAAAATGGGGCTTCTCTTCCTGCCAGAATTCCTTTTTCTTTTTTTTATTCATCCTGGGAAGGTGGGATCACAGCCTCAGCTCCCTCTTCTTTCACCCAAACAAACTCACTCCTCCAGAGGCTCTTCAGGCAGAGCAAACTGGGGCTGGCTTTGCACAGAACCTGAGGAGCCACAGAAATGGGGGTTGCTGGAGCTCTCTGGCCCAAGATCCTTCTCAAAGTAGGATTAGAATCAACACTAGACCAGCTCAGCCACGACTTTACCCAGCTGAGCCTTCAAAACCTCCATGGCCTCCCCAGTGCTGCACTCTCCTCACAGTAAAATATGAGTGAAAGTGTGAAAGAGAAATGGCGAGAAAAAAATGTCAGCGCCTTCTAATTAATATTTCTACTCTTCCTAACACCTTTCCTGGAGCAAAACCCAGCTGCAGAGGGTTGCTGGGCTTGAACCGTGAGCAGAAGAAATGGATGGAAAACTTTACTTTGTTGTGTCAGCCAGCAAGTAGAGGGAAGGTGCCTGAGGCAGCTGGAGAGGTCTGAGCCACCAGGCAAGCTGGGGTTACTGAGTGGGACATCAAACCTGCCCCAGAGAATTTCCAGCAGCAGAAACTCGGTCTGGGCAGGGCAGCACTGGAGCCGAGCTCAGAAAACAAAGCTCATGTTCAGTGCAAAGGTTTCCACCTCCCTGCTCACACAGACAGCAGCCCAAGAGCAAGGAAATCACCCTGAAACCAGTGCTAAAGGCCTGTGTGCAGTGGTTGCTGTCTCTAGAGTGAACAGCGCCAAAGCTCATCCATCTTCTTCCCTCACACAAAATTTGCTGTGACCTGAGAATCACAGAATGGGTTGAGCTGGAAGGGACCTTAAAGTCCCATGGGCAGGGACACCTTCCACCATCCCAGGCTGCTCCAAGCCCCATCCAGCCTGGCCTTGGGCACTGCCAGGGATCCAGGGGCAGCCACAGCTTCTCTGGGCACCCTGTGCCAGGGCCTGCCCACCTTCATAGGGAACAATTCCTTCCCAATATCCCATCTTCTTCAGCCTAAGGCCATTCCCCTTGTCCTGTCACTCCATGTCTTTGTAAAAACTCCCTCTCCATCTACCCTGTCAGAATCATTATCATTAATCAAATTAGGTGTAAGAAGCTAAGTAAAACTCTGCATAGTAATTATGCAGATTGCTGTGTAAGCTCTTAAAATGCTGGGCTGAGGAAAAACCAAACCAACAAACACAAACACAAAATAAAACCTGCAGCTTTCTTTGCTCTAATTAAATCCATCCTGCTCTGCCTGCAGGTGCACAGACACTCCTGTTCATCTCTTTCTCTGATCAGACTCCGTGCAAAATGACAAATTAATAACTTGAGTAACAACAGTTCAACAGGAACAGCCTGATTACAAATCTTGATAGAAAGAGGCATTGTTGCAGGAGTGGTTTCTGTTTAAAATGCAGTAAATCAGATGCCTCTGAAGGGAGGAAAGTGCAGTTTAAAAACTTATTTAAATGAAGGAATGGTAAATAGGAGAGGCAGTGCCCATTTCTCTTATTATATGGGTACGATCCAGCAACAGAGAAACCTCGGCAGAGGAGCTGCTTCAATTTACTGTTATCAGAGGGGATTAGAGCTGAAGATCCCTGATAACCACAAGAGCTTTCCTGTGTTATTAACTGAGCTTGGCGATATTTTTCCTCCTTTAGAACACAAATGAAAAACCTCTTCATTTGCAATGCACATTGGATATTTCCTGCTTTAATGCAGCATTTCTCCACTGCAGTATCAGCAGGAACTTCTGCTCCCATTGTGCTGCTCAGGAGCCAAGTCCCACCAGGCTCAGGCTGCTCCACATTGTGAGGAGCCAGGGACTGAGGGGCTCTTCCCCTGGTCCAGTGCCTGAATTAGACCCCAAAGCCACAGGATGTGGCCCTGACATTCCCAAATGCATTCCCAGCATGGGGCAAGGGGAAGAAACCTCTCTGCTCTGTGATGGAGTTAAGGGGATGGAGCAGCCTCTCCTTGGCCAGCAATGCTTTAAGTTGTAGAACAACAGAATTATTTGGGTTTGAAGGGACCTTAAAGATAATCTCCTTCCAAGCCCAGCCATGCAGGAATAGCTGCTTTTATAGGATGGCAGATTCACAGCCATGAAAAATGCTCCAAGGGGCACTGGTGCAGCAGGAGCAGGGGGTCCCGTGGCAGGACCATGGCAGCAGAGCCCTCCCACCCTGCTCCAGCACCAAGAGGAGTTTCCAGGATTGAAGCTGCTGCCCGAGGGTCCAGCCCTGCCCACCACCACTGCCACCAGCCCCAGGGCCCTTCCTGCCACTGCAGCCCCTTCCCCAAGCCCTGTGGCCACCTCTGGAATGCCTTGGGTGGATCTCGCACTTGGCAGCGCGTTCATAAAGAGATTCATAAAAGCCTCTGGTGCTGGATCCGTGGGGTTGTGAATTGTCTGAGCTGCATTTTTCTCGCGCAACTGAAGTTATTTTGGGATTATGAGGGAAAGCCAGCATTTCACAGAGAATCCAGCACTCGGTGAGGTAGATGACAATGGAAGGTGACCCAGCAGCCAGACACCAGGACCCTCAGACCCCACCCAGGACACAGCCATCCAGTCCTGGAGACACAAACTGCAAGGTTCCTGTCTGTCCTCCATCACTGCAACATCATTCCTGCAATTGTCAGGTGCAGGGACAAGCCCAGAGAGGCGAAGAAATCAATCTTGCAGACAATTGGGGATTTTAAGCTGTAGCATTAAAAATTTATCTCTCAGATTAATGCTCACCTGCTGTCCAGTCCTGGAGGTGTCCAGCCCCTTGGGTATCTCAGTTCCCTTTTTAAAGGTCAGTTTCATCCACAGGCCAGTCTGGAACAGGGTGTGCTCTGAGAGCTTAATTAGAGACTTGCTGATGAAATGGTGAGAAAGAAACCTCTGGAGAACACTGTCCTTGTGTCCCGGGGGCTCCAGCCTCATTCCAGCTGGCCTCTCTTACCCAGGAGGTGAGTGACACTGCCTGCATTTGGGGAGAGATCACAGAATCAGGGAATATCCTGAGCTGGACCCACAGGGATCACCCAGTCCAACCCCAGCCCTGCACACACACCCCAACAACCCCACCCTGGGCATCCCTGGCAGCGCTGCCCAAACGCTCCTGGAGCTCTGGCAGCCTCGGGGCTGTGCCCATTCCCTGGGGAGCCTGGGCAGTGCCCAGCACCCTCTGGGGGAAGAGCCTTTTCCTGATATTCCTTGGTTCCCCTTTGCTCCAGGGACTCCCACTCCACCAGCTTTTGGAAGGAACTTCCCAGACCTCCTAAAAACCTCTCTTTAAGGTACCAGCAGCCCCACGTTAAGGCTGCAGGTTGGTGGTGTTTATAAACACTTAAACCACTTAAAAACCTGATTTAATCACTTAAAACACTTAAAAAGTGCTGCCTACACATCTCTACCAGGTCCTGGATCCTCACTGGGAGAGCCAGAGCAGCCCCCTCCCACCTGCCTGACCCCTCCTGTGACTGAGCCTCAGCTCTTCACTCCACAAAACAAATTCCCATCTACCTCAGATGCACCTTTAAATTCCCATGCCGAGGCACAACACCAGCCAAAACTCCCCAGGGACCTGATGCCAAAAGCCTGGATGGAGGATGGAAAATGTTGTTGCCCTGTCATGATTTCTGATGAAAAATTATTCCCTTGGAAGGCAACCCAGTGCATTTTGCTGCTCCCAGCTGGGAGGCACCCAGCCCTGCCCTGCAGCAGCCAGGAACGTTAGCACAGCTACATATCCCAGCTGATTTTCCATGGGATGAATGGGTGGGAATAAAGACAAGCATGCAAACAAGCAGCTAGCCCTGCCAACACAGATTTGTAAAAGCTTCTGGTGCTGGATCCGTGGGGTTGTGAGTTGTCTGAGCTGCATTTTTCTCCTGTAACTGAAGTTGTCATTTTGGGATTATCAGGGAAAGCCAGCATTTCACAGAGAATCCAACACCAAACCCCAGCCCCCAGCCTGGGAGCACTCCCCAGCTCCCTTCCCTCCTGTCCTTTCTCTCCCCCCGAGGGGCTCATCCTGATGCCTTTCCTGGTCTTAAAAATCAAGAGGCGAACACGGTTAGAAGGGGAAAAAGGGTTTTACCTTGGTATTTATTGTAAGGATCCTTAGGTGCACCACGAACAGGTCGAACACACCTCTGTGCACCCCCCCATCCCCACTGCAAAGTCCCCCTCTTCTAGATCTGGTCTTACATTCTAGGTCTTACTAATTAGCATATCTATCAAATATTCCCCAATGAGAGGCTCAAATGAGCCCCCCCTCCCAAGGAACCTTCCCCTGGATGGTTCTGTCTTAGTTTACAAAATGTGTTCTGGAGAGGACCTTGGGCTCTGGGCACCCTGGCACCCGAACTACGAAGCCTCTAAAATGTTTAGTCTCTTAGCTTAACAAACAAGTCCAAGAATGTAGGCAAAAAAGCACCAAGAATACAGAAGTTGCAAAAAGGTATAACAGGGGGATAACAGAAAAGACAAAATTCATCATGGCATCAATCCAAGCCCTGATCATCACCCACTGCTCCTGGCCCTCAGCCTGAGAGTGGCCAGGCATGGAACAGAGGAGAGGAGGATGAGGAAGGCACCAGCCAGGGAAGTTTGGGCAGACAGACAGGATTTTTATCTGCTGCCCAGTGCCCACGTCAGCACAGAGCCCCGGGGCCCGAGGCTTCCGTGAGCTTTGCGTCAAGATTCTGACTCAACTTCTCACCTTTGCTATGCCCTCGCTCTGGAATTCAATAATGTGCTTTTGGAGCCGTCAGGAGCTATAAAACTTGTGTTCCTGCCTGTTTTCCTGCCATTTGAGAAATCCACCTGAAATCTAATACAAGGGGGAAAAATCCTATTATAGAGGCACAATATCGTAAATTGAGCAAGGGCAGGAATTCTCTCACCCTCGCCCTGCTGGGGTGAGCTCTCTCATTCAGCCCAGCCTCAGAGCAAGGAGCTTGGAACAAACTCAGGAGAGCTAAATCACAGCAGGTACCACAGAGCCTTGGAGAGCAAGGACAGGGAGAGATTGCGTTGATGTTTTGTTTGTCTTTGTGCTGCCACCGTGCTGATTTGTGTTCCCAGGGACTCAGCCTGAGCAGGAATTAATCCTCGATGATCCCTTCTGGGACCCTTCCAGCTCAGGGTATTCTGGGATTCTCTGTCCCCACAGCAAGTCCCAGGGAGTCAGCAGCTCCTGGAAGGTTCTGGTTGGACACGTGGCCCCTCTGACTTTCTCCAAGCCATGTGCTGTCCTCCAGCTCCCTCTTTTCCTCTTTCCAAATTCTTTGGATAGCAGTGGAAATCACACCATGGAGAGCAAATCCTCAAGGGCTGGGAGGAGGAAAAGCAGCATCAAACCCAGGACACCCAAAATCCCTGCAGGGACCATCATTTCTGGAGAAAGACGTGCCCACGTGGTGCTCAAAGTGGAGCAGAAGTGACACCATCGCTTTGCACCTGTGACTGTGCAGGTATTTGCTCCCTGAGAGATCACCCAACTCCTTTATTTATGCTCCAGGCTTGAGTTTTGTGTTCGTATTTCCTGAAAAAGCAGGGAAATGTCCACTTTTGAAGGAACATTAGAGGACTTCAAAGCAGATGATCCATTTTTGAGAGCCAGACATGGACAGAGCAGAGCAAGACCAGAAAGAGCCAAGCAATTCCCAGAGCAGGAAGGAGCATCAACAACCACCCAATATTTTTAGATAACAAACGAACATGCAACACAAACTGCTGGCAAAAAAAAAAAAAAAAAAAAAAAAAAAAAAAGAAAAATCATGAGCAGTAGCCAAATTCATTAAATAAATTATCCATTACATTTTATTCCTCCTTCAGCTCTATTAATGGTTCTAGAACAACATCTATGCAGCCACAGATAAGGCTGAATTATAAATATTTGTCAAAAATAAGTGAAAGAATGTAAGCCTCCCACAAGCATTCAATCAGTGGAAGTAATCCATAATTACATTGATAAACTTAATGCAACAGGCTAACAGCAAACACTCACAATTAGCTACTTATAAATGAGCCAAGGATCAATAACCACTCATTGAGCTCAATGAGCAAAATATTCCAATTATTATTGCTGCCCTTAATGTGGGACTTTGTACAAGAACAGTAAATGTAGGTATTTCCTGATTTATTTCCTGCCTGCTGGAGATGTGCAGCATTGAGACAGAGGTGGCGTTTTTATATTTAACAACCCTCCATGGATTCTTCTCTCCATGAATTTGTTTCATTTCTGAACCAAGGTAAACTTCCTGCACCTGCTGCTGCTGCAGGAAGAGTTTCTTAGCTGAAAGTGCCCACAGAACCAGAGGAGCCTTCTCTGGATCATGGGTCTGTCACCCAGGAAGAGACAATAAATTTGCTTCCCTCTTCACCACCCACACATCAAGCAGGATTTTACCGCCCTTTGTAGATTTTTGAGGTGTGAATTTTCTCCAAAAAAAAAAAAAACCCAAAAAAAGTAAAAACCATCCCTAACACACCATATTCAACCACGTGTCTCCTCACTGCAGCCTTTGGAACAGCTTCCACCCAGCTCCCTGCTGCAGATGGCAGACATTTGCCTCCCTGGACCTTTCCAGCTCTTTTTATAAAACAGCAGCAGAGCTGCCACCTCTCAGTCTGGGACTGGGGCAGTCTGGAGCAGGAGCTCCCACCCTGCAGTGCCCAGCTCCGGTGCCTCCTCCGTGATCCTGAGAGCACGTGGATGCCACCCTCTGGCCCTGGCAACCTGCTACAGCTCATCGTGTCATTTTCTCCCAGTTCCCTCATCTAGAAATGCCCCAATCCATGACAAGTCTCCTGGAAGGGAGGCTCTGGCTCTCCCAGCCTCGGTGGGTGCAGACGCAACTCAAGCCCCGTGTTTTCCTGCTGGGCCTTTCCTTTCTCTGAGCCTCCTTTTACACGTGGGTTGTCAAAGGTCTTAGGAGTTGTCAGAACAATTTTCAGCTCCTGAATCCTTTTTTTAGTGTTTTAGAGGTTTTGTAAGCTGCTCCTACGACTTTTTAACCTTTTTGAGGGGCTGTCTTCTGTGGTTTTCCATGCAGGCAGTGTTTGCATTCTCTTCTCAATTCCTTATCTGGATATTACTGCTGTTTTTCTGAAGTTGTTTTCGTATCCTCACAGTCTCCTGACTTGATGTTTATCCATGCTTTTTGGTTTTTAGTTTGAGCATCTGACTTAGGTGCCAGTGTCAGATGTAACCACAGTGTGCATTCTATCAGCAGCTGCTGAAACCAGGTGGGGCAGGGCTCTTTATCTCTCCCATGACACATCCCTGAGAACTCCCTCCGGCCCACAGCTCCTGCTAATGGGCCCCCGAGCCTCCCTGCATGGCCCATCAAATTCCATCATCCCCCTGGGAGATGCTGTGCCCAGGGGGAGGAACCCAGCATTCCCAGCTGGACACGAGCTGAGGTTTGGAACAGCACAGGCAGCCCTGAGCTGCTGGGTTCCCAGAGGACAAGAGCTCCGTGAGCAGCACTGGAGCTGCAGAGGAGCACCAGAGCCTTCTGCAGGGGTCAGGCTCAGGCTCTCCAGGCTCCCCAGCAGGGATGGAGGGAGGCAGCAGGAGCAGCCTGGCATGGAATCCACTCCTGTGCTACTGAGTCGCCTTGGGAGAAACTCACGGGTTGGTAACGGGACCCAAGTGGGGAGCAAGTGTCATTCCAGCTGTAATGGAAGTGCTTTAGTCCCCAAAAAACCCCAAACCCAGCTTTAAAAAGAAGCATGAGATGGATTCATTCCAGGATTACTCAAATACCTTGCTTTGGGGGAATATACTTCACTTCTCTTTTAACTTTAATATCACATTAGAGACTGCTTGCTGGGATAGTGGAGGCTGTATCCTGAATACTTTATTGCCAGGCTCTGAGAGCTGGTGGAGTGTTTTGGATAATAGAAATGAATAATGTATCATGCATTCATTGCCTACCGGACTGATTTGTTTACTAATAATTTAGTTTAAAGTACATTATTGTTTTACTACTCACACACTGATTTACTCCCTAACGCAGACTAAACAGATATCATTAAATTAGAATAATTTTTAACTCTAAAAATATATTGTTTACCATTTGCTCCTTAGAAGGCATTTGGTCTCAGCTGCATAAATTTGTCTCCAGGGTTATGTGTCCAAAGTGTTCTTTAAACCATCTCTGGGATATTTCCAGACTTTGTTTGGTACCCAGGGCTCATTCCAGCCCTCGTTGCTCAGCTCTTCAGCAGAGGAACTCAGTAAAAACCAGAGAGTCCATCATTAGCAGGGCCTCTACAAGACACTCCCACAGAACAGAAGCCTGAGGCTCCATGGTGAGCTTTTCCCTGGAGTGACTCCTGTTCCTGGGAAGAGCAGCACGTGCATCATTCCAAATTCCTGCTCACAGCTCTGCAGAACCACTCCCACGTGGGTCCTTCAGCAGATTTTGCAACAATTCCTGTGTTTAAGAAATGTAGAAGTAGAATCTTCAGGCTGTGAAGCCTTTCTCTGTGGCTCAGCCTATGGAATGAACCCAAAGGGTACAGCTGAAGGAAAGGAATGGGGTTTAGGACTGTTGCTAATAACCCTTATGCCTATTTGCAGCCATCTCACTGAAGCTCAGCTGACTTTGTAGTGATGCCATGAAGGAAAATCTCTCTTAGCCACAAGTTTCATTCCCTGCAGGACCAAGGCTGCTAAGCACACCCCTGAGCCTTGCACTCATCCCACATTTTAGCTCCCTGGACCTGTGGAGGAAGGTGAATCAACTGGGGCTTCACAGCATAAACCAGAGGAGACAGAAAAAGGGAGGATGGAGGAACACTCTTTAAAGATGCTGCAAAGAAAGAGACTGACTGTTTTCCATGTGTGTGGAGAGCAGGAAGCCATTCATTTAAAACACTGCATGAAATATAAATTCTCTTTCCTCATTAAGAACTTTTAAAAAAACCTGTTGCAGGCATTAGAGGACTGGAGGAGATTGGTGCAAACCCAGTGAACCCTTCATGGGAGGCTGGAAGAAGTGGCTGGACCAGCATCCGTGGGGTGAGATGGGGCTGATGGTGAAAACCTGGCTCAGCTCCAGACTTTTCCACAGCTTTTTCCCAAGCTTCTGCATTCCTGGCTGGGGAGTGCAGTGCTGGAGCTGTGGGGTGTTTTGGAGTGTCAGTGCCTTGAGAAACCTGGCTTCCAAAAGAAACAAATGTGCTCTGGATTATTTATACCTTCTGTACTTACATTTGAGTAATGAAAATGATGCTGGAAGAGGGTTCTGGATGGATTCACTGCTGCAGATGCTCAGCCTCCATCTGCTCCTGCCTGAGCTCTCAGAGGGGTTTGGAGGAAGGGAAAGGGTCTGTGCCATGTGGACAACCTTCATTCGAGGTAAATGGGGTCAAAAGATGTTTGCTGGAGGTGGGAAATTACCTCTCAGCCATTAATTTGTGACAAAGATGAACTGAGGTGTCACAAACCCTCGGAACAGACTCCCCAGCCAGACTTTGCAAATTCTCCAGACAGAAAACCAGCACAAGATGTTGGGCTACAGAGAGCCCAGAGCAGGAAACCTTCTTTTAAGTTGCCCCTCAGACCTGGAGGAGTTAACAGTGTCAGAGCAGAGGGAAACATCCCAACATTGCTCTCAGGGATAAGAGCTGGGAAGAGATTGCAGAGCTTACAGGATGAGAAAGAAATTAAACTGCGGCACACAAAACCCCAATATCCCCGCTGCAGGCTCATCCACTCCGTGGAACCAATCTAATTTGTTGGATTCTTTATTCCCAAAGCCTCCTGAGACCTTGGAGTAACAGAAAGAAGCTCCCCAGAGAGAAAAGAAAGTTTCCAGCCCAGAGGAGCAAAAGGGATGTCACGTTTATTTAAAAAGAGAGAGGGGGCAGGGACACAGGAGGAAATCCTGGGTGCATCCAAGCCCTGCCAGGCAGAACCCGGAGCATAAATGTTGTCAGAAGTTGGATTTCACTGAAACAGCTCTGATACCACCGAAGGAGGAGCCCTGCATGGTGGCTGTGGTTTGAAAGGTGTTGGTGCAAAGGTGAAGAGCTGGAGCAGCCATTCCCAGCCTCTCCCTGACAGACAGCACAGGTCCCCTTTGGAGACATCATCCTGGTTTGCTCTGGGCAGCTGCGGAGGAGAAACAGCCCAGGGAACTCAGAGCAAAGGGCCGTGGTGCTCTAGGGATTCACTGCCTGCCCCACAGACACGTGTGATTATACAGGGCAGAGTGCTGCAGCTCCCAGGTGATGCCTTTCCTGGTCTTAAAAATCAAGAGGCAAACACGGTTAGAAGGGGGAAAAGGGTTTTACCTTGGTATTTATTGTGAGGATCCTTAGGTGCACCACGAACAGGTCGGATACACCTCTGTGCACCCCCCCACCCCCACTGCAAAGTCCCCCTCTTCTAGATCTGGTCTTACATTCCAGGTCTTACTAATTAGCACATCTATCAAATATTCCCCAATGAGAGGCTCAAATGAGCCCCCCCTCCCAAGGAACCTTCCCCTGGATGGTTCTGTCTTAGTTTACAAAATGTGTTCTGGAGAGGACCTTGGGCTCTGGGCACCCTGGCACCCGAACTACGAAGCCTCTAAAATGTTTAGTCTCTTAGCTTAACAAACAATTCCAAGAATGTAGGCAAAAAAGCACCAAGAATACAGAAGTTGCAGAAAGGTATAACAGGGGGATAAAAGAAAAGACAAAATTCATCATGGCATCACAGGGAACGGGCACAGCCTGCAGGGGGTTATTCAGGATTTGTGACTGTCCTTTCTCAGAGCTCTGCGCCCCCTTGGCTGCAGCTGAATCCAGCTCCACGTGTGCTGGAGATCTGTGGTGTCCTGTTCAAGCTTTGCCCAGTTGAATTTTGGATACCTCACAGCCTCTCTTGCACTCCTAGTTCAGTGTCTGATCACCCTCAGCGTGATTTTCTTTTCCCCTTCTGTCTAACGAGGATTTCCCCTGGTCCCAATTGGGGACTCTCACCTGCCCCCCACTGTTGCCCTGGTTTTCACAGTGTTCTATGTTTTTACTTTTGTAGTAGAAGTTCTCATGCATTTTCTATAAACATAGCTCTTGTTTTTTAACCAGCTGAGAATGTTTATTGAACTTCTAGATTGTTGTTCATTCTTTCCCCAAGGCGGAGAAAGGTGATAGACTGTGTTCCTATCCTGTAAAATTCTAGAGGTGTTAACCTCATTCACCAATGTATGATTGTTCTAAAAGAGGTATAAAAGAGTGATAATAAAGGTGGGCAGGGCCCTTTCGCTCTGCTCGGTGATCTGACCTGCTGCTACCTGCTGTTTGAGTCTGCGTGTTCGTGTCCGACACTGCGACACCCCACAAACCTCTGGGAAGAGCTGCCTCATCCCCCTCCTGCCAGGCTGCTGCAGATGATGCTGAGATCTCAGCTTCACCTCCTCTTCTTCAGGCTGAACAGACCCAGCCCCCTCAGCCTCTCCATCCCTGGTCATTTTGATGGCTGGACCCACTGGCCTTGCACTGGGAACCAGGAGGGTGAGGATCCCTTTCCTTGCCACGCTGCCACCCTCACTAACACCTTTTGCAGGGGCTCGGTGTCCTTTTATCCCTGACTTGTCCAGCAGCAGCCCCAGGACCTTTTCCTGCAAACCTTTCCCTGGTTCCAGCAGTGTCAGCTCCTGGTGTTCCTCCCAGGATTTTGCTGTTGCATTTTTTGACTTTGTAAGGCTCCCAGCAGCCCATTCCTGCAGCTCCCCATGGCCAGCAGCCCCGTCCTCAGGGTCCCCACTGAGCCCCCAAAGGGTGGGGAAGCTGCTCCAAAGTCTGTGCTGCCCAGCTGAGCAGTTTTACTCTGAAACAGCTACAAGAATATTGCTCTGTTTCCATACAATTTAAAACAGAAATTAATAAGATTATTTTTAATTGAAATGGAGTCGGCATTCTGTGCTCCAAGCTCTGCACAAACCAAAATTTCTGATCCCTGACCTGCTCGTGTATCTAAATCTGCTTTCCCCCATTCAGATGAGAGCTGCTCACATTAATACATTATTCAGTGATTTAGTCCTTCTGTCCACGAGCCAAACCCATTTTTTCAAATGTATTCATCGCTCCCTCCTGTTTGTTGACTTGTTAAGTGAAGGACATTCAGCCTGGCTGGAGGATTTGGGAACATTTTGCTTTGTTTGCCAAAGAAAGGGTGCGGAATTTTACTTGGGGCATGGTTGAGACCCTCTGAGATCAGTCCCACCCTGACATGGACCTGTCCCATGTCACTGCCAGGGAGGATTGAGCCCTCAGGAATTCCTGAGCTTGGCCTCAGCCCTTGTTGTCCATGCCCTGGCAGAGCTAGGCTGGAGAAAATCTTGGCTTGTGTTTCCACTATATTGGCATCAGATTCCTTCATTCAGGCACTGAGGTGTTTTCCCCTTATCTGAGTATCTTACAATGATATTTTAGAAACTTTTGAAATGCTACTTTTAAAAATTTGGGTCAGGCAATGCCCAGGATTTGCCCTCTCTCACAGAATGATAAGCAATCGTGCAAAAGGAAAATAATCACGTTTCCTTTGAATGGAAATGTCCTTTCTGGGTCCTCTGGGACAGCTACAGATCTGGTACCCCTGGGGACATCAGGGCAGGCCCCCATCCCACAGGCTGGAGCCTCTCTCCCAAAGAGCATCTGGATCCCACCTCTGGCAGCAAGGGATGTGCACACCCCCAGCCCCATCCACCTCACACGACCCCAGTTGATATCCCCCATTAGAGAGCCACTGAAGTGGAAGCAATTTGGCCGTGAGCTGTTGCTGGAGGTCTGCTCTCCTTCCTGCCTGGGGCTGCAAAGGTGCTCAGGGTGAAAGATTTACAGTGTTTTGGAGAGACAGGGTTATCCTTCATGAGACGGGAACAGTGACAAGCTGGGTTGTGTCATCTTCATTCCCCTCCTGAAATCCGTCTTGATTCATTACACTTTGTCCTTCCTGTTGCTGTAA
Organism: Monarcha castaneiventris obscurior; assembly: GCA_026261815.1. Classification (NCBI taxonomy): domain Eukaryota; kingdom Metazoa; phylum Chordata; class Aves; order Passeriformes; family Monarchidae; genus Monarcha; species Monarcha castaneiventris. Next base: position 6,193,805 of record JAMPIT010000848.1, on the reverse strand, counting down.
TGAAATAAAAATGTTTATGTTGATATATAAAGATAGAGACATTGATTTTCCTTTCTGCTGTAGATTTGATTACTATCAAGCTTCCAAAGCCTTCCTGAGGTCTTTTTTTATTTTATTGCAACACCTTTTCAAACTCGCAGCTTTTTCCTAATTGTGTTTTGTGCTGAGAGCAGCATGTGGAAGGACTGGGGAGGGATGCAGGTGAGCTCTCAGAGGGGCCCTTTCACTGCATTAAGATGTTGAGATGCTCTGATTTCACCAAGACGCTGCTCCGCAAATTCCATATTTGCAAAGACTGGAGATGAAATTATAAATATAAGACTGCGAGCAAAGTTATTTCAGATTTATTATTGCTGCTTCTGGATTTTCATTTCGTCTCCAGTCCCTGAGGCTTTTAGAGGTTTACCAATATTTTGACACTATTTGTATTCCTGTCTCAGTGTAGGATACCTGCGATGTGCTCCTAGGAAGGGATGAGCAGGTGTGGGGAAAACATTCAGGTGCGGGGAAAACCTTCAGGTGCCTTAAATATGATCAAAACCAGAGCCAGATTGAAAGTTTAGATACGTTTGTCTCTCTGTGTTAAACCAGAAGAGGAAATTCCAGCCTGGCAATCTCTGGGAGAACAGAAAGAACTGACGTTTGCAGATGAATTTCACACCTCGGTCTCCTGAGGTTCCTTCTCCACCTCCTCTCTGCCCTGTGGCACGGGGCAGAGCAGAGGCTGAGGCTGTGCTGGTGCCATATTTCCAATCCTTGAGATGCAAAAAGCTCTGGGAACTTTAGCAGTGCCTGTGCTGTTCCAGAGCAGGACACAGAAATCACCCTGAGGCTGCCGGGACAATCCCCTGCACGGCTGCTCTGGTTCCAGGGCTAAGCTGGTCCTACAGCAAAGCCTGCCTTGTTAAGCTGCTTAGAGTTATTGATTACTGAGGCAGAATGTTAATTATTCTGGAATCCATGGAAAGGCTGCTTGTTTCCATTTTTTTCCTAACGGCCAGCGTTGCCCAATTAATCTTGGCTTTGTTACGAATTCGGGAAAGACTCCTCGTAACCACTGAAGGAATTGATTTTTCGGGTTTCAATGTGTTTCTGTTCAGCACAACTTCACCATTTCCTTGTTTGCCTCAAAGGAAAAAAAAAAAAGGGATATACATGAAGCTGGAGCAGGCTTTTCCCTCCAGGTGTTCATTTAGTGGTTTAAAGATCAGCTTCCCAACAGTGCCTGGAAGCACGTGTTTGAATAAGGCTGGCTTCAAAATGCTTGTGGAATTCAGCTGCTTCCTCAATGAGCTTTCTGGAAAGATCCTGGAGGAGCCTTCCCAACCCGCTAGCACAGAATGTTAAATGTGCACAGACATGGCACTGATGGCCAGACATCTTTCTTGGGAATCCTGTAATCCTTCCATGGCCCTGCAGTAGGAACTCCACAAGTTTCTCCTAAAATCCTTTTGTTCTCCAGAAAAGCATTCACTGGAAATGAAATCTCACCAAGCCAGCAGACATTTCAGATTATTTCCATTCAAAGGAAAGATGAATATTTTCTTTTTGCACATTATTGTTTATCTTTCTGTGAAAGGGCAAATCTTGGCCATTTCCTGACTCAGAATTTTCAAAGTAGCATTTCAAAACGGCCTAAAATATTACTACAAGATATTTAGACAAGGGGAAAATGCTTTAATGGCTAAATGAAGGATTCTAATCCTAATAAAGGGGAAGCACAATCCAAGATTTCCTTCAGAGAGTCATTCAGTCTCTTTTCAGATGGTTGACTTGGAGATTTTCCTGCATCTTTTCTGAGCTTTGAAAATTTTTTTCCTACTTCTAACTTAAAAGCTGGTAAAGAATGTCCAAAGGAGGGGCATGAGAATGGTTAAGGGGAAGCCCATGAGGAACAGCTGAGGACACTTGGTCAGTGGGAGCAGAGGACAATGAGGTCAGATCTCACTGCTCTGCTCTGGGACAGGGGCAGCACCCAGGGAAGGGCTGGAGCTGTGCCAGGGGAGGGTCAGGCTGGAGATCAGGAAAGGTTCTTCCCCCAGAGGGTGCTGGGCACTGCCCAGGCTCCCCAGGGAATGGGCACGGCCCCGAGGCTGCCAGAGCTCCAGGAGCGTTTGGGCAGCGCTGCCAGGGATGCCCAGGGTGGGGTTGTTGGGGTGTCTGTGCAGGGCTGGGGGCTGGGCTGGGTGATCCTGTGGGTCCCTTCCCACTCAGGATATTCCCTGATTCTATGAGCTCAATTGCCATGGTCTGGCAGCCCAGTTCCTTGCTCCTCCTTTCAGTTAATGAATTATTTAATTATTGAGTGTGATTCCTCACCCCATATATGCTCTGAACCCAAGCTGTTCATCTACAAGAGGCACAAGGAAGTGATGATGTGACCCTAAAGCCTCCCACACGCTCAGGCTGAGTGGCTGCACTGCAGGACCAAAGAACGACCCCGAGCTGGAGCTTGAAAAATGTCAGGCATGAAGTCACAGAATCCTGGAATGGTTTGGGTTGGAGGGACCTTAAAGATCATCCAGTCCCACCCCTGCCATGGCAGGGACACCTTCCACTGTCCCAGGCTGCTCCAAGCCCCATCCAACCTGGCCTTGGGCATTGCCAGGGATCCAGGGGCAGCCACAGCTGCTCTGGGCACCCTGTGCCAGGGCCTCCCCACCCTCACAGTAAAGAATTTAATGTGTTTATCTAATCTAAATTTGCCCTCTTTCAGTTTGATCCCATTTCCCTTGTCCTGTCCCCACAGTTCTTGAGGAAGAGTCTCTCTCCTGCTTCCCTGCAGCCCCTTCACACACTGGGAAGGTGCTGGGAGGTCTCCACACAACCTGCTCTTCTCCAGGCTGAGCAGCCCCAGCTCTCTCAGCCTGTCTTCAGAGAGGGGTGCACACCTGAGGGGGGCTCTGAGCAGTTCCACACCTGCTGACAGGCAGGATTTTTACTACTGGAGCTTTAGTGAGATAAATGCTGGTGTCTCTTGGCTATTTCCACCCCCAAGACCCACTGGGGGAGGTGACAACCTCAAATTTCAACTCAAGAATGACACCTTCACCAGCCTAACCCTGAGCTACACACCCTCACTTTCTGCTTCTTGTCTCCAGATGCACCCGAATCCTCAGGAAACTCCCTCAGCATGAAACTCTTTGTTAGCTGGATTAGCCCGGGAGGTGCTGCTAATTGGAGCATTGTTAGGGCTGCTTTTCATTCCCCATCACTGCCAGAGATGCTTTCACACACACAGAATCCTGCAGTTTCCCTGGCAGTGGGCTGGGCACAAGCCCCTGCTAAGCTGAGATGTCTTTTTCCATGAAGTCAATTACTGTAGAAAATCCCCCAATACAAAGGGCATAATGCAATTATTTGGAATTGATTTCTAATAAGCTTATGAATAGACATGTGGGCAAGTTCAAGTTTGCTGAGGGAGTTTATAATAACAGCTGTCACATTCCCATTAGCTTTCATCCCAGGGGATTTCACAGCACTCTGCAAATCCTGAACTCACATCCCTAAAGAGGAGCCGCTGCCCAACGCCCACTTGCCTTTTGCTTGGGAAATCTGCATTTAATTCCCCCTTTCACCATGGCCTCCCAGCATGAAGAAAGAACCGTGTTCTTTCTGCAGGGGACTGGCAACAGAGACCCCACAAGGACCAGCAGGGACAGGAAGGTGCAAAACGAGGTGACAACCTGGGCTAGGGGAAGGTGTCCCTGCCCACAGCAGGGGTGGCATGAGATGGGCCCACCCAAACCCATTCTCGGAGTCTCTAAATTTGAAAGAAGCCTATTTAGACCCAGATCAGGCCTTAGAGGGGAGGATCAATCCTATCTCCAGGCCAAAAATGGGAGACAATTCCCACAGCCAGCTTCTCTCCGTGGGCTTTAAAGGAACCTAGGAGGGAAGAACACGGGCTTAGCCTGGCAGCTTCTCACAACCCAAAGCTCCTCCCCGCTCTGCCATGAAGTCCCAGCACAATTCCAAGCCGTGGGCACTTTGGATTTCAGCAGGGAAGCCCAGGGAGGAGGATAACAGCAGCCACAGGGACGATGATGAGGCGGGAGCATCTCCAGGAGGATGCAGCCCCTGAGAGCCTGGCAGGGAGGGAAGCAGGGGATGGCAGCCAAGTTGCAGGGGTACGGATGGCTGAGAACACAGTTCCTTCCTGGGGCTCTGTTAAGATCTAGTTTTAAGGTTCTTAGAAATTCTTCTGTCCCAATTAGGGTGCAAACGAGACCATATGCCAGTGACAATAGTAAGGGTTTTATTTGATGGTAAATATGAGAGAGAGAGAGAGAGATGGAGAGAAAGAAAGAAAGAAGTAGAAAATAGTTGGGGGGGACAGAAAGAGAGACAGAGACAGAATAAGGAAAATATCACCACTCCATGGATCCTAGGATGTTCCGGTGATCCTTTGCAGCTGGTCTTGGTGGTGAAAGTCCCCCCAAAGAAGCACAGAACTTGGTGGGTTTATATGCTCAGGCCAGGCAGGCATGGCCAGGCATGTCCCTCTGGAGGAGGGGGATGCAGTCTCTCACAGCAGCCTCTGGGTCTGTGCATCACCTGCAGTCCTGTGGGGCCAAGCCCCTCACGTGAAAGTCCCGTGGATGTGGCCTGTGGGGCCAAGCCCCTCACGTGAAAGTCCCGTGGATGTGGCCTGTGGGGCCAAGCCCCTCACGTGAAAGTCCCGTGGATGTGGCCTGTGGGCCAAAGCCTCTCACGTGAAAGTCCCGTGGATGTGGCCTGTGGGCCAAAGCCCCTCACGTGAAAGTCCCGTGGATGTGGCCTGTGGGGCCAAGCCCCTCACATGAAAGTCCCGTGGATGTGGCCTGTGGGGCCAAGCCCCTCACATGAAAGTCCCGTGGATGTGGCCTGTGGGGCCAAGCCCCTCACGTCAAAGTCCCGTGGATGTGGCCTGTGGGGCCAAGCCCCTCACGTCAAAGTCCCGTGGATGTGGCCTGTGGGCCAAAGCCCCTCACGTGAAAGTCCCGTGGATGTGGCCTGTGGGGCCAAGCCCCTCACGTGAAAGTCCCGTGGATGTGGCCTGTGGGGCCAAGCCCCTCACGTGAAAGTCCCGTGGATGTGGCCTGTGGGCAAGCCCCTCACGTGAAAGTCCCGTGGATGTGGCCTGTGGGCCAAAGCCCCTCACGTGAAAGTCCCGTGGATGTGGCCTGTGGGCCAAAGCCCCTCACTGAAAGTCCCGTGGATGTGGCCTGTGGGCAAGCCCCTCACATGAAAGTCCCGTGGATGTGGCCTGTGGGGCCAAGCCCCTCACATGAAAGTCCCGTGGATGTGGCCTGTGGGCAAGCCCCTCACGTAAAGTCCCGTGGATGTGGCCTGTGGGGCCAAGCCCCTCACGTCAAAGTCCCGTGGATGTGGCCTGTGGGGCCAAGCCCCTCACGTGAAAGTCCCGTGGATGTGGCCTGTGGGGCCAAGCCCCTCACGTCAAAGTCCCGTGGATGTGGCCTGTGGGGTTGGGGGTCCCACAGCTGGCCGGTTTGTGTAATCGGAGGATGGGTGTTTATTGTCTCTCACCAGAGGTTACACCATGCACCCAAAACCTCCTCCTGCCCCTCAGCTGAGGGGAGTCTGTGTAAACCTGGCTTCTGTGAGCTGTGCTCTCCCCCCACCCCAAACACAGCCAGGGATAGCTGCAGTTGGTGACATCCTTTTGTGGATGCAAACCTTTCCCTCAGCCTGAGATGACTGAACAATGGGTTTCCCTTTATCTAATCAGCAGTTTGACTTTCAGTCCAAAGTCCCAGTCTTCAGAGAGGCTCCTTCACTTGTAGCTTCTTCATAATGAGCAATACTTTGTATCAATGTTTGAGGCATGAACTATTTTCAGTCTCTGACAGGCTCACACGGGCTCCTGCTGCCTTCATGAGGAATTCCAAGTGCTCACTCTGCAACGCTCCAGAGCCATCCAAAGGTGGGAGCTGCCCAGGGAAAGGGGAATGGCAACAGCAGGAGCTTTAACGAGGCTGTCAGGGTTGGTGTTGGCCTTTCCTGCCCAGTACAGCCCGGCCCTAGGAGAGATTTCGTGGCAAATCTAAATAAAGCTGAGGCACCCCAGTGAAACTGAGGCATTTATTCCCCCTACAATAAATATCTCCTGGCCCGTAAGGAACATGGAATCATGGCTTTATTTACTCTTCCCTCTGAGACGAGCTTCACGTGAGTTTGCAGACCAGGAAAAGCAGCATCAGCACAGGCAGGATGGTGCTGGAATAAATCCATTTCTTCATCTGGCATCCCCCCCAATTTATTTAGTATCCTGGTCTAATAGTTTTTAGGGTTTTTTTTTTTAGAGTTGCAGTGGATATGAAATAAACCTGACCCTTCTTAATTTATATTCATCTCAGTTCATGCCATTTGAAGAAGAGTTTTCACTTTCTAAGCAGACCAGATAATAATTAATAGACTGGATAATTGCACCATCAGGCCTGCCGTTTTGCGAGGATGGGGATGTGTTACTTTAATATTTTATAACTTCCCAGATTGTTCCAGACATATGGGGATTTTATAATATTTACTGTGCCAGGCTGCTGAAGGACCAGGCTTAACTGAAGTTATTGTAATCATGCCATTGTTTCCAAAAGGCCCTGAAAAACACAGACATTGTAAAGAAATATTGACAGCTGAAACAGATCCCAGGATGGGAACTGGGAAATTGCTCCATTAAAGCACGTGTGTATTACAACATTAGGCAATTATTAAATTAACAGATGGCAGAGGCTGCTCAGAGCCCTGTAAACAAGTGAGGAAGGGAAAGTCAGATGCTAGTGCAGGCAGGAATGTGAATACCCCTCTCAATCAGTGGCACGTGGGAATTCCAGGGATTAAAGGGACACCTTGGTCTCCCAGCAGCAAGAAAAGTGATGAATCCCTTGCTAATGGAAATCTGTGCATTCCCCCACTCCCCCAGTTTATGGTAAATTGCTCCCCAAAAGGTGATTTCCCTGGTTCCCCCAGCAGCAGAGGAAAAATAACAAGGGAAGACAGGGGAAGCAGAGGAGATGAAGCCACAAAATAGGATAATATGGATCTTTGCCCAGGTTTGGGTCTGGGGATGCTCACCTGGGACACAGGAAAGTCCAGGTCAACCCCCACACCTCTCCTGGAAGGATCCCAACCACATCCTGCACCTCTGCCCCAAAGGACAGCCTGGAATGACACTTGGCATCTTTATTCCCTGTAACACTCCCCTTGGCTGAAGGATTAAATGTTACTGGAGCAAAGACTGCAAGGCTTGAGGAGCCACCACGTCCTGGAGTCTGCCAAGCAGCACATCCCTAGCAGCAGGAGAAGGCACAGAACTCCTGGGAAAGGGGGCTGGAAGTCTGGGACACAATCCCTGTCCCTGCTCCGGGCAGGGATGAGGTTGAGGAGGATTTTGACCCTGGGCCGAGCCCTGTGCCCTCCAGGAAAGGGACTCTGCTCCTGCCTCTGGCATTTCCTCAGCTGGGAGCAGTTTCAGTCCTTGCTAATTCCTAGAGCAAACGCTTGAGAAAGGCTCCTTAGCCCGGAGGTAAGATCAGGAGCTGTGCTGTGGGAAGCAGCTTTGCTTAGGGAACAGGGAATTGTTTCTGCAAAGCTTCACAGTGCTGGAAAAGGGGGATTTACCCTGGAGGCATCCAGGCCCTCTCCTTGGACTGCCAGTGGCCAGAGCACTTTCCTGGGCACACAACTGATCCCATAAATCCCCTCAAGCAGCAAGAAAATTCAGATGACACCAACTTCTTGAGCAGTTTATAACCCCAGGCCTCTATTTTCAGCATGAAATGTTCTGCATGAAGTGAAAAACTGTGCATTGAGCCACATAAAGTATTTAAGAGTTGAATTTTTGGGAGAAGGACACTGAGTGTTGTTTCAGTTCTCCAAAGCTCAACAGTTCCTTGAAAAAAGTTGGGTTTGGCTGTCACACGGAAAAAGTAATCAATCATTCACACCATTGTAGCAGTTATCCCCTTTTTTAGATTTAATTTGTCAAAATTGGAACCCTGGAGTTAAGTTCAAACCCAAAATAGCTGTTACATTGTTCTGGACTCTTCAATATTTACTAATTTCCAATTCCGTATAATATAAGTAAAATTCCTCTTCTTTTGCAATTTTTTTTCCCCACTGCTGGCAAGGTCTGGTCTGCACACAACTCCCCTGGATGGCAGCAGGGATTAAACACATCCCTTACCTGCAGGAACCATTGGGGTTTAAGAATTAAATAGGCAATGGGTGCTTGGAGGGTTTTGTACCCACAGTCTGATGGTCAAACCTCTCCAAAGCAGCCTGGAGAGAAAGGTGAACTTTGAGGAATATTTCACACAGGGAGTAATGCAAAAATAAATCTTAGACTAGAAGCACAGAACAAAACCATGGAATATCCTGAGCTGGGAGGGACCCACAGGATCACCCAGCCCAGCTCCCAGCCCTGCACACACACCCCAACAACCCCACCCTGGGCATCCCTGGCAGCTCCTGGAGCTCTGGCAGCCTCGGGGCCGTGCCCATTCCCTGGGGAGCCTGGGCAGTGCCCAGCACCCTCTGGGGGAAGAACCTTTTCCTAATACTGGTATTCCTGATACATCCTAATTGTTCCTCTTCTGATACTTCAGAGGTACCTACACCAATCTCAACACAGGGACTTAATCACTGCACACAGGATAAGGTAAAGCAGACAACAACTCCAGCAGCATTTTTGGCTGGGTTTACAAACATTTTATATGCCCTCCAAATAAAAAACTACAAAATAAAGAAAACCCCAATCCTCTGGTCAGCACCTCAAAGCAAACCTCAGAAAACAGAATGTCCTGAGCTGGAAGGGACCCACAGGATCATCCAGCCCAGCTCCCAGCCCTGCACACACACCCCAACAACCCCACCCTGGGCATCCTGGAGCTCTGGCAGCCTCGGGGCCATGCCCATTCCCTGGGGAGCCTGGGCAGTGCCCAGCACCCTCTGGGGAAAGAACCTTTTCCTGATATCCAACCTAAACCCCACTGGCACAGCTCCATGTCATTAATACCTTATATCTACAATTAACTTACATCTTCTGATTTAAAGATGAGCCACAGCTTGGCTGAAGACTCAGAACTCTTTCACTCTCCCAGACAGGGTCTGGGGATGAATTATCTATGGAGAACTGCATGGAAAACAAAGACACTTTGGAGATTTGGGAGCCAAAGTCCAGTTTCAGTGGTGCTGTGGAAACTCGGGGGTGCCAAGGGCCAGATTCCCAAAGGCATGTGGGGGTTTTAGGGATGAAGCTGGACTGGGGTTGGTCAGAGGTACAGCAGGCAGGGAAAGGGATGGTTTAAAATCCAGATGCAACAGGAAGAGCTCAGATCCAGTTCAGGGATCTCTGCCTGTGACCTGAGAGCTGTGGGGAGGGGACAATGAGCAAAGGGCCGGGAGCCAGGTCAAAAGAGTCCACAAGTGACTTTAAAAATTACTTTCACCCACACAGCAGCACAGTCCACAATTCCCAAGAGTTTGCATCTCCATCCAAAGCCAAAGTAGAATCCACAGGCTGAAGATGTTTGAAAATTCCTGGTCTGGCCCATTTGGAAGACTCAGACTCCAGCAAGAAGGGCAAAGCAACCCTAATGATCCTTCTCCCCAAAGAAATCATTTCTGCTTACAGAGAAAGTAGAAATTGAATTGGGCATTATGAAAAATTCTCTGTGTAGCTGCAACTACAACCCAGATAATTCATTTAGGCTAAATATACGGCTGTAATTGAAAAATCCAAATAAGGGATGCATATGCATTGATCCATATGATTTAAATCAAGCTATAAAACATCAACATTATCCAGAAAAAGCTGCTGAGGAAACAGCAGCCAAGCAGAATATGAAATTCCAGGGAGACCATTGCACTGGCTGGGAGGAGGACTTAATTGATTTTGACAAAGAAACCTATTTGCTGTTTAATTGATTCCTACTCTAAATTCCCAGCACTTTCAGACCGAGCAGAGAGAAGCAGCAGAATTGTGATTACCCAGAGCAAATTACAGCTGGCCAGGGCTGGAGTACTTCAGGTCCTGGTAATTCTCTATTTACCAAATTACTGCTGTGCATTTTCAGAGAAACACTAAAATGAGCTCATATAAGCACACAAATCACCCAGAGTTACAGGAGGGTTGAAAGAGCTGCCCAGGCCTCAGAAGGACCTGGGGGGAAGCAGTAACATGCTCACTTTATCCCAAAAGTATCCCTGCTCTTCAGCACCTCTTTTAGGGTAGCGGGAGCTGTGTTTGCTGGGAAGGACGGGGTCACAGATGGTGCCAGTGCTGTAAAATCCTCTTGGAATCCTTTCCCAGCTTTGATTGATGGCCAGGAGTTCCCACCACCTGACTGACTTCCAGGGTGTCTTCCCTGCTCCTGGAGAGAAGCTGCTCAGCAGCCATGGGGTGGCAGCACATCTGGGTACAGCTGTGTGACCCCGAGTTACACTGGAGCCCACAGGGCTGCTGCCCCTCTCACATCCCAGAGGTAGAAGCCTCTGTCACAGGTGGCCCTGGAAATGTGTGGGGCAGCTTCTCCTACAGAGCTTGGATGGATCTTTGTAGATACTTTTCCAGAAGTTGAGGGAAAGGGTAGTGATGTGCCCTAGTCTGAAAGCAAAGCAGGGAGAGATCCCAAGTCAGAACTACAATTGAATAGGAGAATTAAAATAAATGCAGCAGTAGAGAAACAGTGCCAGAGGCAGGACACAGGCTGACACCCTGCGGGCAGGGCGCTGGCAGCAGCCCCATGCAATGGTGGCTGCAGCCCTGCTGCAGTGCTGGATGTGCTGCTGCTGGAGCTGGGACCCTGCAGAAGGCTCTGGTGCTCCTCTGCAGCTCCAGTGCTGCTCATGGAGCTCTTGTCCTCTGGGAACCCAGCAGCTCAGGGCTGCCTGTGCTGTTCCAAACCTCAGCTCGTGTCCAGCTGGGAATGCTGGGTTCCTCCCCCTGGGCACAGCATCTCCCAGGGGGATGATGGAATTTGATGGGCCATGCAGGGAGGCTCGGGGGCCCATTAGCAGGAGCTGTGGGCCGGAGGGAGTTCTCAGGGATGTGTCATGGGAGAGATAAAGAGCCCTGCCCCACCTGGTTTCAGCAGCTGCTGATAGAATGCACACTGTGCTTACATCTGACACTGGCACCTCAGACACAACGTGTGCCCCATCAGCAATTGGATGGTGAGGTACAGGGCACAGTTAAGGTCTATTCACAGCTAGGGAAGAAACAGCATCGATTAGGATTCAATGTGTGATATCTACAGTGTTCTCTGTGGTTTATTCCCGTGCAGTAAATAGTCTGTTTAAAGTCTTGTGTCTGTTAGCTTTGTGTCTGTGACATAAATAATTCATTTTGTAATAGGCCTGATTGGCCATGATTGAAGAACCTGAGAACAAGAGTGGGTTTTGGCGTGCTGACCACCCCAATAAAGCTCCTGCCTGCTGCCAAAGGCCTGGGCAAAAGGCAGGGATTTATCTCAGCTCCCACCCCCATTTGTATCATCCCTCTGCCCCTGTTGCTCCAGGCACAGGGACACGGCTCTGAGTGACAGCAGCAGGGAGCTGGGGCAGCCCAGAAACCCCAAAGTGGCACCTGCTGGTCCTGCCCTCTCCCTCCCAATTCCCATTTATTGATGAGTCTGGACTCACCACCCAAACTGTGTGTCACACCCTGCTCTGCTGGGGATCAGCAGGAGGGGACACAAGACAACCAACAGGAGACATCACAAGCAAAAATACTTCAGACCCCTAAAACTGCTTTTTTTTTCCTATTCCACAAAGTAACAGGTGCTCCCAATCAGTCTCTCCCAAGGCAAACACTGCATTTGGGTTGTAATTTGTTTAGCAAGCTATGTATTTCCAGCTGTAATTACCCCATCAAGGCAGCTAAATGAAGATGACATTTCAAGTGACCTTCAGTTCCCAGCTGCAATCACCATCCCACGGGGGAGATGGAGCAGGGAGGGGAACCTGCCCCAGGTGAGAGGTGCCTGGGAGCTGGCAGCCAGGTGCTCCTCCAAAATCAGCCAGCTCAAGGCAGAGCTGGGTTCTAGGGATGACAGCAGGCACAAACCCAAAATGCTGGATTTCTCTGCCAGGGAAAAGGCCACTGTAGCTGGTATTTGCTGAAATGGGAGAGCTCAGGATGTGTTTCCTCCTGGAAACATCCTGCAGAACCAAGGCACGTGAGGAGAGCACCCTGCAGGATGGTCCATGCAGGAGGACTCACGTGCAGTGTAAATATTTTGGGGTTCCCCTTGCAAAGGAATTGGGTTTTCTCCAAGGTTCACTTGCCAAAGGGCAGAGATGGTCTTTTGCCTTGCACTGAGACACCCAGTGAGTCAACTTGATAACATCCACACACAGCACCCTTAAAATATCTGTAAAAAAGGAACTTCCAGTTCTCTTCCATCTGGTTCCTCTCCTGCTTTCCAGACTTCTGCACCTTGCCCCAGTCCTGCCCCAGGTGAGCCCATCCCAGTCCAGCATTCCCTGCTTCTCTGCTCCCCTCCTCCAGGTACTCACAGTTTACCCCTCCTCGCCCTCACTTGCTGAATTCTCACCTTTCATCCCAAATCCATCGTGGACGATTTTCTACTGTTTTTCCATCCAGCCTCTCACCTCTGGCTGTCCTCAGCCCTCCTGGTGTCTCCTCCTCCAGGTCCCTCATGCTTTGCCATTCCACCTCACCCCGGCCTTAGTCTCAAAGTTCTCCCCACCCTTCCCAACTGTTTCTTTCCCAGATAATGCCCTTTAACAGCTCCCATGGCACCCTGCCTTCCAGGGCACCTGGGGAGAGCCAGGCAGGAATCTGTGCCTCCTGCACTAAGCTCCTTGCTTTACGAAGCAGGAATAACAAAAACACAAATTAAAATGTGAAATCCATACAGAGAATGGCACAAAATCCAACCATGTCAGGTTAACCACCCTCTGCACCACCTCCCCTGAACTCCACTGCTGGAGAAGCTCAAGCCATGGCTGGATCTAAGTAAAGACAGGAATCAGAGGGAGTCCAGGAAGCCAATGCTGCAAATGAACCGCTCCTGCAAATGGATTTTGCTTTCCACAGGGGCAGCTCCAGCAGCCAGAGGCAGCAGAGCAGGGTAACGACTTGCTGGCTCTGCTCTATACCCACAAGAGGAGCTGGGCCCTGTTTGCTGCAGCAAAGGGCAGCCCAGCATCGATCAGGGCAGCAGCCTGTCAGTGCTGGAGGCATCAGGGCCTTTAACAAGCCCTGCAAAGATCGTTTGGAATTGTCACAAGCTCACGCTCGGTTTGTAAGGCAGCCTGAAGCAGATTTATTCACCTCCTGCACCATCCTCAGGGAAGGAAAGCAAAGGAATACTCAAAGTCCAGCTCAAAGTCCAGCCAGGACCTGCCACAGGAGGCCCCTGGCAGAAGCATCTGAACGAGGGAAGAGCTGGATGCTGACAGCAGCAAAGATTCTGGCTGGAAAAGCATTGGAATGCTTTGACAGGGAGTGCAGGGCACTGCAGAGCGACAGCACTGCAAGCACCTGTGTCCTCTTAAACTTGTGTCCTCTTAAACTTGTGCCCTCTGGGGCTGCCAAACCCACACTGATCTCAGGCAGCCACTGCAGGCTGGTACCAGCCAGCTTGGGCAGCAGGGAAATCCCTCTGGGTTTCTCTCCCCTGCCCTGGAACAAGAGAGGATGCAGTAGGAAAGGAAGGGGACAGAGGAGGGGGCAGGAGGAAAGCACAGAGCCCAGTGCTAACCAGCAGAGCAAAGCTCCTGCCTGCCCACATCAGCCACCAGAGCAGGGCCCACAATCTGATTTTGCTCCCACACAGCCACAGCAGCTTCAACCCATCCCATTCCAAATTAATTCCAATGAGCTTTGAACATCTTGAAGTTTTTCAATCACAAGAACTCAGGGTGACACAGAAATTGGAACCCAGACAGCTCCTGGCTCTGCAGGGCCCCAGCTCCCCAAGCAGCCCTTCAGGGAGGCCTCAACCTTTATAAACTCAGTGTATTCTGCAGCAAGTAATAACACAGCTTTGTGGGAGGGATGACAATACCCAAGAGTGACAGGAAACATGGAAGTGAGAGAGGGAAATTAAGCTCCTTGCAAACAAGTACAGAGCTTGTGCCTTTCAGCACTTGCTGAGAACTTCACTTTCCCCATCTATTGCCTTAAATCTGCTGGGGAAACTCTCCTTAAGCCATTCCTCCTGCCAGCTGGGAAAACAGGGAACAGGTTGGTTAATGACTCCTAATTTCACTCATAAAAAGTGTCAGCCTGCTGGAGTGATGCCCAAGGAGGCCTCCACCTAACACCAGCACATTCATTCCCCGACCTGCAGGTCAGGCATTTGAGCAGAGAACAGCAGGGGCTGCAGGAAGATCAGCAGAAGGGCACGAACATGAGAATGAAATAATTAAAACACTGCTTTAAGCAAACTGGCAGAGGGACACGGTGGCATCCACCAAAAGTGGAACAAGAAGTAAGTGCCCCTGTGAGTGAATTTAAAGCTTTAATCAGCCCAGAACTGAGCTGGCCCACGGGGGCACAGCAGCAGCAGGAGAGGGTGAGACACAATCACCAGGACAATAATTACTGGAATCAAGGAACACTGCAGCATTCCCAAGGGCTGCTGAGAGCCAGAGGAGGTGCCTCAAAGCACATCTTCCCTGCCAAGGTGTTTGCTAAGGGCTGTCACATTACCAACACATTGCTCATTTCTATCCAAAATTACTGAAAATAAGCATGGATAACCAGGCAAAAGCTTGGAGACAATGAAGAACAGCCTGGATACTTTCCCAGAGCTCAGAGGAGTTTCAGCCTTAAACATCACAGGGAGCCAGTGCATTCATCATTCCCAGCTTCTTCCCACCTTGATCCCCTGCTGTCTCTGCAGCTCGGATGAAAACAGATCAGAGGAGAAAGTCAAACTACTCCCATGGGCAGCTACTCAGAGTTTTCCTTCTTACTTGGTGCAGGAAGCCTCTGTGGCTCCCTGAATCTTTAGGTGTTAAACAGAGAGAGGCTTCCACTCCTCAAGCTCTGCTTGGGAAGTCTCCTGTCTTCAAGCAGAGCTTTAGGAGCTGCCACAAGAAGGTCATTTCAGCCTGTGGCACCTCTTCTGCTGCAGTCCCCGTGGCCTAGAAAGCCTTACAGGTGTTGGGCTGTTCAGCAGCAGCAGCTCCAGGACATCCCAGCCACATACAGCACTGGAGTTCCCTGCTACAGAGGGTCCCACGAGCTGTGGGCCCAAGGCACAGGCAGCCAGGAATGTTCACAGGAAATAGGTTTAGTGGCCACACAGGAACACATCCCACTGATGCAGGGGCAGAATTGCTGGGATAAGCACTATGCTAACACAGCTCAGACATGCTGCACTGCCTAATCAATACCAAGTGCAGGCATACCCAGCTATTCCTTAAAATTCACTTTTACAGTCAGGCAAGTTTAAATTTCAGGCATTCCTAGGTGGTGAGGAACAACTTTGCCAGGAAGAAGACAACACACAACTCACTACCCACCTAGCCGCAGGACTGGCTCCAATGTCCCCAATTCCCAGTCCCCCAGTTCTGCAGGAGTCACAGGAGGCAGAACTGCTGAGCTTTTTTCCTGAGAGGATTCCCTCTGCAGCTGACAGCACACAGTGGAGGGATGACCCCTGCAATTTCTCTCACATCTCAGCAACACCTTGGCCTGGCAACCTCAATTGCCTGATTATTCTGCCTTCAACAAAAACTGGTTGCTACAGGAGGAAGACACTTGTCTGGTACCAGACCTGCTGAGCTCAGGGAATCAGGATCCAAACCTTTCCTGCATGAGGGGGTTGTGTTGCATCAAGGAATAATTGCTGCCCAAACCCAGAGCCCACACAGTCCTGCCTCAGCTCAAAGCCTGTACATGCAGGGGTGGAGGAGGAGCAGTGCTGTTGGAAAAGTGGTCACTTTTATGTAAGAGAGGAGAAAGTTCCACCCCTTCAAGCCCACATTCACCATCCACAAAAAAAGCCCCCTCCCCAGTCCCTGTTTCTGACCCTCATGGAACAATTTCAATTATCCTTAAATAAAAAAAATAACTCTGGAAGAAGCAGTACTCACATGAGAGCAGATTCCACTTCTGGTCTTGAAGACAGAAGGATGAGAAGCCAGGAGCAGAGCTTTTCATCTCAAAGTCCCACAGGCAACTGCTCCATTTCCTGGCCAGTCTGAGGGCACTGGGCTCCCCAGCCTCTTCCAAAGGGAGCTGGACATGGCACTGGAGGAGCTCTGAGCTCCCCAGAAACGCCTGGTCAGGAGAGGGCAGTGCTGACAGCGTCTGTCACCCACCCCCGGTGCCTCTCCATCAGTGAGGCCACAGCTCTCCCTGGTGAGTTCCCCCACACCTCCCATCCCACCAAACTGAATCCTTCCCCAGGCAGCAGCAGATAAATGCAGGAGGAGAATTCAGCCTCGGAGGAGCAATGCCAGGGCTCCAGCAGCTCCCCCAAGCACAGGACAGGGCCAGCAGGGCCTCCAGGCTTGGCAGAGAGAAGGAATTACAGCTGCCCAGGTCAACATCAGGGCTTACCAGCTGTGATCCTTCCTGCAGCACTGATTGCTCCTCCTGAACCCCTGAGGGCACCGTGGAATTCCACCGAGGGATAGATGGGAAGAGTACAGTTCACACCCACTGAGCAACACTCACAATCTTTGTCCAAGAGACACCGGAGCCAGGGCTTTTGTATGCAGCAGTTTTATTTTAAGCAGTCATGACCCAGTACCAGCAGCTTTGAGGAAGACAATTCTTAACACTTTACACTTACTGAGGGTTTAATGCCAACAGCAATTATTGTTTTCTCCTTTACATGGAGGTTTCCAGATGCCCAGCTCCTGCTGCCTCTGCCTCCTTCTCCTGGGAGGATCGATCCTCCTGGGAGGGTTCCTCCTCCTCCTCCCTGGGGGAGAAGGGTCCCACCAGCCAGGACAGAGGAGTGTTGTGCTTCAGGTAATCCAGCAGCTCCTCCATGTACTCCTGGATCACAGTCAGCTTCCTCTGGCTCTCGCTCAAGACACTGCTGGACAAATCCTGGAAGGACTTTGCCACTGAGAAAGCAGCACGCAGCTCCTGGATGGCACTGAGAGCCTGTTTCACCTTGTCCTGCAGGCTGCAGGGAAGGCCCTGGATGGCAGCCACCACCCCAGAGCAGGTGAGGTGCAGCTGCTGGGTGATCCTGCATGCCATGAGCAGGGTCAGAGACTCCATCTCCTGGGAGGAGGCAAGAAGGACAAGATCAGGAATGAGTCACTTAATTTAAAAAAAAAAAAAAAAAGGGATGCCCAGAGCCCTTTGCCTCCCTCCCCAGGAAGGCACCTCTGGCTCTGCAGGGCTTTCAGCTCCACTCTCTTTGAGATAATTCTTACTCCAGTCCAGCCACATCTGGTGTAGTTTCTCCTGCCCCTCCTGAAGCTTTTGATTAAATCCTTGCTTAAACGCCTCAATCTGTGGCAGGGGAAGATCAGAGTGTCGAGACAGACAGATCAGCTGGGGAATTGCAAAGCTTTTCACCACAGCAAGGAAGTGGAGAGAAGACCAGGGCTTTGGTCCCCTCCTGCCAGGGGCTGGGCTCTACCTACCAGCTTGATAATGCAGTGGAGCTGTGCCAGGGCCCCCTGCATGCCCTGCCAGACCTGCTTCATCCTGGCTGTGGAGTGCAGGTGGGCAAAGAGGCGAAGTTCCTCCGAGAGAGAGCCCAGGCGCACAAAGTACCTCCTCTGCTCACGCTGCTGTGCCAGGGGCACCACGTCTGTGCCCTCCTCACACGCTGCCAGCCGGGCTGGGGACACAGCAGTGCCCGAGTCACCAGAGGTGCCACAGTAACAGGCCACGAGATCCCAGGCTGGGAGCCAGGTACCCTCCAGTGTGGCACTGGCACAGGGTGCCCAGAGCAGCTGTGGCTGCCCCTGGAAGTGTCCAAGGCCAGGTTGGACAGGGCTTGGAGCAGCCTGGGATAGTGGAAGGTGTCCCTGCTCATGGTGAGAAGCCCAAAAATGAGCTTTAAGGTCCCTTTCAACCCAAACCATTCTGGGATTCTCTTCTTCCCATTAGCCCCATTCCAGAGTAGTGGGGTGAGGAGTGGGGCTGACCATCCCCAGTTTAACAGTTCCCACTTCAATAGGCACAGACACCCTTTCCTTACCTAGTTCCTCATTTCCAATAGGGAGAGAGTCACCTCCTGCTCTCTCCAGCACAGCCTCTGCTCCACAGACACCAGCCTGTCCCACTCCAGGCTCCAGAACCACCCCAGCAGCACCAGGCACCGTGGGTCTGGCAGCCCCAGTGCTGCTCTGCAGAGCCTCCTTGGTAACATCCATCACCTCCAGCACTTTGCTGCTCACAGCATCCTTCACATCAGCCACTCTGGATGACACCAGCTCCTTCGTGTCAGAGAGGATCTGGGGAAGAGGAGGAATGGCAGATAATGGAGTGGGTTGTGTCTTACACCGAACTGCACCAAGAGGATAAATAGCACAGTGCCAGTCGAGTGTTTACTCTTGTAGGAACTTGCATTGCACACTCAGGTCCTCACACAAGAGCCTCCATTGCTCCCAGGCTTAGGAACCCCACAAGAACCGGGCCCCTCTGCCTGCCAGGGAGAGCACAGCCTTGAATTCTTACCTGTTCCACTGGCTTTTGAAGGAGGGGCAGCTTCTCCCCCAGTTTCTCCAAACCCTTGGAAGCATACTCACTTGCTGCAGCAACTAAAGAGAGAACCAAAAAAAAGTGTCAAAACTTGGTTTTCTGCAACTTCACCTCAAGTTCCACTTTGCAAAAATCAGTTTTAGGGAAGTCAGCATCAGAGCCAATCCCTGACTCTCCATCACACTGCTGGGATTAGGGCTCAGCTTTAGCCTTATTTAGAAGCCAGGAGTTGTCCTTTCTCTGTGGTGAGGGAGAGGTGCATTTCCTCATCCCAGGACTCCTCCCAGGTGTGGAAGGAGCCAGGGAGTCCCTCCCAGGCAGGGCCCTGCCCTTCCCCAGGGGATTACCGTGGGGCTCCAGGGTGGCCAGCACTGGCTGCACGCAGCTAGCCGTGGCCTCGGTCACACTGTGCACTCCTTTCTCTGCAGCATCACACACAGACCTCAGGTAGGGGTGGCTCTCCTTGGTGGAGGCATAAGCAGCAGAAACCACATCACAGGCAGAGCTCACCAGGCTCAGATTGGCCACCTCCCTCACTGCAGCCTGCAAGAGCAAAGAGAAATGCAACCATGAAGCTCCAAACGTGGCCCTGAGTGGTTCTGCCATGAAATTCCCTGTTTGGGGGGAGCTGTCACCAAATCACCTGGCCTGGCTGAGAGAGAAACTCTTGCCTTGCTCACACACTTAACTGAATCCCTAACTCAGCCTGTGGCATGAGCTGGGGAGCTTTGGCATTAAGGATGGTCCACCCCAGGAAAATTCTCCTCCAGCACAAAGGACAACCAAGTTTGGGGGGCAAGCTCAATTCTTCTGCCACATACCCATCTCCAGTTCACCTGGAACTGTTATTTGACAGGCCAATATCCCAGGAAAAGCTCCAGCAGCCAGGACTGAGCTGGTTTTAAGCTGACAGACCTCACCCTCGCCTGCAGGGATGCTGCTGGTCACAGAAGCAGAGCAAGAGCAGCAGGTCTCAGGGATGCTGGAACATTGGAACCTTTCCATGGGAGCACTGCTTGCAGCCAGCCAGGATCTTGAGTTAAAGAAACAGCTTTGCTAGCCAAGAACCAGCCAGTTTTGCTTAGACTAAGAGGTTACAGAGACTTTAGGGCCACATTTTTGTCTGTGTTGTCACCCAGAAGCTGCAGGACACCACCTGAGCAGATGAAACTCCCCCTTTTTGGGGGCTCAGCTCCCCTCAGCCACGGCAGGGCCACCTCCTCACACCCCACAGGGAGCACCTACCTCCACCTCCTCCTCCTCCTT
Source organism: Monarcha castaneiventris obscurior (assembly GCA_026261815.1). NCBI lineage: Eukaryota > Metazoa > Chordata > Aves > Passeriformes > Monarchidae > Monarcha > Monarcha castaneiventris. The sequence goes on along the minus strand of JAMPIT010000848.1, from coordinate 6,173,884 downwards.
CACCTCTGGGGAGCTCTGGACAACCTCTTCCTTGTCAGGCACAGCAGAGGCCATGGCAGCTGGAATGCAAGGAACACCAAGGCTTTAGGGAAAGATCCCTCTTCCAAGGGGATACTTCCCTCTAAGGTCATAAAAGAGGGAAGTTCCTTCACCCCCTCTTCAGGGGAAACCCCCAAACAGCCTCACAGGAGGGGATCTGTGCCACTCACAAATCTACCTGGTTTCAAGTTTAAGTTTTAAGTGGTTTATGAGGATAAAAGGAACAAGGAGGACATCCTTTCCTCACCCTGGAGCCCAAATACTATCAATCTATTTAGGAGAGGCACATGGTACCACCTTCCTTCCCACCGAGGCTTCAAGGAATTCTTGAATAAATGAAATAATAACAGCAGAGCTGGGGGGGAAGAGAGCTCAAGGCTCTGCCCTGCTGTTATCACACCCCAACACCTGAATATTCCCCCTGCAAATTCCAGAACAGGACTTTTTTTTTTACCTGTGGGAAGATGAGCAAACCACCAGCAAGGAAGAACCAAGCACCCACCATAGCCCATCACCCCCCTCCTGCCTTTTTATAGTGCCTGGGATGGGGTGAGGAGGGACCCTCAGGGCCTGACAGCCCTGGGGAGCAGCAGGAAGGAGCCAGTCCCTGTCCTGGCCAATTAGAGGGGATTAGGGCTGAAACGGGCCCTGCTGTGGCTCGTTAATTACTCTGTAATTAGGCAGGTACACCTCGCCCTGTGTAAGGCAGCTTCACCTGGAGGCCTCCATCCCACCAGCAATGACTGTGGGAATGTGTGAAAGCAGTTTTCCGTTCCTAATTAATGATATTTAATCATTAATCACATTTCTAGATTAGGGATGAGCAATAAGATTTTGGGTTATTTAAGGGGACACTTAATTTCTAAGTTTGTCTGAGGTGCCACAATCCTTTGCCAGCCACGTTGAGGGGTCTCTGACCAGATGTGGACAGTTCTCCTTTTGTCCCTGGATTCCAGACATTGCCAGGAATTGAGTTTAGTTCTTTATTAAAATGTTTTTTCTGATGACAGACACTAAGTACCAAAGACCATCATTTTTACACTAAATACAAGGCATTATCTGTGCTTTCTCAGGCACATTTAATGGTAAACTCTGTGTTAGAAAAAGGAAAAATCCACTTTGGGATGGCCCTGGGTGCACAAAGATCCTCAGGGGGGCATCTGTGTGTGTATGGCTGGGGGGTCTCTTCCTTGCTGAGATCCCCTGTTTGGAAGGAAAGACATCAGCCAAGGAGGGCACAGGGAGAGAGAGGTGCTGTGGTGCTGGGAAGGGCACAAGTTGTGTGTAAATCCAGGACAGAATTGATGGCAGGGAGCTCCACCAGGTCCTGGCAGCTGTTGGTGCTGGAGGAATTGGAGAAGCCACCAGCTCGGTCAGTGCCAGAGGTGCCAGTGAAGCTGGGGCTGTAAATTAATCACCATTCCTGTGCTGATGGCTGCACTGGTGTTTGGAGCCCACGGAGCTCCTGTGGAAGAGCAGGAGCACAGCCTGTGGATGCTGTATCCATGACAACAGCTCCTTCCACCCTCAGCCATCTCACAGCACGGCCATCCCAGTGCTAATGGTGGGATCAGAGAGGCTGGAGCACTGGGCTGGGCTTGAGGACTGTGGGGCTGAGTCCTCAGCCCTGCCAGCTGCCTGTGGGGTGACTTTGTCTGAGGCTGTTGGGTTTTGTGTCTCAGCTCCTCCACCTTTAAAATGGGGTTCATGCTTTTGACCTTTTCCCACAACAGGCTTTGGGATCTGCTGATGCCAAGTGCCAGGTGAGAGCTGGGGCTACTGATAACAAATTCCACACTCACCACTGGGAAAGTCCTGCTCGAGTCACAGCCCCCTCAGCCAGAGAAATAAGAGTTTCCCAGAGCAGATCCTGGCCAGCACAAGTTGCCAAATCCTTGGAGGAGGAGGCACAGCCAGTCTCTGATGTGGCAGAGGCTTGTACAGGAGCTCCGCTCAAGGTGGGAGCAGAGCTGCCAGGAGGAAGGCTGGGCTCTGCTCACCATCCCATCCTGCTCCTCCTCCAGACACCTGGGGGAAATACATCCAGCAAGGGCATGGAACCTCCTGGAGTGGGTCCTGAGGAGGCACCAAGGTGATCAGAGGGATGGAGCTTCTCCTCACAGTTTTTCCTCCTGCTGTGAGGAAAAGCTGAGAGAGTTGGGATTGTTCAGCCTGGAAAAGAGAAGGCTCTGGGGTGATGTGATTACAGCCTTCCAGTGCCTGAAGGAGCCAACAGGAAACACGGAGGGAAACCATTGACAAGGGCCTGGAGTGACAAGGGGGAATGGCTTCAAACTGATGGAGAGTAGGTTTGGATTAGATATTGGGAGGGAACTGTTCCCTGTGAGGGTGGGGAGGTTGCCCAGAGAAGCTGTGGCTGCCCCTGGATCCCTGGAAGTGTCCAAGGCCAGGTTGGATGGGGCCTGGAGCAGCCTGGGATAGTGGGAAGTGTCCCTGGGGACTGGATGAGCTTTAAGGTCCTTTTCAACCCATCCTGTGATGATTCTATGATGGAGCAGGTGCCTGTCCCCCAAGAAGGTGCCTTCCACCAGCATCCCTCGTAGCTGGACCAGGACTTCCAAGCAGGCTGGACCACTGGACAAGTTCTGGCCTCAGCAGGCACAGTGGGACACCCAGAGGAGACCATCCACCCCTCCAAGAGCATCCTTAGAGACTGACACCCAGCTCAGTGCTTGGATTTGGAGGGTTTGCATGGTGCACGTGCACAGAGGGGCTCACAGAGCAGAAGAGGAGCTCTGGGTGCCCCTCTGCCCCACAACACACTTGCTTAGAGTGCCCTGGCCTCTTTCAATCCTCTCCGTATCATGCCATCAGCAGGTGGCATATCTTTGAAGAGGGTGACCAGCAAACTGTCATAAACACCCCTCAGAAATATTATTTGAAGTCCTTTCCATAAAAAGAAACTGGAGCTTGATATATGTGCAGAGCACAAAGAATGGGCTCCAGCAGCACATTTTGAAAATCACTGCTTTAGGCAATCTCCTTAGCAGCTTGTTAGATGTTTTATAAGTGTCCTTCCCAGCTCCAGAAGAAATAATACCACTAATGATTGTGTCAGATACAAAATAATTTCACAGCCTTTTTTGTCTGCAAGCTTTCCAGTTTCAATAAATCACGTGCCCTTCTGTGCAGCTGGAGGAATCCAAAGCCCATAGAGCAGGCAGCTTGGCTGGGAAAGAAAATAAAAATAGGAAGGACACCGGGGCCATTTTTTTCCTGCATTAATTCCAGCAATATTTTGTTTGCCTTAGCAAGCCAGGCCTTGCTGAGCTGTGATTCCTGCTCCCATGAGCGCTGCTGGGATCCCACGGGGAAGGGATCTGTTAAACACTGAGAGGGATAATGAGGGAATGTGCAGAGCCCTGCGTGTCTCAGGGGTTTGCAGAGTGGACTGGTGTCCCCGGGAGGGCTGGGGAACATCCCAGCTCCCAGGGGAGGGTGGCAGCAGTGCCGTGAGGGATCTCCTGCCACATCCCAGGGAAGGGATTTGCACGGTGTCGCCCTGGTTTTTGTAGTGTTCTGTGTTTTTACTTTCTGTAGTAGAATTTCTCATGCATTTTCTATAAACATAGTCCTTGTTTTGTAACCTAAAGATTGTTTTTGAACTTCTGGATTGTTTTTCCTTCCTTTCTCCTAAGGCAGAGAAAGATGACAGACTATGTTCCTTATCCTGTAGAATTGCAGAGGTGTTAGCCTCATCTACCAATGTATGGTTGTTTTAAGAAAGATATAAAAGTCAGAGAATAAAGAAAGGCAGGGCTTTTGGGCTCTCTCTTGTCTTCTGGCCCTTGCCCTGCTTGTGTGGTCCTGACCTGCTGCTGGAGTCTGCGTGTTCCTTTCATGTCTGACAGTGCAACACATGGCTGAGGGGCTGCGGGAGGGCTCTGACCAGGGAACTGTGGGGACCTCTGAGCTCCCTGCAGATCCCCCAGGGCCCAGGAGATTGTCCCTGTGGACACAGGCACACCTGGGTGTGGGAGAACAGGCTCATAGATGTGGCTGCCTGGCTAAAGATGCTGAGAATATGAAAACTATAAGCGAGATTGAAATGAAGACAAGCTTTGAGTTACCCAACCCCAGTTACTGAACAACTGGAAAACAATTGTATGGCTGGCTGAAGATAATCCCCTTTGATTAAACAACGCCCTCTGCTTGCAGAAAGGTCCTAGGGTCAGAGCAGACCCTGCCAGCCTGGCAGAGGGTCCAAAACATAGAGTTTAAAATGTAACCCCATATGGTAATACAATGATTCCTATAGGCTGTATGTAAATGTTATAAGATTTTTAGCTTGTTCTAGATTGGTTAATGGAAATTAGAATATTCAGCACAAAAGATGATTTATTGTGCTGCAGACGGGAACTCGCTCTCTTGCCTTGCTCTCTTGCCCCTGCTCTCTTGCTCTCTTACACTCTTGCTTTTGCCTTTGCCCCTTTTCTTCCTACACCACTTCTGCACCCCTGCATCTCTTCACTGCTTCTCTGCCCTGCTTCGAGCTGCGTCTGGCAGCTCCCAGCAGCTCCCTTACACCCACGCCCTCATCAATAAATCTCATGCTCTAAGACCAGCACCAGAGATCTCCTGTCTCCGTTTGTCCCGACCGTCCGAAGCCCCACACTCCCTGACTGCGACACCTGGGTGACAGCAGCAATCCACCAGGAAAAGCTCCCCTGCTGGAGATGTCCTTGGGGATGGCAGGGATGAAGCAGGGCAGCAAGGACACGAGTGCCTTTGTGCTTTACCTCTTGGATCTCAAGATGGAATATTGTATAGGGGAAGTAGGAAATTGCTTTCACACCTCCCTTGAATCATAAAATCATGGAATGGTTTGGGCTGGAAGGAACTTTAAAGCTCATCTTCTTCCAACTTCCCTAAAGGGACACCTTCTGCTATCCCAGTTTGCTCCAAGCCCCATCCAACCCAGCCTTGGACACTGCCAGGGATGAGGCAATGGTGAGTTTCTTTCTAACAAAATAATTACAAGCCAGGCCAGAGTTATTTTAAATACCCAGAAACAATCAGTAAAAATTCATATTTCCGGGAAATGTGCATTTCCAGTCTTCTGAAACTCCCTGTTGAATTTTCACTGGGAGTTATGGGGGAAAGGGCCCAGGAAACACTTGTTTACAAACAGAAATTAAACGAGATGCATTGAAAAGAGCAGAGGATGGTGACTTTCCAGTGCCCAGTGCAGTTCCAGACCATGAATAAACCACACACACCACCAGACCCCCCTTCCTGTGGTGACTGCATCCGCCTGCTCCTGCTCTGAATAACAGCAAAGGTCTCTCCAGACTCCTGCACAAAGTGGGGTAAGGCCAGGAGTTCTCTGGCTTGGTGCTCCAGAGGCCTGGGGAGCACTTGAGGAGAAGCACAACCCCGTGTGTGCCTTGGCTGTCCCCACACACTGGGGCTGAGCTTTAGTCTCGTGACTAATTCCAGGTCCTGGCTGAGCTGGGATTTGCACACTCTCCACCCGATTCCCCGGTGGCTGCTGCACTCCCAGCTCACACAGCGAGGTCTCCATCACTTAGGATGCTTGCACTGCCTTTCTCTTAGCCAGTTGCCTATTTTTGTAACATTTTGTAAGAATTTCATTACCTTTGAGACCTTTTCCGTGCTCTGTAAGACCTGATTGAAATTTAGTAATGGATACAGAAAGCTCAACTTAAACACCCAAATGAGACAGTTACTCTGCAATGTGAAATAACATCTGATCCATCATTTATCCACAGCAATTAGGATTTTTCCTTATTTGCTGACTGATGTAATTTTGAGAAATTTATTCCAGACCTGTGTGGCCCCTCATTTTCCATTGAAACTCCTGGAGTACCTGGCACCACCAGGGAGATGATCCCACTCAAGACCTGCCAGGGAGCCCTCTCTGGGCACAGCAGCAGCCTCAGCTCACCATCTTTTCAGTCTGACTACAAAATAAAGAATATAACTCAAATGAGAAGGAGAAGCTCAGAAAGCACACGATTAACTAAACTTTGTGTGCGTGTGTGTGTGGATATTCAAGCTTTTCATTGTTAAAGCTGGCCCTGAACTGCTGGGCTTTGCTCCAGAGGTGAGTGGGTAACTGAGGTGTGATGATCTTCAGACCCCTTCATCTCCCACCCGTGGTGTTTCCACTGCCCTGCTCTGGGTTTGGGTCTTACCTTGCTTATTCCCTTGGCACAATCCGTGATAAACCCCTATAAATTCCCTGTTCCCTCCATCCATGGGCACTGTCTCGGGGTCCCTCACACCGATCCCTCTTAGTCCATGGAGAGTGTGGGATGATTCTCCCAGGTAGGAGAAACTCCCAGCAGCTGCAGGCTGAGATGGATAAGAGTGGCTGGGGCATTTTGGGGTTTTGAATCCTCCCATTTATTGTCCCTTCTCTTTTTTTTTGGAAATCACCTGACCATTGCTGTCCTTCAGACTGTTCCACTGGCTGATCCCAAGAAGAAGCCTGTTTTCCCCAAGGCATGGCTTGAGGCTTTCATGGGAGGGTGATGGTGAAACGTAGAGTCCTGGAGGTCTGGAAACATCATTTTATAGGGGACACTCTGTGTGGTGCCCTCGGCAGGGAGACCACAGGATGGGAGTCATTAATTGTGTGGGTGGCTCTGAATGAAGGTTGTCCAGTCGAATTCCAAACCCTGAGGCTTTCAGCTTCCACAGAACACTTGGAATGTGCTGCCACCATTCAAGTGCAGTTGGGAAATTCATTTCCCCGTGGTTCAATTTGCAGTTTAAGGGCATCAGGGTGAGGATGGAGCAGCCATCCCCTCTGCCCTCCCGCTGGAGCTCCAGTGCCAGGTGTTACTTGCAGAATTCCAGGAAGGTTTTGGGAATAGGAATATCCCTGGTACTGAAGGATCAGGAAGGTTTTGGGAATATCCCTGCTATGGAAGCAGCAGGAAGGGTTTGGGAATATCCCTGGGTTTTGGGAATATCCCTGGTATGGAAGCAGCAGGAAAGTTTTGGGAATATCCCTGGTACAGAAGCAGTAGGAAGGGTTTGGGAATATCCCTGGTATGGAAGCAGCAGGAAAGTTTTGGGAATATCCCTTATACAGAAGCAGTAGGAAGGTTTTGGGAATATCCCTGGTACAGAAGCAGCAGGAAGGGTTTGGGAATATCCCTGGGTTTTGGGAATATCCCTGGGGTTTTGGGAATATCCCTGGTATGGAAGCAGCAGCCTGTGCACCAGCCCAGCTATTTTGCATTTGAATTTCAGACCTGGCGGCCTGAGGGCTAAAAGAGTTTTAATGCTTGGTTCTGCAAATAAACATCCAATCTTAACGATGCCAGGCAGTCGAGATAGCTTAGAAATGTAGGAGTATTATGGGATAACCCCGATGCAATCAAAGGTAACTTGCCTGTAACACTCACAGATTGCTTTCCCATGTCCCACCAGCTTTTTCATTGCTTTTTTTAGTGGTTTGGGTTTTTGAAGGCAGAAGTTAAAGGTGCTACAGCTGACTTTAGAGTGAGGCCTTCAGCTCCACACAGGGATTTTCCAGCAGCCCCTTTCCAAGCCGTGGCTTTGTGGCCATCCTGCCCCAGCAGCCTGCAGGATGCTCTGGGAGGAGAAGGTGCATTTTCCCTGCTGCTGTAAATCTCCTTTCTGACTGCCTGGAGACTCAGAGCTCCAGTGATGGCAGCAGTGAGCCGTGGCCAGGAGCTCCTCTCCCTGCTCCATGGCATTGCAGAGTTTTCCAGAAACCCCTGTGTTCCAGGAGCTCTGCCCACAGCCCACGAGGTGCTGGTGTTTTTTATTCCAGTGGCGCTCCCAAGGAGCCTTTGTCTTCATGATTATCCCGAGCAGTGGGATAGGACTGCCCTACTTTGCCTCCCATAAAAATAGCACCGAAATAAGGTTTGATCTTTTTCCAGCCACGGAAATAATTGGGAGCTGTTTGCTTCCATGCTCTTCCCAGTCAGTTGTCGGAGCTATTTTAAAATTATTCTTTCGGTGCCTTTTTTTTTTTCTCATGGGGTCACTGAGATTGGTGGTAAATCTCAATACACCTGTCAAAATACTTTTCTTTTCTCACCAAAAGAACATGTTGTAGTAGATGTTGCAGCATTAGTGTATTTTAATATGTATCCCTTTCTTTTGCCATTCTTTAAAGCAGTTGGAGGATGCAATTTTCAAATCTTTTATTGTACAGCCTTTTATCAAACTGTCTCCATAGCTGCTGCTTTTTTTTGAAATCAGATTTCTCTCTGATAGGATCAGATCTGAAATCATTTGTTACATTACTTGCATTTCTCATTTCTAAAGCCAGGCATTGCTTTTTCACACAGTTTCTGGGGGGCTTTTTGAGGCTTTTGTACTTCTTTTCTTCCCTTTTAATATTGATTCTAATGTTTGTTATTCCTGCCTTCTTTGTTCTCTGCTTTTTTGATCTTTCCTGTGGGTGCTTCCCTATGAGTTTTGTAACTAAATTTCTTTAATTTCCAATTGATGTCCTTTCTTTAAGTGCTGTTGATACAGAAGAAAAGCAGAAGAAACCTGATAGATTTTCTGCTGGTTTGACAGTTTAATGAGAGATAGAACAAGCCACACACTCCAGCTCCTCATAAATCCTACAGGTTCATTGTAATGGGAAGAGAATAGTCTGAAAAACACAAATGGCATCCAGGGAACAGCATCAAGATGTGGATCCAGTCAAGCCAGATTGGGAACATAAATAAATTGCTTAATAAAGTGGGTCTCTCTTTCAGGAATCATAGAACCATGGAATATCCTGAGCTGAAGGAACCCACAAACAACATCCAGTCCAACCCCTGGCCCTGCACAGACACCCCAACAACCCCACCCTGTGCCTGGAGCACTGTCCAAAAGGTTTAGAGTGACTTCCAGCAAGCTCTGATATATGGTTTATTTAGGTCTGGGTAGAGATGGATCTCTTCACTCTACTCCCAGAAAAATTTAGGAAGAGGGATTTGTCACACAGCAGGCTGAAATTCCAACTCCAATAATAGAGTCGCCGAAGAGCGATGTGAAAAATTAATGAGCAGTTTAGAAAAACTCAGTACCCAGCTGCTGAGGGAGGCTGGGCTGGCTCGTGCTCAGCTGCTGCTGGTTCCATTTCTCGTGCTCTGCTTGTTCCTCCCATTCCTCACCACCCTCTTTGTTGTGGCTGGGTGTTTTCTTCATGTCCCCCTGCAGCACAGCTGGGCTGGGCTGGGCAGAGCAGCCCAGGGTCATGAAGGGGCTCTCCTAAACCATTTCCTCCTCACTGTTCAATCCATGAAATCTGTATTTGCAGCACTGACGTGGAACTGAGGGTCTGCGCCATGCTGTGCTCACACACTCAAGATGTGATGGTGCAAAAACCCTCTGGGCAGGGCAGGGCAGGGCAGGGCAGGGCAGGCAGCAAGCAGGAGAAACGTCAGGAAAGCACAAGCCATTGCTAATAAATGCAGTCAGGAGTGGCAGTGAAAGGCAGGGAGCTTGGCAATGCCCCAGCCACACCGAGGTGTCAAGCTGGGGACAGCATCACCTCCCCTCGGTGGGTGAGAGGCACAGGGAGAGCTGGCAGTGGAGGTGGCAGACTGGGAATGCCCTGGAGGGACAGGGATTGCCTGTGCTCACTCTGGAGCAGCAAAGCAAAAAGAGATGCTCTCCCTCCCTGCAGTAATTGCAGCCAGGGAAGGCATGGAATGTTGTTCTCTTTTTTTCCAAAATGCTGAACTTCCCCATCCCTCAGCACCATTTCCCCAGAGCCCCCTTGGCTTGAGAGCTGCTCATTTTAAACCATCCTCTCCTCCGTGTTAAAGGGAAAGTCCCAGGGCTCCCAAAGGAAAAACTGAGTAGCAATACAACCTTTTAAAAGGGCTGTTTCTGTGTAAGGAAAGCAAGCCAGCCACGGAGAAATTGTTCCCTGAGGAACAGGAACGTCCTGAGTCGTTCCCTCCACGTTCCCAAGAATTGCTGCCACCAGGCAACCCTTGCTGCTGATCAGGCACAGCCTCCATCCATTCCTCACTTTCTCATTTAAGGGCCTGTTTGAAGAAAGTTCTAACTCAGCTGCTGGGGATGGAGCAAAGGAGGAAGTGAGGGGAATGTGTCGCCCTTGGGGATTCTGCTGGAAGATGCTGCTTGCAAACGTTCTCTTCTCTCAGCCCAGGTGCCTTGGCAAGCCTGGCCTGGCCCTCCCTGAGGACTCATCTAAAAGCAAGAATGAACACTGCACTCAACAAGCCCAAGGGAAGGGAGCTTTCCACCACCTTCCCTTGCAGCCTCCCCATTCTCTTCAGATGGAGGAAAAAGAATAAAAGAGGAAAAAAACCGGATTTTATAAAATCGTAAGATGATGTCACTGTTTTGCTTAGGAGAGAATTTTAGATTTGGGTTCTTTTGCACATCTGCTGCCTTTGTTTAATTACAAATAACAAAATGGGGTTTCCTTTATGAAGCCTGGAGGTGGCACATGCCCCAGTTGTGCCAAACATCCATAAAATTTGGGTTTTACCAGAGGTTCCAGTGCCCAAAGTGATAGGCAGTGAGACATACCCAGAGTCCTGCTAAATCCTCACCCCCACGTGAGCCTTTTCATCATCCAGGAGTCCAGGATTTCAGTTTAAATTATTTTAATGGTTTGGGTTCAGCTGAGAGGCCGATGAACTGCCCAAAGCCAGAACAGCCCAGGTTCTCCTTGTCCCAACCCTGCTGCATCGTGCTCAGAGCAATGATTCACTGAAGTGCAGCTGAAGGGCCCCAGCCACGCTTTGAGCTCCAGCAGTGCCCAGAAAAACAAATCTGGGCACAAGATTGGTTTCCTTGGAGGCAAAAGAAGCTGGCCCAGAAGTTTCCAAGCAGGAGCTGCTCTGGAAGTCAGGAGGCACAAAGATACCCAGCTTGAGGAAATTCATGCAGGAGAGAGTGCAGTTGTTCAGAGAGGGTTTGGTGAGAGATTTGCTGCTTTTTTCTATCAAGCCTCCAGCGTTTGGTGTGTTTGCAAAGCCCCTGCTCTGGTAGAGTGGAACATGACCCTTGTCCATCTCTCAAGAGAGGGAGCACAGGGGAAAGGGGTGGCTGTGTGGAAAATCTTGACATTTCCTGCAAAGCAATGGATTGCTTGGGTGTCACTGTTAAAATAATAGTAGGAAGAAGAAGAAGAAGAAGAAGAAGAAGAAGAAGAAGAAGAAGAAGAAGAAGAAGAAGAAGAAGAAGAAGATTATTATTATTATTATTAATATTATAAATGTTAATAATAATTATAAAATTATTATTATTATTATTATTATTATTATTATTATTATTATTATTATTATTATTATTATGGCAGGGTGGAGGCAAGGGCTCCCTGCTTCTGCAGCAATGGGAGCACAGGTCCCCAGAACCTGGCTGGCCTCAAGCTTCCCCAAACTTGGAGAAGTGCTGAGGACTCTGAAAAGCCCCTCCACTCCAGAGCCCTGCAGCCATAACTGTCTCTGAGAGGGCAAGACAATCAAATTCCCTTTGGAAAGATCAAAGGGCAAAACCTCACTTAAAAATGCTCCAGGTGTTTTAGGGCATTTTTCTTTTAAATCTTTTTTCTCGCTCAAAACCATTCACTGAAGCTCACCCTGGGCTGTTTCACACCCTCAGAAACTTGGTTTTAGGGCAAACACCCTGTTCATGACAATGTTTCTCCTATCTCTTGTTTTATAGCCAACCAAGCATCAAATTTACAGATGCAGGAGCCACAAATGTGCTTTATCCCCTGTGCCAGGAGCTTGCAGCAAGAGCCCTGGGCTCTGCAGTCAGTGCTGTGAGCAGTCCTGAAATTAATCCAGATTTTCAAGAACAGGTTGGCAGATGACACCTCCCCAAATGGCCAATCTGTGCCTGCCCAGGCACAATCCCAATTTCTGAATCTCCAAGGCCGAATCTCATCGCTCCGGGAGGTTTTGTTATCCACATCTTATCTTGACACTGAAGATCTCCAGGAGATAAGGGCTCAGATGCTGCTGATTTTGGACACCAGCACCATCTGCTCCCTGTCCTTATTCACTCTACATTAAAGACTAGAAAGCTCTCATGAAGTGAGGAGAAAGAAAAAAAGCCATGGATATGTCATCTGGGATTCCTACTGTTTGCTGGTAATTAAGTTTGTCACGATCTTGACAAAGCAGAACAATGGAGGGAATCAGAAAGAAAAGGCACAGGGAGGGAAAATATAATAAGAGTCACTCTGGAGCTTTTTCCTTCTGATTCTGTTGCCAAAGAAAGTGATGAAAGGAAATAATGATGTCTCCATGGTGTTTGCTCTCCAGTTCCACTACAGATAGGAATTCAGCCTAACAATTTGTCAATTTTTTTCCAAGCTCACGTAATGTCATTCCAATATTTACTGGGCTGCACACCAGTTCCTGGGGTTTCTATCATTTCAAATCCAGGCTCTCCCTCTTTGTCACTCCCTCTTTGGTGTTTTGTCCTAGTTTTACCCTATCTTTTACTTGGAGAGAGCCAATAAAGCTGAGGCCAGCTCAGCAGCAGTGTCCCAGTGCTGGGCTGAAGGGCACCTCAACAGAAGGAGCTGCCCATCTGCATCTTCCTGCAGGAAAAAGGGAACATGCTGGAGCTCATTTTCATCTCTTGCTGTGCTCACTGCAGCTCATTTGGGTTGGGAAATGCTCTTACACCATCAGACACGGCGTGCAAGGATGTAGGAGGAGCAGGAGGTGTTGGCAGAGCTTCTCTTGGATGGTGAGAGCTGCAGAAACCCAACCCAAGGGGCTCCAGGCTTTGCCCTGCAGCATCCACAGAGTGCAAGAAGGGCACTTCTGCTGGGGTTTCTCCAGTGGAGAGGAGTTTCAGGGCTGGAAAGGTGCATTTCCAGGGAAAACTGCAGCCTTCGTAGCAGAAGTGGAGGATACAGGAATGTGGGGGGGTCATTGCCAACCCCAAGCAGTTCTGGGCTTGTCCTCATCCCTGCTCTGTCACTGCCCAGCTCTGGGGCTGCTGCTGGCACCTCCCTGTCCATGGCATCACTGGTGGGCCTGGAAAGGCTGGGTTCATGGATGGATCTGATCTTAGAAGTCTTTTCCAACCTGAACATTTCTGTGATTCCTACCTATTTTCCTTTCGTTTCCTGGACCGAATAATAATAATAATAATAATTTGCTCCCTAGTGGAAAATACAGATCCTACCAAAATAACTGCCAGGAGTGAAAGTATCCTCAAGGAAACAGGAGGAGAAACTGCATCTGTCTCATCTGTGTCCTCAGAGCAAAACTTTGGATGGCATTTTCTGTGTATCCCCAACTTCATGGCCAGAGTTGAGGCTGGGTTTGAAAAGTGTGGGCACCACAGAGCTGCTGCTCTGATGTGCACCTTGTGCTGCCCCACCTCCTTCCAAACTGCTAAATCTGCAGAGGGTTCTCAGAGTGGGTTTTGTGGAGGGCCATGAAAATAGATTTCTTTTGGAATATTTCCACTTGCCATTACAATTAATCACCAGAACCCAAGGAAAAGGAGTGCAGTTTATGAAAACATCAAGCAGGGAATGTGACTGCAGGAACCTGACAAATGGGACAGCCACACAGAGAGATGGTTTAGAATAATCCATTTTCATGCCAGCTCCAGTAAAGAGAACAGGGAAAGATTGAGCAGCATCCTTCCCTCTGACAACCTCCAGAGCATAATCGTGGCCCTCATCTGAAACCTTGCCGTGGCTCCTCAGGATGTTTTTGAAAGACAAGGCACTGTATTTTTCAAACTTTGTCTCAAGCAGGAAACTCAAAAGAGTCCCTCTGCTGTGAAAAAAATAAATGTTCCTCTATAAAAGAAGTAAATCCACATTTTTCAAACCCAGCCTCAACTCTGACCATGAAGTTGGGAATGCACAGAATGATGCCATCTGAAGTTTTGCTCTGAGGTGAGATGGACTCAGTTTCTCCCCCTTTTCCTTGGGAATGCTTCCACTTCCTTCCACCACCTGCCAGGAAGCAACAGGCTCCTCTGGGATGCATCTCTGCAAGGTCACCACCATTAACACGTGAGAGAAGTGGGGAGTGGCCTTTTCTCACCCAGCCTGGGTGTCCCTGCCCTGGTGAAGTATCCCAGCCTCCAAGGTACCTGTGAGGATGATGAAGAGAACAAGAAGGAAGAGATTCTTGTGATTCCCACTCCCAGGAGAGCAGATGGTTCAGTCAAACAGCAATTCCTTCAGGCTTTCACTGCACACACGAAAAATGTATTTTGTGTCCATCCAAACCAATTTCTTTCTTGCACCCTTGCAGCTGAGCTGTAAAGGCAAAACAAACAAATGCCCAAAATGCCACGGCCTTTGTTGGGCAATCAGCTCCTAAACCCCCCAAACACAGGTGTTTGGGGAAGGCCATGGGGGTTCTGGAGTTTGCCTCCCTGTGGGACAGAGGGATGGAGTTCCCATGCCCGGGCAGGCCAGGGGAGGATGATCCAGAGCCTCATGGCTCTTGTCCAGTCTCTGTGAGAGGCAGGAGAAGATGAGGCAGATTTCCTCTAAGACCTCACTCCAGCCTTGCAGGATGCAGATGGTTGTTTTCTCCTCCTCTGCTTCCCAAAACCTGTGTGTCCCTTCAGCTGCTCCACCCTCTGAGCGCACACACAGCCAGGCCTGAAATCATTAGACGGGTTTTGTGGCTGGGAATCCAAAAGCTATGAAAACTCACAGATGCATTTTGTGGGGTTGGGGTTGGTTGGAAAGACAGAGCGAGTTTTGGAGGGGGATTGGGTCTCTTTCATCTTCATGAGCCTCTGGTGACCAACCTGGACAAGTCTTCACACAGCCACATCCCCATTTCCCAGCACAAGTCCCAGCCAGAGCTCCTGCTGGGGGAAGAACAATCTCCAGAACCATGAAGCAGAGCACTCCTTTCATTCCAGCAGCAGCTCCTTGACCAGGAACTCCACAGTTCACCGTGAGGAAGTTCACAGCCAAATTTCACCATGAGTAGTTCATAACCAGAAAAAGGCACATCTGGGACTCCCAAAATGAGTGGTGCCTCCTGAATAGTTCATTATCCAAGATCCAATGCCTTCTGAACATACTCCTAGCAGGGAGGCTCCCTTGGGAAACACATTTCAAGTGGTTACACCAAAATCCTCTCCAGCATTCCCCAGCAAGGAATCCCTCAGCTGGGATCTGCAGAGGGAGGGAGCTCTTTGCTCCAACAGCTGAAATTTAATTTGACCTTAATAATTAAACCTCTAAATAACAGCTTTCACATGCCAACTGAACCATTAAATTCCAGGAGTGGATGCAAGCCTTTTTGCACTGTGTGCAGTTTACTCATGTGGAAATATCCTGGTGCTCTACTGGACTTGTTATTGATGTAAATTTTGTGGCACTGATTAAAAATGTTTCTCTTCCCTTTCAGACTACGATAGAATCTGTGAGTTGTTTGGTTGGGTTGGGTTGGTTTTTTACAATCCACTTGGCACTAAGAAATTCCTCATTGTTTGAGCTGTGCCTCAGCGCTGATGCACAGGACCTTTTCCAGAGATGTTGTTGGAACTGGAGTCACCTCACAGCAGCCTCAGCTGGAGGCTGTGGGGCTAGCAAAATGGGACAGTGGTGCCTCCAGAACCCCTCTGAGAGTCTTCTCCAGGGCCTTGTCCTGAGCCTCATCCTCCAGGATGCACCAGCCAAGAAATGCAGTGGGACCACCAGGGCAACTGCACTCCCTGATTGACTCAACCACAGAAAATGAAACCAGAAGGTCTTAAATATCAGATTTTCTCTTGTTCCTTGCTCTACTCTAATGTCAGTGGTTGTACAACACAGCCAAACACCCGTCCCTGAGTTTGGCTCAGGAATCTTGGCAGCTTTGGATAAAACCACTTTGCCATCACGTGTGTCAGGCCAGCAGAAAGGCTTCCCACAAGCAGCTCCTTCTGGATCCCAACCACAGACCTCTTTGTTAAATCTAAATCATTTAAAAGGCACAAGCAAGACCTCTCCAGCTGCCTGCACACCCAAATCTGAGTATCTTTACTCATTGCAAAAGTGCACTAATGAAATTGTAATGCACATGTTAATTAAGGTACATATTTTCTCAGTAAATTTTGCACAGCTATAAGTGGTCGAATAAATAATGAATGCCATGGAATAATTTATGTGAGCTCTGTTTCTGACTGTACATCTTCTAATTACTGATATGAACGCATCTTGATGAATTATTGAAAGTCAAAGAATAAATAATATTAAAATTAAAAAGTACACGAGAAGCAAAGTTCAAATAGATATTTAATTCTACTAACACACTGCGGTGTAATCCTTGCCCAGTAATTGGCAGCAGGAGAGGAAATGTTCCTCCTGGCCAGCTTGAGCTCCATTTCTTCTGGGCTTTGTTTGTGCCTTTCAGTGTTGAAATTCATCAGCTAAAGCTACAGAGATGCTTTTCATCATTGGACCTTCAGAAGGAGCTACGTTAATGACACTTATTTTGTCAATTCTTCCCTGTGAGGGTGTGGAGGCTCTGGCACAGGTTTCTGTGGCTGCACCATCCCTGGAAGTGTCCAAAGCCAGGCTGAATGGGGCTTGGAGCAACTTGGGCTAGGGGAAAGTGTCCAGTCTCCTTTGTGATGCCCCTTGAACAAAACCAACACCAACTTCAAGCATTGCCAGTGGCTTTTCACACTCACACAGCTCCTGCAGCAGAGAATTCCACACCACTCATAGGTTAATTAGCAAAGCTTTACAATTCCCCCGTGGAGCTACAAATTGTCATCCAACTTTCACACAATCAGTCAAAGGACAGGGATGTTCTGGGCCTCTAAATGCAGTGGTTGCACAATGTGAGCTGGTTTCGCAGCTGGGACCAGAGGTTAGAAGCAACTGGGGGAAATGGCCAGTAATTAATGCTGCTGGTCATTAGCACGCTCGATTGCTTGTTGCTTATGCACTGCAGAGTAATTGTGTGCAATTTGTTATAAGCTGTGGGTTCCTAAAAGGTGCTGCTGTGGCCTTTGGAAGAGCTGCCCTGGGAGATGTTTGCAGACCTTCAGCAGAAGCTGTGCCTAAAGGCCTCCCCCACGAGAGGCTGCCTGTGTTTCCTGAATGGATGGGTGCAGCCACTGCCCTCAGCCCAGCAGGAAGCCTCCAGCCACAGCTGCTGCTGGCCTGTTCATCATCCCCTCCCTCAGTGCACCGTGATGGGAACTCCTCATTCCAACCCACTGCCTCTCCCTCCCTCAGCAAACCCATGGCCTGTGTCGTGGTTTCACCCCAGCCCCTCTTGGTTGCTCAGGCACTGCCCCACCAGGAGGATCAGGGAGAGAATTGGAAGGGTAAAAGCTGGAAAATTCAAGGGTTGTGATGCCTTCTCCAGCCACCTAGAAACAGAGACTAGACAAGAGGAAGGGAATAAAGGTCGGTGTTGATTTGAAGGGCCTTCAAGGTACACCCTGGGGGATCCAGAGGCTGCTTCCATAAAAAATGGACCCCAAGTCACGAGTTCTTCACACCTTTATAGGTTTGGTTCATTTGCATATTAGGGTTAATTCTCCAATTAAAGCCCCAGTTCAATGATGTAACTCCCCTCAGTTTGCTCCCCCCTTAGAGGCTTTGGGTTACACATTTTGGGCCTAGAAGAGCCTGGCTGTCCTTGAAGGCAAAGCCTGGAGAGGCTTTGTTGTGTCTGCCCAGCACGAGAGAGCAGAAATTACAGGCTACAAGGAACTGCAGAGTTACACTCTGAGCAGTACAGAATTTGAAAAATATTAAAGTTAAAACCTAAGGCATCATTTGAGATAAAGACAGTTTAAAAAGGGAAGCAAAAGCCACACACACAAGGAAAGCAAAATAAGGAATTAATTCACTGCTTCCCATGGCTGGGCAGGTGCTCAGCACCTCCAGGAGAGCAGGGCGCCCTCACACAGTGACTTGGGAAGACAAAAACCATCACTCCAAATGTCCTTCACTCCCACTTTCTTTCCCTCACTATATACTGAGCATGAGGGCTGGATTATCCCTGGGGTCAGTTTGGGTCACTTGTCCTGGCTGTGTCCCCCCCAGCCCCCCACACACCCCCAGCCCCTCCCCAGCGTGGCTGCACCAGGGGCAGAAGAGGCCTTGGCTCTGTGCAAACTCAGTAACAACAAAAATATCTGTATTACCAACCCTTTGTCCTGCACAAACCCAAAACACAGCCCCAAAGCAGCTGCTGGGAAGGGACTGAACTCCAGCCCAGCCCAAAGCAGCACCCTGAATGATGGATTCATCCCCAAGATCCATCCTGGGCGGGATGCTCATGGTGACGTTGCCTTCCCCATGGTCCAGCCAGGAAATATCGCACTGGACAGTGCAGCCAAGGCTCATTTCCCCACGAGGAGCTCCAGCACCACATCCCACAGCTCCCCCTGCTCCAAGCTGAGCATCCAGGCTGAGCATGGGCTCTCCAGGTGCCCACTGGCACAGCTCAGCTCTGCAGAGCAGCTTTTCCTATCAGGAGCTGCTCGGTGGTTGAATCATTTATTAAATTATTAGCACATGTGGGAAACAGGTCAGTGATCAGATCCTGCCTTGGAAATCCCAAGTCCAGACCCCTGCCCCGCAGTTGTGGGTGTATCCATGGGGATCAGGAGCTGCTTGCCCAGAAGGAACTGGGGCACCAAGCCCAGTCTCCAGTGAGGGACAAAATCCCCTGTGCCTGCTCACAGAGTGATCCCACCCCAGCCCAGCAAACAAATACCAGGGGAGTGAGACAGACTGGAAGTGACATTCTTAAATGGTGTCACTTCCAATTAGTCTTTGTGCCTGCAGAATGAGAAGAACTATTTTTAAGTTATGTTGGAGATTTGTTTTCAAGCTTTTCCAAGGTATATCAAGCGTTTTCCTTTCAGAGATGTCACAGCTCACGCTTTTGATCCTTTTTATGACTTGCCTTTGCTTTTCTTCCTTTTTTCTTTCTCCTGTCATATCCCAAACATTCACCAATTTTCCTCACAAAGACAGTATCCACTTGTGATTTTCTTATAAAAGATTTTCCTATGGAAAATTTCAGTGAAAGATGAATTCTTTGGCCAGCTCTACAAATGGAAAACACTTGAGAGAAGAGCAGCAATGTGTGGAAAGCTCCAACACAGACACACAAAGCACCCTTAAGACAAACTTGTTTTCAAATGAAGATGCAAAAATAAATCGCAGTTTGCAAATGCACTGAAGGTAAAATTCACCCACAGAAAGGTTTGGGTTAGAAGGGACCTTGAAGCTCATCTCACACCACCCCTGCCATGGGCAGGGACATCTTCCACTGTCCCAGGCTGCTCCAAGCCCCAATGTCCAGCCTGGCCTTGGGCACTGCCAGGGATCCAGGGGCAGCCACAGCTTCTCTGGGCACCCTGTGCCAGGGCCTCCTCATCCTCATCAGGATATTCCTTCCTGATATCCAACCTAAATTTGCCCTCTTTCAGTTTGATCCCACCCCCCTTGTCCTGTCCCCACAGTTCCTGAGGAAGAGTCTCTCTCCTGCTTCCCTGCAGCCCCTTCACACCCTGGAAGGCTGCTGGGAGGTCTCCACACAACCTGCTCTTCTCCAGGTTCAACTTCCCCAGCCTGTCCCCACAGGGAAGCTGCTCCAGTCCCCATGCCAACATCTCCACCTGGTTCCTCACAGGACAAAACCCATGGAATTGCTCAAGCTCAGCTCAAAGACAAGATCCCAGCAGCCCCGACCAGGACAACCCCAGACACTGCAATTTAGACCCAAAATGCTCGGGATGGTGAGGTTGAACATGATCCAGCACAGCCCATGTCTCAGTCAACATCCATCATTTTGTTCTGGAAAGGATTCTCCAGTGCTGATGTCCCCTTTTTCACGTGTCCACATGCAGGGTTGAGCAAATCCCCCCTCCTGGCTGCACACTGAGGTTTCCTTTGCTTCCCCAGAGTGGAAGGAGATGGAAAACCAAAGCCCTGGAGGAGAGGGAGGTGGGAAACCATCCCCTTTTCACCACCTGGAAGCAACACAAAATTCTGCTGCTCCCAGCAACATCTGGGGCTCTTTGCTAAAAAGGAGGAGCAGAACTCAGGGACTGTTCAGATCCAGACCAAAAATCAAGTCCAAAAAGCAAGTCCAAGTCCTTGCCAGGCTGTCCCCTGCCCCCTGGCCATCCAGGTAACTGTCACTGAATACTGAACCAGTGCATCTCATGGGAACTTTGCCTTAGAAATGATAAATCAGGCAGGTTTTTTAAAAGCTACACCTTTATCACAGTCTCTCCTCCAGCACTTCCATGGGAAGGAATAATTATTTCATGCACACCGCATGTATAATGAATTTTCAGGCATACTTGTTTGATCTATAGCCTTGAAAATAAAAATCCCATTAGTCTAACAAGCTCACCAATTATTTCCTGGGATTGTTAAGCCTATTCCAGTGGAGAAAGTTGCATAAAATTGAAAGTGAACAGAGAACAGTGCAGTATGTTGTTTTACAGGGTAAAACATTTTAAAACAGTGTTTCACATCATGTTTGGGGGCAGAGGAAAGGGAGGTGGAAAGAGCAGAGAGCTTGGGTCTGCTTTAGCTGGCTCGATGTACCTGGACAGGGAAGCTGAGCTAAAATTAGGGAAGAAACACATTTATATTTGCCTGAATTTAGATATTAACTACTCAGGTGTCTCTGTCCCAGCTAGCTTTTGGAGGTTCCATGTTAAAAAAAAAGGCCTTTCCAGAACACACATTCTCACTCATTTCAGATATCTAAATCGAGGGCAGCAAATGGCATTCCAGGAAAATTAGTTTCTCTCTCTCAGCTCCAAGGGAAGCCTCAGACACTGGACATGTCTGTACTGGAGATGCACAAAGCTGGATGATGCAGATTTCCCCTCTCCACCCAATCTCCCTCAGCCCCCATGAGCTTCTGGGGGCTGTAGAGACACCCAGAGCCACCCAGGAAGCTCTCTCCAAATTAGTCCTGCTGCCCTCTGGGGTGACAACCTCTCTCCATTGCATTGGCCAAATTAAATAATAACTCACATTGCTCTCAGGAGCTGCCTCAGCTTCAGCTGGCTGCTGGTGGCAAGCTGAACCCAGCACACAAAGAGATTCATTCACTGAAGGCAGCAAGGGGCCAAATCCAAGGCAAAGATTCCCAGGGCAGTCTGCAGCTGGGAATAAGCTGGTGGTGGGCATGGACAGGACACAACCTCAGTTTGAGCATCTGTGTCAAAGCATCAGTAAAAACCCCAACAAGTTATTTATTGTTGATGGGTTAAAATCCAGATTACATCCAAATCTTGCTCCTACACACACGTGGTAGCTCATGGATCAATACCTTGAGGAAGGCACCAGGAAAGAGGCTCGACATGGTTGTTCCTCCCTTGGCAGAGTGGCTCCAGGGCTTCCATCAGCCCTTTCCCTGCCACTCTGAGTGTTGGAAGGAGGAGAACAAATCCGAATTTCGAAATTCAAAGCACAACTTAATTCTTGTTTGCTCTTTAGGGATGTTGGGAGATGTTCTTTCTGTGGCTCTGGAGGGGCAGAGGAGTCCTGCAGCAGCAGCAAAGGCAGGCAGTGATTAGAGAAATGCTTAAAATAGACACGTTTAACATTGGCATTCCTGACTTCCAGCACTCCACTCTGCACCCAGAAAGGTGGAAATGACTGCTCAAACACCCATGAAAAATACAAACTCAACAGACCATGAAAACTGAACTATTTTGTCCTGTGGGATGGGGTCAGCAGCAAAAATGGACCTTCATGGATAGAAAGGATGATGTGACTTAATCTAACAGGATAACTGCAGCCTGGAGAGTTTGGGGATTGAGTATGGAGAGTTTTGAGAACTACACGGCACCAAACCAAGCCCAGGGCTTGTTCTCCAGATGCCAGCCCAGGTCCCTGGCCTGGCTCACCCAAACTGCTGCCTTCTGCTTTTACCCCCAACACATCCCCTTTTCCTGTGCCTTGGAGCATCCATCCGTGTTCCTGCCCCTCACCCTGGGCCTTTGCAGCCTCTGCCTCCTCACAGCCCTGACACAGAGACCCAACAGAAGGAGAGGTGTCCCCAGCACCTCGGGTGGAACAGGATGTGCTGAACTGCTGTGGCTGAACAGATCCCACCGGGAATCAGGTGGGTGCTGAGCAACACCAGCACCAAAGGGCTCTGTGGGGGTTGGTGCCACCCCTGCTCTCATTTTCCCAGTTAAATTACCCTCCTGTTGGATTGATGTAAATGACCATGGGCAGAGTCAGACAAGCTCAGTTCCAGTACAAAAGGATAAAAAAACCACCACCAAAAAAATCCCCACACATTTGTTCCCTGTTCCTATCTCTGGAACAAGAACCACAACTCAAAATAGAACATGGGAGTATTAAAAACAACTGGGAATGATGAGAGAAAGGGCACAACTGGGGTAATTGAGCCATGAAAATGGAGTTTCAGCTTGTCACACTCAGTACTGCCTAGAGGACTCTAGGAATACTTTGCTCACTGAATCCCTTGTCACATACCTAAACTTTAGAGACCCATCCCAACAGGGCCATAAGCCACTTCTGCTTAACCTGAGGGCTGTGAGGCACTCCTCAGGCACACAGCAGGATATTAATGAAGGGTTTGAACAGATGGGCACCTGCAGATCACATCTGATGAGGTGCAGAAACCAGTGCCCCCAGCCTTCCCAGGAGCTGCTGATTCTCACCCATCAGCAGCACATCACATCACATCACATCACAGTTCTGCTGCTGGTGTGGTTTAACAGGTGAGCAGGGTTTGCTCTGTGGCTGGAGCAGGGTCAGGGTCTGGCTGCTCACATGGAAAGGTTTTTCCCAGCTGCAGCAGACCCCAACCCCAGCCTGTCTGCATCTCCCAAACCCCCCAGGCAGTGAGTGAAGTGCTTTCCCTGGGGGAGCAGTGCAGTTTGATTCCCCTTCCAGCTTCCTTGGCTCTTACTGAGCCCTTTCAGCTGAAAGGCTCTTCCTGGAGCACCTTCTGTGCAGCAGAATTGTCTCCCCACACCTCCTGGCCAACACTCCTCAAAGACTGGTGTACTAGTTTGAAAGCAAACCAGTAAGAGACTCAAAACCAGAACTACAATTGAATAGGAAAATTAAAATTAAAGGCAGAAAACACTGACTTAAACTGCCAGAGCCAGGACACAGGCTGACACCCTGCGGGCAGGGCGCTGGCAGCAGCCCCATGCAATGGTGGCTGCAGCCCTGCTGCAGTGCTGGATGTGCTGCTGCTGGAGCTGGGACCCTGCAGAAGGCTCTGGTGCTCCTCTGCAGCTCCAGTGCTGCTCATGGAGCTCTTGTCCTCTGGGAACCCAGCAGCTCAGGGCTGCCTGTGCTGTTCCAAACCTCAGCTCGTGTCCAGCTGGGAATGCTGGGTTCCTCCCCCTGGGCACAGCATCTCCCAGGGGGATGATGGAATTTGATGGGCCATACAGGGAGGCTCGGGGGCCCATTAGCAGGAGCTATGGGCCGGAGGGAGTTCTCAGGGATGTGTCATGGGAGAGATAAAGAGCCCTGCCCCACCTGGTTTCAGCAGCTGCTGATAGAATGCACACTGTGGTTACATCTGACACTGGCACCTGAGACACTTGGCCACCAGCAGCTCTCCTGTCCTGCAGGACACATCCTGCTAGCAAACTTCCCTGGTGCTGGGGACACTGGCAGCTTCACCTGCTTACATGGGATGGCCCAAATGTGACCTATCCTGAACCCAAATCAGTCCAGGACTTCACCCACAGGGAAATTGCTACTCGCTCCTTTCCAAAATAGAAGCACACACTGACACTGCAGAGAAATCTTTGGCAGCCAGCCCTGCTTCCACCAGAAAGTGGCACTGGAAGACCCTCGCTGTGGGGATGGACACCTCCTTCACCCAGGGTCTTCAGCTCAGGGCTGACCAGTGACCAGAAGGCCAGGACAGGCTAGGCAAGGACAAAACACTGAAGTGGAAGCAGAAATCCTGGGCACAGCCCTTCCCTGTGGAATCTGGAGGGGTGCTGGCTCAATAAAGCAGAAGGATTTTGGGAAATCCATCTCTTGTCCCTGAAACTGGGATGACTGGTAAGGCTGGGAGCAGAGCAGGGTCACCAAGAAAGGGGGACTGGCACGCTCTGAGGCAGGAAACTCCACCAAAGCTGGGACACGGCCTGGCCCAGCCATGCAGCTCCTGTGCTCCAGCTCTAGGCCACAGCAGGGAATTTGGGAATTGCACACTGTGTGATCTGGCTGTGATACTCACAGGAGCCTCAGTGGGCTCTTAAGGAAAACTGCTGCTCCCAAGTAGCTCTTCAGGGATACTCAGCAGTGGATGAAGGAGGCTCAGAGAACAGAGGGCAGCTGAGAGGCAGGGCCCGGGCTGAGGCTCGTGCTACATCCTAGAAAAAAAGAGAGACAAGATCTTCTCTCAGAGCTCAGGGCTACAGGAAGCCTCCAAGGCATCACTTTTTAAGGATATCACACCACAGAGAAGGGAAGGGACAGAGCTCAGGAAATTGGTCCACTTGGTCTCCACTTAAAAAACCAGCACTGACAGTAACTGGGGTTGAAGAGGAAAAATGATCACAGAAAGGTTTGGGTTGGAAGGGACCTTAAAGTTCACATTGTTCCACCCCCTGCCATGGGCAGGGACACCTTCCACTAGCCCAGGTTGCTCCAAGCCCCATCCAACCTGGATGAAGAGGGGGAAAATATCATTAAAAATGAGATATATCAATCACTCCACAAATTGTACTCCAATATGTCCTTCAGGCAGGAAGGTTCCCTGCTTGGTGCCATATTCTCCTTCTTTAGGGTTCTCTTTCTTTGGGAACACATGGATTGCAGCAGCTGAGCGTCTTCATTGAAGTGGATCCTGCACATAACAGACACAAAACCTGTGTGGGGCATTGCTGTGGGGTATTCTGCGAGGGATGGGAGCCATGGGCTCATCCCAGAGCGTCTCTGGGGTCATTTCTGCAGCACAACACACAGAGAAAACCAGCGTGGGCTGGGAAGCACTGGGAGAAACCCCTGGACCACTTCTGTTCCTCCTCCCTCCCTCTAGAGGATGAACTTCCCTTCATCCCCTCAGTCACAGGGCTGTTCCCTCCGTTGTCATTCCTTCTCTCAGCTGCATCCCGATGCTTGTGTCTGTATTTGATGTTGGGAATGGAAAATCAAAGCTTTCCTGCTGTTCCAGGGCTGCCTGTAACCCCCTCACGTGGATCAGCCGGGCCTTAGGAGCGGGTGCCTGGCACAGCACCCTGGAGTTAAGGATACAAACAAGCTCTGTTGTCACCTCTGCTTTTCACATTGTGCCAGTTTTGGCCAAGATCCAGCAATTTATCCTCTGGGAGAAAGGCAGGTTACAACCGCCCTTCCCCCCACCAGGTTCGGGAAAAAAAATTCCTCGAAGGAAAGTGAAGGAGATAAACCCTGTTTTATTAACAAACACACAGGAAAAGGATAATAATACTAAATAGTAAAACCCCTCACTATAACGAGAAAACCTGGGAAGAAATTGGAGTCCTCTCGTAGGTGTGGTCCCTCCTTCTCGGAGCTGCCGTGGGGGGTGGCCTTAGGCCCCCTCCGGGCCTGAAGAGAAGTTCTCCTGATGTGTTCTGATGGTGTTGAAACAGTCCAGAAGAGGGGGGAAAAAAAAAAAAGAAAACCCACCAAAGTCCGAGGAAACACGCCGGAGAAAAAGGGAAGGAGGAAAAAAAACCCAAAAACCTGGCTGAAGAGACAGGCAGGGAGCTCTCTCTCCATGCTACCGCCACTGGAAAATGCAGAGGAGTCTCCATCTCTGTGTCCTTGGGAACTTGCTTTGAAAAGTTCATTTTTTTCCTCCCCTCTTAAGCTCAGTTTAAAGGCACAGAACTAATTTTCTGGCATAGAGCCGTGATAGGGGATACACATCATAGAGTCACCCCAAGACACACATCCAGGTAACTTTTCCAGCTCTTCACTATCTAAAGGTGAAACTTTCTGTATTTTGTGTCTGCCTGAACTGTTTGAGAGGGAAAATGGTTTGAAGAACATATTGTCTTTTCTGGAGGAATTGAAAGATGCTTTCCCCAGTGGTTTAAAAAGAAAATAACCATAGGTGCCCTTTTCAGAACTGGAATAACATTTAAAAAACCACACAAAAGTTTGAAGCTGGTTCAGTTTCTAGCAAAAAACACTTGAAAATCAGATGAATAAATCAGGTCACTTCTGAGCAGGAGCAGCTGATCTCTGTCCCTTCAGTTGGCTTCTGTGTGATGGTTTTCTTTGCTTCTTTTTGTAGAGGAGCCAAACTAAATCCTTCCCCCCCTCTATTCCTCCTCTGGCACCAGTGGAAAATCTTCTCACATCCCTGCTGCTGGAGTGTTTTGCAGGAGGCTGCTGTGCCTTTGTCAGGGCCAAAAGCAGCCTGAGGAAGCTGAAAAGTGGAAGCCTGGGAGAGGAAGGAAGGTCTGCAGCCTCAGCCCCAGTGTTGTGTAAAATACTGCAAAAACTGCCACAAAGACTGGTCATTCCTGTCCTCTCCACTGTTAAACACAGCAGATTTCCTTCAGGAATGGGGGCTCTGCCCTCAGCTCAGCACCTGGGGACTCTCATCACCCATGGAGCCACTCCGAGCACCCAGAGGCCCCTCAGAGCCCATGGGGTGAGGTTTGTGTTGGTACAGACCCCAATATCAACCAGAGCTCCCTTGCTGGGTTCAATAAAGCAGATTTAGCTCCTAACCCATCTCCAATATGTCTGTTCCTCATAGCCAGATGAATAATGAACAAATATAAATCACAAGGAATTTATCTGATGATGGCAAGGAGAGAAAGGGATGAATAATTTATTTGATGGATATTATCCATCCATCCATGGAGCCAGCCAAGTAATGAAAACATTTATTCACAAATCACTCTGTTGACAATTGAAAACTTTGTACAAGAAGTAATTCATATGTATGATTTGACTCCCTAAAAACCCAAAATAGAGAGCTGACCTTGCAGAGGAGCAAGAAGTGAGCAAGCTGTGCTTATCTTACACCCACCTCATGCTTTCCATCTTTTTTCCATCTCTGGGACTATGGAAAACATATTTCCAGCTCTGAATTCTGGCAAACATGACTTTCACCCACAGGGGAACCCCAGAGCTGGACAGTCACCTCCAAAAATCATTAAAACATGGCATGTGACTTTCCCATGAAGGCAGAGATGCTCTTCCCACCAGCCCAGATCCGTTCCAGAGTGCAAGAGCTCCTTCCATAAATAAACCACTAGAAAGGCCTAAAAATAACATTTTTTTTCTTCCAGAGGACATTCAGCTGCTTTCCAAGTCTTGTGCAGTTGATTCCATTATCAGAACTCCTTCCTCCATCCCATCTTGGAACTTCCAGACTGTTGAAACAACCCAAACGTGTCCATATTCCCTCTAAATAACACGAGCAACGGTCAAGCCAGGTTATAGCTGCCACAGATAAAAATGTGCTATTTATGTCCCCCCAAATTCCAGTCACTATTTTATGGCCTCAGCTCCTCTAAAAAGGATCACAAATCTACACGAAGTCCCCAAGCGCAGCTCTGTGCATTTGGGTCCTCCAAGATATTTAAAATCACATGAAGATGGACTGTTCCCTATTGAGCATCCAGACACAGAGGCACAGGAACACACATTATTCCAA
This sequence comes from Monarcha castaneiventris obscurior, assembly GCA_026261815.1. NCBI lineage: Eukaryota > Metazoa > Chordata > Aves > Passeriformes > Monarchidae > Monarcha > Monarcha castaneiventris. The sequence continues at coordinate 6,146,258 of JAMPIT010000848.1, read as the reverse complement.
CATGACTATTGATGCCATGATGATTTTTGTCTTTTCTTTTATACCCCTGTTACACCTTTTTGCAACTTCTGTATTTTTGGTGCTTTTCGCCTACATTCTTGGACTTGTTTGTTAAGCTAAGAGACTAAACATTTTAGAGGCTTCGTAGTTCGGGTGCCAGGGTGCCCAGAGCCCAAGGTCCTCTCCAGAACACATTTTGTAAACTAAGCTAGAACCATCCAGGGGAAGGTTCCTTGGGAGGGGGGGCTCATTTGAGCCTCTCATTGGGGAATATTTGATAGATATGCTAATTAGTAAGACCTAGAATGTAAGACCAGATCTAGAAGAGGGGGACTTTGCAGTGGGGATGGGGGGGTGCACAGAGGTGTATTCGACCTGTTCGTGGTGCACCTAAGGATCCTTACAATAAATACCAAGGTAAAACCCTTTTTCCCCTTCTAACCGTGTTCACCTCTTGGATTTTAAGACCAGGAAAGGCATCACTATGGAATGAATTGCCATCTGCTTTCAAGTAGGGGAAGAGGAAGAATTCCTCCGGCCACAGCTCTGGAGCTGGTGAGCCAGAAAACTTGTCATGGTTCAATTAATCTCCCAAAAAGGATCAAAATCATGGCTGCCTCTCTGAAATAGATGCAAATCTCCATTCCCCTCTGGTGAGTGAAGCAGGGCTGGCAATCATGTCCAAGCAGGTTGCTTATGAGATTTTAGTGCTTGTGGGAAAGCACAAGGGCACAAGCCTGGGCATATGGCATTTGCAAGGTACTTGCAAAGGTACTGGTTTCCTCCCAGCTGAGATCCTTAGTGCAGGAGACGTGGGAAGCAGAATGAGCAGGAAAGTTCAGGCAAGCTGAGCAGATGGCTGCGGGCTCTCTGCAACAAAGACCCTGAAGAAGACCTGCATTTGTGGGGAGAAAGGTGGGAGGGATTAGAGGAGCCTGGGATGCCTTAGGACACAGGGCTGAGCTTCACACCCAACTCCCAGCAAAAGCTCAATAAAGGCAGATGTGTTCACAGGTAAGAAACTGCTCTTAGGATCCCAGACTGGTTTGGGTTGGAAGAGATCTTCCCTGAAAGGCCATCCAGTCCCATCCCTCTGCCATAGGACACCTTCCACTGCCCCAGGCTGCTCCAAGCCCCATCAATCCTGGCCTTGGACACTTCCAGGGATCCAGGGGCAGCCACAGCTTCTATTGGCACCCTGTGCCAGGGCCTCACCACCCAGAGTAAAAATTTCTTCCCAATATCCCATCTAAACCTGTCCTCTTTCAGTTTAAAACCATTGCCCTTGTCCTGTCACTGTCTGCCTGTAGGAAAAGCCCCTCTCCCTCTTTTTCATAAGCCACTTCAGGCATGGGAAGAGGCTCTAAAGACTCTCCAGAACCTTCTCTTCTCCAGGCTGAACACCTCCAGCTCTCCCAGTCTGTCTCTAGAGATCAGAGGTGCTCCAACCCTCCCCATCCCTATCTCCACCTGCAGCAGGACAGGATCTGAGCAGCAGGACCTCAACCAAACTCCCAGTCCAGGCACAGGCACAGGCACTCGGCTTTTGGTCAAATTAAAAAACCCCTCTGGCTCCTACTCGCCAGCACCCAAAGGGAGATCACCCAGTGGGACCATCCCCAGCTCCAGGGGTGACCAGCCCTCACCCCAAGGAGGAGATCCCTTCTCCCTCACCCTCAGCCAGGGCATAGCTCCCATGTTCCCATGAAAGTTTTCAGTGGCACACAAAAATAGCCACAAAATTAGCAAAGTTTCATGCAAAAAAAATAACACAGAGCTGGACTTGGAGCCTTCCTTGGAAGCAGAGCTTTGGCTGAGGCAGTTCCCTGCTCCTCACAGGAAAAGCTGATCTCTTAGATGGCAAAACCTCCTTTACCCAGCCCTGCTCTCCTCCTGAGGGCCACACTGAACACCAGACACCCCTTAAACAAAAGAGACACCCCATTCCAACAGCAGATATCTGGGGAGCCTCTGCACAGCCCAACATCACCTTCATTTAACACACAATACAATTCAATTTCCAGAGCCCCTCAGTAGCACTGTACTCAGAAGGCCTACAAAAAAGAATCACAGTCATTATTTTGGAGTCTTCACAGAGGCTTTAGTACCATTTATAAGTGGAATTTTTAGTAAAACCACTCCTGCCTGGAGAGCAGCATCTCACTGTTCTGCAGCAAGAACTTCAGAAATCTTGAAAAGCTCCACCACAACCATTCACCTGCTGCATTTCCATCCATTTCCCTTTAATTCCCAAACCCAGCACTTCCTATTAGCTACAATTAAACCTCCAGAGCTGCCTATCAAGCCAGATTTCAGGGAAATTTGAACCACAAGAACCTGCCAGCATTTTTAATTTAAAGAAGCAGAGAAATCTCTACCCTCAAGTAAATTCCTCCAGATTCAGCCAGCAGCAGGTGAGCTGAGGGCAAGATCTACCAGCACTTCCCTGTCCTGATTGCCTGGAGGATGGGATGCTCCTGCCTCCAGCATGGACCTGACCAAAGGGATGGAAGAGGGAAGGAGGAGCTGGTATTTCACATTTTTGAGTTTTTGTTTTTGCAGGCAGCCAGACCAGCCTGGAGGCACGAAACAACATCAGCTAAAGGCATCCTGGGGGCTTTGCTGGGATGGGCAGGGTGGTCACTGATGTCCCCGTGTAAGTCACCTCCAGCAGCTCCCTGTGTCCAGGAACCTTCCAGTGCTGGGCAGGAGCAGGAGCTGGGCACTGAGGAGAGCCAGCTGTCCTGGAGCTCCACCTAGTGCAATGCACCCTGGGTTTATTCCTGTCCCCACATTTTGGGACGCTCTGGCTCCTGGAGTCGCAGGATTCCCAGAGACTTGTGCCTCACGATTCCCCCCATCAGTAAATCAGTGCATGTGCAGCTGTTGCTGCTGCGGGTGACACCATAAAAACACAGTTCAGGTGCATTTCCAGCCAGGGAGGAAGTAAATGGACAAGGGTTCTCTATTTTTTTTAAATCTTCTTGTTAGTTTTCCACTTGGAGGGGCTGCAAAAGGTGTTGCTCACAAGCACTGCAACCTCTGAAAGAGCAGAGCAGGCACCAGGGCTCGGGTGACTGAAACACAGCTCTAGTTTTCAAAAGGATTCAGACTTTTCGGGTCTTGACACCTGCCCCATTGTCTTTGAAAGCCTCCACCACACCAGAGGTGCTCAGAGCTCCAGAAAAAGGTGGTTTCCCCTGAAATTCTTGCTGGAAGCTGTCAGCAAACAGGGAACTGCATCATGAGCATGAGCGGGTGAACTCCTGGTTTTGTTTTAAACATCAGTATCAAAAGGGGCGGGGGGAAAGAAAAATAAAGGAGCCTTTTTGGAAAAAGGGCAATGTTAATTACCAAAGGAAAGAAGGAAAAAGTGGGATGAGATCCTTCTCACTGCTGTTTCCCCAAATACCCTCTGGACACAGAGACCAAGGATGTCTCTCCCCAGTACTCTGTGCAAATCCTTTTCCTAAAGCTCCTCTGCCTTCCATGCCCACCACAACAGCCCTGGATCCCAGTGTTTTCCCCTCCTCCTGCACGGCTGCTCCTTGGGGAAGCCAAGACTTTGTGCACGGTATTATATTTTTAACCACACCCAATATTCAGAGAGTTTCAACTCCTGAGAGGGAGGGGAGATTTAAACAAAGGGAGATGTGTAAATACCTGAATAAAGACATGAATGATTAACAGTAATAACTGTAAATAACTGTGAATTGTTTCCATGCCAATTGCCAAGATGCATTAAAGAGGCTACAAGGGATTTCCAGCTATTAACAGGTGAGGCAGTGGTGTTAAACGAAGGTCACAGAGTGATTTATACATCGTGCTACAACACTTTTGCTCACTTTTGTCAGGAAACTTAATCCACAAACACCAGAGGTTTATGTCCAAAAAGCAGATAGAGGAGCCCTGTTACTTTATTCAAATAAAGGGAGAGGTCATGGGCATTTCCCATGGGGTCTCTCAAGTTGTTAGAGGACGCAGCCTCCTTTTTATCCCAATTTCCCAGCTGCATTTCCCTCTTTCTTTCCCTGTTTGCTGAGGTACTTGAGAGGTACAGACTTCCCAAATCACCTAACAGAGACCTCCTTCTAATGTATACCCCCCCTTTTTATTTTCCTGTGGAATTTATGGTTCTTCCCATTGCTTCTTTCATCTCTCAGTATCTAGCTTTATCTATCAGCAGACCCAGAGTTTGTTTGTAAAGACAAATCCCTCTCACTCCTTTCAATTTTTTATTAAATATCTCTGCAGTGCTATTCCCTGGGAACTCCTGCTTTGCACACCCTACAACTGCTCAGCTTTCCATGGAATCACAGATCGTTACAGTTGGAAAAGACCTCCAAGATCATCAAGTCCAACTTTTACCCAAACACCACCATTCCCACTAAAGTTTATTGCCAAGTGCCACATCCACTTGTTTTTTGAACGCTTCCAGGGATGGTGACAACAAAATCTGTGGCCAAAATGTGGGAGTGTGCAGCAAACAGTGGGATATCCCCCAATGCTCAACTCCTGATGGAGAAATACCAGGGAAACTTCATGCTGCCAGGCTTGGGAGTTTGAAAACTCTCAAAAACAAATAAGAAATCGAAGCACAAATGTGCTCATTCCTTGGAATAAAATACCTGTGGTTTCCCGTGCTGGCTCCAGGGCTGGGGGGTGCCCTGCAGAGATGGGCTCCAGGCAGACAGAGTCCCCCATCCCAGGGGGACACTGCAGCTTTGTGTGGGCCCATCAGCTGCTGGTTTAAATTGGCCTTGAGTTCCACATGTCTTACAAAACCCTCTTAAAGCAACTTCCAGAAATGCTTTTATTCCGAGGATGTTCTGACCTGAATGCATCTGATCCATCCCCCCCCTCTAAATGACCCTTTTACAGCACAGCCTGAGCAGCCGAAGGGAAGCAGAGTTGTTTTCTCCCTGCTATCACAATCAAGTTGTTTGGTATAAAATGTGGCCGAGAAGTGAATCCATAATGTTCCTGGCCATGCAAGGAAACTGCTATTACCAGGAGGAAAACACAGGTAGTAACTCTGTGGGTTTTTCTCCACTGGAACTGTAATTAATGTGGATGCTGTGCACTAAGTGCAGGGAGAAATACAGACTTCACAGCAGTGAAAATGCATCTCATTAACACTGCAACTACTGTATCGTCCAAATGCATTATGTTCAGCAAGGAAAAGCTGTGTAATTGAATTCCCACCAAAGCACAGTTCATCTGCATCAAATGGCACCGTGCTCATCCTGCAGCTCCTTCGGGCTGCTGCTGGAAATGAGGATTAATTAGGATACCTGCTCGTTATTCAGGGAGCAGGCAGACACGCTGTGGTCAGGCTGGGGGCTGCAGTGAGAGGCTCTGCTCAAACCCCAGCCAGGCAGAGCAGGGGGACTCCAAAGATTTGGGTCTTCTTGCACTCAGGATGCACCAAGGAGTCAAAATTTTTTTTGTTCCTGCAGAAAATGCTGGTAAAAAAACCCCAACAATTCACAGGAAGGCACCTCTGCTGCATAAATACTTCAGTAATAATTAATAAGTGATTTATGGAATTGGTTTTGAATTATTCTAGGCTGGATTGGCTCGAGTGGCAGGGATGTGTATAAATCATTCTGTGCACAGCACCTCCCAATCCCAACACGCAGCTAATGAACCCTCTGGAGCTGAACATGCTCCTCCTTCAGGAAGAACCCACTGATCTGCAGCATTTTAATGGGTAAATTATTATTAATTTAAATAAATACATAAAAAACTCCCAAATACAGCACAGGGGAAGAGTTTGGGAAGGGGTAGGAGGAATCCAGACAGAACAGCAGAGAGGTTTTGAAGATTTGGAGTGGGAAATCTGTGCTTTCACTGCGTAGTCTTTCAGTCAGCTCCGGGTGGGACTAATCCATCTCTTTCCTACAAAATCTCCCATCCATAAGCCCCGGCACTGGGGTGTGTAAGGGCAGCAGGAGCTCATTAAATGCATTTTAACTCATCATCATCATGTATTCTCCCTTTTCTTCCTCCGTCACATGCTCACCACAGCCCCCTGCCCATGGCTCTCCGCCATCCCTTTCTCTCCGGCACAACTTCCAGGCTGAGAAACCCCTGCAAACCCAAACCCCAGAGTTATTCTGGGCAGAGGCATCTTGGGGCCAAGCAGCACACAGGGAGGAGCTCACCCCATCTCGTGTTGGGGTCCTGGTATGATTTTGCTCCACGTTCATCCCAGACCTTGACTCCCAAAGTGCCCCCCACAGTGAGAACTGATCAGCCCCCTCAGCATCCCCTTTGGGTGTCATTTTGGGCTGTAGGGGAGGCAGTGGGAGCAAGCCATCACCTCCAACCTTTGGAAAAACAGGGACTGCTGGGATATCATTTTAAGCTGCCATTTGGGTGAATTGTACTCACTGGAGGTGCGAGGGATGCTGTGCTCTGGCTCGTTCTGGCTCCCCAAACATGTGGGACATGATCCCATCACTTCCAGGACTTCACTGTGCTCACCAGTGCCTCGGCTCCCATGCAGCCTGACACATCCCGTTACTTTTGTGCTTCAAATCCCATTATTCAGCTCTAACGAGGAAATAATTTTAATTAAGGAAATTAAAAATGTATTTGCGTTGGAATTTTAAGTAGGTGTTAATTTGAAGGCATGAAAAGGAGCCCTCTGGCCACCTCAGGATCTGTTTGTGTCAGGAGCAGCAGGGGATGGGGATGGAGGAGGGGAAGGGCCCTCTGCATCCCCTGGGGACAGCAAGGGGTCCCTGAGGAGCAGGGGCAGAGCAAAAGAGCAGAACCAGCAAAAGGCAGAGCAAACCCCCAGCCAAGGAGGGCTCCTGCTGGTTCCATTCCTGCAGCAGGGTGGAGCCAGCTGGGACTCGCTCTCTTCTCCTGACAGGGCGAAAAGAGTAGGCCTCAAGTTGCACCTGGGGAGGTTTAGCTTGGATATTAGGGAAAATTTCTCCATGGAAAGGGCTGTCAAACATTGGAACGGCTGCCCAGGGCAGTGGTGGAGTCTCCATCCCTGGAGGACTTTAAAAGCCCTGTGGATGTGGCACCTGGGGACATGGTTTAGTGGTGGGCCTGGCAGCGCTGGGAGAACAGCTGGTAGTCACTGATCATAGAGGGCTTTTCCAACCGTAATGATTCTACAGATCTAGGAAAAGCAGCAAAAAAAAGGTGTTGGAAAATCCTTCAGAGAAGCTCTGAAGCCATGAGGCCGCAAGGAGGGACGAGAATGTTCCCAAGCTGGCCCAGGTCCCCATGGGCTGCAGTGGCCTCTCGTGTCCCCTGCAAGGGCAGCCCCCGAGGGCTGAGCTTCACCTGGAGATGCCAGGTCCTGGTTCCATTCCCTCCTTCAGTTGTTGCTGGTCTCCAACACCACAAGACTCCAACAGCAGTGTCCCAGGTTTTCCACAGGTGCCACCAAGCCACCGGGAGCTCAGCTGAGTGACAGTGCCACAGGCAGTCGGCTCTTGGCCAGAAGGAAGGAGATGCTTCTCATTTTGTGTCCTTGTAGCACACACAGCCCAGAGAAGGCTGCGATGCAAGGCTCAGCTTAATGCAGCTGGGTAAGAGTCCTATCAAAAACAGCAGCTAATTAGTTAAGTAATACCCAGCGTTATTAATGCTGCAGTTCTGCCATCACCCATGTATTTATAATAATAGTGTTCCCACTGTAATAGCATTAATCATAATGGATTTACTAAGAAATTAAGGGGGAAGGGATATTATCTCCCTCAGGAACAGCACTTGACAGCAGCCCTGCTTAGTGTGTGGATTTGGATTGGTTTAATTCTCAATGTCTCGCTCATTAATCTGCTTTTCTAACGGCCCCTCACAATCACCCCTCCAGGAGTGCAACCACAGGAGGATGGAGGCAGGACAAGCACAGCCAGGTGAGGGGGGTTCAGGCAGAGCAGCCCCAGGCAATCCTGGCAGAGGGTCAGCACAGCCAGGAGGGTTTCTCATGGGGCGTGAGGGCACGGTCCTCTCCTGCCTTGGTGGGCAGTGCCCACTTCTGGGCATCATTCTCTTCTCCCCCCAGTCTGCTCATTCTCAGCTCCGTGCTTAAAAGACTCTTTTAGCTTTACCTGGGGAGCAAGGAATATTCATCATCTCTTCCCAACATTTATAACAAGCACTGAAAGGTTTCATTGAAACTTGTTTTTCTATTAACCTTTCTCCTCATCAGGCTTCTGGTTCAGGACACTTGGACCGACAGTGGCTTGTCTGAGCCAGGGAATGCAGTGAGACACCCTCAAGGCTCAAGCCCACCACCTTCACCATGATCAGTGCATCGAGCTTTCACCAGCAGCTCCTGTCCGATAAAAATGAAAGCTTGATGTATCTCCTAAAAGTCTGAATAAAAAAGATGTTCTGAATAAAATTAAATCCTGATGGAAATTAAAGCTTGATAAAAATTGAAGCCTGAAGTCCAATGATTTTTGCCAGGAGTTCAGCTTTCCTCTATTAGTTTATGGCTGTGTATAAAGACAGAGAGGTTTTTACACAACTTGCATGAAACCCCTCTGATGCCTTGCTCGGGAGAGCAGAGATGCCCTGGAAGCCGTTCACCTGCCAGCAGGAAAACAAGCTGGAGAAAAAATGCTTCCAAATCTCAGAAACCACTGGAGCCCTCGGGGGTGGTGTCCCCAGCACGGGCAGCTGGCTGTCCTCAATGCCAAGGAAATACGGGGATTCCACAGCTAATGAGTACCTGGATTTATTGTCCCTGTCCTTTGAATCACCCAAAGGACCTGAGGACGCCTGGTTCATTTTTTAACCCCAAATTCTTGATACACAAATAAACACATTTTCTGCTTTTGTTTGCCCATTTAATATTTTTTTTCTTTTCCTTCGCTCGTTAAGGAGAGGGCTGGGCTGAGGTTCAGGAGTGCCCAGGGACACTCTCATCCATGCCCAGCCCTCAGCAAGGGAGGCTGAAGTGAGGCTGAGCAACCCCAACTCTCTCAGCCTTTCCTCAGAGCAGAGGGGCTCCAGCCCTCGCAGCATCTCCGGGGCTTCCTCTGCACTCCCTCCAACAGCTCCAGGTCATTCCTGTGCTCAGGACCCCAGAGCTGGGGACAGGGATGAGGCCTGGAGGGGCTGCAGCTTCATGGGCAACAGCGGGGAATTTTGTGTTATCCCTGGAGAGGAGCTAAACGCGCTCTGGTGCAGAGGGATAAAATCAAAGGCATGAAGCCTGCGCTGGACAGAGTCCTGCTGCCAGCAGCAGTTCCTTGTGGAGTCTGCAAGAATCCATCAGGAGCAGACCCTGGGGGTCCCCTTGCCCCAGCCCCCAGCCCGGAGCGGCTGCAAGGTGCAGCAGGGCCGGGCCATGGGTCTGTGCCCAGCTCAGCTCAGAGCTCCGTGTGCTGCCACAAGCACAGGCTCCAGAGCAAACCCTGCCCATGGGGACACGGCATCCGTGCCACGCTGGCTCCCTGCAGCTGAGGCCGGGCCTGCAGCACCCTGCGGTGCCCGCGGAGCCAAGATTGTCCCCAGGCAAGATTGTTGCCCTGTGCTGAGGGGCTCCCTCCGAGCCGGCCCCAGCCCCTCGGGGTGCCCGGGAGCAGGGGGTGCCCGCAGCCCGGCACAGCCTCGGTAGCACCGGGGACACCCAGGGAGGAGCCGTGGGTGAGACTCTGCAGGACCACGCAGGCTCGGCCCTGCTCCCTCAGCGGCTCCCATGGGCCAGGGCCCGCTGGGATTTGTCCCTATAATTAAAATACCAATTGTGTGCAGAGCAACGTACTGGAGCCAGTTCATGCCCACAGTGTCACCGAGCCCCAGAGCCCCAGCAAGGACAGCCCCCAGCTCCTCGCTGGGCACACAGAAGTGATGGGGACCCTGCCAGTGCATGTACAGGAGAAGCTGCAGCGCTTCCTTGGTCTTCATGCCAGTGCTCCCGTCACTCTCCCTGAGCTGGAATTGCTGTTTGACAGATTGGTAAAACAAAAGCACCCCAAACTTTCCAAGCAATCATGTGAGCCGTGGTGCTGAGGAGGAGCTGATTTTGGACCTCCTGGCCTTGCTGAGGGATGGTTTGGCAGGGGAGTATAATGTCAGGCGAGGGATGGAAGAGGCGGGTGAGAGAATATTTGTCACATTATCTGGTAGCAAATGTGCCCTGGAGGATTCTGCAGTGGGATCAGGACACTGGAGTCCCTTGGCACAGGGGATGCCCCCACAGCCACCCAGCCCTGACAGCCGTGGTTGGCACGTGGGAAGTGCACCCCTGGTCCCCAAAAGGCCTCCCAGCAAACCACACACACACAGAGCCCCTCTGCCCTCTGTGCTGTTGCTCTTGCAGTTTAACTTTGTGCTCCTGTCCCTTGGCTCGTGGCCAGGGGATATGGATGGTAGCAAGCTCCCTGCAAACAAAGGAACTTCTCCAGGACTGTACTGGTGGGATTATATGAGATCTGTCAATATTTGCTCTTGCTCAGGACTGAGGTGAAACTGAACTGAATGAGGCTGAAAAATAATGGCAGCTATTGGATTGGGAAGTGCTGTGACAGCCCATGGCGGTGGCTACTGAGGCATCACCAGCTGTTCAACTAAAAATGCTGGGTTTTTTTCTCTTTTTCTCCCTCTTTGTATTTTAACTTTAACTTTTGTGTTTTAACTTACGTGCCAAGCAGAGCTGCCCCATGTTGCAATAAATAAGAGTGGTTTTTGTTTTATCTCCATGTCATTGCTGGTCAGATGGAGCTGAGACCAAACCCTCCCTGGCACAGGTGAGGGCAAGAGCCAGGAGAGGCTGTGCCTGACCCCGGGGACTCTGGCACCTGGAATCACAGAATCTCTTAGGCTGGAAAAGACCCCCAGGATCCTCAAGTCTAAGCATTAACCCGGCACTGCCAAAACCAGCAATAACCAAAAAGCCCAGGCCTTGATCCGTGTGAGCTGTCCCACCTCAGCACCCTCCAGGATCTGGCCCAGCCTGGTTTGGGATGCCCCAACCCCGCTAGGAGGGAGGCAGCTCCCAATGTCACCTGCAGCCCTCCCTGCCAGGACAGGGACGTGCTGGGCAGGTCCCCTTCTGCCGGGGCTGAGGCACTTTGGGGGGGCTGCGATCCCAGCATCTGTCGCCTTCCTCCTCCCACGCCGGCGCTGGTTCAACACCCTGAAAGGCGCAGGGAGCCAAGCCCATCCCGGCATTGCCCTCTGCTGGCAAATCCCTCTCGGATAAGCCTTTCCTCGGCTGCGTTCTCCCAAAATATCCCGGGGAGCAGCTGCGCTGTCTCTGGGTACCCACAGCATCTCCAAATCCCGGTGGCACCGGCGGCCTCGGCCGGAGGGATTGGGCGAGGAGGACCTTCCTTGAGGTTTGGTGCAGGCTCTGGCTGCCCAGGAAAGCAGCTGAGTGCCTGGAAACAGGGACTGGCGCCGGGCTTTCCCTTGGGGAAAAAGGGAGCTGAAAATAAAAGTGGGGAAAAGCGTTTTTCATTAAAAGCCGGCAGCCAGTGACCCCATCACAGCAGGGAAATACTGGTCTGGAATTTACAGGAGCTTAATGGGGTTCAGGAGAGAGGCACAGAAAGTGTTTTGTTGGGAGACGGTTTTGCAGAGAAGGGGGATGCTGGGTGATGAGCCACTGCTACTTTTGGGTGCGGGGTGATCTTGTCACAGTGCCCTCGGCAGCGTCACCTGTGCCCCATCACCTTCTGCCCCCCGGGTGAAGGTCGGGGGCTGGCAGAGCACCCCGGGTCGGGCTCCGCACCCGGGCAAGTGGCTTTGTGCCCAGGAGCTGGGGTTAGTGGTCCCCGAATCTCAGGAGAAGAGCCAGGAAGGGCGGGCAGGAGCCGCTGCCATGCTGCCAGCTGTGCCAGCTGTGCCAGCTGTGCCAGCTGTGCCAGCACCCCCACCGCAGGGAGACATGCCGGTGTCCCACGTCTGTCTGTCCAGAAAGGCAGTTTTGCCTCCAAGTGTTCGAGTGGGAAATTGCAGGGACCGTCCCGTTCTCCGGCATGGCAAATAGGTGTTCGTGTGTCCCTGCAGCGGCTGAGCCGGCTCGGAGAGGGGGAATATTGGGAAGGAATTGTTCCCTCTGAGAGTGGGGAGGCCCTGGCACAGGGTGCCCAGAGAAGCTGTGGCTGCTCTTGGATCCCTGGCAGTGCCCAAGGCCAGGTTGGACGGGGCTTGGAGCAGCCTGGGATGGTGGAAGATGTCCCTGTCCGTGGCAGGGGGTGGCACTGGATGGGCTTTAAGGTCCCTTCCAACCCACACCTGAGGATTCTGCAAGCACAGCAGAGATGATGGGCCAAGGCAGGGCAAGCTTTTAGGTTGTGTCTCTGCTGGACAGCCCAGCCTAAACCCCTCTGGTGCCTGGGACATTTGGGATCCTGAAGCCAGGGCGCTGCCAACCCAGCACCCTAGAAAGCTCTAGAAGCCTCAGTTCTACCTGATCCCAAAGCCATTTGGAGAACTCTGTGGATGGGGAAGATCTGCCCAAGACCTGCACACGTCATGTCCCTGTTCCCTGCTGACCAAATCCCGCTGCAGAACCTCCTCCCATCACCCACGGGGAGCCAGACATGGAGGGGGATGGAATTCAGGTGCAGGTGAACAGCTCAGCACAGGGCAGGAGAGCCCCAAGGACAGCAGGAGGGTGACATGAGCCAGCCCCAGCCCCAGCGGGGTCCATCCCTCTTTCACTCCCAAGGGACAGCCAGCGAGAGAAGCTCTCAGCCACAGCTCTGAGGTGACACATAGGAGGTTATCAGGTTCCCAAAGCACAGACAAGGAAAGGGAAACCTCTGCTAATGCCCTAAAACGTGGCCTCAAAATCCTGCCAGCTGAGCAGACTGGGAGATGTCCAGCAGAGGTGAAAGCCTGGAACCAGGGCAGGGAAGGAGGGAAGGAGGGAGGGATGGGGCTGGGCTGCTGAGAGCCACAAGATTTGGAAAGCATCACTTTGATTTAACAGACCTCGATGTTTGAAAACGAAGTTGAAAGCTCTTTTCTTTGCCACAGGGCTGAGCAGCGAGCAGGATTTAGAAAGGCAAGGGCTTTCCAGATGAGCAGTGCAATTTTGTCATAAGAACCAAAATAATTATAAAAATAACAAGCAGGGGAGAGAGAGAGCTCACATACAAATGTTAACCTGAGGGTCCTCTCAGCAGGGCCCTAATAAAAGGATTCACGTGTTCTATCAATTAGTGGTGTTACATCTCTGGAGTGGGAATAAACTCATCCTTACAGGTTAATTCCATAAACACACTGCATTCAGGGCCTTCAATGAGCCAAGTGCTTTTAACAAAAGGAATGAGATTAAACACACGTCTGCAAAGGGATTACAGAGAGTGGCCTCTGGTGTTGGCATCTGTGGGGCTGGAGCCATGTTGCTGTAATAACCCAACAGGCTGGGACACGCTGGGGCACCCCCAGAGTGGGGAGTGCATCCCAGGGGAGCTGTGGAGGGATGGAACCAGCCTGGGAGAACCCACAGCCAGGCAGCCCCGGTGCAGCCAAGGGGGTCCCCAGCCCTCTCTGCTGTTTAGATGCCCTGAGCTGTCAAATGCTCACCTGGCACCAGCCACCCAGAGCAACAGAGGTGCCCCCAGGTGTGGGAGTTGGGGACTCTGCACAAATGCTGGTTCTTATCTTCACCTCTGGGAAGCTTTACCTCGAGCCCCAGCAGATGAGAAACAGCTGCAGATGTTGTTTCAGGTTGTTGATTTCTCCTTCTCTCTGCCAGCTCTCAGCTCCGGCCGCACATCTGATGCAGCCGAGTCCGAGCGGGCACTGCCCAGCCCTGGGCTGTCCCGGCCTTTTTGTGCCCTTTCCATCATCCAACCATTCTTCACAACGCATTTATTAGTTACTGTTCTGTACCAATTCATTTGCACCTGTTCTAGACACGTCATTTCTACCTCTTTTTCATTCTACCAATCATTTTGTGCCACCACCACCAGAGAAGATGCAACACCCAAAATCCTCCATCTTAAACCCTTCGTCCTCATATTAAAAACCCTAAAATCTACTTTTTTACCTTGTAAAACACTAAACCACTCCTCATTTTCACACTCTCGTGGCTTGCAATGTTTCTGGCAGTGTTGGTAACTTTTCCCATGGGCTGAGGTCAAAGCCGGTGCCATTCTGGGCTCCTTGCCAGGGGCTGGGACCCCCTTGCTGGGGCTCCTGACCCCCCAGGCCAGCCCGAGGCGTGCCTTGGATTCCAACACACAGGAGCCCGGGATGAGGCAGTGGGGTTGTGCCTGGGGATGGAGGAGCTGCAGCATCACGGGAGTGCCCAGTAGGATTCTGTGGTGGGGTTTAGCAGAGGGAGCAGGTCCGAGGAAGGGAGGAGAGGAAGGGAGAAGCACAAGCGGCTTAGCCCGGGCTGTGACCTCCAGGCCACCAGTTCTGTCCCTCAAGTTCCCTCCAGAGCAAGCAAGGCAGGGGCTCCCAGCTGCAGCCTGGGGCACAGCACAGCCCACAGCACCCACAGCAGCACCGTGGCACCCATCAGCCCTGCAGGACTCCAGAGCCTGAGGGTCCAATTGGGGCTGGGAAAACTGGGAGCAGCTGCAGCCAGACAGGGACTTGGGTGAGACAAGGTGGGAGCAGAGCCAGGGAGCTGTGATGTGCTGCTGTGAGAGCTGCAGCAGGGCTGGTTTGGCAGTGAAACAAGGTCAACTGGCCCCAGAGCACCACCAGGTCCCCAAGGGTGAGGTGTCACAGGAAGGGGGGATGTGGCACAGCGGGAAGGCACCTGATTTATGGCACTGACAGCCAGGACCTCTCACTCCTAAGGAAGTGTCATATCCTGTGTGGTGCTCCAGGGGACACTTCCCTGCAGGCAGAGCAGACAAGGACCTGATGGCATTTTTTGGAGAAGTTGTGCTTTCCCTCAAATGCTTCAAGTACCAAATGGTAGATACTAGATTTTAGTGAGGACATTCCCCCCAGTGCATCCTGAGAGGCTCCCTGGCATGCCCCTGTACCCACCTGCTTCTATGTGAGGCCAAGGGCTCTCCAGAGAGCTCTCAGCATCAAGCACCTCCCCAGAACCCACTACTAACCCAAACACACATTAACAACTCACCAGTGAAGCAACTGGAGAGCAATTTGCCTCCCCAGTGGCTGATGGAGCCCCCCATTCCCTGCCTCTTTAACATTGCACTGAAGTTAAATGTCTGTGTCTTAGGACAGTCCCAGCAGAGCATCTCTTGGAGAGAAGAGCAGGAAAGGCACCCAGGAGAGCCATTTATTATACACCTGGAAAGGTAAAGGTGCAGCTGGAGATCAATCTGACAGAGAGCAGCACTGGGCAGAGCTATGGATTTCCATCATTCCTGGAGGGAACAGTCCCCCAGCTGCTGCACAACACGAGGGCTCTCCAGCCCCAGGGGTGATGTCTGCTCAGGTTTGTTTATCCTCAGTTGATCCACCTCACCTCACCCTCTCTGGCCCAGCTTTTCCAAGTGCTCTGTGAGTGTTCACCTTGTTCCAAAGGTACAAACACAGATCCTCAGTGTCAGTGGACTTTGAGCCCTGGAGCAGCCACCAAGGAGGGATCTCCTTCCTGACTCCCCTGACCCCAACATGCAGCACAAATACCAGATGCTTCCCTGCCCCTCCTGGCGTTGTGCTTCCCTTGGATCCGAGTACAAATGCCACGTCCTGGCTTCTCCACCTGCACAACAGCCACTCCCTCTGTGCTGAAAGTATTCCAAGGGAGAAGCAGGGATGAGGCCCTTCAGCCCAGTCTGTGTTTTTATAAAATCCCAGGATAGTTTGGGTTAGAAGGGACCTTGAAGCTCATCTCATGCCACCCCTGCTATGGGCAGGGACATCTTCCACTAGCCCAGGTTGCTCCAAGCCCCAATGTCCAGCCTGGCCTTGGACACTGCCAGGGATCCAGGGGCAGCCACAACTTTTCACCCTCCTTTAAATGAATCACTCTCATGCACACAAACAACAGAGACAATGCTCTCCACCTTCCTCAGAGGAAAGAAACAAGGATTACCCATAAACTGGCAACACCTGGATCCCAGATTTCTGTTTGCCTCCTTTAACAGCTCCACGAGGAAACACTGGCACAGCTGCAACTTGAGTTGTCTGATGAGGGCAAGTTAATGGAGAAGAATTTCCCAGCAGGAACTGGAGTGGTTTTCCCAGGGAAGGGAAACCCTGGGCCCTGAGTGGCAGCTACAGGAACTGCTGGCAGGCACAGCTGCTGCCTCCTTCCTCCACCACCCTGTGGTGCTCTGGACAGGGAAGTTCTGCCTCAGAACCAGCCTGAGCAAGGCAGCAAAATGTTTACTGCCAACATTTCAGCTGTTCACTGGTGTTAAGCCATGGATAAGGAATTCAGTGATACCCGAACAGAAAGGTGCTCAGTCCTCAGACATACTGATAAACTGAAGGCACCACCCCATCCTTGATTGAAAGGATGAAGGAAGAAGAGGTTGTAAGGGCTGAGGAGCAGGAAGCACAGCACACACTCACTGCTGCACTTCCTCTGCTGTGCAGAGCAGGCTGTGTTTGGGTGAAGCTGAGTGAGCAGCAAAGCTGAGCCATCCCAGGGAGCAGCTGGGCTGCCACAGGGAACAGTGGTGCTGCCTCTGCCACTCCCACATCAGGAGCCTGAACAGCATTCATGGTGCCAATAGGGTTGGGTTTCCCCCTCCCAGCTCCACCTGAATGCTCCTGTTGGGACACTTCAGTGCATTTGAGGTGCTCCCCTGTAATTCCTGGAATAAAATACAGCTGCTTTAACGACATCTGTTAGCACAGTGCACAGCAGAGATCATTTCCAGGATGAAAAACAAAGCCAGGACCCCTTAACAAAGCCAGCTCTGTCCTTAAACCTGTTGTTTTGAACTTAATTCAGCTGATTTCTCCTTAGTGTGGGGGTTTTTAAACAGAACAGAATCCCAGGATCACTGAGGTTGGAAAAGACCTCCAAGGTCATCGAGCCCAGCCTGTGACTGCTCCCCACCTTGTCCCCAGCCCAGAGCACTGAGTGCCATGGCCAGTTGTTCCTTGAGTATCTCCAGGGATGGGGACTCCCAACACTTTCCTGGGCAGCCCTTGACAATGCCTGACAATTGCTTCAGTGAAGAAATTCCTCCTGATGTCCAACCTGAACCTCCCCTGGCACAGCTTGAGGTTCTTTCCTCTTGTCCTGTGCCTTGTTCCCCAGGAGTAGAGCCCAACCAAAGCTCAGCAGGCTTTAGAGTGGATGTCCCTCATGTAGAGAGAGGCCCAACTACACCTAAAGCACAGCCAGATCACTTAAACAGGACACAGAACTGACAACAGCAGCCACAGGTGAAAATTAATCGAGATATTTAATACAGTGCAATCCATAGTAGTTTCTTAATTAAAATAATTGTGTGCATGTATCTGAATGGGTTATCAATTATCACAAAAAAGCAATAAACATTGTAGTGCTATGTAGAAAAATGTACAACTGAACTTGAAACCTTCCCTACTTCCAAGAGAGTGTGGATCAACTGCAAATCATTCTCACCAATTAAAATGGGCACAGTGACTACGTCGTTGCAGTGACAGACACAGGGCTGGCCACACAGCAGTCAAGGGATATAAATAGAACTGGCAAAGAACTAAAAACCTAAAGCATTCTTGCACCTAAAACACAATAAAGAAGCCGACGGTGGCTTACGACTTTTCCTGGATTTTTAAATGCCTTACAAGACTCCTAGACACATTTAAACTGACTTAAAATTACAGAGTGTTTTTTCAGCTTCTTTCAATTCAATATATGGCCCAAATTGAAGATGAAGATCCAGCAGTGGCAGGAGCACAGTCCAAAAGCTGAGTGTTGGATTTTGCAAATACCTTTCCTACAGAAATTCAACCGTATCGACAGCAGGCAATTCCCCCTGCTCCCCCTTCTCTCCTCTGGGCAGACCATGCTATGCAGAAAACAGCAATGCAGTTCCCACTGCTCTGGGTTAAAATTAAAGATAAAGACATTTTGCTTATGCTTTCTCCCCAACAAAACACATTTGCACCCAGAATAGGTAACCAAAGTCTTTTTTTCCAGCCAGGTGCTGCTGTGGTTACATAGTTCCTGCCCAAGCTTCCAGCTCTTTCATGTCATCATCCTCTTCTTCCTCTTTCTTCTTGGCTGCAAAACCACAAAAGAAAACAAGTGAGTGGAGATCTTGACAGAACCTAGTGGCCTCTGTGCCACTGACCAACCAGTAAATGAAGCACCTAAGGCCAGCTGGGAACAAAAAATAAACAAAACCTTTTTGACCTGAAGGTGCTTTGCTGAAAAAGCCAGCATGGGCTAAACTTCCTGATGTTCCTGCTTTGAGGGGAGAAAGACAACAGCTCACACAGGAGGAATGCAGTGGGCATGGAAGGTAAGGTGGGATATTTTTCCATCATTTCCAAGCCTCTAAGCCCCTTTCAGAGGGATGCAGCTTCTTACAGAAACTCATCTGATGTCTCCAGTATTAATCTCTTCCCCATCAAAAATAAATTCCTTATTCCATCATTGAGTACTGCAAATACAAGAAATGAGGTGTTTGGGTCAGGCAGCTACAGAATTTGGGAACATCCCACTCCTCCTGTGCTCCCTGGCAGCTGGGTGGATGTGGATGGGAGGGAGCAGCCTGGACACTGCCCTCTCTTCATTCCTGGTTGTTCCAGGGCAGAAAATGCTGCTCTTTGTCATAACATGGCAAGTCTGGTTTCCATTAACTCAACAAAAAAGGTTTGAACCCACAAATAGCTGCAATAATTTTAGAAAATGCCAAAAAATAAAATAGAGTCAAACAATTCCTGGTCCAAGTGGTTTGTGTCATTCCAAATGAAACGTTTACATCAGGAGAACTGAGTCAGCTCCGAGCTCCCCTCATTTGTACAAGGCTGGAATTTGGTTTTCTATATTAAGCTCCTTCAGCCTCCATTAAACAGAAACAGCTTCTGCCTGAATTTCTCCTGACACCACCAGCAACAAAATTCCTCATTCAGACTGATTAAAGGCAAAATCCAGACAGCTCCTGAGAATTGGAAAAGCAGGAAAGCTCATGGTCATTTTGCCTTCAGTGGATGTAAAGGAGGTACAGAGTCAGCTCTACCTCAAAAGACACATGATTATTCCCACAAAGACAATTGCACATGAACATGAACCATTAGGGACAGCATTCCCTTTGGAAGTCTGACCCATGGTAATCACAAGCAAACTTTTAATCCCAGTTTTAAGTCAATTTTAAGTGAAAAACTACTTAGGTTAAAAAAATAAACTCACACAAAATCCTCACCCAACATCACCCCGGAATCCCAATTTTTCCCCAAGTGCCAGCCTTGGAGGCAGCTTTACTGAAGCAAAAAGTAGCCTGCTGCTTAAATACATTAATGGAATTAATGGAATTCTCATTTCCATCCAAAAGCAGTTTAGCATAAATCTTTGAAGCACTGAGCTTTATGCTCATAGTTTTTACTGTCAAAATTGTGCACAGTTTTTATGATTTCAGGAAGTTTCCGTAAGTTTTACACTGTGTAGCTCCTTAAGTCTGTCCACAATTGCAACACCTCTTACTTGTGTGCAGTCACAAAGTGCAAAGAGTAGATTTGGGTCCAAGACATTGTGTTTTTAAATCTATTTAGAGAACAAACCTCATTAAATCAGCCAGGGACTAAAAAGGCAATGCACTGGTTCATTTAATCTATTTCTCCTGAACCTGATAAAGTCTCAGATTTCAGATATTCTGACAGAACTCCCTCCCCTCTCCCCATCTCTGGTGAGCAGTTCTGCCTGACAGAACGCACCCAGCAACACACAACATCAGTGGTGTCAGAATAAAAGCAGTGTAACACACAAGGAGCAGTGGCACAAAGCAGAGCCTTGGTGTCTGGCAGTGCCTGCTGCTTCCCACATCCATCCAAGCCTGGAAAGGCAGCAGGATAATTACAGATACACTGACCACTTGGGATTATTTTCATCCACTGCTTTCTTGGACTTGTTTCCTCTAAGTAAGGACATGAAACAGAGCTGCAAAGTTGACAACTTATTGATCATTTTCAGGCAGATTCAGCAAAATGAGCTGGTAAAGCTTCATACCCTCCTATCAGTGCTGCCAGAGGTGTCCCAACTCAGCTCAATTCCATGGGGAATGTTCATGCAAGAGGGATCAGTTCAGATTTAAGAGCAGCTCTGAACCATCTGTATAAATACAAACATTTCTTGTCCATCCTCCATGTAACATCCTCATGCTAGCTAAAATTCCCTGGATATGTGTGCTCTAGGACTGGGGTGACCCTTGCTCTGGGGCTGCCTGGCTTGGGCACTGCAGAGGAGGCCACAGCCTTCCCAAAGGGAAGATCCTCCCAAAGACAAGAAAAGCAGGGATCAAATTAAAACCCAGAGCAGCAGCAAGGATCCATGGGGGAATCTGAACCTGCCTGGCACTGGGTGACCCCAGAGTTCTTTTCCATCTTGAATGATTTTATGGGTTAATTTATTCTGCCCTCCCTTTTAGAGCCTCAGGGTGTCCATCAAGATTTCCTCCTTGTTGGCCCATCCACAGCACCTTCTCCCACACCTCCACTGCACCCTGAACATCATCCAGGCTGCAGAGAACCTGCATGAGCTGGAGCAGAAAACAACTGTTCCTGTGACAGGGAGTGATTTTTGTGCTTCTTGTGAAAGGCAGGTGCCCCTCACAGAGAAATGGAGCTGGCTGTGATTGGGGATTCAGGAAGCAATTCCTGCAGCCAGATCTCCCAGATCCAAGGAGCTGGCAGATAAATAAGCACATTTTAAACAATCCAGGATGTTTCAGTAAAGTTTGATCCATACCTGGCTTGGAGGGTATTGATATTGAGGGCACATTTGGTAGTGGTACTGTCTCCGGACCACTGATTTCCAGCAAGTTTTTGTCTAGTTCTTCTTGTTCTAGTTCCTCTAGTTCTGCCATGAGTTCATCCTAGGTTTTCAAGGAGAAAAAAGAAGGAACTTTAAGTCATATTTATTAACAAACAGATTTAGCTGATCTTATTGTTAAGGAAAAGAGCACAAATGAACAGGATCAGAGCAAAGTGAGGAGGTGAGGAGTCTGACTCTGATGTGATTCCTGTACTTGATCTCTTGGAGGGTGAGGAGGGTGGGGAAAGCAAAGAAGGGAAGGAGAAATCCAAGTCCAAACATTCTCAGGTCAGGCCATCCAGACCATTCTGAGCATAAAGTCCAGGTCACAGCCACAGGAGAGATTTCACAGCCCAGTACTGCACCCAGGCACACAGAGCATGCAGATCTCCAGAGAAAGATCTTCTAGGAGTCCCAGTTCCTGGAGGGATTTAAAAGCCATGCAGATGTGGTGCCCAGGGTCAGTGATGGGGCTGGCAGTGCTGGGTTAGTGGCTGGACTCCCTGAGCCCAAGGCTTCCCAACCCAAAGGATTCCATGGCTCACTGATAAAAACACAAGCAAACTGAAAACCATACCTCATCAAATTCCTCCCCAAATCCTACTGGCTTGGAGATGGCTGTAGAGATCTCATCTGCCAGCTCTTGCTGTTCTGCAATGTCCTGCATTAATTCATCTACTTTATCAATGTCCCTGGAAAAGAAAGGAAAGAATTCGATATCAGCAGGCACATTCCCAATCAGCACTGCATTTCCTGGGTTCTGCAGAAATGCCACACCACGGTGACATTTCCAAAGCCCTTTCCCAAAACACACTTTGCATGCAAGTCTGGATTTTATCCCCCTGGTCTCAACACAATTATAGCTGTGTTTTTAACTTTTCCCTGCAAGCTTAGCTCCCAGCAGTTATACCGACACCAAGGAGAGGTTTTGTTCTGCACCACTGATATTAACAATAATCTGCTCTCTTCCCTGATTCAGCATTATTACATCCACAATATTTGCTTCTGGAGCAAGCACAACATTCCCATAATGCAGTTTTACCTTTAATTATTGCTACAGACACCAACTCCACTGCACAGAAAAAAGTTTTAAGTCTCCCCTTGAGGCTTAAAATTCTTGCTGCTACGAGATGGATCTGTAACTGCTGCAGGCTCCCATTTTCTTTAGACCACACTGGTGCTACCCAGCTTTTGGAAAATGCAGAAAATAAAACAGTAGTAAACTGATGAAGCATCGATATTTGTGTATTTTGTTCAATTTGAGTTCAAGTTAGAGCCTTTCAAAAGAAGGTTTTGCTACTCCAGCTCCACCTGGGGTTTGAAACACCTGGCATTCAGCGGAACTAACAAACCCCAAACTACAGATCCCATGGAAAGATGCAGGAGGGAATAACTTACATGTTGTCATGAGCAGCTTTCATAGCCTTAGCAGCAAAACCCATGTTCTTAAGCACTTCAGTGTTGGTGTTGGCATTCTCCAGGGCTTCTCTCTGGAATTCAATTGTTGATAACGTGCCATCTATCTGTGCCAGCTGCTTCTCGTACCTCTTCTTGCGCTTCAGGGCCTGCAGGGCAGCTGCACAGCAAAGGGAAGGGTAGGATCAATGAGATTTACACCCAAAACAACCACTCACATTTTGCACCAAGTGCCACTCAGCCCGGAGAAGTATTTAGCACGTTCCAGTGTTTGTTGCCCATTCTTCCCAGATAAACTCTGTTGCCCCACCCCTGCACTTGCCTCCTTCAACGAAGTTGTTTAGAGGTGGCTGCTGCCTGCTGTGCCTTGCCTGTCACAGCAGGATGCCAGCCCAGAGCTCACTGCTCACACCCCACAGACAGAGACCATGCTACAGCAAACAGAAGGCTTCAGTATCCAAGCTCACCCACTCACAAACACCCTTGCTCACCCTCACCCCATCGCAGCAAGGCAGCACTGCTGGTGCAGCTCCTGCCACATGAGGTCTTTGTGCTGCTGCAGGTCTCTCCCTCCTGCTGAACACCTGGGAGAAGCAACTTGTTCAAATCCAAGGAGAAATGTTCCCTCAGCTTTGCACTTAATGCTGGGAAATACACATTCTAGAAATGACTGCATTTATGTATTTTTGTATTACTCCTCCTAGATGGTGCTGTCCACACAACAGCCTGAGCTGAGAGAAGCCTCCACTGGAGGTGGTTTGAGCAATTTGCTGCTTGTGAGCACTTGAAGAACTCCTGCACTCTGCAGGAGCAGCCCACCCAGGACGGCTCCCACGTGTGGGATCAGTGTGGGAGGACTGCTCCAACCTGCTCTCCACACCCCACCCACACAGGGCAGCACCCAGCAGGTGACAGCAGCCCAGAGCCAGCTCTTCCCAGGACACCTGGACAGAAACCATGGGCATGGCCATTCCTGGAACACTGACAGGGAACACCAACCACATTTACACGTAGCTGTACGAGACGTGGCCGATGCCACATCCCTGGAAGTGTCCAAGGCCAGGCTGGACGGGGCTTGGAGTAACAAACACCAAGTGTCACATGCAGTAAGACACAAATACAGCTTCCCTTTATGGCATTGCCACTTCCCCTCCTGCTCTGGACTGACCTGTCCTCTCCATGGCAGTCCTGGTCATATAATACCCCATGTACTTTAAAACCTCACCTCAGCCCCAAGCTGCTGCTCCAACAGCCTCGCCCTCAGCTCCTGAACCCAGCCACACACACATTTCATTTCTTCAGTGCTCTGGTCTCTGGGAGTCTCAACAGCAGAAACCACTTCATGTGACACAGGATCAGCTCTGCTAAAAATCAGTCTTGGCCCACCCAAAAGCTCAGTCACACACACCAGGAACAGGGGCAAATAAAAGCTTTAAATCTCTAAGAGATGTTTCCCAAGCAGAATTTTTTGAGGAGAGCAGAAAACAAGGAGTAGGAAATCCTGACAAGAGACAGCTCCCCTTATCTCCCCTTCTAGAGGGCTGATAACTCAGAGATGTGATCAGTATGTTTCTGCAGCACACATGAAGTAGCTGCTCTCCTAAAAGCTGATCAAGCCCACAGGCACCCTGGGTGTTTTGGCAGATGCCATCCTGAGATGCTGACAGTCCTGCAAGATAAAGTCCCGCTATCTGAAAGTCCTAAACAGAGTTTCAGCTCTGCAACTGGTTATAAATATGCTGTATTTGGCTAATTTCAAATTAACTGATGTGTTAGAGAATAAAAAAGCACTTTTTAATGGGAAGGCCCAGTTAAGGATGCCAAGCACACAAAGTAGCTCAGGATGATTTAAGAGAAGCCAGCAAAAACACCTCAGCTATTCCAACAGAAGCTCAGCACCCAAAACAAGCCTCTACACTGACTTTCACTCCAGTGGCCAGTAAATCTCCCCAGTTTTGGGGCCAGTCCAACATCCACTTGTTTGACAGGAGTGAGAACAGGGGGTTTTCAAAGGACAATGTTTGCTCTGCAGAATGAGGCACAACACAAATATCCCAAACATTCCAGCTTTATGCCAGATCATAAAGTGATGAGCAACACATTACTGGGATATTTCAGCTGGTTCATTCTTCACTAATGGTTTAATTAAGGATGTACGAAGTTTTCTTACTCAGAAAGATAAAAACTGTTAATAGCTGTGTTTATAGAGTGACAGATGCTGGGGAAATGCCCAACAACAAGGGGATGTTCTTTATTGAGAATTTTGTGCCTCATGGAGATTTACTGGCAAAACCAGAGATTTTATAGCATTACATAACATTATATAAAGCCAAGTCAAGTGCTACAATTTACTTACAGCTCACCACTACAGCTTTCTCTGAGAACAATTACAGTTTGTCTGCATTTCATGCTCGTGTACTTTAAAACAAGCTGCTCAGATACCAACCATGGCAAGAATCATCGTGAATGATCAGGAGTTGTTATCAGGGTTGTTGGGTAACCCTGTCCCTCCCATTCCCACCCACACCACTTCTGTACCAGAACTGCGCTGCCCTTCAACTTCACATGGATTTTGGGTATTTTCTGCAAACATTTCCTACCCCTTAAGACCAAGGAAGATACTTACTTTCCTCCCTCCTTCCTAAAGCCAAAACAAGGACAAAGATCAGGAACCTACTGAGATCTTATGAACTGCCAGAGTAACACATTTTTATTAAGTTTTTATTAAAGTCAAAGCTATAAAAACTTAATCTGAAGGGAATTACCTTGGCTCTTTTTCTCAAAAAAAAAAAAAATCTTTTTCCAAAATTTTAAAAGAAATAACCAGAGGCAGTGGGTCAGAAATGTCCCATGGCATTGTGCACATGCAAGAATCAGGTGTGTCTGAAATCAGAGTGGCACAGGGCCTCTCTCTGCCCTTCTCAAAGGCTGCTATCACATCAAACAGCCATGGAAGAGGCTCTCCTCAGCACCCACACCCCAAATTATGCCTTTACGGCTTCCAAGAGAGTAATTAGAGGCAGCCAATGCAATTCATACCCAGCTTTAATTGCTGTGCAACTGCTTCAGCAGGACCTGTGACCATACACTAAGTTTCAAGCATTTATCCTCTGGCCAGCCAGAGCTCCCTCATGCCCTAGGACGTGTTGCTAGAGAGATCCCCAGCACATTTTGCTAGAAACAGCTGATCTCAGCTTTCCAGCAGTGAGAAAAATTCCTTATCTTGGAGCCAAAAGCCACGCAAGGTTTCCAGATGGCCGGGCCAGCCTCACACAGCAGCTGCTGCACGGGGCCTGATATCCTGAGGTTCAGCTGGACAAGTGGCTGAACTTACTCTGCAATTGCCTTATTCCAAAAAAACCAGCAGTGCCAGTTCATATCACCAGCTGCTTTCATACAACCCTCAGTGACAGCAAAAATATTTCATCATTCCACGGGCAGTTTTCACAAGGCAACAGCAAGAACCTGGCAATAAAGAGTGTTTTAGACAACCTTTACAACCCACACCTTCTCCTTAACAGGCCCAGTGAGTGCTTTAACTTGTAAGTCCAATGTGCAGCATGAATTGCAAGCACTTAAAAGATCCTCTAAAGAAACAAACAGCAGATAACAAACCTTAGCTGCACTTTACTTGAATTGTAATAAAGCTTTCAGAGAATACATATGACTGGGGGAAAAGCAGTTATATATACTTAGATATTATTATTGTTGTTGTTATTATTATATTAAAGGTAATACATTTAAAACTACCTGGGTGACTCCTGACCTCCATGAGAAGACAGTGATTAAGCTCAAAATGCCCTCCTCTATATGACATTTTGATATATTAATTGTCTTTATTATCAGCTATGACAGGGATGTTGGAGGCAATTTTTGTTCATGAAGATTGCCCCACAGAGCTCTGACCAGTTAAATGGATATCAATGGTTTATTACCTCTTTTCCATTGGCAAAGGAATGAAAAATTTCTCTCTGTTAATGAGCACCAGACTGTGATCTCTGCAGTTCCTTTTTACAGAGACATTCTCACAAAGAAAACACCAGATTCCAGGGAGGAATAAAACTGCAGCTGAGTCCAGTGAGATCTGGGCTGGCTGCTTCAATTTCCTGAATGTAAAACATGCCTAAAACTACATTCAAAGAACATTTTTTCACATGTTTTAACACATAAAAAGTTACTCCTTCTTCTGTATTTTGTTTTGGCTTAGGGTTTTGGCAGGGATGGTTTGTAACTGGTTGTTGGTTGGTTGGGTTTTTTTATTTCCAATCTTTGAACTGCAAAATTATATCTTAATTTTCTATTTATTTGAATTTCTGGGGTAACCCCCACTGCTAGAAATTCCAGCAGAAGTTCTACACCTTCTGTTTGACCATGGTGATTCCCAAGAATCCCAGATTTCACTGGGATGCCACCACAGCAGGACCCAGCCCTCCAACAGAAGTGAGAAGCAGGAACTCATGTCATGGTTTTCAGTCACTACTCCTGACTAATGAACAGCCAAATATGAAAAGAGCAGAGTCATTCAGCCAGACTCCCCTCCTCAGTCAGCAGATCAGTCAGAAAAACATGACTGCTCACCCAGATTATTTCACTTTGTCCTCCAAAAATGCTATCTGTAAGAATTTGATGTATGCTGAGTTATTTTAACCTGTGTATAGGCAAATTATTATTAAAGGAGCTGTTGTAAGTATAATGAATTTTTTTTTTGCAATATTTATTGCAAGTTTGTTAGTCAAATGACACAAATGTTCACTGTGATAAGCAGCTGGCAGGATAATAAAAATACAATTTTACTACCTGGTACTGCATTCAGAGAGGAAAAATTGACTATGAATGTCAGTGGTTTTGTTAAAAATCAACAGCCCTCCTGCAAATAAATATTCCTTACACACTGGTAGGACAGGCAGTGTTCCTGGGATATTTATGCACACAGCAATTCTGTGGAATTAATGCTTTTAAATATCATTAGTAAGAAAGTGTAGATCAGCAGATAAAAACCTGGAAGAACATGGCTTTGCTCTCTGTGTAATTAGAACCTCAAGT
Organism: Monarcha castaneiventris obscurior; assembly: GCA_026261815.1. Classification (NCBI taxonomy): domain Eukaryota; kingdom Metazoa; phylum Chordata; class Aves; order Passeriformes; family Monarchidae; genus Monarcha; species Monarcha castaneiventris. The sequence continues at coordinate 6,118,957 of JAMPIT010000848.1, read as the reverse complement.
TTTGCTGGCAAAAACACATTTCAGCTAGGGAGGAGCAAAGAGCACTGGGAATAAACTCAGAGGTTTCACTGAATTCAAACATACACCTGACCAAGGCTGAAGTGTTGGGTGATGCCAGAGGATTTGTCCACACAGTGCAGGGGTCTCCTGCCTCTGCAAAATCCTCCCAAAACTCACACTGACACCTCAAACAGAGAGGCTTCTCCTCCAGGGGAAAACTCTGGAGTTAATAGCTCTGATTACTCCAGCTGAGGGGAGAAATAACTTAATCTCATATCTAATTCTTGCTTTCTCTCAGGCAGAAATGGCAGCAGCAGAGATGCCACTGCACAGGGACAGCAGCAATATTAATATGGCACGAGAAAAGTCCCCAGCAGCCTCAGAAAATAACGTGCACCAAATGTCAGCCACGCCAAAATAATAAAAGAGTGCAAGAGCTGCAGAGGAGCTTCCCAAACTGGGCCATGGCCCCTCGAGCTGCAAGCCCAGGCACTAAACAGGATTGAGATAATCAACTTAATAGTGGAAGAGCATTTTGCACGTTACTCTGTGCATCCAGCTATCATTTGCTCCACGGAAAGAAGCATCATTATTTTTTGCTGCTTCTGAAAATACCATTCCATCTTCCTGGCACTTGGCTCGGCAGCAAATTTAATCAGGAACATCCTCGCTGTCCTTGGAACGGGATAAACAAGGGGCACTGGGAGGTGGAAGCAGTAATTGCCTGCCTTGCCTGCAGTGGGGAGCTTTATCTTAGGCAGCAACTGCTCATCTCTCCTTCTGCTGAGAGCCAGAAAACTGCCTGCAAGATCTCCAAAAAAACCCTAAGAAGGGAATTTAAAGCAATTGACAAATTATCCCCCAATGCTACGGGCAGATAAAAAGGTGGATATAAACCCCACTACAGACTGGCCAAATTTTGAGTTTTGCCTTGAGTAAGAATCTTTCTGCAGAGGTTTGATAGCTCCAGGAACTGTTAAACCAGGATTGTCTGTGTTGGCTCAATACAAAGGCATCCAGGCCATACCAAGGAATGCTCATCCCAGGCCAGGTGAGCCTCAGAAAAAGTCAGAGGTCAAAGAAGTCAGGTGTGATTTTAAGCATCGTGGTCTCCAAGTGGTTGGGAAACAGAGGAACCAAAGCCTGGTTATAAATAACTCCTCATCAATTCCAACGCTGATCCTGTGCACAGCAGCAGGAGCTCCTTTCCCCTGAGGATCACCTCTGGAGAGCTCTGCTGTCTCAGGGATATATTCAGCTCTAAAAGTCACTTTGTGTGTGAAGTCATGATCACCCATTTCTCCCCACACCAGGGCCTGTCTCCAGTGCCTGCAGCAGCCTCCTGTGCCTTTCTTTTGGGAAATGTGCACTTGTAGCAGGGAATCGTGGGCAGAGTTCAGGCTTGGTCCTCCCTTGCTCTTTCTCTGCCTGTTTATTAAATCTCTAATACAGTTTTCAAACCCTACCCTCAAAGGAAGGCAGCTATTCCCAGCTCAGAGATTGTGACTGATTAAAACTACTTCAGTAAAGCATCCAAACCCAGGCCAAGAATACAAGGTTTCTGCCTAATCTTTTAAAATACAACATTACAACTGCCTCTTGAGCACAGCAGTGCCAGCACATTCAGTCTATTGTGCAAGAGAGGAAACAAAACAATAAACACTCCTGCTCCAAAAATCTGTGAATGTACAAAAGAGAAAAAAAACAAGAGATAAAGAAAAAAGCATCTGCAGAGCAGCAGTCAGGGCTGTGATACAGCAACACCCAAACACAGCAGGAACCAACACCTTCACACCCCCCTGGCTCTGCTCAGAGCGTCAGCCTCTGCACCAGGGACTGCAGATGTTGTCCCACATCACAGCTCAGAGGGGGTTCCTTCAGCCTTGGAAGGTGACTCCTCTGTCCCCTGAATGTCAAGGCAACACTCCTCTGGTCAATAATCCTCTGTAAAATAATTCCCAGGCAACTCTGGGACAGTTTTGTCCAAAAAAAAAAGGAAAAAAATGTCGTCTACAGTGAGCCTTGAAGTTCAAATGAGAAAACCAGGAGAGAGAAATCCCAGTTACAGAGACAGCTTTGTTCCACCCAGGAGCTGGAATGAGTCTAAGAAATGCTGGTTCAGCCAAAAACATCCAGGCCTGAAGCTTCAAACCATGACTTGAAATCTGACCCACCCTCTGGAAGCAGAGCTTACACTGCATTTCCCAATTTTCAGTGCCTCACTCCTTGGGGTCCTGCACGTCCTTGGATGATGGCAGGGGATTGCAAGGCATCTGCAAAGCTGAGCTACCCAAAACACATTTCTTCTTTCCAAATTAAATTAGCTATTTTCTAAGGCTGCCTGAGTAAATTATCCTCTCTTACCCTTTCCAACTGCCACTAACTTTGCTGGTTAAAAATCTGCACCTTCTTTGACACATGCATAAAATTCTGATGTGAAATGAGATAATTATTCAGTATTCAACCAAAGTTTAAACCTTTAGGATGAGAACTGTATGCTCCCTAAGGTGTCCCTGAGATTCTCACAGCCTGCAAATACTCTTTATGGGTTTTCTTCTTTATTTTGTGGTTGCTGAAGGTACCTTGTTAAAGAGAATTCCAGTGAAAACTCAAGAATCTTCCTTTGAATCCCTGCCAGAAAGGCATCAGGTTCAGCTTTGCAGGAATAGAAGTAGCTCTTAAGTATCTCAAAATGCTGTTTTCTCACAGGAAAAAAAACAACCAACCAACCCAGTTCCCTGAGCTGAACAGCGTTTTTGTAATTAATTCACAAAACTCAGAAGATCCTACCCTGAAGTGGCACATTTCAAGACCTTTTCTTCCTGGGGAATTAAAAGAGTGGCTGCCTGGGAATCCAGCAGGCATTTTCCAGCCTTGAACCATTATTATTAGAGTGTTGCCAAGTCTAAGAATTTCATTGATGCTGTCATAATATTTAGCATTCTCTTAACAGCCTAACTTCCCCAGATGAGATATTTTGGGATGTGAAAAATTACTTTTTTCGTGAATGTTGAGATTCCAACACTGACGACTACGGGGGGAAAGCTGAGAACACAAACCTTCAGAAAGCCAAAAGTTATAAGGCAAATAAGACAAACCATATTCATTTTTAAAAAGTATGTACTTGTTGACTCAACCTCCAAACACTCCAGTGGCAACGCTGCAGTACTCTCGAGGTGAATTGCAGTTTTTAATGGCAATCCCATGCTCTGAGGCTGGGATCAGCTCCAGAGCCAGCAATAAACTCTGCTCCTGCTGATGGGGCTGCCAGGGAAGCACTCCCAAAAAAGCCTTTCTGCCTCTCACTGTCCTCCCAGGACAGGGCACGTGCAGAGCCCACCATGGAGAGCTGGCCAAGGCATTTTAAGGAGGTAGCACCCTCACTGGAGATGCAGTGACCATGCCCAGTTCTCAGGGAACCCACTATGAAGTTCGCTTTGTATTAACTTGTTTTATTTCATAACCAATCAAAATCACCTCCAAATTTTTGAAAACTACTGATGTTCCTGTCACTCTGGCATTTCTCTTTTCAGTTCAATTGTATCTGAGCACTCACCTGGAGTAAACACAGAGTCCCTAAATGTGGATGAAATCCTGCCAAGCCACGAGGAGCACACGCAGTGTGGATGTTTGGTAACACTTCCACCCCACCACAGGAGTGAAACAGCCCTGGCCTGCTGAACACGTGGATCACCATGCACATCTCAGTATCACACAGAATCACACAATAAGCTAGGTTGGAAAAGACCTTTGAGATCTTTGAGTCCAGTAAATGCAAGAGAGATGGGGATAGTGGTTATTTGGAAAACTCCAAACTGCTATCAGTCCGGAGCTGCAAGAAAACAGCTGCCCACATAATTGTCCTATAATTGTGTTAGCTCCTAGAAACTGGTTATTGGCAAGGCTTCATCTCAGCAGTGAACCCAGGGGAAGCCACAGCAGAGCTTTTCCAGCCAGGCTTCCAACTGGAAGGACATCATGGACAGAACTGTTACTGCCTTTGCCACAGCCTGGCACTGAGCATCACCCAGGGAAAACTTCTGCTCTTCTGTGTCCCACCAGTCCTGGGTCACTGTGGCCACTCCACTACCCTTGGCACTGGCCACAAGGAAGGTTCCCATGGAATCACAGTGGTTTGGGTTGAGAGGGACCTTAAAGATCAGCCAGGGCCACCCTCTGCCACAGGCAGGGACACCTTCCACTATCCCAGGTTGCTCCAAGCCCCGTCCAGCCTGGCTTTGGACACTGCCAGGGATCCAGGGGCAGCCACAGCTTCTCTGGGCACCCTGTGCCAGGGCCTCAGCAGCCTCAGAGGGAAGAATTTCTTCCCAATATCCCACTCTGTCAGAGTGAAGCCATTCCCCCTTACCCTGTCATCCTGACCCTTGTCCCCAGTCCCTCTGCAGCTCTCCTGGAGCCCCTTCAGGCACTGGAAGGGGCTCTAAGGTCTCCTTGGAGCCCTCACCTCTCCAGGTGAGCACCCCCAGCTCTCCCAGCCTGGCTCCAGAGCAGAGGGGCTCCAGCCCTTCCTTCAGGAGCTGTATCCCTGCTCCTGCTCAAAGACTCACAGGGAGGACTCAGAGCAGAAGCAGCCTCCTTATCACCAGCTCTGCTGTGGCCTTGGGCTGTCTCAGGGAAAGGCAAAAGTCTGTCAGCGTAGATGCCTGGCCTATTTAGGATTTTCCAACTGCATCCTCTTTGTTCCAGGCACTTTGTGCCAGGAGTTCCAGTTTGCTGGACACCTGGCTGCAAACTTGATGGAAAGTCAAGGATGAGAGCTGCTCCAGCTTTTAGTTTTGCAAAAATCATCCATTTTTAAGCGGTGTGAGTAAGTGACAAGATTTTACTTTAAATCCCACTCATGCCACACTTTGCTGGCTGCAAAAGTCAGGCCACATCCTGCTGCTCACACCACAGCCCAAAGTCTCTGGGACAAGCATCACATGCTGCCCCAAAAAAAAGAATGGGCCATGCAATGTTGGGTTTTTGGGAGCAAGGAGGGTTGACAGAGACCTGAATGATACAAGTGCAAAGCCCAACAACCTCCCAGTCAGATAAAACACTCCACAACTCAGCTCAAGTCTAAGTTAAAAGAGGGTTAAACCAAATTGACAGTTTGCATCACCTGACAATTATAGTTTTTGAACTAGCCTAGGAGCCCTGGAGCAGGATTTAGTAATTAGGCCTGGAATTTAATGAGATAATAGAATCCACTATCTAATACATTTTGGGAGAAAAAGTGATAAACACAAAGTCAGTGGCTGCAAACACGCCAAGCTTCCCTCCTGACAGAGAACAGGAACAGAGGAAGGCTATATTGCATCAAATACAGTTACCAAAGCTGGCAATATCTGGCAGAACCACAGGGGTCTGGGTTTTTTTATGCCACTTTTTAAAGCCGTTTTTAAAAAGGTGCTTGTGAATCCCGCCAGTGCTCCCAAACTGTTTTACACCAGAGAGTCTTGTCTCCAAAAGGCTCTGCTAAACATAGGTAGGGTAGAATCCAAAGGAGAAGTTTTCTCTTGTTTTTTAAGATCTAATTTAAAAGAGCAATTATCGCTTTTCCCAAAGCAGGTGGTGAATGCCCATCTCATTAACCTCGGGGGAAGATGAAGGACTCGGGCCTGCACTGCCATCAATATTCCTGCACTGAAGCCCTGGGTTATGGATAAGCACCTGGAACTCAAACATCAATTTTGCATTAGACTGTGACTTAAAGCACAGAGAAGGCAGGCTGAGGGCCTGAAGATGGGCTGGAAATGCTGCAGGATTCCTGCTTCCCCTACATCGGCATCTGGTGATTCATGGAAACAAAAGCAGGGTCCCATTATTGGATTCTAGGAGCAGAATCACTTCTCTTGCCGAGAGCCAAGCAGGATCTTTAAACCACGCTCACAAACAGTGTCTGAGGCCTCACACCCACAGTCCCAGGCCCTTTGAGTCGCTGCCCATGCCCTGAGCTGAGGCTGCAGCTTTCCCCTCCCTCAGTGCCAGATCGTTGCCACACTCTGAACCACTCAGCGTCCTGAACAAAACCATCACAGCCACGATTTAATTAATGATCCGTGTGTCCCTTGCTGGGAGAGCCCACGTCACCCTCAGATGTTATCACAGTTAGTGCCTCTGAGCAGGGACTGCTGCCAGGAGAGGCAGAACTGCCCTCCCTCCTTCCTGTCACATTCCTGCCTCCCTCTCCCAGCCAGCTCCAGCATTTGTGTGGTTAAGTGTGGAAAACAACTTTTCTTTCCCTTTTTTTTTTTTTTTTGGAGTTGGGTTATGTCTGGCTCAGCAAACTAATGCAAGTCATGCCCTGCCCACACAAACAACCAAGAGCAGCACAGAGGAACAGGCAGGACCAGGCAGGGCTGCTCCTGGAGCAGCCTCACTCAGCCGGACCATTCCAGGCAGGTTCTCTGACAGGGGCACTTCTGACACCAGAACCCTCCAGCTGCAGGGAAATCAGATCAACAGACTGATGGGACAGCTTCAAAAAGGGAAAGGGATGTAACCAGGTAATTTCCATCACACACCATCACCTGAGGCAGCCCTGAGAGCCCCAGGTGGGTTTAAAGTCAGGACTTCAGCCTACGCCCAACCTCCTGGTTTGTTTAGTTTTAGTGCAGGAGTGTTCTCTTTCCAGGAAACAGCTGAATTATACAGCAGGAATCTAGCAGTGGGTTTGTATCTATTTTGTGTTCTCAGTGCTGGAAAAAAACCACAACACTGTATTTATGTACAATGAAAAGAGAAACTTTGACGTCAGAAAAGAAAAACCACTCACTAACAGAAACCAGAGCGGAGGGAAAATCCATGAAATGTCACTCTCCTGCTAAAGTCTGATTATATTTTGGCACAATATTGGCTTTTCATCCATTCCACTGTTTGTGGCCCTAATGTTAATCAACAAAAAGGTAAGATCAGTGGCAGGCAGGCTCATAACTGCATCCACTTGCCCTGGATCTGAGCTCGAGTGAGCTGCTTTTAACACTGGCACTCTAAAGCAGCACTGAGTTTCTCTCCCTGCTGTAATCTTCACACTGAGACATCACTTGGGCTTTGGGTTCCAGGAGAAACAGCCTCTGGAATTGCTATACCCAAGGCAGTCGGAGCTCAAGGAATTAACCCCTTGCTCCTCTGTATGCCTCTGGCAGCTCAGCTTTGTGTGATCAGGTACAGCCACAGGAAAGCACAAACACCAGAGCAGCAGTGACTGGGATCAGCTTAAACTGCCCTGAAGCTGAACACTGAACCCCAGAGCTCCAGAACCCTTGGAATAGCTGGAGCAGCTTAGTTTGTACCACGGCGTTTGAGCGCTGAGAAAACATTCCAGATGAAACAACGCCACGGACAAACTGGAGCGGAATAAAAGGAGGCAGCAGCAGCAGCACAGGGCTCCCAGACCATCAGGCTCACAGCTGCACTCTGCTTTTGTTAGAGCAAAGTTTATTTTCAGGGCAGATGTGAAACGCAGTGAGACACTGGCTGACTAGTGCTCAAATCAGTCAGTACTGCTGCTGCTCCTATAAATTCACTGAGAGGAGTAAATCCACTACTCGTGAGGCAGAGCAAAAGTGTGCGAGAGCCTCTCAGAGGGGTGGGGTTTTCAAAAGATTGAACGTTTCCATGAGAACACAAAACAAAGCACGAGCATAACCCAAGTTCCTCCCAGAAGAGGGAAGAGTAATTCACCTGTTTTCAAAAAACCCTCCTACTGATGATTAATCTTGATAGTTTTTCATCCCATGGACAAAACATGGCAAGCACATTAAAGCTGTCACTGCTGGTCTCCCCAGCACACTCAGAACTTGTCATGCAAGCTGAAAGCCTGCCATGCCAAGAAACAACACAGACTCAGGAAATTTTTACTACAAAGTTCCTTATTATAACCTCAGAATTTCATGAGTTGTCTGGTTACACAGCCTGGATACCCTAAATGCAGAGCACGAAAATACACAAGTAAAGTAAGCTGATAAATTAACAAACCCCTGCATATGCCTGGGGCAGGCATGGGAACCAGAAGCCTCTAAGTTTCTTAGACTTAAGCTTTCCTTAGGCTCCAGAAGTGCTGCAGGAATGAGTGAATGAGCCTTTGGAAAGCAGCTCACTTGGCACCTGAACAATCACACAGTGTGCCGGGGAGCAGAGAATGTTTCCTCAAGTGTGCCAGACACCCATCTTTCCTCTGGGACAACAAAAATGCCATTCCAAGTTTTCCCAAGGTGGCTTTAAGTTTCCAGGTAAGTCCCTGGCCCCACTCTATCATCTTCTTTTGGCTTTGCCACAGCAGCTTCCAGGACTATCAGCAGCACTGCCCAGCTGAGATCACAAACGTGCACCGTCCACAGGAGATCCTCAAGGAACAGGGACACACAGCATCTCCAGAGGGAAGGGATTAAATCTTGGAGAACTAAGCCTAAGGAGTCTTCATATTTAATTTTTTAAAAGTTGATCCAACACTTAAACAAAATAATCTCTAGCTAATTATCGTTTGTTCAGGTTTACTTGAAAGCATTCAAACTATATCAAAGTATTTCCATTAAAATGACAGACTTTCACATCTAAAACCAATATGTTTTTATTTTCAGTTAAAATATGGATTTAAGTGACTTTGCATCAAAATCGCATAGATTATGGATTACAAACCAGCCTGAAGTCAGACAGGGAAAAATCCAATAACTGGATATAAAAAAAAAGCAATTTCTAGGAGCTCAGCTGATGACTGACAACTTGAACTCAGGAAAACCAAGTGTGTCCTGAGGGGAATTCACTTCCCAGCAAGCCACAGACAATCAGCTGCCTTAACTCACAGCCCAGTAAGAACAGTTGGCCTCTCAGTTCCAGAAATGGAAAAAGAGTGGTTTCGTTTTCCACCAGAAACCCATCCCTACCCTCCTCCTATTCACAGCTCCTTAATTACTCCTCAGGATCCTGCGCTGCTGCAAGCCCTCAATTAGTCTGACCCAGAATCCCGCTGGTGAATGGGCAGGTTTTTCTCCTTCCTCCACCTCCAAGGAAATTTAATCCCTCCCCTACTCGAGGTTCTGAAGGGCAGCAGGGAGGGAAGGAGAGATGGCATTACAAGGGAGCCAGACAAAGACCTGAACAGAAAGTTTAGAAGTTCGAGAGGCCCAGTGTAACCCAGAAGATGAAGAAACTGCAGACAGAGATATATTTTAGTTCTCCTTTTGAGCTTATTACCAAACGAGGCCAAAAACCACAGCACAGACTCGCTTGTTAGAACTGTTGCAATGTATTTGATTTAGAACTGACTTGGTTAAGCCTGAAGTCAGGCTCTGCTGAGGTGACACATCCTTGAGCCCTTGTACACTGGCTCCATCCATGTCACACAGGGAAGTTCTGGAGTGTGGAAGGAGGCTTAAAGTGCTGACTGGAGTAGTGACATAAAACTCCTAAGGGTAATTACTGCCAATTAACCCTTGCTAGACGTGTGTTTGCAGCTCCCTGTGCTACAGGCAGAGCCACTCCTGCACAGAGAGAGCGACATCCACACAGAAATCAGGACGTGCTTTCCTGAAAACTTTTGATGACCATGCTAAAACAAGCAAGAAGTTTGTTTTCAGAGCACTGGAATACATAACCTGACAAGTGCCTTATCTCCAGACACACAGACACATCAAGCACTGCCTGGAAAACAGCCAGACCTGCCCAGGGAAGCCAAGTTCCACCTAGGAAACACCAATTCCATTCATGAGCTTTAGGAGTGTGTGTGGAGGAGCCTCTTGGAGAGGACTGAGGAGTGGGAATAAACCCCAGTACGAACACTGTTTCCAAAAGAATGAATATTTCCTTGAGAATACAAAACAAAGCACAAGTAAAACCCAAGCTCCTCCCAGAAAAGGGAATATTAACTTGCCTGTTTCCAAGAAACCCTTTTAATGCTGGCCAATTTTCACCCTGGAAGTTCTTCATCCCATGGACAACAAACAACGCACACATTAAAGCTCTCACTCCTGCCCTCCCGGCCACACTCAGAACTTGGTAAGAGTTGACAAAAAACCCCCACAGATTTAACCAAACCCTTACATTAAGCAGGGTTTCGGTAAAGAGTTTTCTGTTGGTTGGAATTAAAAACCACCACCAGGGCAAATCAAGGCCGGATTCCACGGTGCTGCCCTGCTTTTCCAGCTGCAGCCAGTGCTGGGATATTTTCCTGAGCTCTCCCCGGAGTGAGGTGGGCAGGGGTCGGCACGGGAGCAGCACGGAGGAGCCGGGCAGTGCCGGAATGAGGAGGGAATGACGCCACAGCCACACGGGGCTTTCCCCGCCAGCTCCTTCCCTTCCTCAGCGAGCAAACACGGCTGGGGCCGCGGGGAGGGGCGGCACGGCCCGCGGAGAGCCGTAAAATACCGGCAATAGGCACAGAATAAAGGCACGGAGGTACAAAATGAAGGCTCCGGGTATAAAACACAGCAGCACGGACGCGTCTGCGCTGCCCAAGGGCCCTCACGACCTGTTGCCCGCGTTCGGGGCGGCGCGGCCCGGCCCCCCCCCAGCTCACCGCGCTTGTTTTTGGTGCCGTGCTTGCGGGCGGCCGCCAGCTCCTGCTCGATCTTCTTTTCCAGGAACTCCTGCTTCTTGCTGAGCATCTCCTCCGTGTCGCGAAGCCGCTGGATCGCCTCCTGCGGGGACGGGCCCTTCCCGCCGCCCTTCCCGCCGGCGCCCGTCCCGAACAGCTTTCCCAGGAGCCCCGACATGGCTGCGCGGGGCCGGGCCGAGGCCGTGCAGCTGCGGTGCCCGCTCCCCTCGCTCCGCTCCCCGCACACACCGACCCGAGGCCCGAGGCCGCCGCCGCTCGGCTCCGCCCGCCCGCCTCGCCCCGCCGCCCCCGCACCGCCTACAACTCCCGGCGTGCCTCGCGCCGCCGCGCCGCGCGAGCCGGCGGGCTCCGTGCGCGGGGGCTGCTGGGAGATGGAGGCGCGGGCGCGGGGAGGCGCGGGGCACGCCGGGAAGGCGGTGTCTCCCGAGCGGAACCCGGCAGTGGCGCTGGGGCGCGTGACGTCACGAGGGCGGTGACGTCACGGAGCGGTGTCGGGCGGGGGGGGGGAAAGGAGGGGCTGGGACTGCCATCGGGAAAGGGCCCCGGGAAAGGGCCCCGAGGGGCGGCTGCTGCCCGCGCCCTGCCCCGGGATGCGCCCCGGATTCCCGCACCCCGTGCGAGATGAGGAATGAGGAGGGTCGGCTGACACCGTGGCTCAGGCGGGCAGGGCGCGGGCAGGGGGCCCGGGAGGTCACGGCCCGGGGGGGCGGAGGTGAAGGGGCACAGAGGCATTAAGGGTGGAAAAGGCCGCCAGAGTCATTGAGGGGTTAACCTGGGACTGATCCCCACCGTGTCACCGGCCCAGAGCACTGAGCGCCGCGTCGTCCTTCCTTGGACACCTCCAGGGATGGGGACCCTGGGCAGCCCCTGCCAAGGTCTGAGCACCCTTTATATGCAGAAATTTCCCCTGATGTCCAACCTGAGCCTGCCCTGGCCCAGCCTGAGGCCGTTCCCTCTCCTCCTGTCCCTGTTCCCTGGGAGCAGAGCCCGACCCCCCCTGGCTGCCCCCTCCTGTCAGGGACTTGTGCAGAGCCACAAGGTCCCCCCTGAGCCTCCTTTTCTCCAGGCTGAGCCCCTTTCCCAGCTCCCTCAGCCTCTCCTGGGGCTCCAGACCCTTCCCCAGCTCTGTTCCTTTCTCTGGACACACTTGAAGTGGCCAAGAAGTGACCAGGGGAGCCTGCCCAGGACCAGAGCTGGGAGCGGAGCCTGGAGTGGGCTGGGGGTGAATCCCAGCCAGTCCCCTCCTCCTCCAGCACCATCCCCACTGCTGGGGTGAGCTCCCTTTATGTACCCCTCGAGCCTGCTCCGGTGTTGAGACAACGTGTTGGGAGAATTTATTCTTTTAACCTTCCCTTTCTAACTTGCCAACTGTACAAAAGCAAGCTTTTAAACCCATGGGTGTTTAATTGGTGGTGACTCGCTGTGAACTCGCTTCCTGGACTTTTAAGTCACATGCTCTGAGCTGTGGGGGCAGCAGGGACGTAATTCCATGCTGTAATCCATAATTTCACAGTACCTACATACAAAATCCCACGAGGAAATTGAGTCTGTACCTCAGCCTGCTGCCAGCCTTTCCTGGATACTTTCGACTTCTGTTTCTTTGTGCTTGGCCTCGACCACCTGTAAAAGTGTTAAGCCCCCATCTCTAGTCACAGCAGGGCTGAGACAACATTAATGAACAACAGACTTGGACAATAATAATGTTTGTCACTGGAAATCACCCAAGAAAATTAATCACTGCTTCGGAGCAGAGCTGGGATATCACACACCACGTGGAAAAGAGGAAAAGTGACCCAAACAAATGCTTGTTGGGTAAGAGAGCATTTTTGTGCCCTGAGTAAGAGGGAAAAGCACTGCTGTGCGAAACACAAAGAACATCCCACACAGCAGGTGGGAGTTCAGCAACAGAGCCCTGTAATGGCCCCTGCCTTGTTCCATCTCCCTAACATGCAGATAGGTGGGAAAGGCAAATACACAGGAAAAATCCACTGAGGCCGATGGCAACACTCCCAGGGCAGGAAAGCTCCCAGCTGACAGCCAAGAGGCTGAGGAGAACAGGGGGAGGGGGAGCTTTTACCTGCCCTTTTCTTCCTCCCACACAAGTGTCTGCTGTCACCTTTGCTCTGATCCAGTTCTCCCAGGGTATGGCTCTGGTTCTGGGGTTCTCCTGAGAACGTCCAGAAAATGCCAAGATGCTTCCAGAGGTGGGTTTGTAAAGAAAAACAGCTGTGCCCAGGACACAGGATGGAAGCAGTCCTTGGAGAAAATCAGTGCCCTGAGCGTCCTTGATCCACCCCAGCCAGCGGGCAGGGCTCTGCCAGGGTAACAGAAACTGAGGGAATTTGGGCAAAAATCTTCCCTACAGGAAATGGAAGAGTTTGAAGACATCTGAGTTTGCAGGAGCTAAAGCAGCTGGACAAGAGCAGGGCAGGGATGATCACTCCAAGGTTTACTCTAAGAGAGCAGTCATTTTGCTCAAGGTAAAACTTGTTTTGGTCCAACACCACCCCATATGCAAACAGCTATCAAGCATCCAGGGTGGCATCTCTGAGCCCTCGTGTCCCAGTTGTGTTCAGGAAAGCCCTCAGCCTTGTATCCCTCAGCAGTCACACACAAGGCAGCTGTGTGTGAATTACACTCAGTGTAGCCAGTGGAAGCTGGGTTCCAGCATCCTGCTGAGCTGGGGGGAAAGCAGGATTTGGGAAGGGCAGGCCATGTCCCCAGACAGTGCTTGTGAGCTGAAGGAGCTGCACCCACACATCATCACCCCAAAATAGACCCGACTGCAGAGACCACATAATGACACGTACAGTGTGGGACAGAGGGGAGGGAAATAGGAAAAGTATATTTAGCCAACTATTTCCTGATTCTGTTCCCCTCCTGGGAGAGCAGAGTAAAACAAACACTGTGGGTAAATAAACTCTGCCCTTCAAAGCACACAAGAGCTTTCACAGAAGCACAGATGCACCTAAGGAGGAAGGACCACCTGGATGTCCCTGGCCCAGTCAGCTCATCCCAAGCATATCTGCTCAGGGCAGGATGCTCTGTCCAAATTGGTACTCAGGTTTCAGCAACTCTCTGCAGCCTCCTTCCTTATACTGAGTCAGAATCATGGAATCAGAGTGATTTGGGGTGGAAGGGACAACAAAAATCACCTTGTTTCATCCCCCTGCCATGGGCAGGGACACCTTCCACTGTCCCATGTTGCTCCAACCTGGCCTTGAACACTCCCAGGGATCCAGGGGCAGCCACAGCTTCTCTGGGCACCCTGTGCCAGGGCCTCAGCACTCTCAGAAGGAAGAATTTCTTCCTAATATCACATTTAAATTTTCCATCAGGTTGAGGCCATTCCCTCTTGTCCTGTCACTCCAGGCCCTTGTGAAAAGTCCCTCTCCAGCCTTCTTGTAAGCCCCTTTAAGTACTGGAAGTTCCCACATCCCAACACGTCCCTGACACCTCTCTTCCCATCCCTGTGCACCTCTGGAGCCTGGCTCCAGCTTCTCTACCCCCTCCTATGAGGCAGGGGCAAGACCTCTCCTTAACCTTGTGTAAACCTCAACAACCCCTTCTCCCAGCCTCCTCTGGAAGCCCTGAGCTCCATTTCCTCCCACCTGCCAACAGCTGGAGGTGCAGAAACATCACAAAAAACCTGAAATGAGCACCAAGTAAGTTAGCAAGTGAGTGAGCAAAGTGAACTGGTGGCAGGACCCATCCTGACTGGAATTGTGGGACTGTGTCCCCTGAGTGACAGTGTAACCCATCATTTGATGGCACAGTGTGGGAGCACAGGGTACAGCCCTCTGCAAGCTGCTATACTTAAGATTTTAAGATCTTAAGGAAGGAGACAAGAAGAACACCATGAGCTCAAACAACAGGCTGGATCAGACCAGTCAGACCAGTAATGCTGGGCTGACTGCTGCAGTGGCCACAACAGCCACAGAGTCGCAGACACAGGCAGGATTTCCATACCCAGCACTGACTGAACCCTGCAGCACCTCTGGATAAACAGGCTGGGAATGCAGCACTTTGCATCCACAGACACCTTTAGCAGCTCATCACACAAACTCACCAGGGAAAGCTCAGCTTGGCTTGCCCTACACTTGGAGCAGGGAGAAAGCATGGGACAGCAGAGCATGGAGACACACATCCCAGGAGGGCCTGGAAGCAGCAGGGATGTGCAGCTCTGGGTGCAGATCCTGTGGCAGTGGAAAACCAGAGGCTGAGGGCAGTACAGGAAAGAAGGAGCCTGGCAGGGCACTGGAGCATTCCTGCCTGCTCCCTCCCTAACCTCTCCAGGCTCCAGACCTGCCCAGGCACCTCCCTCACCAACACTGCACAATTTCAGTTCCTGGGTTTGGTGCTCCCGTGTTGGCTTTGGGATTTCTTCTTGGGAAATCAGAGAAGCCAGGAGGACAACAAATGTCCCAGTCACATCAGACTTCCTTGCTGCTGAACCACACCAACTCCCCACTAAAACTACTGACAAGACCTGAGCTGAGGGCATGTAGAGGCTGGGAAGCAGCTGCCAGAGCTTCTCTGCAGCACCTGGCCCAGAGCTGACACTGGAACATTGGCTCCTGGATGCATCACAGGTTTCCTGTGCTACCCTGGACAGGTCACCTCACCCAGCCCTCAGTGCCCTCGCAGAACACAGGAGTCACATTTAACTGTTCATAGGGATTGACTCACTGATGTCCAAGGCACTCAGAGATCCCTGAATCTGGGGAAAAACCATGAACAAATACTGTGGAGAGAACTGCACCCAGAGAGAAGAGCCAACACACACACACACACACACACTCCCACACTGACTCCACACGTGAGGTCCAGGGTGTTTATAACGTGTAGTACAGACACGGTGATCTTTCTGCTGAGAGAGACAGAGAGAAGATACCAGACATAAGTCTATCAGGGTATTTCTGAACAGTGTTCCCAAAGGATATCAGGATGAACTTGCTTCCACTAGGAAGGATGTTTGCTCTCAGAAGGGCTACCCAAATACTGGGCAATACAGCTTTTAGGCCAGAAAAACCACAGATGGGACAGGCTGTGATTTGCAAAGCCACCTGATTTCAGCAGCTCTGTTTGTTGCAAGTTTGCATGGTCCTTCTTCTTAACCCTGATTCAGGGATCTTTGTCTTTCTTGCCCTAAGCTGACCCGTGGTGCAGAGGGACAAGAAATAATGGAGCCACTCTCTCCAGTGCCTTGTAGGCATCAGTGGCTTCCAAGAAGTCCTCTGCCCAAGGATGGGAAGAACCAGTGGAGATGGAAGCCATTTTCTCCCATATCCATCTACCTCCCCAGAAGAGCTTTGGTCTTTTCCACGGGGATGAATTTGAGCACCAAATCAGACAGCGCCAGCAGCAGCCTCCAGCCACACAGTGGCTCTGGGCATTGTCACTCCGAGGTCTGGATGTACACAGGCACAGCCAGCATGGTGCAGGGCCCGTCCGAGGCCGTCTGCAGCTCTGCCAGGGCCAGGTTGGAGGCCATGCTGTTGGGCTGCCCAGGGACCAGCTCCGAGTCAGCAGCTCCCGACCCACCAACCACGATGGACAGGACGGCATCCGACTCCTGGAAGGGCTCTTTGTTGGGGTTCCCCTCCGGGGGGCTCTGCCCGGCAGCGCCGTCCTTGAGCTCGGGCAGCCCCAGCGCGCCGGGCAGGGCCAGCCCGGCCTTGCGGCCCCGCGCCACCCGCTTCTTCTGGGCCTTCCTGAGCTGCAGCTCCTTGTCCTTGGGCGAGCCCAGGCGGCACTTGTGGTCCCTCATGTACTTGTGGCGGGTGAAGCCCTTGCTGCACGTGGGGCAGCGGTATTTGTAGTTGCCGGTGTGCGAGCGCTGGTGCTCCACCATGTGGGCGCGGCGGCTGAAGGACTTGTTACAGTACTGGCACTTGTGGATCTTCATCCCTGCACAGAGAGCTCGGTTAGAGACACAGCCATCCCAGCCAGGGAGAGCAGGGCAGCTTCACCTCCTCCTCCAAGGAGATGCTCCCTGATAAAAGGGAAGAGAAGTTGTGCCTCACACAGTAAAGGGTGGGTGGCTACAGCTTGAATGTCTGTGTTTAAACATTTTTTAGCCCTCTGTAGAGTCATACAATGTCCTGAGGTGGAAGGAACTCACAAGGATCATCCAAGTCCAACCCCTGGCCCTGCACAGAAACCCCAAAAACCCCACCCTGGGCATCCCTGGGAGCATTGTCCAAATGCACCTGGAGCTCTGGCAGCCTCGGGGCAGTGCCCAGCATCCTCTGGGGAAAGAGCCTTTTCCTGATCTCCAGCCTGACCCTCCCCTGGCACAGCTCTACCTGTTCCCTGGGTGCTGTCCCTGGTCACAGAGCAGAGATCAGTGCCTGTGCCTCCACTGCCCCTCAAGAGGAAGCTGCAGACTGCAAATAAATATTCTTGCCTTAAATAAGAGCATTAAAATATCACCAGAAAAACATGTCAAGTAATTGTGATGAAAATGCAAAACAATCTTCAAGTATTTTTTTTTCAAGTGTTTTTTTTTTTCAAGTGTATTTAGTAAATAAAGAAATTTTCATTCTTTTTCCCCCCAAAATAGGGGAATGTAAAGTTTGAAACAATCCATAACTGCACTATCAGCCCATCCCATCTGATCCCATTCTGCAGGGCTTTGGGCATAAGGAAAGACTTCCAATTTTACCCCAAGAGATAGAAGTCTGATTGTTCCCTAGGGAATAAATTATTAGTCTTTATTGGGATTGGGAGCATCGTTTTTGGAACACAGAGAGAAGGGACTCGAATCCCATGAGATCTCCTTCTGCATGTGGGATGGAACTGGGGAGGAGTGGACAGAGCACTCTGGATATTCACTTGATAGCAAGCACACCAAATAATCCAGCTCAGCTTCTGAGTCTCACCAGCAGGCCTGCCTACAGATTATACTGTCTTAGAAAACAGCCCAAATCTTAGACATAATCCTAAACAGACACTCACTTAAACAGGCCTGGAGCAAAACCGAGAGAAAAATTCTAAAGCTAGTAAATGATTCTTATTTCTCAGGCTGAGTCCTTCTGTCACATGCTCCTGCAGCACCACAGAGAATCCCAGTCGCTGCATTCCCAACCACTCACCTGAATGGGACAGAATGTGAGCCTTCAGCTTGTCAGGCCTGTTGAATTCTTTATTGCAGCCCGTGTGGCTTCTGGAACAACAACAAATGCTGGTGAGATGTGGGAATCAGCTGAGGAGCAATGTATAAAGATGCCAGATCCTAAAGAGATCCATGACCCTTCTCCTTAGCAGCACCCAGATGTTTCTCTTGGTGCAGCCTCAGCAGGAGTTCCACTATTTCAGCCTTTCTGGGGAGGGGCAAGGAATAAATAGGCTGCCACAGGGACATGTGGCTTCTCCTGTATTGCATGTGGTCTGTGTCTCACTATAAATCCTCCCAAAAGCAGCAAGCTCAAGATCCCAGCTGGAGACAGAAATATCTTGGAAGAAGGTACAAGATGGCTGGAGCAGGGAGAAGCCAGTGAGTCTTGGCTATCTCAGAAGGTCCATGGCTGTGCCACGGATTTGGGGTGCACCTTCCAAGACTTGGTTCCTCTGGCTTGTACATGCTGCCAAGTCCTGTGTTGTCCTATGCTGCCAAGTGCTTTTGGACACATGGCAGTGAGAGCCCATCATCCAGGCAACCTCTGTGGTCAAATAATGCTCCTTCTATTTCTAGTGCTCCCCCAAGCCTCCTATGAAGGAAGGAGTTATTTTACAGGGCTGATGAACCAATGAAATTATGTGGCCTTACAGGAAGTCAGTAACAAAGAATTGGGGCTCTTGGGTTCCCAGTTCAACAGCAGACAGCATTCCAACCTCCCCAAGCAGCAGTGGCTTGGTAGGTGCCACAGTGTCCCCTAGGATACCTGCAGGAGACATTCCTTCCATCCCAAGGCCCATCCCAACCCCGTTCAGACACGTTGCCATGTGCAGGCACACTACATACGAGAAGGGACATTTGTATTTCTTGAAGGGCTCGTGGATGAGCATGTGGCGCTTGAGCTTGTCCTTGCGATTGAACGCCGCCTCACACACCGAGCACTTGAAGGGCTTCTCACCTGGGGAGGACAGAGACCAGGGCTCAGGGACAGTCCAGCCACACAGGCTGCTCTATAGCCATGGACAGGGCACCAGGCCAGCTGTGCCACACTATGAACTTGCCCAAAATTCCCTGCCCGATGGATAAATCACACAGAATCACACCGAATTAACTAGGGTGGAAAAGACCTTTGACAACTTGACCTATGACCTAACACCACCTTGTCACCAGACCATGGCACTGAGTACCAAGAAAAGACATCCAGTCTTTACTCAAACACCTCCAGGGATGGTGACTCCACCACTTCCCTGCGCAGCCCATTCCAATGCCCAATCACCCCTTCTGTGAAGAACCTCTTCCTAATGTCCAGCCTGAACTTCCCCTGGTGCAGCTTAAGGCTGTGTCCCCTTGTCCTGTCACTGATTGCCTGGGAGGAGAGACTGACCCCCCACCTGACAGCAGCCTTGTGTCAGGGAGGTGTAGAGAGTGATATGGTCTCCTCTGAGTCTCCTTTTCTCCAGGCCAAACAACCCCAACTCCCTCAGCTGCTTCTCAATAAAGTATTAAATGGATGGGTACAACCCATGCTGCACACTGCTCCTGCTCTCCAGGGCCAAACTCCTCAGTTCTGCCACCACAGCAAGTGGGGAAGCCACCCATGTCCCCCATTTCTAACTAGTGCAGTGCTGGGCACGAGGCCGAACCAAACCCATTGATCTGAAACCAAGTTACTACAAATGACTCAGAGCCAACTCTGCCATTCCCAGGGCACAGGGGAGCCAGGATTGTGGCACAGAGGTGGCGAGCACTGGGAGCAGGGGAGCCGTACCCGAGTGGATGTGGGCGTGCAGCTTGAGGTAGTGCTCCCGCCGGAAGAACTTCTTGCAGATCTGGCACTTGAACTTGCTGCCCCCGCCGTGAGTGGGGATGTGGCGGCGCAGGTACCGCTCGCAGGGGAACACCTGCAACACACAGAAACACAGCTCAGAGCCAGCACCACGCACCAGACATCATGGAGCTGGCACAGGAGGTGGAGCCCGCACAGAAAATGTAAGAATCACGGAATGGTTTGGGTTGGAAGGGACCTTAAAGGTCAGCCAGTCCCAACACCCCTGCTGTGGGCAGGGACACCTTCCACTATCCCAGGCTGCTCCAAGCCCCGTCCAACCTGGCCTTGGACACTTCTGGGGATGGGGCAGCCACAGCTTCTCTGGGCAACCTGAGCAAGAAGCTCAGTCACTGCTTTCTCAGGAAGGATGCACTGCAAAAACCTTCAGGATTGTATAATGAAAGTACAGATGGCTTTAAAAACAAACCAACAAAAACTCAAAACAAAAAAAAAGCCAAAGTTTTCTTAAGAAAACATAAGCTGAAATGTTGCTATCAAGTATGTAACACCACAGAGCTGAGGACCAGCTCCCCAGAAGAATGCCCAGTCTCCCACCAAAGCCAGCAGCAGAATGGCCTGGGCAAGGAACCCCAGGAGTTCCTACCTTCCCCACAGAGTGAACTTCACTTTCTGCTTCCTCATAATCTGTCACACAAGGCTCCTGTTCATGGAGCCAAGGGTTCCTGTCCCCCTCAGAGCCCTTGCCAGGTGTCCAGGCCTGGCTCAGTCCACAGTCAGCACCCACCTTCTGGCAGTGAGGGCAGGGGAAGTTGTGCGTTGCTG
Source organism: Monarcha castaneiventris obscurior (assembly GCA_026261815.1). Taxonomy (NCBI): domain Eukaryota; kingdom Metazoa; phylum Chordata; class Aves; order Passeriformes; family Monarchidae; genus Monarcha; species Monarcha castaneiventris. Next base: position 6,098,668 of record JAMPIT010000848.1, on the reverse strand, counting down.
TCTGCAGATGGTGCTCCAGGGCTTCTGGGGTGGAGTATTTATTGACACACTTCACACACCTGGATGTGGAGAGAAAGGACACAGCCTGTGAGCGAGGCTCCCGCAGCAAACCCCACACCACATGCAGACCTACCCAGCCCAGCTACCTTCCAGGGTGATCTTTGACAGGGCTGATACAGAAAATAACCACTCAGGTGCTCTAAAACCTCAGCAACCCACATGCCAGCTCGCACTCACACTTAGCATCCTTCAGAGAGGGAAATGCTGGAAAACTGGGTGGAGAAGCCTTTAAATACTAGTGCACTTCCCACAGGCTGCCATGGGAGCACCCAGACCCGAGCACATATTCCACATTGCTTTCCCATGCAGACAAGCCCTAGGTAAGGACTTCACCTTACTTCAAACACCTCCTTTCATCTTCATGACCTGAAGACATCAGCTCCCAGTGAAGTGAAGAACTCCACAGCATGGCAGGAGTCACACATCCTGGCAGTGCTTCTGCCAGAGGGCTCTGCCAAAGCTGACTGACAGTGGGCACTGGGGACAGGCACCATCAGCAATGAGGAGAGAGGCACTCACACCCTGCTCCTGCTGTGAAACCCCTTCTCCTTAGGTCAGACTAAAACCTCCTCAAGCACAAGCAGGGCTCTGATCTCAGGGATCCCCACTACTAAGCTGTAGAACAAAGCTCTGTAGTGCAAGGATAACTAGAAACCATGGTCTAGGCAAGAATTAGCAGACATTTATTCCATGAAGCTCCTAAGTGACTCCAGTATCTCCTGGGCTTCCTACTCTTCCTGAACATCCGTATGGGCATTTCAAAAGCTCTGTGGAGCTCCTTGTGGAACCCCTCACACTTTCCCTCTGCACTAGCAGAAAAGCTTTCCAAGGAACAGACCCTTTTGCAGCAAAGGGATAGGAATTTTTTTTCTGGGCATGGCTTCTACAACCCACAATCCCTTTGCTGTGGGTGAAGATTCAGAGAAAACAGGCTGGAAAGGGCTTTCCTGGGTCTCTGACCCAGCCCAGGGCAGGTTCAGCCATGCCCATCTCACTCTTGACTGGTGATAAAGAGGAATTGCAGTGATGGGATCTTCCCACATACACAATCCCAGCTTTTCACTGTCATTCAAAGAGACTCCCTGCACTCAGTGCTTGGCCCTTGCAGTCTGGTGGAGGGCCCCCCACCATGTGCCACCTGGGGTGTCCAGAAGCACCACGGCCACTGGACACAGGGCCCCCTGTCCCCTCTAAGGTCCCATCAAGCATGGCTCTGCACCCACTCACTCCTACAAGCCTTGTGAGCAGCGATTGTACTGTACTTGTAGACGGCCATGTCCTTCTTGGGGCTGTGCTGGGGCAGCAGGCTGTGCGAGTACTGGTGCACGCCCAGCTCGTACAGCGAGGGGAAGTCCTTGCTGCAGAGGTGGCAGCGGTAACTCAGCTCCTCCTGGTGGCTCTTGATGTGCTCAAGGAAGGATTCCAGCTTCTGGAAGGTCTGGGCGCACGTCTTCACCACACATTTGTACACCTGAGAGAAGGGAGAGCAACTGGAGAGGCTCACTATGGAAACAACCAGGGAAAATCCTCTGCCAACAGGCAGAATTGCCTTCCTTTCTGGAAAGAAACACAGACTGTAACCACTCGAGTGGATGGGACCACAACACCCCAAAAGTGACTCTCCCATGACCTGAGAGCTGCTACCTACGCCGAAAACTTCAGCTTTCATAGAAACATAAAGGTTGGAAAAGACCTCCAAGATCATCAAGTCCAATTGTTGACCAAACACCACCTTGTCAACTAAAGCATACCATCAAATGCCACGTGCAGTCATTCACTGAATACTTCCAGGGAGGATGACTGCACCACCTCCCTGGACAGCCCAGTCCAATGCCTGACAACCCTCTCAGTGAAGAAATTCCTCCTGATGTCCAACCTGAACCTCCCTGGCACAGCTTGACGCTGTTTCCCCTTGTCCTGTCCCTTGTGGGAGCAGAGCCTGACTCCCCCCTGGCTGCCCCCTCCTGTCAGGGAGTTGTGGAGAATGAGAAGATCCCCTCTGAGCCTCCCTTTCTCCAGGCTGAGCCCCCCCAGCTCCCTCAGCCACTCCTCCTCTGCCTTACTCTCTAGACCCTTCCCCAGCTCCGTTGCCCTTCTGTGGACACGCTCCAGCACCTCCATGTCTTTCTGGAAGAGCTCAGAACTGGACACACTTCACTTCTTTGCATCTTCTCCAGCCACCCAAACCTGCTTGGCTGAATTCTCACTCAGCAGGGTAGAGACAGAGGAGTTTTTCAAAGCCACCCAGACCACACAGCCACAACCCCAAGAGCTGAGCTGCATGTGAAGAACTGGCAGCTCTACAGACCAAAAGGCTCAGGACAGACCCTGGTAAGTGGTGCATTATATGAAGCCAATCCCAATCTTGCTGCCCACACAGGCACCCTCTGTCCCTACCTGCTCATTCTTGTGCTGCGTCATGTGTGATTTGAGCTGGAAGTAGGTGTTGAACTTGCTGGGGCAGAACTGGCACTGGTAAGAGCTGTCGATCAGGACAACCTGCTTGGCTTCCAGCTTGCCCTCCTCGCTCTCCTCCAAGGGGCTCAGCTCCTGGGGTGGGGGCACTGCATTCCTGGAGGGCTGGGGCAAACCTGGAGAGAGGGAAAGTCACAGCCTGCCATGAGACAGCTCTGGAAGCTGCCCTGCAAGCACCATGCTGCCAAGGACATACCAGGCCAGGCTCTTCCTTTCAACGACAGGCTCTTTAGATCAGATGAATCTCACTAAAAGGGTCATTTTAGATTTGTTGACAGATTATTAAGGGCTCTGAGTACTCTACCTTCCCCTCCCTAGCCCATTTTCTTTTTCCTGTGCTCTGTGGAGCAGACAGAGAACAGGCCTCCACCAGTGAAAACAGAGCCAGATTTACTCCCACCACTGGCAGGAGACAGGAGGTAAGCTCAGCCAGTAGCTCATAGCCCATGACACCTACAAAGAGCAGCTCCAGCTGTCCCTTGTCCTAGACATGACATTGTCACTGCATTCCCTGCCCTGCCAGGACTGGGGCCACCAGCAGAAAGAGGATCCAGACACCAGCAAGGACCTCTTCTCTGCCTCAAGTATTTACAGGCAGCCACTGTGGCCAGACCCAGCCTGGGCATGACCTGCACAGTGCAAAGCCAGAGCACTGGGCTATCCTAAACCAGCAGCTGTCTGTCCCCTAGGCCAGAGCTGTCAGGTGTGGCACTGCCAAAGCTGTACTGCCAGCGAGTGAGAAGGGGAAAACACCCTGCCCTGTTTATGCACATACTGGCACAGAGTTTGGAGCCACTTTCTCCACCAGCATCTGAAGCCACCATGGGGGTATGAAAGGATGCAGCTTCCAGCTGGAGCTGAGCAAATGCCACTTAGTGTGAGCTGCTAAACATCACCAAGGAATGCACACAGCACACACAGCTCCCCTCCCTTCTGTGTGGAGGTGCAGAGACCTGCAGCCTCCTCACACCACTGCTCTGCCCCACACACACCATCCCCAGGCACCAAACCTGTGTTCTCCTCGTCCTCAGGCTGGTTGGGGTTCAAGGCCATGACCTGCACAGTGATGGAGTTGCGGGAGATGGTGCAGCCCAGCCCTGGAGGCCACACTTTATGGGTCTGCATGTGCTTCTTCACGTTGGACTTCTGGGCAAAGGCTCGGCCACACACGATGCACTGGAAGGGCTTCTCACCTGTGTGACTGAAGGAGGAGGCAGCAGGTCAGCAGCTGGGGGAGAGAGGAGGCAGCCCCCAGGCAGGGCCCATGGGGGGGTGGCTGCCAAAGGACAGTGCTGGGCACTCAGTTTGGCAGTTCACATCTGGGCCTGCCAAACAAGGGCTGTGAGACCTGAGTCACCAGAGGAGGTGGATTGTGAGAGGCCTGGGGAAACAAGGCTGGTGCACAGACAAAAGCACCTGTGGTCTGGGAATGACAGGGCATCAAAGGAAGAAGCAGAAGGGGAAAACAGCTCTGCAGCAACATCAGGGCATTCACTGCCAGGGTCTCTGCACAGAGCTTGGCGACCTCATCACTTTCTCAAGGGTACAAGCATTTCTTCCCTGTCACCCTTCTCTCTCCTGCACACACTTCTACTTTGCAGACCCCTGATCTGCCTGAATTTGCTCTCCTCTGTCCATAGTAAGGTCTTTCTACTCTGCCCTTCTGCTTCAAGAGAAAGTGAGGAGTCCAGGCTGGGAAGGGGTACAAAAACCACCTATCCTTTTTCTTCCCATTTCTCCCCATCTGAGTCCAGCTGACTCCACTGAGGGGAAAAAACTCTACAGATTTCAGCTTCCTCCTGCCAGGGAAAGCTCTCTGATTAGAGCTCCCTGTATAGACACTGAGCTTGGCTTATGCTCTGCAAACAGCAGCAAACAGAAAGGCTGCAGCTTGCTAGGGAGGGAGAGGAATGGGAAAGGCAGAGGCAAGCAGAGGGAATGCTGCTACTCCAGTGATCAGGTGACAAGAGGCTTGGCTGTCAAGGTATCATCAACAAGGAAAATGAGCCTCCAGTCCCAGCACATAATCAGCATGATTACATCCATGATACAGCCTTTGCTCCAGTCACTGGGGAAAAGGTATCCTGGGGTGAAAGGGATGAAGAATCCCTCCCATTGCAGTACAGACTCTGGGACATAACAAACTGGACTGCACAGACTCCCTCAGCAGAGCTGTACCCTGCCTCCAGCCCAGCCACTCCGCTGTGTCCAGGGTAGGGCACTGTTACCTCCTGATGTGCTGCTGCAGGTCAAAGTTCTTGGTAAAGGCCTTGTCACAGTACGTGCATTTCAGCTTGGGGGACTTGGGTTTGCCTGAGGAAGAGCACACACAAGAATGAGATCACAGGGCCCTCACCCCAAGACATGACTGCTCAGCACCAAGAATAAAGAGCTTATGGAAAGGTGAGATCTGCCTGGCCACACTGGGGAGTGGTTATGGGCACAAAACTTTTAACAAAGCCTGAGCCAACTCTACAAATCCTGAGCAGTGTAGTCTGGTGGGGCAGGGCATTCCCCTCAGGCAACAACCACTGCCTTCCAGGGACCTTTCCAGCTACAAAGCACCAACCTTAAAGGCACTTTGGGCATTGGGAAAAGATACAGCATGAGTGAGAGGAAGGGCCTCAGCTTTGGTTCTGCTGTGACCTCACCAGGTCACCCATCAGTTTCATGCAGGGCATTGTGTTCCCCTGCAGAGCTGCACAGCCAGTGCCACCCCTCAGGGCCTGGGGAGCCTGTAGCTTGGCTGCCCAGCTGGGACAAGCACAGTGACCTGCAGGGCAGGTGCTGTAAGGGACTCACCTTCCTGCAGCCCACCCTCGTTCTTGCAGCGGCGAGTTTTTGCAGCGGCAGGGGAATCAAAGCCAACCACAGAGCCTCCTCCTGCACTGCTCAGGGGTGTGGGAGCACTGGTGCTCTTGGCCTTGAACCCCTGCTTCCCAGGGCTGTACACAGGGGGAGAGGGGTACACGGGGCTTTCCACACACTGGCTCGGTACCTGTGAGAGGGCAATTCATCAGTGGAACAGGTTTGCTACAGAGTTTATACCATGCCCTAACCTCCATCTTCACACTAGGCTGTAGGTGGGTTGAGTTTTCTGCCTTCTGCCAAATTGGATCAAATTTCTGGTTCACCAGTCCAAGGATGTGTCTCTAACCAAAACTAACACCCTGCACAGTGTGAAACTCTCCTGCTGAACATCAAAAAGCATCCAGAAGTTACTGCAGCAGGAACAGGACAGCAAAGAAACCCTCTGAGGGAGCTGTCTTGTCCCTCATCTATGTCTCATGCCTGGAAGAGTTTCTTATCCCTCTGGAGCAGGTTATCAGAAGGATCAGTGCTGACCCAGTGGCAGGTCCTGCTGCCTGCCCTGCCAGGACTGCAGAAGGGAAGGAAGGCACAAGGAAACTCCAGGTGCCAAAGCATGTTTATGTCAGCATCAAAATTAGGAAAAGACACTTAGAGACAGAGTGATCAGTCTGAGGTGATAGTTTGAGGGTGTTTCTGCTGCCTACTCTGGTAAATTAACACAGACCACTACTTATCCAACATCCCCATCCATTTCTGACCACTGGAACTTCCAGTAAATCCACCTTGCCTGTGCCATTTTTTAGCAAAAGCCACCTTGTCAAGCTGAGATTTAGACTGAATTTTTCTCTCCACATAGGCCAGAAGTGCAGTGTGGTGCTCTGTGCTTCTACAGAAGGTGAGCCCTTCACCTCTATTCCCTCTCACTCCCAACATATGCAGGTATCCCGCAGCCAAAAATGTTCAGGTCTCCTAAGCCTGTGCCAGTCCTCTGTCCCTCTTAGCTGTTTCTCCTGTTCTCAGAATCCCCATCATCTTACTGACCTCCTTCTGTTTGCTACCTTCTCCCAGAGAAAGTAATTGTCAAATAACCTAACCCATCTTCCCACCCTCTAAATCCACGTTCCTCAAGGCTAGATTGGATGAGGCTTGGAGCAATCTGGTCCAGTGGGAGGTGTCCCTCCCTAAGGCAGAGCATCGAAACTGGATGAGCTTTAAGGTCCCTTCCAACCCAACCCATTCTGCGATTCTCTGAGCACACATCTGTAGCAGCAGCCCTGGCCTTACCTCCATGGGCGGATAGGGCTGCATGCCCAGGGTCTGGATCTCCACGGTGCTGGATGCTGCCATGGGAGCAGGGGCACTGTACACTTCCACCACCCCGCTGCTGGAGCCGGGCTGCCCGGGAGCCCCCAGGCTCGGGGGGGCAGGAGGAGGCTGAGGAGGGGGCGGTGGCGGGGGCGGCGGTGGCGGGGGAGGCTGGGACAGGTAGCCAGCCCCAGCGTGCATACTCATGCTGCTCTGCAACCAGAGAGACACACACAACACGTTGGAAATGCAGCAGCCAGGAGCTGGAGGGGCTGCTCCCTCACACAAATTCCAATTTGCCTGCAGGAACAGCGGTGATGCCTTGGCACAACACAGCACACCCAGCTGGCAGGTTGGACCAGACTGTGCTGGAGGCTTGGCATGACCTGCAGGTACACACTGCCTCCTCCAAAACCCAAGCCCTCAAGCTCCACTGTTTTTATTGCTTTGTTTTTAAAGCTTTTAATTGTTAAATGGTTATAAGGAGTATTTTCAGAGCATGGAGAGTGTGTACAGCCCAGCCAGCCTGGGGAGAGCCCAAACAACCCTCCCAGGAAGAGAGGAATCCATGGAGAAAGCTGACAAGGGCCCTGGAAACTAATCATTATATGGGGGCTCGACAAAAAACTGGAGAGACCACATGACAAAGATCTGAGCATCCAGCAACAAGCAAGTTTGAGAGCAACACCAGGCTGTGGGGCACAGTCAACACACTGGAGGGAAGGAATGGGGCATACAGAGGGATCTGGACAGGCTTGAGAGGTGTGTCAGTGTGACCCTCAGAGAGCTCAACAAGATCAAGTGCAAAGTGCTGCACCTGGGTCAGGGCAATCCCAAGCACAAATACAGGCTGGGCAGTGAATGGGTTGAGGGCAGCCCTGGTGGATGAGAAGCCCAACATGACCCAAGTATGGGTACCTGCAGCCCTGAAAGCCAACCATGTTCTGGGAGGCGTCCTCAGCAGTGTGAGCAGTATCCCTGGAAGTGTCCAAGGCCAGGCTAGGCAGGGCTTGGAGCAACCTGGTCTAGTGAAAGGCGTCACTCCCACGGTCATGGGGCTGGAATTGGGTGAGCTTTACCCATGACTCTGGATCCCTGGATCCCCACGTGCCCCTTACCTGCACTGGGGGCTGCACTGCTGGCATGGGCTGGTCCAAGGAGGTGAAAGCAGACATGGCTGACATCAGCACCTCGTCACTGACCAAGATGTTCCCCTGCACCAGGGTCTGAATCAAAGGCGATGGGGGAACTGTGATGTACGTAGAGATTTGCTGAAAGAAAAGATACACTGCTAACCAGCAACAGGACAAAACGACACCCAAAAAACAAGGACACTGTTTTTTACAGAACCTCAGGGTCTCTGTTTTCACAGCCTCTGGTCAGCAGTGAGCCATAGCAATTATCTGCAGCTTCCTGCTGAGTCTGTGGGAGTTTCTAGCTCCACAAATGTTCTTCAGAAAGGAGGAAAAAAATATCACAGTGGCTCAGAAAGTGGCCATTGGCTGCAATTCAAATCAGGAGTAATTAAACAAGATCTGCAGGACAAACTGGTCACGGACAAGTTCAGGCCTTTCCCAGCAAGGGAAGGTGGAAAATTCAGGGAGAATGCTCTGGCTGCAGACGCTGAATGTCAGGCTCATCTCTTCAGACTGGACTCAAGGTACAGCAGGGGAGGAAGACTGTTGAATTTTTTGGCTGGAAACAACCTGTGTTTTCAGCCCTGGGAAGAAGCACCATCCACTGGAACTACATTAATTGGAAAAAAAAGTTGGTTTGAAAGTACTTTGGAAACCACAAGTGCAGGCACATTACATGTCATGCACCAGGGACTCACACTGGAGAATTCTCTAGGGAATGATGAGAATTACTCCAGAGGGGATATTCCCCCAATGTTCATCACACCACATTACGTGGGCTTATTTTCAGGAATGAGAGAGAAGGGAGGCAGGGATGAAGCTGCTCCTCTTCTGCCCATGAGCCACACCACGGCCCAGGGGACAGCAAGAGCCATGGCCCCCAGGGCACTGTGGAAATGCACCAAGGCTTGTGGCCAGGCACACTGGGGCTGGGGCACACTGTGACACTGGGGCTCTTCAGTGGAGCCAAGGTCTGGCTGCAGCACAGACACAACGTGAAACCCCTTCTTGTCATGTCCTGAAAAAAGGCTCTCAGACACTCCTGCTGGAGGACACTTCACTGCAGAGACCCTACTTTAACCACGAGGTAAAAAGCTAACAAAGGCACAACAGCTGAGCCAACTAGAAAAGAGCTCAGTCATGAGGCAGCACTGGATCTAAAAGCCTCACCCCAATTCCCCCCCAGCCCCAAATCCCAGTGGCAGAGCAGCAGAGGCTGTGCCTGTAGCACGGTACCTGCCGGGCAGCACTGGGAGCCTGCTGCACCGAGGTGATGGACGGGGTGTACACGCTGTTGGTGGCCAGAGACACCGAGGACAGGGACGGGGCACTGCCCTGGCACTGCTCTCTCTTGTGGGTCATGAAGGCAGGCAGGGAGTTGAACTGCTTCTTACACTTCCCACACAGGAACACGTCTTCATCATCTACAGTGAAGAAGAGCAGAACTTCAGGCCTTCTCCTGCATTCCCCAGTGCTCCACCCAGCAAGCACAATGTAAGGTAACAGGCACCTTTGGATCTCAGCACCTTGAGGACATCACCATCAGGAGAGATGAGCTGCAAGGGCCAAGCTGTTCCTCCTCCCCAAGCCCTCCCTAAAGACAACTGATGTGATTGAGCCCATCTTAGCCCTGCTCCCATACACAAATCCCCTGGGACACACTAATCCCACTGTCTGTCTTCTCATCCCAAAGACAGGAACAACCAACCTTTCTCCTGTAGCACCCTCTGCTTTTACTCAAAGCAGCTCCTTCCAAAGCATCAGCATTATGCTGGCTGAGGCAGATTTTATCACTCAGGTTGCAAAAAGCACAAGAAGTACCTTGGGTAAGGGCACAGAGTCACTGTCAGCTTGTGTCCTAAAGCCACCCCTCCACAACACTGCTGGTTTTTGGCACCTCTGCTTGACGTTAGAAGCAGAAAGTAGACAACCCAGTTACATGTCCCAGCTGAAATCTGCAGCGTTAGCAAACCACACACCATTTGCACTCCATCCAGGCAGCCTCACAAGGCTATTCCTCCTGTCTTAGTCAGCCTGAAGTTGACCATTTTTGGGGACACAGACTGTAACTCCTCGGGGAATAACTCCACATCCACTCAGCAAGTTCTAGTCCAGCACAGTGAGGGTCCACATGCACATAAATTACCAACTCCCATATTCATTCATACACAGATGCTCCAGGACTGAAGCACTTGAGCATCTCCAGAGGAGGAGGAGTGGATATTAAATAAAAAACGTGAACAGTAACAAGCACTAGAGGTGGGGGCAGAGGCTTCTCCTTCCCTTTGTGTCCTTACTGAAAGCTCATGGTCAAGTCTGTTGTCATGACCACCTCCAAAAACATCACTGCTCTCTTGGGCACTTGTCCCTTCCTCCTGCTCTGTCTGGTCCTGCTCAGGGCTCACAACACTTGTAGCAGCACCCTACACACCCAGCTGTAGGGAGATGGGCAGCCCTCCTGCCCCTCTCCTCTCTCCCAGTGCCACCAGGACTCACCCATGGGCTGGATGGCGGTGGAGGAGCTGACATTTGCAGCAGATGGATCTGTCACACCTCCTTGTCCATCCAGTAAGGACTGCACAGCCAGCACTGTCTGATTATCCATCCCTGAAAGGAGACACAAGCATGGATGGTGAACTGAACACAGCCACACAGGGAGCATTTGGGCACTGGCAGCTCACTCCTGAGCCACTCCCCAGCTGCTGCTCCCTCCTCCCAGAGCCACTCTCACCTTCTCACCCTCTACTCCACAGCATCAACTACCACACAACAGCAACGCTCCCACCCGTCCTCGTAACTCCTTTGGTGCAAAAAGGGAAGGGAAGAAGGGCAAGGAAAACCAAAAGAGGGCTTGGTTTCAGGCACTTGCTGCAGAGAGGAAGGATGCTTATAACACTGCTATGAAGAGAGCTGAGAATGTCACAGGGAATGTGGGGATGTCACAGGGCAGAAGCCTGGGTGGATCTGCCTGGGGATGCAGCACAGACACTGAGCTTGGGGCAGGTAAAATCCTTGTGTGCAGCAGCTCTCCCAGCAGCAGTGTCACAAATGCCTCCCTGTTTTCAAGGCCAGCATTCCCAGACCTGATCAGACACAGGACACACACACACAGTCAGATTTGTTGTTAGAATCAGCTTACTTGCTTTGGCACAAACATTTTTCACAGCAGCTAAAATGTTTTAAAATATTCCAGATAAATACAGGAGATTGGGACTGCACATCTAGGGAGACAACCTGGCCAGCAGCACATCACTGTGGATTAAGCGTGACACACTCCTTTTTAGAAATCAAATATAAAGACACAAAGGACAACCTGATTTTGGAAGAAAAAGACCAAAAAGGGGTGATTTTTATGTACCACCCCTTCCTACCACTCTTTTATGACACAGGATCCACAAAGGAAGCAAACGGCATGGCAAGGTTGTATGTTGTACTTTGTGGACTAAGGGAGGTTTTTCACTTCCACATCCTTGCAAAATGAAACTGCAAAGCTCTGAACTCAGAATTATGTGCCACAGGAAAGGAAAATCCATCTGTCTGATCACTCCAAAGCAGTGAGGTGAGGACTGTGCTGAGATGAGGAGAGGTTGCTCAGCAAACAGCAGCAGGAAGGATAGTGAAGCACCATAGCAGAACACAGCACAGCAGGAGCATCCACTACCCCAAGTTCCTCTCACAAAATTTCTCCTGAACAACTGGAATGTTACCTTTTTGATGGGGAATACCCATATAATCTACAGCCTTTTAAAGATATCCTAAATACTAATTTCTCCTGCATTTCCAGAGTGAAGTATGTCACATTAAGACTCTGTGAACACCTTCTTCATCCCTTCACTGAGAAGAGGTTGTAAATCCTGCTCGTGTCCCTGCAAGAGAGCAGAGCACCAAGGGCACAAGCAGCTGCTTGGAAGGCAGCCGATCCCACTGCATCACACACTCCCATCAAATTCCCACCATGCCTATGGGAAGCCTTTCACACAGATCACAGAGGCACAGCAAAGCTGCAGGTCCAGTTCTGCAAGCCTTGGCTTGCAGAGAGAGCTGGAGCCAGCCCTGCAGCTCAGCCCCTGGAACACTCCCGGGAGGATCGCCTCACTCCAGCCAAAGCCCTGCTCTAAAACACACCTCCTCCTGCACAAATAACCTCAGGCCAACTGCAAAGGTAGCACTGCAGGCTTCTGATGGCCCAGCCAAAGCACAGAGTGACACGGAGCAGCCGTTCTCCAGTAAAAATAAGCTAAAAGGAAAAGAGGGATCAAAAATTCAGGTGAACTATAGTATGGGGATAATTAAGATTGCACAAACAGTGCCACTCTTGATGTGCCTGACACTGGACAACTGGCTTTCCTTCTGGCACAGTCAGATCTTCCAAGGAAAAAAGCCAAACAATTGCCTTGATCCCACTAGGAGGAAGAAGCCTGAGGAGAGGCCAAGACCTGAACACAGTGATGCAGCAACACTGTCAATGTTGCACTCAGCCTCTTGATGGAGAAAAATCGCCCAGGACAACAGAATTTAACTGGCAATTCAGAGTCCCTGCACTTCACTGAGTAACTGCAAAGCACCGCACTTCCCCAGAGGGAAACCCCTGAGATCATGGTTAGCAACCCATGAAGACAAGCTGGCAGTTACTTGGTTACATGGATGCCACTCACAGCCATCCACAGAGACCAGGAGAAAGCTCTGGATTGATCCTGCCCTGCCTACAGCCAGCACCAGTCTGCAGGATGTTCTTCACAGTCACGGAACTTAAAAAAACCCAGCTCCCACTCTCCCAGCAGCAGCAGGAGCTGAGGTGCCCAGAGCCTGACAAAACCAAGATTGGGGGAAGCCAAGATAAAAGCACAGGACTACTGATCTGTGCTTTCTTTTTTTTCCCCTGTCAAATTTCTCTCAGCTGGAGATGAAACAAGACTGTCCATGTCACCCACGTGCTAATTTGCCCTTGTGATAAAGTCTTTTTCTCTGACAGGAGCACCAGGTGCTTCAGTGACAGGTGAAGATGCACCTGTGCCCTGCAGCACCCTGAGACCAGGCTGCTCTAAGAATGCCAAGTCACCATCGACTTGTAATCCAATCAACAAGACAAAACAAACAAGCTCAGACACTAAAAGCTGCCAATTGCTGTGAGCTTAAAAAAACCCCACGCTTTTTTAATTACCTAAAAAGCTTTGCTGTCCCGAATGCTGCAAGGAAACTCACACAATGAGGAGCTGATTGCAGAGGGGAAATAGGGACCAGATTCTACACAGGGTGCTGCTGGCAAATGCACCAAGTAACCTGACAAAATAGTGAAAAATATTTATTCTCTGCTCCTCTCTCTGCTGCTGTGGTCACAGGTGATATTTCAATGCACAGGTGACAATCCCAATGCCAGGCCTTCCAGGCAGTGGTGTCCCCCCATGTAAAGGAAAATACATCTGTAACCCAATTTAGGAAATCAATGCCTGTGAAATAGTTTCTCTCCAAAGAGGCTGACCCCTAACCCAGTGTCAGACTGCTGCAGCTTGGCACATCCTCCTCGGATGGCACCTGGCTGTAACAGCGTCCAACACTAAACTGAGATGTATTTGAGCACAACCCGTTCACCCACACAACAGGCACTGCCCAGGCTGTGCCGAAGAGCAAAGTCACCCCTCAAAATACACATGCAGGGGCCAGCACCCACCCAGGCACTATCGCTGGGGCTGGCACGGAGCGTGGCGGGCAGTGTGATCCCTGGCGTGTGCAGAGGATGGGGGACTCCAGCATGCAGGGACACGGGAAGCACAGGGGCGATGAGAACGCCCTGGGGATTGGTGGTGCTGCTTCCTGAGCACACAGACGGAGGTGATGGGAATCAGAGCACAGGGACAGGGTAGGGATGAGGTGCCCTAGAGCACCAGGCACAGGGAGGGAATGGGATGCCTTGGTGCAGCGGGCACTGGGGCAGGGTAGGGATGCGGTGCACCGAGCACAGGGCCCGCGGTTAACGAGGGCTATCCGGTGCACAGAGCACTGCGATGGGCGGTGCGCGGATGCCGCGGCGCACAGGCAGGAGGTGGCACAGGGCCGGGGGACCGGCGGTGACAGAGCTGCCGCAGGGAGCCGGGAACGGCGTGCCGAGCCCCGGGCTGCCGGCGGGGACTGCAGCTGCGTCCGCGGTGCGGGCAGCGGAGAAGCGGCGCGGGAGACAGCCCGGAGCTACCGGGAGCGCCCCACGCCGCGCCGGGCCGGGCCTCACGGGGCGGCCCCGCCGCGGCCCCTCGTCCCGCGCGGCGGCGGCGCTGAACAGGGGGAGCTCGGAGGAGCGGGGGGTCACGCACCCCGGCTGTCGCCGCGGCCCGGGCGGTCCCGGCGCGGCCCCGGTCTGGCCCCGTTACCTTCCAGCGCCTCGAAGATCGCCTGCGCCATCTTGGAGCGGCGGCGGCAGCGGCGCCGCCAGGGGGCGCCCGCCGCCCGCTACGGGCCCACAGCACGGCGGGGGGGGGGGGGGAGGCAGCGGGGGAAGTCGTGTTCAACTCGGGCCGCGGCGGAGCGGCACTGCGACAGCCCGCCGAGACCAGGCAGGGACTTCCCACCGGCTGCCCCTGCCCTGCTCGGGCTCCTGGCGCGGCCACGGCGGCCACGACCCCCAGCCCATGACCGGGCTGTGCCGGGCCAGGCTCCCAGCGCTGCCCGCCGCCCTCACAGAAGCGGGTGGGCGGGAAACCTCGCTCAACCCCCATTGGCTGAAGGGCAAGAGCTCCGCACCAATGAGAGGGTGAGGTCTGCCGCTTATTGGGCGAGAGCCATGATTGACAGGAGCGAGAGCCTATGGGCGCGGTAGGCGGGGCGCCGCCCCCGGAAGCGGCGTGCGGCGGGTGCCGGCCGCCATGGCGGGCGGTGCGGAGTCGTTCCGCGCTTTGCTCCGCGCCGCCAACGCGCTCCTGCAGAAGCGCCGCTACCATGCCGCGCTCGCCGTCATCAAGGGCTTCCGCAACGGTGCCGTGTGAGTGCCGGGTCTGGGGGGGCGGGTTCTCGGTCCCCCCCGGTCGGTGGGGAGGCCGGGGATGCTGTGGAGATTCCGCCTCCCTCACCTGCAGCTGGGGTGGTTTGAACTGGGTTTGGGGTCTCCTTCGGGCCTGGCTCGCTGAGGTGCGTGTGCTCTTCTCCCTCTGGCTGGGCTCCTCACGGTTTGCTGTGCTGCTGCTGCTGGGCTGGCTTAAAAGTAATAGATATTTGGCTAAGTAGCCTTTTTCGGCTGTTAAACACAATAGAAATAGTATAACACTATCTCTGTGAAATATCTGTCCACCTTTACAGTTATGGAGCCAAAATCCGTGCCCCGCACGCTCTGGTGATGACTTTCCTGTTCAAGAGTGGAAGGTATGAACCCTAATTCTGCGTTTCTGTGTTGCTGCTTAAAATGTTTTTAACATCCCAGCTGTCCGTTTTTCATGTTTCTAGAGGGTTTAAAAAGCAGAAGGATGTGTGAGCCATGGCTGAGCCTTGTTCTGACAGTGAAGCACATACAAATATATATAATTGAGGGGGTTAATCACTCAAGGAATGGTTGATGAGAACCAGAGGACAGAGGGGGAATTAGCAGATGCCAACAGCAATGTTCTGTTCTGTGTTGAAATATAGGAGCCTAGGCTATGGCTGTGCGTGTTGTGCCTTGCCCTGAGTGCCAGAGGTTTGCATTTAGGCAAAAAAAAAAAATAAAAGGACTGTTTGAGTAGGGATAGAATTAGAGAGAGGCACAGTCCCCAGTGTGGGTAGGGCTGTGCTCTGATGAGTGAGCCAGAGGTGAGGGGTTTTCTCCTTCCTAAGACATTCCTGGGGTGCCCAAGCCATCAGTGTAGGTCAGGAGTGCAGTGGCCAGGCTGAGTGAGTGCAGGGGTCTGGCCTTTTCACTCTCCTAATTGTCTGTTTCTTTCCTTCAGTTTAAGGGAGAAGCTGAGATCCATTGCCCAGGCTACCTACGCTCATTCCAGGAACTTGGCCTATTTTGTGTTCACCTACAAGGGGCTCCTGGCAGCACAGTCCCGGCTGCAGGGGAAAAAAATCCCCTTTCATTCTTTCCTTGCAGCCTGCATTGGGGGCTGGCTGGTGTTTGGTGACAACAATCCCATCAACAGCCAGGTAAAGGCACTTGCTGAAAGTTTCTTTGGCCAGGAAAAATAACAGGTGTGCCAGGAAGTGGTTGGTGGCACCTGTTTCTGGTGGTTCTGACCACACAGCATTGCTCTTTTGTCACATTCTTTGCACAAATTGCTGTTTTGACTGCTCTGCGCTCAAATCCCACAGGTGGTTGTTTGTCTCCATGAGCAGTTGGGGTGCTGGCAGCCCAGGTTTGCCTCCAGAGCTGCACTGAGTTCCTAGGAATGCAGTCAGGTGATCCAAAGATGTGTGGTTATCCCACCTGTCACCTGCCTGTGTGCTCCTGCTCTGGCCCTCACAGGGTTAAACCCTTTACCTGGAGTGTTGTGAGTGTAGAACTGGATGAGTTAGAGCTGCACTGAACTAAACTGGTTAAACTGACAACTAAAGTGGTTAAACTGAGGAGAGCTGCTCAGGGGATGTTGGATTTAAAGCTGCTCACACTGTCACAAACCGCTGAGTAAAGCACAGAGATGCAGATTAATCCAAAGGGCTTGACTTAAGCCAGGCCTTTGGTGTGGTTTTAGGCTGTGTCCAGACTCCTGAGCTCACACCTGCTTGGCAGGACTGCTCTGGGACTGTTCCATCAGCACCATCTGAGGTGGCATGAGCTGGGCAACGACAAAAGTTGTGCAACTGCACAGATGTGTTGCGTGAAGTGCAGCCTGGTGATTGCTAAATCAGAGCAGCAGGGCTCTGAGGATGTGGGGAAGACACAAAACACCCGTGGTTTTGCAGCCTGCTGATATGGGAAATTACAGCCTGTTTGCTTGGAAGTGGGTGAATTGTTGCCACCCCTCTTGGCTGGACTGTCAGCTCTGAATCCCTGGAGCTGGCTGTGCTCAGTGCTTACCCCCTGCTCTCTGGGTTTCTCCTCCTGCAGATTGTCATGTACCTGCTGTCCCGGATCCTGTTCGGTTTGTCTCGGCTGGCTGTGGAAAAGGGCTACATCCCACAGCCCAAGCAGGATCCCTTCCCTCTCCTGGCTGCCCTGGTGTGGGGGACAGTCCTGTGGCTCTTTGAATACCACAAGGAGACCCTGCAGCCCTCCCTGCAGTCCTCCATGACCTACCTGTACGAGGACAGTGAGGTGTGGCACGACCTGTCTGACTTCCTCATTTACAACAAAAGGACAGACAGCAAGTAGGTGCTTCGTTGTCAGACACCTCCGAATGGGATGGGACTTCCCACCAGCTGAGGGTGAAGGTTATTCTGTTGCTCTTGACCTGTGATTTTTTTTTTAAATTAACATCAAGCAGAGTTGGCTCTTGTCTCCAGGCCAGAACATTCTGCTGAGTCTTTTGGCTCCTTTTAGAGCAAGCACACACCCCACAGAAACTTGTTGCAGTCTTTTTAAGAGGCCTTATTTTCCCTACAAGCGTGGTGTTGGGGTTTGTTTTTTAAAAACTGAATGTATTTATAAAATGACAGCCTGACACTAAGTGGAGAGTAAGAAAACATCTTCTAGATGTTCACAAGTGGTTTTTTCTGTGCTGCTGTGCTCACCGTGGTGTGATCAAGGAGTGAAGGGAGTGGGGAACCTGCTGAGCTCTGAAAGCAGGGCCATCATTTCTTGATTGCTGTGGATGGCTGGAAATCCTGCTTCAACTATTACAAGGACAGTTGTGTGCTCCTTGAGAGAGTTCCTCTGGAGTTTTCCCTCAGGGGGACAATAAAATGTGTGAGAATAAAACTGTTAAGATTGCCTTGCACAAGCCTGGTAAATCAGGCTTGGAAAGACCATTTTTGCTTGGTTTCTTTCATGCACTTGGGCTGAATCTGTGCTTCTGCAAAGTGCACTACTGAATACCCTGTAATTATTTTAAACTTGTTTGTAAAGCTCTTAAAAGCTGCTTGAACTAAATACCAAAAACAGTTACACAACTTGGGCTCCTCCACAACCAGGCCTTGCATCTCATGCTGGGGATTTTGTGTGTCCCGGGGAGCAACATTTAACAAGCACTTTTATTTTGGTGGAAGGTGGAAAGGGTTTCTCTGAGGTCCAGCATCTGCCCTTCACACCAGTGGCATGTGTTGGCTGTAACCAGATTTGAATCTCATTTTGTGCCTGTCGTTTGTGCAGGCTCGTTGCTGACCCAGGCTGAGGCTATGAATTAATTTATTAATTATCTTCCTCTCAAAAACTGAGCTGAGCTCCAGGATAGGGCAGCACACGCTGGGCTGTGGCAGAAGATTGACTAGATAGCTGAGAAAGCACAAAAACTGGTTTAATTAATCGATTAATAAATTCAAACTCAATAATGCAAGGCACTCACAGTGCCATGTAACACTACACAGTTCACTCAGTGATGTGCACTGAAATAATTCCTGGCACACTGGTTTGACGTGGTGATATTTCCAAGAGAATCATTAAGTTCCCTGTTCCCTTTTAGCTCTGTTGGGGCTATTTGTTCACTTTCCCTGTATCCACCTGCTTTTTCCTGACCTGCCCATGTCATTGCATAATCCTGCTGATGCTTTTTTCATCATCTTTTGAACTCTTTACCCTCCAGGCTCTGGCAATTTCTCCTATTCAATGGTACAGCTGGAACAGTACATTTAACTTCAGGGAGCTTCTGAGTAGAAAAAAATTCTCCGTTTGTTCTTAAGTCATTTTTCCTTGTCCTTCTAAACTCTGTTATTGCTGTTGCACATATTCAGAGTGCTTCTTTGCTCTTTATTTTTACACTTTTCTTTGTCAATGCAAATCCATGACGTACATGGTGCCCAAAAACCAAGATACTTTGTCATAATGATCCCTATGATCCTTTTAAATTCTAATTTCATTGCTAACTTCTAATTAACTGCTATTACAGTCTGGACTGAATAATTGAATTGGAACATCCATCAGTATTTAATCAGACCCCAGGAAAGCTGAAAAATGAGGAATTGGGTTTGTTTCTTTCAGTTAAATATTTTTGTCTGTATAGATAAGCATAAAGATTCAGTACAGAAAAACTGCTGAAGCTACAGGTGAGGTCTGATTCCTTTATAAACATCTTTATTTCTACCACTGCTGGGTATTTGAAGCATCACAGTTTTTCTGTCAGAAGCCTCAATATTGTTCCAAATAAGAGCATTGGTATTCTGCTAATATTGCTGAATTCCTCCCAGCTTTGATGGGATTTCAGAAAATCCTTCCACAAGCTGACAGCTGTGGCTTGGGAATTGCTCCCTAAAACTATTAAACTCACTTGAAATCCTTGACCATGTGTAATTATTGCAGCAAAGGATGCTGTGGGCTGGTTCTGTGAGCTGGGTGTCTGTGGGAAGGTTTTGATCTGTTTCATTTGTAGCTGGTATTTCTTTCTCTGAGAAAGGCTTGTGGTTCCCTTAGAGGTGCACTGATTTTCCTTTGCTGGGGGTCGTGGGGCTGTGGCTGCTGGTGAAGCACTTCTGTGTCCATAAGAAAGACAAGTGGCCTTTGCTGACCTTTTCACACTGCTCTCTGTCCTCTCTAGAAAATAAATCCCAGCCGAAAACCAGTGTCTGGGATCAGCCTGGCGGCAGTGCCCGTGACTTGTCCTCGCTTCAAAACGCCCTTTTTCTCTTGGGAATCTCTCACTTTCTAAGGAAACTGTGCCCGAGCCTCCAGCAGCCATCTGTAGCTGAGCTCCAGGAGGCAGCTGCCATCCCTGGAAGCTGCAGCTCCTCCCGGGAGCTCAGCCTTTGGGAGTTTGCAGACGGTTGGTTGTCCCGCTGTGCCGGGGCAGGACGTTAAGCTGCAAGTCACTGCTTTCCCCAGGGAAGTAATTGGGACAGTTCCTTAATGACATCAGCCCCCGTGGCTGTTCCTGGGACCAGATAGCTGGGGATGAGCCCCTTCTGCTGCCAAGGTGTTGGAACAATGCAGGCGTGTAGTAGGGAAGTGAACTAGAAGTAATTTGTCTGAGTCAGACTTTTGGGATATGTAAGTGACACTCCCTGCCCTCCCCCAGGGCATTGTGCAGGGAATTGAGTGCCCTGTTTGGGTTCCTTTTTTTATTAGCATTAAAAGCAAAAGAAATAAAGAGACAGTTGGGAAGCCACCTGCGAATCGGCCAAGTGCTTAAGAATCACAAAGAAGGGCCATTTTCTCCCCCCAGCCCCGACTGGTTTTGAATTTTAAGATGAACATGGGGTTGTTTGTCTCCAGCAACTTTGTTTTCCCTTGTTATTTCTTCCTTGACACCTGACTGATGCTGAGTGTCTCTAAAGAGGAACAGAGTGTCTCACTCTCAGCTTGGTTTGTCAAAAGCGAGGATCACTGGATAAAACTGAAATGTTTGAAATTATGCTTCTCCTTCAGATTTTAAGCCTCCTTTAGAGGCAGTTTTAAAGGTTAATGAATCAAACTGATCAAAAGTTTTCAGCAATCCTGAGCTTTTCAAGCAGACTGACTATCCTGGGCTATTAATCATTTATTTTATGAAGGAACAAAGCAGGCTCAGGGTTATTTACTGCCGCTGCCTGCTGCCCTGGCATACCCACTGTGCTTCCCTTCCCTTTGGAGGACAGCTTGTGTGCTGGGGCTGGCTCTGGGGATGGCTGGAGAACCCTTTCCGGGACAATTGCATTATTTAACAAAGGTGAAAATTAGACATCTGCCTGACATTTGGGTTGGAGAAGGTTTAGCATGCTGTGTTTGATGCTGGCAGTGAAGGAGAGGGTGTTTCTGAAAGAAAACCCTGTGTTTGTCCATTTGGTGCTGCAGAGAAGGGCTTGAGGAGGCTGGGGCTGCTGGAAGGTGGGAACCTGTAATGGGAAGGTGGGATTTGTCCTGGCCACCATCGCTGTGTGTGCAGTAACCAGACAAATGTCCCTGTTCAGGGCATTTATCACAGAGTCATGGGATGGTTTGGGTTGGATGGGACCTTAAAAACCATCCCACCCCTGCCGTGGGCAGGGACACCTTCCACTGTCCCAGGCTGCTCCAAGCCCTGTCCAGCCTGGCCTTGGACACTTCCAGGGATCCAGGGGCAGCCACAGCTTCTGTGGGCACCCTGTGCCAGGGTGGAGAGGGTGCAGAGAAACTTTGATATTGGTGCTTTCTTGCCCTGGTAGAGTAGGTCAAGCTGGGTGTGGGTAGAAGGGCAGGGATGATCCCTGGCTGGTGAAAGAGACCCAAAGCAGGCATCCATGGGCCCCCTGTGCACTCTGAGCTCTGCAGCCACCTGGGAGCTGCCATGGGTGGCTGGTGCTGGTGGAGCAACCAGAACCCTGTGCTGATCCCTCACCCAGGAGCAACTGCTGGGACTCCAACTCATTTTCCCTGCATCAGCACAAAGGTGACCTTTGGATAATAGCCCGAGCCATGTGCTGCTCCCTACTTGTCAGGTTGTGTTTGTCTCCCTGGCTCATGCCAGCCTGAGCAGAATGTGTTTTCTGATGGTGCTTTTGAAACCCAGCAGATAAGAGAGGAGGGGAAATAAGGCGTAATGTCTGTCTGCCACTGTTAATATTTTTGGGGTGTTAATCTTGAGTTTTCAACCTGTGTGTTCCTACCAGATTGGTGGAGGAGGTAACTTTTTTTCTTAGAAGAATTTTCATGTCTCTGGTGATGAGGAGGGAGAAAAACAAACTAAAAACTCCCTAATACAGGTATTATTACCTCTGCTTTTGATAGATATTTTGTGTTCATAATTGCTGTGTAATCCAGGCCCTGATTTTCTGACAGCATAGAATAAAGAACATAAACTCAGGTAACTTGTGTGACACTGATCAGAATGCTTGTAGAAATATCTCGGGTCTGGGGTTTAAAACAGTAAAAGAGAGGGGGCAGTGGGTTGTTGATGTAGCTCTGTCCACTATGAATTGCCTTCTTGTGGTCATTATTTCTGTATAATCACTCTTTGAATATTACAATACTGTGCTTTCTCTAAAAATAAAAATCCTAATTTTTCTCTTGTTTTTTACTGTCATCATTTTTAAGCTAACATATATGAAGCAATGCTTGATTATTGCATGTGTGTAGTCCTTGATGTAGAGAGGCCGTGCACAAGGTGCATTTTTGGCATGGTTTGGGCTGTGGTGTCACCAGCTTGGAAACAACAGCCAGTGCTGCTTTGACCCCACCATCAGATTTAATTCCTGCTGAAACAAATGGGGATGGCTGTCACCCCTTCCCCCCCCCCTTTTTTTTTTAAACATGGCATACACAAATAAAGAAAATAAGGATGTCTGTGGATGATTTTGCTGCCTCTTCCAAGCTAAAAGTTCAGAGGAAATGTGCTGTAGATGTGACTGCTGTGGTAGGGGGGATGAAGCAATTGCTGAGTGTCTTTAAGACCAAACCTCCAGCTTTGTAGCTGCTGGAGTACTGGAGTGTCCAGCCTGGGCCCATGAGAAGCCAAATTAACACCTCCAAACTGATGCCAGTCTTACCTTCAAGTGTTTTTTTTCCTCCTCATAAAGCATCATCCTCTGTCTGAGTCCTTGTTCTGCTCTAGGTGAAGCTCTGGGTGACCTATAGGTTTAGTTCTGACATTTTGGGTTCTTGGTGCCAGTGACCATGCTCTGAGTGCTGGGAAGTGAACTTGGGCTGGCTGGAGACACTAAGGATAGGTAGAAGCTAAAGCTTGGCTTGCTCCCAAATCACTCCTTGATAAACCCCCAGGCTCCCAAGAAACACTTCAGCCTCTCCATTCTTCCACGGGGTTTGAGAGAAGGAAATGGAAGAGCCTTGTGGAATGGAGTGGCTTTTAGTGTTTGTGGTGCTCTGGCTCAGAGGATGAGACAAGGCTGCCCTGGCTGGGTGTGAAGAGCAGAGCAGGAGGGGAACGGGCTCCATGCCCATCGCTTCCACTGAAGGACACTCTGGATGATGTGAGCTTTAAAAACAGATGCCACCACAGGAGAGGAGGAAGTCACACTGCTGAGTCTGTTGTGCCCAGCATCCGAAAGAGGAGCTGAGCTGGTGTCCCAGGAGGAGAAGGGCTGGTGTCATCTTCTGTAAAAGATGCAAGGGAACGGGCACTGCCTGGCTTTGGGACTGGGATCTGAGAGGAGACGCCTAAGCCAGGGAAGCTCCCTTCTGCCACAAGCCAGCTTTGGATACTCAATCTGTGCTTCCAGAAAATGGCTTTGGTTTCCACAGAACAACAGTGATGGCTCAGGTGACAGAGGTGAGGGACAGTAGGGTCAGGGCAGCAGAACTGGGGGGGCTCTGGGCTTTCCCCAGCTGCCTGTCCCCACCATGGGAAGATTGTGCCACGCTGCCAACTCACCATCTTGTGAACAAATCAGTGAACTGGGCACAGGGGCATTGGCAGGCGATCCCAGGGAAGTCCTGCCTCCCCTTCATGCCCCGCACACATTCCAGTGCCAGCTCAGCAC
This sequence comes from Monarcha castaneiventris obscurior, assembly GCA_026261815.1. Classification (NCBI taxonomy): domain Eukaryota; kingdom Metazoa; phylum Chordata; class Aves; order Passeriformes; family Monarchidae; genus Monarcha; species Monarcha castaneiventris. The sequence continues at coordinate 6,075,443 of JAMPIT010000848.1, read as the reverse complement.
AGTCCGTGCGGGAGCTGCTGCAGGCAGGACCGGCTGCGATGGCAGGCACGGTAAATGTGCTCCGGGGACACCCCCATGCTGCGCTTCCCTGAGCACAGGGCTGCAGGTTTGCATCCTGCCAGCTCTCTCTCCACCTCGCTGCCAGGTGATTTTCCATGGCAGCTACCAGCTCTGGCTCCACCTGCAGACTTTTCCCAGCGCACACCCCTTGCCCCGAGTCTATCCCGCTGTGCAGGGCAGCCAAACCCACCCAAACCCACCCAAACCCGGGGATTGCCGCGGGCTAAATCCTGCTGGAGTACAAAGTGTGTGAGCAGCCTTCCTGATCCTGTCCAGGAGCGAGCGGGGCCGTGCAGACAGGACTTTATCTGTGAGCAGCACCTGCCAGACTTGCTAATCTTGGGAGCACGTCTGCGCTCCTTAGCGGGGCCGGCGGGGGCTGCAGCTGTGCGGGAGGCAGGATTCATCTGCTTCCCCTCATCCACATGCAAGGAAAGCCCCTGCCCGCCCTTCTCCCACCAGCGTTTGCCTTTCATTTGTCTCCGCAGCCGCCCCTTTTCGCGCCGCCGGCGCTGAAAGCCTTGGAGAAGTTGCAGCTCAGCCTCCGGGAGAGAGAGAGAGAGCAGAGCCTGCTCCCTCCGAATGAGCTCCTGCATGAATTAGGGGGGGTGAACCCAGCCTTTGTGAGCCGAGCGGGAGCAGCTGGTGCAGCAGCTGTGTCCCAAACCCTGCCTCATCCCAGGAAGCGCCGGGCTGGGGCTCCCCAGGGATGGGGAGAGCACCGCCAGCCATGCGCTCCCTCCCGGCTGCTGGGCTTGCCTTTTCCCCCCTCCCCAGATGGAAGAAGCATTAACTGTGTGCAAACATCTGGTCTAACTGGTGCTTATGCTTCGCAGTAATGATGGTATTGCAGTGGAAGGGCTCTGGAGAGTGGGCCCTGGAATATTAGAAGGACCAAGTGTTAATTAACTGTATTAATTTCCTTTAAGCAAGGCAGCGTTTCTGTCTGCTCTCTGCTGATGAAGAAATGAGGCGCAGCGAGTTGATTTGATTGGTCACGGACACACACCATGTTACTGCTGTATTTAAGGATGTAAGGGAGCCAGGGAAATCACGGCACTGCTCCAAGTTGGCTGTCCCCAGGGGAATTGCAGCCACTGCCAAAGTATCCAGCATAAAATCCTTTAAAGCCAGAAACCTGTTAGGCCAGCACAGGGGCACTGCATGTCAGGATCTGCTCCGCAGCAGAGGAGTTAACTCATCCCTGAGAATCCTGCATCCCACGCACTGCTGGAAAAATTAGCCCATCTCCTGCATCCCAGGCAGGTCAGGGTTGGCAGCAGGGCCGGGGCAAGAGCCAGTGCTGGCTCACAGCCCTGCCTGGCAGCAGCAAGGGGCTGGGGGCCACTGTTCTCGACCACAGACCCCCGGGGACACGTGGGGCAGCTCATGGGGGGCACAGAGGGGTGAAACCCTGGGCTCGGCTCAGAGGGGTTTGAATGCCTGGCTCAGACCCTGCTCCACATGGTCCTCATGAGCTTCCTCATGTCTGGGCCCTGCCAAAGCTTAATCTTTAAATGCTTTAATAATTTTTTATTATTATTATTATTATCAGGATGCATTTTTTTTTTTCCTTTTTAATTTTGCCTCCTCACACAGCAGGAGGTTATCGGTGTCCTGCAGGCGGGAGATACTGGCGGTGGGAGCTGCCTGTCCCGTGTCTCGTGGGTGGACTTGCATCTCTCTCAGCCTAAGGGGCCACTCCCGGCCCCGTCTGCCGTCCCTCTGTCGCTGCCTCTCCCCAGCCACACGCTCTCAGGGCCGGAGATAGCGTCTGGCACGGTCAAGTGCAGGTTGTGCTCCCAGCAGAGCTTTTCCTCCGCCCTGTAAGGGGTTATCAACCCGTCCTGAAGGAGCTGCCGAGATCCACAGCTGTTTGGTGTTTGGAAACACAGAATGCCGTGAATCAGCCGCCAAACGGATGGAGCAGATTGCAGCATCCCAGTCCTTCCGTGCGCGCTGCACCCCTGGAGCAGCGGCACAGCCCGAAGCCTCCAGACTCGCCTGACAGCCTCATCCGTGGTCTCGGGGCTGCTGTGAAAAAGGGAGATGGACAACCCTGAACTGATCCCTTCATTGCTCCAACAGTTTTAGACAAAAACCCTGCAGGCACCTCGCCCCGCAGAACGGCAGAGCTCCTGCCCCGGCACGGCTGAGCACCCACTGATGCCCCCAGTGCCAGGCATTGCTGCAGGGGATGCCACGGGCCTGGCTCAGGCTGGCATTGCTGTCACCCTGGAGGAAGGGGAACACGCGGGGAGCAGCCTGGGACACCCCGCAGAGCCCAAAGCCACCCTCTTCCCCAGCAGCGATAGCCGTGGGTGGGCAGCGTCCGCAGGGCAGGGGAGCGACATGAACTTCGCTCGTGGGTGTTTGCCGCTGCCCTCCCGGGCCATCCGCAGCGGGGAGCACCGAGCCCGCAGCCGGGAGCCCATCGCCCGGCGGGGCTGAGCCTGGGCCGTGACCCGACCTAAAATCCCCACGGGCGGGCAGAGCCGGAGCCGGGGCCGGTTCGGAGCGGGGAATCCGCGGGGCGACACGAACAGGGGCACGGGGGACACAAACAGGGGCACGGGGACACAGACAGGGGTACGGGGGACACTCCTGGGGGACACGAACAGGGACACGGGGGACACCCCCGAGGGGACACGAACAGGGACACAAACAGGGGCACAGGGGTACGGGGGGCACAGACAGGGACACAAACGGGGGCACAGACAGGGGCACAGACAGGGACACCCCCGGGGGACACAAACAGGGACACGGCGGACACAAACAGAGACACGGGGGACACAAACAGGGGCACGGGGGGCACAGACAGGGGCACAGACAGGGGTACGGGGGATACAAACAGGGACACAAACGGGCACGGGGGGCACGAACAGGGACACAAACAGGGATACAAACAGGGGCACAGACAGGGGCACAGACAGGGGCACGGGGGGCACAAACAGGGACACGAACAGGGACACAAACAGGGATACAAACAGGGGCACAGACAGGGGCACGGGGGGCACAGACAGGGACACAAACAGAGGTACGGGGGGCACAGACAGGGATACAAACAGGGGCACAGACAGGGGCACGGGGGGCACAGACAGGGGCACAGACAGGGGTACGGGGGGCACAAACAGGGGCACAGACAGGGGCACAAACGGGGGCACAAACGGGGGCACCGGGGACACCCCCAGGGCACGCGCAGCCCCCGCCGCGTCCCCGAGCCGCGCTCCCATTGGCCGCGGCCCCGAGGCGGCGCCGCCGATTGGCCGCCTGTCAGCGCGGCCCCCGCCCGCCAATGGCCGCGCGGCACCGCCCGCCGCCCCGCGCGCCGCGGCCAATGGGAGCGCGCCCTCGCCTCCCCGCCGCGGCGGGCGCAGCCAATGGGCGGGCGGCGGGGCGGCTCGCGCCGCTTTTCGCGGCAAAAAGGATTTGGCGCGCAAAGGCGCGCGGGGCCGGCGCGCCGAACAATCCCGCGGCGGCGGGCGCGGAGCGGAGCGGGGCCGGAGCTGGAGCCGGAGCCGGAGCGGAGCGGCCCCGCGCCCGCCATGGGCTGCACCCCTGTCCGCGCCCTGCCCGCCGCGCCGCCCGCCGCACCGGCGGCACTGGCTGCCATGTGAGCCATGGCGGCGGCGGGCGGCGCGGCGGGGCTGGCGGCGCTGCTGGGCAGCGCCTCCCCGCACCTCCTCATCGTCTCCGCCGCCGCCGAGGAGCCCGCGGGCGGCGGCCACCCCGATACCGACCTTCTGCTCTTCGCCACGCCGCAGCCCGCCCGCCCCGGCGCCGCGCCCAGACGGCCCGCGCTGGGCCGCCCGCCGGTAACCCCCGCGGCTGGGATGGGGAGGGGGCGGCGGGCAGGCGGGCGGGGGCTCCGGGCACCGGCGGGGCCGGGCTGTGTCCCGGGCTGTGCGGTATTGGGCCTCGCCGAACCTGCTGTGTACCGACCGGGCCGTATACCCGAGCGGGCTACACCGAGCCGGGCTGTACAACGGGCCCGGCTGGATACCGGGCCGTGCTGCATACCGAGCCGGGCCATACCGAGCCGGGCCACACCGAGCCGGGCTGTACAGCGAGCCGTGCTCCGTACCGGCCATGACTCTGTACCGGGCCGGGCCGCACCGCTCCCCGCTGTGCCGTGCCCTGCTCCGTGCCAGCCCGTGCCCGGTGTCCCCGGCTGTGCCAGGCTGTCCTGTACCGTGGCAGTGCCACGCAGCACCTGCCGGGCCGGCCCTGCCCCGCCGCCGCTCCGGAAGCCGCGGTCCCGGGCGCTGGGCCGTGCTTTGCCTCCCCACCCACGGGCCCCGCCGGCTTTGGGGCCCTCCCCGCAGCGTGGCAGGGCCCCCCCGCGGCTGGGACAGCCCCCTATCCCTGCCGGGGTGTGTGACAGCTCCTGTCAGCTCCTTCTGCCGGCATCTGGGGTGTCTGCACTCCACACTGCTGTGGGGGGGTTCCTCACACAAACCCTCCATCACCAGTGGAGCCCTGGGGGTGGCTGTCCCTCTGCTGACCCCATCTCTTGCAGGTGAAGAGGAAGCTGAACTTGGAGACAGATCACCAGTACATAGCAGAGAGTTTGCCAGTGGGCCGGGGCAAGGCCAGGAACCCTGCTAAAGGTATCAGCTCCACTCCCTCTGGCCCCCCTTGCCAGCCCAGCTCAGAGCAGAGGTCCAGCAGCCCCACTCTGCTCCCACAGGCTTGTCCCTGGGAGGTTCTTCCAGTCCCTTTGTGTCGGTTTGGATGGGCTGTGCCTGGGGCTGGCCTGTTTCTGTCCACTCTCTGCACTTACTGCTGTGCCCTGTGCTGGTGGCATGCTCGTCCTGCCCATCTGCTGGGCACCACACCAGCTCTGTCCCTGGCTGTGGGAAGGAGCTGTAGCTGTCAGTGCAGTGTCCCAGGTGGACCTGCTGTTACCTCCTCCCTGAGCCCTGCCTCCACCTCGGTGTCTCAGCCACAGCTGTGGTCACAAGAGAGCACAGGTGTCACAGCATCCTTCCTACAGGGGGATTTGGGCAGCTCACCCCATTGCCCTGAGAGAGCAGATTGGGTTTGGGGTGCCAGTCCTGGTCACTAGTCCACAAGCTTTTACCTGCAAGTGTGGTGGGAGTTTTGTGACCTCTCAGCTCCAGCTCTGGGTTTCCCTTGTGGCTAAATGACACTTGCCCTCGGTGTCTGCCAGGGGCAAAGTCTCCTGGAGAGAAGTCCCGCTATGAAACCTCCCTGAACCTCACCACCAAGCGCTTCCTGGAGCTGCTGAGCCAGTCCCCAGATGGTGTGGTGGATCTCAACTGGGCGGCCGAGGTCCTGAAGGTGCAGAAGAGGCGCATCTACGACATCACCAATGTCCTGGAGGGCATACAGCTCATCACCAAGAAGTCCAAGAACCACATCCAGTGGCTGTATGTCCCTTGGCTCATGGGGCTGGGCCTGGCTGCTCCCTGGGGTGGGGGAGCTGTCTGGGCCAGGCTCTGGGTGGAGGAGGGTCCTCCTTGGGTGGAGAATTTCAGGGCGGGGTCACCACCACAGGTTCTGCTGGAGGCCAAGTGGTAGCCCGTGTGGGGAGGGCTGTGCTCAAAGGCACTCCTGAGCAGTGTTGGTATCACCTGCGAGTCCCCCTTGGGCTCCTGGAGTCATCCGGGGAGTGGGGGGGCTGCATCCGGGCTTGGGGAGCGGCCTACTGCAAAATCCCTGGTTCCAGCTGGTTCCCCGAGTATGGGGCGGGATGTGGCGTGGCCTGGGCGGGGCAGAGGAAGCTGTGGGGGCTGGCTCCTGATGGACACGGTGCTCCCCAGGGGCAGCCAGGCCGCGGTGGGAGCTCCCGGCCGGCACCGGCTGCTGGAGAAGGAGCTGCGGGAGCTGCAGGCGGCGGAGCGGCAGCTGGATGACCTCATCCAGATGTGCACGGTGCAGCTGCGCCTGCTCACCGAGGACCCCGCCAACCAGCAATATCCTTTGGTTCCGGGGTGGGGCTGGCTGGGTGGCGGCTGTGGTTGAGCCCCGGTGTCAGAGGCAGGGCGTTTCTCAGCCCACATCCCCGTGTCCTTTCCTTGACCCGCCCCACCGCAGCCTATGTGACCTGCCAGGACCTCCGCAGCGTCGTGGACCCCGCGGAGCAAATGGTGATGGTTATCAAAGCCCCCCCAGAGACCCAGCTGCAGGTCTCAGACCCAGCGGAGGTGAGCTGGGGTCACGCTCTGCTCCCCCTCTGATGCTCCTTCACAGCCCGGTGTTCCCTGGGCATCCTTGTGCCGCCTTGGCTCACCCCTGTCCCCTTTCCCGCAGGCTTTCCAGGTCTCCGTGCAAAGCACTCAGGGCCCCATCGATGTGTTCCTCTGCCCCGAGGACAGCTCGGGGGTCTGCAGCCCTGTCAAGAGCCCCTTCAAAGCCCCTGCAGAGGACTCTTCTCCCAGCCATTCACAGCCCAGAGCCTCCCTGCTCCTGCATCCCGCCCAGGATGTGAACATGCCGCTGCTGCCTGGAGAGCAAGGTGGGGCTGGGGACAGACACCAGGGAGCTGGGGACACGAGAGAGCTGGTGTGATGTCACCGTGGCTCTCATCAGCCCCTCTGCTGTTGGCACAAGCAAGGAGTTGGGAGGTGGGAAGGCAGGTTCTCCACAGCCAGGAAAGCTTTTTCGGGGGTTATTTGGTGAGTGTTGTGGGATTTACAGCTGCTGTCCCTCCCTACAGAAGCGCTGCTGCCAGGGCCGAGCGCGCTGCCCGGCAAGAGCCCGGAGGAGGAGGTGAGCCTGTCTCCACTGGCCTCCATGGACATCCTGCTGGAGCAGAGCAGGGAGGACTTGGCGGGCTTCTTGGCCGATGAGTTCATCAACCTGTCGCCGCCGCAGGCGCAGGACTATCACTTTGGGCTGGAGGAGGGCGAGGGCATCAGCGAGCTCTTTGACTGCAACTTTGGGGACTTCACTCCCTTGGACTTCTGAAGCTGTGCCCGGGTGCTCGGGGGAGCTGCCAGGGGAGGGGGCAGCCCTGGCAGGTCAGGGCAGGGCAGCATCTCTGGCTCCAGTGCCCGCTGTTCCTCCCCCATCCCTTTTTGCAATATTTTCTTCTTAACCCTCCAGCCCCCCCAGCCGAGCGGGGGCCGGTGGCATCCCCAGCTCCAGCCCCACAAGGAGGATGCCAGGATGGGGTTCCCATCTCGGGGGACCCCCCTCACAGGGCCCTGATCAGGGGGAACTGCCCAGGGCAGAGCCGCTGCCCCCCAGGAGCCCGTTCCAGAGCTTTAAGCAGTCCTGTGTATAGATTATTGATTTGATTATTTATTATTGTCCCCTGGGGACAGCGTTTCATTTCCATGGGGGTTTGGGGGGGGGCTGTACAGCAGAGTGGGGGTGCTGAGAGTTTTTGTTGTGCTGGGAAGGGGTGGTGGAGATGTGGGGGGTGCTGGGCCAGGGCTGTCCCCCTGCGTGGGGGGCTGCCCACGGCCTGGCTGAGCGTGGGGTATTTATTTATTATTTATGGCGTGTGGGAGCTCTCCCAGGACATGGAGGGGGCAGGAGGACAGTGGTGCTGGTGGGGCGCAGAGGGTGCCACCAGGGTCTCACCAGCACATCCTGGCTTTGCTTGTGTCCAAAACTGGGGCTGGCAAGGCCACAGCTGTGGCAGGTGGCTGCGGGAGCGGGCACGGGGCTGGATGGGGCTGGTGGCCCTGGGACCATGGGCACGTCCCCTCGGGGGACACAGAGGTGTCCCAGGGGAGCATCTCTGCAGGTGAGCACCCAACGCTGTCCCCAGGCTTTCCTTCCCCTCCCTGTGCAGCCGTTCAGCCTTTCGGCTCTGGCTCCCCCATCCCCAGGCCACTGGGGCTGGGACAGGAGGGGGGGAGGGGGTTCTGGGGATTCTGGGGTCCCCCTGGGCCGAGCTGGAGACGCACTTTCACTTTTACTGCCATTTAACAAGCTTGTGTTCCTCTGAGCTTTGTGTTTAATAAAGGTTTCTACTGACTCTGCCCTTCGGCTGTGCTCAAGGTGCCTGGGGGTGTGAGGGGTGCTGGGGACCTCAGCTGAGAAACCAAAGGGTTTGGGGTTATTTTGTGGGCTGTTTTCCCCTTGGCACTTGAAGTACGTGACCAGGTATGTTGGTACCTGGGGCTGCAAGTGGTGCTTTGGTCTGTGGTGTCCCACACAGGGTGGGATCTGGGGCTGATCCTGCCCTTCCTGCTCCTCCAAAGAGGCTGTGCTGCAGGAGGATGGGGTGATGGGGCTGGATGGGGATTGCTTTCCTTTCAGCAGCCCCTGTCCCCACTTGGCTCCTCTCCTGCCTGGTCCCCTCCCTGCCTTTCCCTAGTTTTGGGGCAGTGTTTTCCTGGCTGTGGCTGCAGCATGGGGCCAGTGTGAAGCCACTCGGTGCATCCACTGGATTCCCAGCTTCCCTTGTCCACCCCAGCTCTTGTGCTGCCTCAGGGCAGCTGCTGGCACCAGTTTCTGGCCCAAAGTTTGAGGTCCCTGTGGCCTTGCTTGCTGGGGACACGCTGTCTGCCAGCAGCAGTGCTGACCCTGAATGCCCTGAGGACCTCTGTGGCACACCAGGGCTGAGGGGCATTGGGGACCCCCAGGGAGGGAAGCTTGGACTTGCTAGGGACCCCCTGGCAGCCAGGATGGGGCTCAGGGAGGCCACGGCCACTGCCCCAGTGGCAGCTGGGGCATGCTGCTTCCTGCCTGTGTTTGTGCACTTTCTCCCCTCCTCCTGCTCAGCCTCCTGCCAGGTTTTCCTTTAAACAGCCTGATAAATATTTCACCCTGACCACATTGTGTAAGCTTACCCTGCTCCTGCACGGGCAGGGAATGGGATCCCAGGCTCAGGACAGGCTGCTGATGGGTGCTGGGTGGCACAGAGAGCCCATCACCACTGCCTGGCCTCCTGCCTGCATCCTTGTGCCCCCGTTCCCACACCTGAGGCAGTCCCTGGCTGGCTGTGCTGCCCCTGGATTGTCCTTACAGCCAGACACGTGTGGCTGGCAGCGTGCAGGTGCAGGGTGCCAAACCCCACAGCTCAGCCCTGCACACTTCCCTTCCCCAGCTTTCCCAGCCTTCCAGAGAGTGGCAGCAGGGCCGGCCAGGGCCCTGCCATCTCCAAACCACGCTGTTATGGGTGACCCCTGTGCCTGAGCAGGAGGAGCTGGTGCTTGCCACGCTGTCACCCCTTCGGATGGGGCTGTTTCACAGTTGCACTGGAACAGTATTCCTGCTGCTCCAATCCATGGGACTGCTGCCCCACACAGCCAGGCCAGCAGGGTGGGGAGGGCATGGACCCTGGTCCCTGTCTGCTGTGTCCTTCATTGCGAGGTTAGTGTTTGTCACCTGAGGTGGCAGGTGCTGGAGGTTTTATGATTTACTGCGGGGTGCCCAGCCCAGCCATATGCCAACTCCTCCTCATCCATCCCTCCTCCTCTGCTCCCTGTAGTTCCATTGTGATGGATGGCGATGGTGATCTGCAGTGCTGCCAAAGGTGAGAGACCCCGGCACAGGAACTGGTTTTCATGGGGGTCAGGAGGCACAGGGAGAGGGGAGAGGGCTTATGCTGACATCCTGAGCTCCACAGGGCTCTTCCCACAGCCCCAGCAGCAACACAGCTTTGCCTCTTTCCCCTGAGCGAAGGCAAACCTCTCTGATGGCCTCACCATCACATTCCCCTCATCGGAATCTCCTGGGATGCTGAACCCTTGGGACTCCCAATCCCCACAGAAGCAGCCCCGGCAGGGACAGGGCTGTGTCCCACTGTGGCAGCACAGCCCATCCCTGGGGGCTGCGTTGGCAGCTCCACGTGAGCCACAGCACCGTAAAAATAACCACTCTGCCTCCCAGGATGATTCATGATGCAGCTGAAGGGCTTCCCTCCTGCTATTTCAGATTGCTGGAGAGGGAGCTGATGATAGCTGCTCTGGAAGAGCACATGGCAGCTTTGGGAAGCGGCCCCGGGCGCTGCCTGGTTTTATTTATCTGCTCCAAAGATGCTTTTCCTTGTCAGGTGAAGCCAGCACGGTGCAGGAGATGGGCACCCTGCACACATCCTGCCTGCTCTGTGGGCTCCCAGCTCCCATTCCCAGGCAGTGTGATCCCACAGGGACCATGTCCATCCAGGCCTGGGGTGCTGTTGGGCTGCAGTGGTGCCTCCATGGGCATCAGCAAACGCTGTGCAGGATTTGGCCACGGTGCTGAGCCCAGGCAGCCCTAGGGGATCCTGTCCTGTCCTTGTGCTGTAGGGTTGGGATCTGGGGGACTCAGGATAGCTCCACAATGGGATGAGCTCCGGGACAGGCTGGCAGTGGAATTAGATGCCCCCCATAAGGGGTTTGTACCTTTAACCTAATCCCCCTCGCAGGGTCCTATAGGGGTTTGGGGGTCTCTATAGGCAGGGGAGTCCTGCCCCACCTCTGCATCCCACCCCACGCTTCCCTATTTCCACTTCCAAAAATGTCTCCTGTTTCTCCCACGAGGAAGGAACTTAGGGCGGTGAAGAGCAGCATTGTTTATTTCTGGGATGCTGTTAAGTGGGTGCTTCCTTTAATTCCACCCCGTTGTGGTGCTGGGGAGCAGAGCAGAGCCCTGGTGCCCCCTTCCCTGCCGTGGCTTTCTGGCAGCACCTGTGGACTTTGGGAGCGCCTCCTGCCATCAGCAGCTTTGCCCTGAACTCCATCCTCACTCTCAGGCTGCTCCTTCCCACATGGAAACTCATGCTGACTCCAGGGGATCCCAATGAGCGCTGAGTATGGATTTTTGGAGCAGATGGGAGTGCGGGAAGCCCCTCCAAGGCAGGGATTTTGATCCATGGCAGAGCACCACCGTCACCCAAGCCCCTTCCATGCTCCCTGGCATGGTGATTCCCCTGTCCCTGCTGCATCCCTTGCCTGTGTTTTGTTCCTGCTCCCATTTCAGTTGGATTTGATGATGGCCACGCACAACAGCTCCGGCCCTTGGATGTCTCTGCCTCCCTGGGGGAAGGGACAGCCCCGTGCCAAGTGCGGTGAGTGCACGAGCACGCTGGAGCCCTTGGATGCCCCTGCCAGGGCCCAGGTGTGCTTTTTCCACCTCTTTTGCCTTGCACACACCTGGAACAGCTGGGAGATGGTAAAAATAGCTGTGATGCCGTGGGCTCAGCTCGGAGCACGTTATTCCCGAGGGAGCAGGAGATGAGGGAGCTCCACGTGCCGCAGCTCAGTCACGTTGGGGTGGGGAAGGAGCTTGGATCAGAGACCTGAGTCAAGCAGAGCTGAGCTCAGCACTCAGGGTGTCCCAGAGAGCTCCATGTGAAAGCAGAGGGGGTGCTGAGGGAGGCAAAGCCTGCCTGGGATTTTGCAAAATCCGAGCAAAACTGGTTCATGCCCCTTCGTCTGCAAGTGAAATCCTGGAACGCAGGCACAAGCCCCCGGGTGCCTGTGCCGGGCAGGGATGGAGGCAGCTCCTCCTCCTCCTCCTCATCTTCCCCTGCCTGCTGGGGTGGCAGGGGGGCTCACACCTCTGGAGGTACTGGGATCCCGGCAGGTTGCTCCAGAGGGAAGCAGCACAGAGCAAAGGCTGCCTGGCACTGTGGGCATGGAGGAGCTGGCACCATCAGGAGCTCATTTGGAACCACCCTGGCTGTCCACCAAACTCCAAGACCACCAAAACCACAGTGGGACCACCTGTGGTCACACTGGGGCCAACCCAGGGTGAACTGAGGAAACCAGGACTTTCCCAGTGCCAACAGTGTCCATATTGGGACTGGCTGTGTTTAAACTGGGACCAACTGGTACAACCAGGGCTATCCCAAAGCCAACAGCGACTGCACTGGGACCACCTGTAGTCAAACTGGGGTCAACTGGAGCCACAGTGGGACAACTAGGACTATGCTAGGGCCAGCTGTGACCAGCCCTGGTCAAAGTGGGGCAGCCCCAGGGCCAGCTGGGGCAACCAGGGCTATCCTGGGGCCAAGAGCAACCACACTGGGACCAACCATGGCTCAGCTGGGACCAACTGGGGCCACATTGGTGTGATCAGGGCTACAGTGGGGTAATCAGCAACCACACTGGGACCACCCATGGTGAAACTGGGACCACTTGGGGCCTCACTTAGGACACCCAGGACTATGGTGGGGTCAACAATGACCACACTGGGACCATCCATCACCAGACTAGAGCCACCCTAGGGCCAACTGAGGCACCCAGCGCTACTGTGGGGCCCACAGTGACCACACTGAGACCCACGGTCACACTGGGACACTCAGGGCTGGCCACACACATGGGTGGGAGCACACCGGGGCTGCCCTGGCTCCAGCCGGGACCACCGAAACAGCGACCGGGCACCGGGACCCGGCGCCGCCCCGCCCCTCTCCCTTCCGCCAAGCGCATTGGTGGCTCTTGGTGCCAATCACGGCCCGCGACCAATCGGATCGCGGCGAGGGCGGGCCCTCCGCGGAGCCAAAGTTGGCTGGGGCGGCGGGGCCGGGATCGGCGGGGCCGGGATCGGCGGGGCCGGGATCGGCGGGATCGGGATCGCCGGGATCGGGATCGGCGGGGCCGGGATCGGCGGGGCCGGGATCGGCGGGGCCGGGATCGGCGGGATCGGGATCGCCGGGATCGGGATCGGCGGGGCCGGGATCGGCGGGGCCGGGATCGGCGGGATCGGGATCGGCGGGATCGGGATCGGCGGGTTCGGCGGGGCCGGGATCGGCGGAGTCCGGATCGGCGGGGCCGGGATCGGTAGAGTCGGGATCGGCGGAGTCGGGATCGGCGGGGCGCGACCTGCACACGGCACCGACCGGCCGAGCCGAGCCGAACCGAGCCGAACCCAAGCCAACCCTACGGCTCCGAACCGAACCCATCCCTATCGCACCGACGCCGTTCCTACCGCACCAAGCCCATCCCTACGGCACCGCACCGAGTCCATCCCTACGGCACCGCACCGAGTCCATCCCTACGGCACTGAACCCATCCCTACGGCACCGCACCGAGTCCATCCCTACGGCACTGAACCCATCCCTACGGCACCGCACCGAGTCCATCCCTACGGCACTGAACCCATCCCTACGCGCACCGAGTCCATCCCTACGGCACTGAACCCATCCCTACGGCACCGCACCGAGTCCATCCCTACGGCACTGAACCCATCCCTACGGCACCGCACCGAGTCCATCCCTACGGCACTGAACCCATCCCTACGACACCGCACGGCGGTACCGCACCGAACCCATCCCTACAGCACCGCACCGCGTCCCAAGGCTCCGCACCGCGCCCTAAGGCATCGCACCCTCCGGCACCGCCCCGCTGCCCCCGGCCCCGCGCCCCCGGTGCCCGCAGCAGCCGCAGCCGGCGGGACCATGATGTCGTGTGCCGAGCTGCTGGCCGTGTGCCTGCTCTCAGCAGATCGCGGCCCCAAGCCCCACCGCCAGCCGCTGCCCATCTTCCACGACGTGAGTACCGCGGGCGGGACCCCCGCACCCTGCCCAGCCCCGGGACCGCCGTGCTTCCCCTCGGGGAGCCGCGGCACGTGTGGGCGTCGGGGTGAGGCTCCTTCCCGGAGGAACCGGCCCGAGGGATGCGCCAGAGGCTCTGCGGCCATGCCAGCCCGCAGCTGTGCATGGTCGTGATGGCTTAAATAATGGTGTCGTGCCCTCCGGCTGAATGCTGGGCCGCTGGGTGGCTAGAAACAGCCCACGCCTCATCCAGAGCTGGCTGTCATGACTCCTGGAGCGGGAGCTGTGTCTGGCAGGAACGCTGTGCAAGGTTCCCTGGAGCTGTTCACAGCCGTGGGATCCAGCAGCCCCCCCGGATGCAGCCCCTGTCCCTGCCCGCTCCTGACGCGCCGGGATTGCGGAGGAGGATGCTCCGTGCAGGTTGGAGGTCGCCCGGGCATGCTGGCGACTGTGGGTGGCACGGGGGAGTTGAAGATGCAGGTGGTGGCTGTCTTTGTGTTCAGAGATGCTGGCACGGTTCCTCCTGTCACACCGCGTCCCCTCCAGGCCACGGCCGCACGGGGCTCCGGGGGAGGCGGCTGCATCCCGGCCATCTCCCAAGGCCAGCGGCACAGCCCGGGCCAGAGCCCACCTCTGGTGCTCGGCCCTCCTGCTCCTGGCTGTGTTCCGTGAGCTGGGTCGGGTGGACAGCGCCCAAATCTCCCTGGTGAGAGAGCCCCGGCATTGCCATGTGTTCGGCAGCACTGCGCTCCGAGTCACCCTGTGGGCCAAGGAGATGTAGGGGCAGAGGTGCTGCCCCTGCCCTGCCGCAGCACTGAGGAGGAGAAAGCCAGCGAGGGTTAAGGGTGAGGGCTGGTGGTGCCCGCACAGCCCAGGTCGGTGCCAGCTGCCATCTCCCAGCTGCCATCTCCGTCTTGTCCCGATCCACGCTCACCCCCGTGTCCCAGTCCATCCCAGAGAAGGGGAACAGCGGATCTTAGGCAGCACTTTGGGAAGGTGAATGCCACGTCTGGTCCAGTCCAAGACCTCCTGGCATCCCTGCGGCTCCCCCGGCCGTGGTGCTGCTCGCAGCTTCCAGCTGGGGGTCAGGGTCCCTCTCCTGCCTGGGGGGGTTCGGGCTGCAGGGCTCTCCAGCCAGCATCATTAACCGCACTAATTACTTGGCTGAGGGAAGATGGGCTGGAGGGGGTGGGTAGTGACAGCTGTGTTCCAGCTCGGCTCCTCAGGGCACTCGTTGAGTCGCACATCCATCCCTCAGGGTGTCATTAAGGCAATTAAAATGGGAAATGTTAACAACGCTAGCAGCTGCTTTCCGGGTTCTGACGGCTTCTCTTCCTCTACCCTGTGACTCCTTTGCTCCCACCTTTGCTCCAGAGCTTGGCAGGGCTAGTTTAATCTCTGCACTTTTGGGTCTGGGCAGTTGGCCGGTGTCCAGCTGCCCCCCAGGCTTGTGGGGCTGAGCATCCCACGGCAGCAGGGCAGGAGCCCTGCCTGCCTTCCCGGCAGCGCTGCCCACCACAGATCCCGGTGGCCGCTGCTTGCCCTGGGACCTGCCTGCACACCTCCTGCCTTTGGGAGAAGTGAGGAGGAGGAGGAGGAGGAGGAGGAGGAGGGCTTTGCCTGAGACGCTCCGCTGCAGGCGCGGTAGGAACCGCAGTGCTGCCATCGCTCTGTGCAGCATCTCAAGCCTCGGGGAGATTTGTTCCCCAGGCTGGTGCCCGGGGCTTGCTCGCTGTCCTCCCCGGGATACGGGGGGTTCGGGAAGGACGGCGTTTATGCCGGTGCCCGGCTGCAGCCAGCCTTGGCCTGCCGTGGGTCGGTGAGCGCCTTGTCCCCAGGGCAGCTCCCCTCCCTCCCCTACAGCCGCCTGTCCCTGCGCTTGCTTCCAGACCTGCAGGCAAGGAGAGATGCTACAGTCTCCTTCCTTCCCAGGGTACGTGTAGGGCTCATCCCGCAGATAAATGCTGGTTCAGTGCCTCTTCCTCAGTCCCTGCCGCAGGCTCTGGGTGAGGCTGCGGCTGCTCGCACCCAAGCCCAAGGGCTGAGGGAAACATCCCGGCCTCCAGGCAGTGTCCCTGTGCTTCTGAGGCTGCCAGTCCGCCCTGAGGCAAGAGAGGGATTGCCTGTAGGGCCCTCCAGCAACCCACGCAGACCTAATCCCATTCCCAGCCTGGCTTTGCAGCACTTTTCCCTGGCTTTGTCCCAGGACTGCTGTCCGCACTGGGAGCAGCGCTCACCGGCCATCGCTGAGCATGTGCCTGTGGCCAGGGAGGGGCCAGGATTCGCCCTGTGGAGCTTGGAAGTGGCTCTGTGCTGTTTGTGCTTGGCTGGAGCTGGGTCCTGGGTCAGACAGGGACGGGCTCGCCCCAGGCAGTGCGGGGCCCTGCCATCCCCAGGGGCTCTGGAGCAGACGTGGCCTTGCCTCGGGGGGATCTCACAGCTCCCTGCTTGTGCCACGTTTATTTTGAGCTCCAGACAGCTGTCGTGTGTGCACCGGCTCGTGTAACACCTTGCTGGAGCAGTGAGCCTTGTGTGTGAGGGAGAGGCATCCACTCTGTTTGCTGAGGTTCCTGCTGAGCCCAGGACGGGCTCACCCCGGGTTAGAGACCTTCTCAGCCCCAGGGGATCCTCCCTGAAATTGTGCTCTCCCTCTGAGCCCACAGATAAACTCTGCTGAGCAAAGCCAGCCTGTGAGTGGGAAATGTTGGCCCTCGCTCGAATCTGCAGGCAGCGCCTGGGTGACACCTGAGTGCCTGTGGGATGAGCTAGGTGGCATCTGTGATATCTGGAGCCACAGAGGTGCCATTGCATGAGCCATGTGTCCCTCTGGTGACACAGAACTCTGCAGGACAAAGCTTCTCCCTTGATGGAGAGTCCATTGCAGGGTGGCACGGACATGTGGGACCCACGGGTGCTGCCCCTGCAGCCCTGAGGCCCCACAAGGAACCCGTTAGCCTGGAGCAAGTTCTCCTTTAAAATCCAGAGAAATCGCCACTGTTTGGGAGCTGCAGGTTCCCATCTCAGCTCCAAAGTGCATCCACCATGTCCTGTGTGGTGCTCAGGGAGTTGCCCGCCCTGCTTTCCTGCCAGGGAAGCAGCCAGGCCGGCTGGAATCCCAGGGGGATGGTTACCTAATGCTGCCCGACCCAAGGCAGCCTCCGGGCCCTGCGGCAGCTCGGGCAGGAGGAGCTTTGTGCAGAAGAGCATCCTCCAAGGAGCTGGCCTTGCTCCTGCTTTCGGGCACGGGGAAGGAACAAGGGAGCTCCAGCACTAGGAAAGCCTCTGCCCAGCTGCAAGCCAGAAGCTTAGGGAGTTTTCCTGGACAGCTTTACCTCAGTTTGTCAGGGAGATTTCGGTGCCTGGATCGGGGGCCGTGGCTCGGAACACGCAGCAGAGCTGGTGGTGGGCGGTGCAGGAGGAGCCGGGGCCGGAGGGGGCAGCGGTGCCTCTGCCTGCTCCGGGGGCAGGCTGTGGCCAAGAATATCAAAGTTCTGTCTCCTTTCCCGACCCTTTTTCCTTCCTAATCTTGCTTCAGACCTGCAGATTTCTTCATCACCCAGAATGATATAAATGAGAGTTGCCACATAGACAACTTTCTGTCGTTGACTCCATTAGGATGTGCTGGACAAAACCTCGTATGTTTTGGTCTGGGAAAAGGTTCCCAGGCTTTGGAAGTGATGCTGTTCCTCACTGGAGTCAGCCCCAGACCTTCCAATGATTATTGGTGAAACAGATCCTGGCAGGGATGAGCAGCCCCAGCTTTCTCCTGGGTCGTGGGCAGGAGCCTCATGGTTGGGATCCTGCATTGAGACCCTGCACTGGAGCAGCTCTCCAGCTGTGCTCTGTGGCAGAATCAGTTACAGATTAATTAATTCATTAATAATTAATTACCGTGTGTGTGTGCCGAGGTGCTGCAGGAAGGGCTGTGCTGAGGGGTGGTTGCAAAGCTCAGGGCAGGAGCTGCTCCTCGGTGCAGGTGGTTGAAGTGCTGGTGCTGCACAAAGTGCTTCCTTATGGAGTGGGTTTATACTTAATGTTCTTTCGGAAAAATGGACTGAAAAATTAAACAGTTGCTATCACAAGGATGTAGCAAAGTCCTTTCTGCTTTGCCTCTGTGTTCTCTAAAAGGTGCTCGATGTGAGTGCCAGGCTCGCTCGGCCAAGGGCTCTGTGCATTAGAGGCAAGAAATGGGTTTAATCATTGGCAAAGGGGAATTTCCTGGAGCAGCCTGTGCAGTCCCAGCAGCTGGGGCTTCTCCACGGCTCCCTGAGCTCGTGGAGGTGATTTTCCATGGTGCTGGGTGCTGCCAGGCTCACTGTTCAGCTGCCCTTCTCTCCCTGCTGCCACACTGAGCCCTGTTGTGTTTTGTCTTGCAGATTTTCCGGCGAGCCGACAAGAACGGTGAGTGCTTTGTTCCTGCTGCTGCCTCCCCCTCCCTGCCTGGCGCTGGCTGAAGCAGCGGGCTCCTTCCCACTGGGAAGGTTTGGCTGAAAGAGAGGGGGAGGGAAGAAAATGCTATTCTGCTTCACCTGGATCCCAGGGCCTGGCCAGGGGCTGCAGAATGGGCTCCCCCAATTCCCCATCCGTGCACCATGCAGGACACAGCCCCTTCCAAGCCCTTCTCCTGGCCCAGGGGCTGTCAGACTTCTGCTCTGTCCCTCACAGGATTGGTTCTGTCTCCGTGCTCAGTGTGGGGTTTTACAGGTGCCCCGGCTGGGTGATCCTGTTTCTGGGTGCCCCTGGAACCCCTGGCATTTGGGAGTTAGGCTCTGCTACCCAGTTTTTAATTCAGTACCCATAAACCAAGAGGTCCAAAATCACAAGTGGTTTCCCTGAGCCTGTCCACGATCTCTTTGGCTCATCTCCTTCACAGTAGCTTGGAGGCTCTAGGAGATGCTTTTATTGCAGATCTCAGTGCAGCCCAGGAGCTGAAGTCCTTCACAGAGAGGAAGGAAAAAGCTCTGAGTCAATGGAGAGTATTTTCTTTCCGTGAAAATCCGATGCTGCCCTCACTGTGCCGTTCGTTCTTGGACAGTCTGCGTGCATTTTTGAGAACACAGCAAAGGGGGCTTTTGGAAAGGGCTGAAGTTCCCACCTGCAATTCCAGTGTTTTTGCTGGGCTGGTGGGCCACGCTTTCAGGGAGATGTCTGTAATTATCATGCACAACACGCCCAGCACGTCCCACGCACCCGCTGGAGGCTCGCCGGGGCTGGGATGCTGCTCTTCGCAGATATATAATTATTCTTCCCTTTTATTTAAATGCAGATGATGGGAAGCTGTCATTTGAGGAGTTCAAGAACTACTTTGCTGATGGCATCCTGAGCTCGGAGGAGCTGTGGGAGTTGTTCAGCGGCATTGACAGGCATCACTCAGAGTGAGTACCGTGGTGGCACGGAGGAGACGCAGGAGAAGCTAAAACTGCCTGACTGGAGATGGAGGACGTTTGGGGGGCGGGTGTGATAAATAGTCAGGGTGAGATAAACCCACCTCTTGCCACACTCAGGTGTTCAAACCCATTGAGCACCAGCAGCGAGCGCTGGTGCTGAGAGCAGTCAGACATTTTGGGAGCAGCAGTCGGATTTTACTGCAGTTCCAGAACGCAAGCAGGCATTGAAAATGCCACTTCTTTTCGATTTGGAAGATGTATTCCAGGAATACCCAGCCCATGGAGCAGGTTGTGTGTCTGCAGGAGTGTGGTGGTGTGAGGACAAGGCACAGACTGTGCAAAGTCCCAGACTTTGCCACTGCTGACACAGGGAACTGCTTTGCACTTACATAAGAGCTGCTTTCCACACAAGTGGGCCCGGTGCGTGTAACAGGGAATTTAGGCCAGCTACTTGTAAAGATAAAGAAAGCCCCAAAGAACAGGAGAAGGAATTGTGTTTAGCTCTGGTTTCCTCGTGAGTGCTGGTATCCAGAGGAGTCTGTTGGGCTCGGTTGGGATTTTCATCCCAGCTTTTTGGGTACTTTTTAGCCTTGCTGGGGTCCCTCTGCCCAGCTGGCTGCTATGGGTGAGTGTGCCCTGGCACTGGGAGGAACTGGGTGCTGCTGAATTGCGTGGCTGGGCTCTGTTCAGACATTGGGGTGCTGCTGGGGGAAAAGGGGCTGCAGCTTCCTGCCAGTCTGGGTGGCAGGTTTGGCTCTGGCTCGTGCCACTTCCCCAGCAGCCCAGGAAGCATCTCCTGCACCTCGGACACTTTGGCCAGGGTGCAGGTCCCTGCCAGGGCAATGAAATTTGGGGCAGCCTGAGCTGCACACGCTGGTCCCAGGGGTTTGCAGGGAGCTGGGGCAGTGGCACAGAAGGCCCTGGTCACACTGAGATGCCAACAGCCACCAACAGCAGCCAGCCAGCATCACCATCTGCTCGGGACTGGGGCAGTGGAATGATGGACTCCCAAAGGTGTTGGAGCTGGGTTTAGCTCCCACTGCAGTGATGGGCAGAGAAGTGGGCAGGTGTGGGCAGCCTTGTGCTGCTTTCCTTGGGGCCTGGCTGCCTGTTGGGCTCGTAGATGTGGGCAGCAGGAGGTGCCTCCTGAAAACATCTCTGTCTCTTTGGGCTGTGATCCCAGGAAGTTGGCAGCAAGTGTTCCCTTTCCTCTGGAAATGCTCCTTTCCTCTTGCTCAATTTTTGGGGTGATCTTGGAGTCACAACACCCCTGGAAAAGCTGGGAGCCAAGCTGAGAGCTTTTAGCCCAGCTCTAAACTGAAGAGGGAAGGTCTCCTGCCCTCAGGTCGGGCTTGTTCCAGCTGTGTGGAGCAGCTGAGCAGGCCTGACAGGGGCCTGTGCTGCCTGGGGAGCCCCCAGCAGTGCCCCCACAGCTCATTACCCTAACGAGGGTGCCGTAGCTATGACAACGTGGCAATGGCAGCATCGAGCTGGTGACATCTATTAGCAGGGCACGAGCGCTGGGGTTTTGTTCTCTTCCTGCCACCAAGAGCAGAAGGGACCCTCAGACAGAGCTGTTTGCAAATTCCTGCCTTCAGTGGCTTCCAGCAAATGTAGGAAACACTGGGTTTGGGGTGTGCAGGATTTGGTGTCATGTGAGGGCTGTCCCCATGGTGGGGCCTGGACAGCCCCCCTCCCCTGGGCTTGCCTTGCACTGGCAGGGACTTCATATTTTAGAGAGCTGGCCAAAATTTGCTGCCAGGGTCAAGAGGATTCCAAAGCTGGAAAGCTGCTACAAGCTCTACAGACAGACCTGCTGTGCTGCTTTCATGTCCCGTAGCTTTTGTGATGATGGGAAGGTTTCACCCTTAACCCAGCGGGTGCATTTGGTGCTGTGTTTGTCAGGTCTAGGCTGGAATTTGTGTTTCCTTGTCCCTGCCAGCCTGACCCGAGGAGGGACAGTAACAAAGACCTTCATGCCCAGGCCTTCCACGTGTCCAGCACTGCCCAGTCTCATCCTGACCCTCAGCCATCACTGGAACCTGCAGCTGCTCCCCTGGGCCCCAGAGCTGACAGCTGGGGAGATGAATATTTCAGAGGTCTCCCACAGTACTTTATCTCCTTCCAGAGAGCCCCACGCTCTCCTCTTTCCACCTCCCACCCCCCTGGCACTCAGGTGGGACTCTGGGGCCTGTGCATCCCACACCTCTGGTGGGCTCACTTCAAATTCTACATTTCCACATGAGGCTGGTTTTGTTCTGCATTTCAGGAAAAGGTTCCATTTTGGCATAAAGTATCCCCTCACTTTAATTCTGTGACATTTAAAAGTTCATGTTGAGACCAAATTCAGCTCTGGATGGCAGCTGGTACAACAGCAGGTTTTGCTTGGCTGGTCCAGAGCTCCACACCAGCTCTGGCAGTGGCACAGGACGGTTCATCTTCCTGGAAAGAGAGCATTTTCATCCACTGAAATGTCTGGGTGAGAAGAGACTGATGTTTTTGGAGGGATGAGAGCTCCATAGCTGCATCAGAAGCATCTGGAGAGTTACACTGTGTGGTTTGCATTCTGAGCAGCCACGTGTCCATCTGCAGCCCAGCTGGGTGGGACAGCAGCAGATCCAGGGTGTCACTGGGACAAGTTCATGGAGATTTGGTCACAAAGGGCTTTGGACTGAACGCTGTGGTATTGCAGGGGTTGGATGCCTGCACTGTGAAACCTGCCCAGGGAAATGTTGTTTGGATTTTATGTCTTTCTGTCCTGCACCTGTTGGGGAGATGGGGAAAAATAAGGTCTGGAAAATCCATCTTTCCATGAGGGTGTTCAGGAATTGGGTGCAGATTGCTCAGAGCCTTTGACCTGGAGCCATAAGGGGCAGAAGTTCTGACCTGGTGGCTCTTAAAGTCTCTCAGTGGAAATAACCTCAAGCCTGTGATTCTCTGGGAGAAGGGATTCGAGTGAATTCCCTCCCCTCTCTTTACTCAGAGCCTCAGAGCTGCAGCATCTGCCAGTCCCTGGATGATGGAGAGTGACTGAAACACTCTGTGTCACATGAAAAAAGGTTTGGAAACCAGATCTGTGATGGCAGTGGAGGTTCCCAACATGATAAATGATAAAAATTTAAAAAAAAAATCCCGTCTGCTTTTCTGCAGCTGATTGCTGTTTTCCTGCATAAATTCCAGGCACATTCTGACAAAATCCCAACAGCATAATGATGACAAGATCCTTCATCATCAGTTCAGGCTTAATTATAGTTAATCAGTGGTTTGAGCACAGTCAAAATATGGCTGTGGGAAATGTGGAGAGTCTCGGGATGAGTGTTTTGGAGGCTGAGGATGGCTCTTCTTCTGGAGTGGGAATGGCAGAGAGGAGCAGAGAAAAACCTGCTACCCCTGGCAGCCCTGCAGAATGGGCCAGGATTTGGTGTGCACGTCCTTTGAGTGAGCTCCTCCTGGCTTTTTGTGGGAATTAGTTCTGGTGGCAGGAGAATGGCACCAGCAGCCCTGGGCTTTGCTTGCTGGGCTCTGTCCTGCCCCTGCCTGTGCCCTGAGGGATGTGGGGAGAGGTTCCCATGCAGGGCTGCTGACGGAGCAGGCTGCATCAGGAAGGGAAGGGTGCACATCTTCCCCTGGACAGCTCCCAGAGAGATGTTTTTTGCCACAAGATGTTATTGATTGGTTCAGTGTTTAGTGGTTCAGTGATTGATTAGTTAACATTTCTCTTTAAGCAGCCAACAGACATATAAAGAGTTATCAATAACCTCTGGCCTCTCCTTAGAAGCCACAGGGTGGGAGCTGGTGGCAGCTCTTTGTCACACCTTGCTGGAGCCAAGGTGGGAGCTGGCAGTGGGTTCAACTGGTGGCTCCTTGGTCCTGCTGAAACCAGTCCCAGCCCCAGGTGCTCACTGGGACCAGTGCAAATGCCTGGGTAACGTGTGCAGGAGGTGTCCACGTCCCCTCCTTGGTGACTGTTACCCTTCTCCCAGGTGAGAAGCAGTGGCTCTCTGCAGTGGCAGCTCTGGGGCACAGGCCTGACAGGCTGGGCCATGGGTGCTGCAGTGCCAGGGCTCTTGCACCACTGCAGCAGCACTGCAGCAGCTCTGCAGCAGCTCTGCAGCCTCCAGACAGCTGCCAGAAATAAAGGGGAGCAATTAAGAAGGAGCAAAACCTTTCTGCAGTGTACACAGGTGCTCCAAACCCCAGTGTCTCTGTCTAGCAGAGCTGCTCAGAGATGGGATCAGCAAAGCTGGACGGAGCAGAGCTGCCAGGGGAAGGGGCTGTGGCTTTGCAGGTTTATCTGTATTGAGTCTCGAGGGAAACACGATTTTTTTATCCACTTAAAGAAGTGCCTGCAGTGCCAGGTCAGTGCGCAGAGCCCTGCCTAAATCAGCTCCTGTGTGTTTGAAAGAGCTGAGCCAGATCCCAGCCTTCCCCTGCCCCTCTCTGCTGCCTGCAGAGGCTCCAGATGCAGTTACAGAGGGTCTGCAGTCCCCCTGCCCTGGCTCTGCCACCCCTCACACCAAAATATTCTCGTGCTTTGAACCACTGCCTACTGCTAAAGTGCACTGAGTGGAAGCCCAGAAGAAAAAGAGAGGCAGAAACCAGCCTTTGATGTCTTGGGAAAAGCTGTAGGAAGATTTTGCCTTAATTATTTCACCGTAATGGCATTTTGGACACTTTGCACACTGTCCTCTAATTTTGCACTGAGGTGTTTTTGTCCCTTTGCCCTGTGAGCAGTGTCAGAGGGGGGACAGAGTGGCTATAGTTTCACACCCCCTGGGCAGCAGCACTGCAGCATTCCTTGTGCTTGGAGCCTGGCAAACTCCAGGTACTGCCAGTTCCTCCATGTGTGACAGCACTTAAACACTTAAAGAACTCTCCTTTGTGCTCTCGTCTACTTTCCCAGTCAGGATTAAAAATGGTTGTAACCATCTAGGGGATTTTGAGGCAGCAGAATGCCTTGAGCAGGGGCTGATTTGAATCAGTGATATCCTGGGGTCTGTCCCTGCAGGCTCTGGGTGATGCTGGGCATCGTGAGCAGCTCTGCCTCCGTGGCTTTGGCTGCCTGAGCCGATCCAACAGCCCCACACAAACCCATCCCCAAACCCTGTGCCTGGTTTTGAACATTTCCTCCTCCCTCCTCACCCCAGCAGCACCTTTAGGAGCCACAGGAGGGACCTGGCCAAGCCCTGCAGGGGTGCCAGGGTGGATTCTGCAGTGCCGTGCTCTCTGTTAGTGAAAAGGGGTGGGGACCTGGCCTCTGCCTCCAGGTTTTTGGAGCCAGATCCCTGCTTTAATGACCTTCAGGACAGGAACAACCCCTGTGGTGGGCTGTGAAGAGGCTGGGAGCCTCCAGGCAGCCCCACACCACCTGGGCTCTGAGGGCAGGGAAGAGGAGGAGGAGCAGCTAGGGGAGGAGGGGGTCTGGTGCCACAGGGAGGAGCGGGGCTGAGGTCAAGGATAAACAAGGAGGGAGCCCTGGCTGGATGCTTCCCATCTTTGGGGGAAGAGGTTGGGTTGAAGAAGCAGCTCCAGGGCTCAGAAATGGGGCTGCCAACCCAGGGGTGTGGGGGATCTCTGTCCCAATCCCATCCTGCTGTCACAGATGCTTTCCCAGCACGTTCCCAGCTCCAGGAGATGTTGGTGCAGCTGATTTTCTTGCTCCTTCAGCCCCTGAAGCAGAGGTGCTGAGGGGCTGGGAATGGCTCTTGAGCTGCTGGCTCTGAGCCTGTGCAGCTTTTAATTTTTCTAAAGCCTTCTGAAAATACATGAGCAAGCAGTAAATCTGCTGGGACTCAAGACGAGCCCCCAAACCCCTGCTCACCACCACTGTTTCCCCCACACCAGCCCCACTATCTAACAGGAGCTTTTTTGTGTTTCTTGCAGTAACGTG
Organism: Monarcha castaneiventris obscurior; assembly: GCA_026261815.1. NCBI lineage: Eukaryota > Metazoa > Chordata > Aves > Passeriformes > Monarchidae > Monarcha > Monarcha castaneiventris. The sequence goes on along the minus strand of JAMPIT010000848.1, from coordinate 6,050,707 downwards.
GACACAGAGAAATTGTGTGGTAAGTCAGGGGATGTTCCTGCCCTGGAGAGCTTCCCCTCCCCAGGATGTGTGTGGTGGGGCTCTGTGTGTGCCTGACCTGGGCAGGGCTGGGTGCCACCGACAGTCCCTGTGCCTGAATCCCAGCACAGAGGTGCTTTTCCCAAGGGGACAAGGAAGGACTTTTCATTTCAGCCCAAGTGGGAGAATGATTCTGGAAAGGGAGGGAAATGCCCCCCCTGCAGTTTGTGGGGAGCAGGAGCAGGGCAGGCGGAGATGGAGGTGCTCAGGAGCCTGACCACGGTGTTCTCTCGTGCTCCAGATTATTTCTCAGCATACCTGGGGGAATACAGGAATGTGCTCTCCGCGCTGGAAACCCTCAACGCCGCCGTGCTGACAGCCATGGACAAAACCAAGCTGGTAAGGACGGGCCCAGGGGCGGGCAGCAGGGCAGGTGGGTGTGAAATCGGAGCCTTGGTGAGCACAGCTGCTTCTTAGTGTGAGATTTGGGGGGTCGGAGGCAGCAAACCCCTCAAATCAAGGGGGTGCATGTGTGGGCAGTGCTGCAGGCACACAGCCTGGAGGATGGGGAGCCAAGCCCGAGGAGGGGAAGGGTAAATCCAAAGCTTTTGTGCTCTGGAGACATCTCCCTCCTTGCAGGGCTCTGGCAGTGGCTGTTCCAGCAGCTCCTAGCAGGCTCCTGCCCACGGACACTTTCTGGGAGCATCCCTGAGAGGCTGTGTTGAGTTCTGAGCCAAAACAAAGCGTTTCCCACCCAGCAGCGTGGCTCAAAATGTGCACTGCAGTGTTGATCCTGCTCTGGAGGGACCCCAGCAGCCTGTGCTGAGCACAGCCCGTGCTCCCAGCGCTGAATCCCGGCTGCAGGAGAGGGGCAGGAGCCGCTGCGGTGCTCTGGGGAGCGCTGCAATTCCTCGTCTCCCAGCCAGGTGCAGAGCCCATCCCTGCGGGAACGCTCTCCCTCTCCCCGCAGCTTGTGCTGATGGGAAGCAGATTGGAGGCTGCTAATTAGGGCAGGCTCCGAGTCCCCGGCTGTGCTGGGCAGCGTCGGGATGAAGACAGTGGGGAAAGGGAGCAGCAGCCCCCTTTGCACCTGACGTGTGTTAAATGCTTTAGCTGTGTGCTTGGGCTGCTGCTGAGCCATGGGAAGACCCTTTCTTTGCCTTCGGTGCTTTGCTGGAAGCAGATGAGGGGCATCACCCATGTGAACACTGCTCTGACCTGTTGGTCAGAGAGGAAAAAGGGGGTCGGTCCCACACTCATCAAAGTGGTGTTTGTGCCTCTGCAGTGTCAGTCCCTCTCTGAGCTTTCCTCTGGCCAGAGCCAGCCCCAGCAGCGTCTCCCTGTATGTGTGGAAATTCCATGCCAGGAGAGGGACTCCCTTGAACATGCATTTTCTCATTGGTTCAGGTCCCCAGCCCCACTCACAGCTCTTAAATACAAGTCCAGAGGGAGAGGAGGAATCCTCCCCAGAGAGCTGTGCTTTATTTCAGCTCCTTTCTGGCCTGTTTTTGGGGGTAATGAATGTGTGTAGTCACGTATTTCTCCAAAGGACAGCACAGTCACTCTATTGGTGTGATGCATTCCTTCACTCCGTAGTTTCTGGTGCCACCGGTGTTCCCTGGAAAAGAGGAGCCTGTTTTTCCTGTTGAAACAAATTTTGATGGACTCATTTCTCCACCTGTTTGGACCTGCCCAGAGCCAGGGCAGTCCAGTGTTCCCAGCACTGCTCTCACCCAGGAGAGGTCTGTGCTGACCCGGTGCTCTGATCCCAGCCCCGATATGGATCCTGCTGGGAATCATCTCCCTGCACTCCCCTGCAGTGCTGGGCTCTGAGCTGGGGAGAAGGCAGCAGTGGGCAGGGCTCTTGCAGAGCTGTGGGATACCTGCCACTGCTGCCAGAGATGATAAATGCTGCATTCCTACCTGCTGGGACCTGAATATATTCCCACATATGTATTTCCAGAGTTGGACTCGGGTTTGAGTTATTATGGGATTAGTGGGCTGGATTTTAGCCAAAGCTCACACCTCTGTGAGCCAGGGCAGAGAACAGATTTCCCAAATTACACCTGCCCCTCAATTCTTTTGGTTCAAACACCTCTCTGAGGTCTGGGAGCCCCACTTTGGCAGAGAGAGCACCCTCATGGAAGAACCAGATGGATTTTCATCCCAGGGAGCTGCTTGTGCACTGAGAAACCTGGAAGAGCCCTGCTGAAGGATCTGCAGTGGCTGCCTGTTCTTCCCAGGCTGTATTTCTGAGGACTTTGCCTGACTCTGGAGCAGGCAGTGATGCCCAGGCTGGCTGGAAGAAGGAGAAGGAGGAGATCTCTGGCTTGAGCTGCATCTCACCCACAGCATCTCTTGGTTAGGGCATGATCCATCTCCAGTAGCTCCTCACTGCTGCAGCCACAGCATTGCTTAGCCCTGCATCCTCCAGGCACCCACAGCTGGAAATGTGAAAACGAGCAGGAAAACAGACAGAGAGCCCGGGCAGCTCCGTGGGGGATTGCACAGACCATGCCAGGGAGCTACAGCAAGGAGGGAAATAAGGAAACCAAAGCTCAGAGGGAATGTGCCGTGGGTGTATTTGGGAGCTGTGGTTTGAAGCAGTGCTGCCAAAAGCCTTTTTGGTATCGAATATTCCCAGCTCCCTGCTTGTCACTGCGGGCCAGGATACCTGGCATGGATCACTGGCCTGTCTCCCAGCTGTCTCCTGGCTGGCAGGCTCCTCGATCTGCTCCCATGCGCCTTGTCAGGATAAACCCTGGGATAAAGTGTGGAAAGTATGAGCTGGGTTTGTCCTGTGGGACTGCAGTTACTGCAGGAAGCTGTGTGTGTGTGAGCAGCAAACCTGCTCGTGGTTGTTTTTATGGATCCACAAGTCAGCAGGAGGAAACCAAACCATTAGGGGTTCCCATGCCTCCCTCCTTCCTCACTGGGCTGGTAGGATCACACTAAAGGAAATATGCCTTGTCAAGAAGAGAGGGTTTTCCCTCCAAATTCTGTCATTCCCACTTATTTGTAAAATAGAAGTTGATAGCTGTGCTGTAGTGTGCTGGTTACCCCTTCTTTTGTGGCTGAACTTCATTTCGGCGATATAATTGCATCAGGGTAGGAAGTGAGTGGTGGAAATACCTCAGAAAACAGTCTGATGTTTCTCACAGGGGGCCTCTATGCTAAAATCTTTCCATTTCCCAGTGAGCAAGCACTGCAAACCCTCACATAAATACCTCTCCAAGCCAGGCAGCCTTATTTATCCTTTGACAGGAATTATGTGGCCACCCCTTCCATTCTGTCCTGAGCTTAACTATCTTCATAAGAAACCAATAAAATCCCTCAAAAGCAGAATTATAGCAGCTCTTGGCAACTTGGTGCTTTTCATCTGGGTAAACAGAGCTGAAATACCAGTGCACCACCAGAATTCTTTGTCTCATGCTTGCTGAATTATTTCCTTTGTGACTCCCAGCCATGGGGCTTTGCCATGAGCAGAAAATGCTGTGCTTGGTGAGTTTATTGAACTCTGACAACAGAGGGTTTGACCTCTGTGCTACATCTGATGAGAGGATTTTGGTTTTTTGTCCCAAAACGAGGCATGCGAGGGGGGCCGGACTTTCAGTTCTTTCTCTGCCCTGGCATGAAATTTTCCGAGTTGATGCAGAAGGTGAAGCAGGGTTTGGAGCTCTCCTGAGGGACGGTTGTTTCCATCCCTGTCTGCAGCACGTTCCCCTGGGTGTGCTGTGTTTGATGAGGCAGGAGGCAGCTGGAAGTGCTGCCAGCTCCCCGTGGGATCCTCTGGAGCCCAGTCCCCTCCGAGCACAGCGTGCCCTGGGCTGCGAGTGGGGTTTTGGGGGCTGTCACCCCACGCTGGTGCCTGTGCCCGTGTGTTTGGGGTGTAGGGACTGCCCTGGGTGAGCTGTGGGGCTCGGAGCAGGCTGAATGCGGTGTCGGTGAGAGCAGCTCTGCTCCTGCCATAAAACTCCATCCGTGGAGGACGTGAGGCTTAGGCCATTTGGGGTGGAAGCTGAGAGGATGGGCAGTGCTGGGTTGGTGCTTTTCCCAGAGCCTGGCCCTGGGAAGGTCAGTGACGTGCTCGGGGAGAAGAACCCATCTCCCATGCAAGGGGAAGTGCCCGTGTGCCAAGGCTGTGGCAGGGCTGCAAGGACACCTCGGAGGTGGGAGCACACCTCATTCACCCCTCAGCTGCAGAGGCTGCTTGCTGGGGGAAGGGCCCTTGGTGTTGCCAGAGGGATGGCAGTGTTTGGGTTTGGGGCAGTGAAAAGGACTGTGCAGGGCTCTGTGGTGGGTGAATTGTACCTGCTGTGCCCCCCTGGGGACTCACCCACTCCGGCTGTGTCCTGGGGAGGCTGGAGTGTGTCTGGGTCCCCTTCAAGCAGGGAATGTGTGTCCGGGCTGGCAGGAGTTGGGCAGGCACAGAGAGGCAGTGCTGGCAGGGATTTTAGTGCCTGCACACCCTGGGATGAGGAGGGGAAGGGGTGGGCAGGGGTCCCCAGCCATGAACTCTCCATTCCTGGGGCTGTGGGCGAGGAAGGCTTTGTGGGGACAGGTGGAGTGCTTGGCTGGGAGATGCAGACATGGAACTCAGTGTCCTATGGCTGCTTCTTGGCAGTGTTGCTGCCATCCTCTTCCTGAAGCAGGAAAATGAGATTCATTTGCCAGCAGGGATGAAAAGCCCCGTGCCCCTGGTGCTGGGGGGAAGGCTGTGACCATCCTTTGCTGACTCCAGCATGAGCCCAGAGCTTGGAGGATGAGCATCCATCATCTTCCCTCTTCCCTCTTTCCTCTTCCCCTCCCTTCCCAGCTGTGCCCAGTCAGACACAGCTCCTGGACTGGGCTGGTGGCACAGAGCAACCAGAAAACCATGAGGGGCTCAGGACCCTCCCCACTGCCCCCCTTCTTTGACAGCAGCAGCGGGAGGGTTACAATGAAATCCTTCTGTGCAGAGCTTCTGGAATTCCAGATCCTCAGTGTGCTGGAGAGAAACGCAGCAGGAATTGGAAATATTTGACCCAAGTAGTGGGGTAGCATTGCTGGACATGATTTTGGACGTGGTTCATGGAGCCTGGGGGGTGAGGGCAGCCTGGCTCCGGGTGCTGCAGCCTTGGGGCCACACGAGGACACCGTGGGGAAGGCAGAGATGCTGCTCCAGTCTGTCTCCTCGTCTGGTCGAGGAAAGGGGTTGACCTCTCCTGCTGGATGCTCCTGGGGAACAGCTAACCCTCCTGCATCATGTGGACACTCCTTCCCCGACCTCCCACTGCTGGTCCTGTCTCTCTCAGTGCTCACGGGACCATCCTGTGGTTTCTGTGTCCCTTGAGGAGCTGGCACGGGGCTGGCCATGGGGACAGGAGTCTGCTGTGACAGCCGGGTTGTGCTCCCCAGCTGCTTCCTTTGCAACCTCTGATCCTTTTCTAATCATCCGAGCTGAGTCAGTTCAGCGAGGCAGCAGTAAAGCCAGGTGAGAAAATGCCTGCTCAGGGAGCTGAATCGGCTCCCTGAAGCACCAAACGACCTTTAGGCCAAAATTACAAGGAGCGAATGCAATTCCCTGGTTTTCAGCTCATCTTCCTTACCCAGTGCTGACCTGTTTCAGTGCCAGGATGAGAAATCACCTCCCGTGGTAAAGTGGCTGCAGCGCAGGTGCTGCGTGGACCTTCCCCTGCTCAGCTCCTTCCTCCCGCACTCCTGGTTCCCCTTGGGGGTCCTGCAGTGCTGACAACTGGAAAAGGGCCCTTCCTCATCCTGGCAGCTGCATTTCCAGTCGGAAAATGCAGCCTGGAGCATTGGAATTGACTAAATATACCCAGAGCAGACAGTCAGCGTGGCCTGGATGCCCAGCATGAGCCCCGATTGTTTTCCAGCCCGATGGGCCACACCCTTGTTAGATAGATGGTGGGCAGGAAATAACCGGGAGTGTCAGTGAGAAGCTCTTTGTTTCTTTTGGGGCACTTTAATTGACTTTGCACCCCTGCAGCGGCACAGGAGCCGCTCAGTCACCACTGCTGCAGCTGTGCCCAGAGCAGGGCAGTGTTTTGGAGTCACTACTCCTGTAGAGTGACAGAGTGGGATGGCTGCCACCTCTCTACTGGAATTTTGTGTGCACGTACTCGGCCCCGTGCTCCTGGTACTCGCCCTTTGTCATCCACGTGTGCTGGAAGGACGTGAGCGAGGCTGCCATGGAGCCCCCAGCCCAGGCTGCTGTGCCCCTCTTGGGGTTTGCCAGGACCTCAACGTGGACGCCTGCGCCTTGGAAAAGCAAGTTCAACTCCAAGCACATCCTCTCGGGAAAGCCAGGAAACATGGAGGAGCCGCCTGAGAGCACGATGTTCCCCAGCACGTGCCTCCTGGCGTGGTCAGGCACCGTCTGGAGGCTCTGCCCTGCCAGCTGGTGCAGCCCGGGGCAGCTGCGGTGCAGCAGCTCCGGCCGGAACAGCGGCTCCGGGCAGCAGAAGCGCTCCTTGCCCAGGGTTATCCAGTGCCCATCGGGGGTCTGGAATCTGGCTGGGTGATGGGACCCTCTCTCCCAGAGGTCTCGCTCGTAGTCCAAGGACACGTAGCAGCACTGCTCCTTCAGCCGGGTCAGCGCCTTCTTGGTCAGGGCCTGCAGCACCGAGGGCTCCCTGGGGCTCTCCAGCAGCAGCCGCTGCAGGTGCCTGGACAGCTGCTCCCCGGCCACCCCCAGGCAGCGGCTGCCCTTCCTCAGGGTGCGGCCCCCGCAGACAGAGGTGACGTGGGACATGGCTGCCCCGGCCTCCACAGCCAGCCCGGTGACTCTGCCGTGGGCACACAGCGACAGGAACCCGGTGTTGGCCACGTGCAGGGCGGGCACCCCGAAGCTCTCGAACAGCAGCTCGGCCGCCTTCTCCCTGTCGGCGGCGGGGCAGGACGGGGACTCAGCCAGGAGCACCGGGTGCTCCTCTGGGGGCACTTGGAGGCAGCAGCAGAAGAGGTGGCTCCACAGGGCTCTCATGGCGTCCCAGTCCTCAACGACGCCGTACTTGAGCGGGTAGGCCAGGGGTGCTGCCGGGCTCTCCGTGGCAGGGAGGGGCTGCTGGGCGCTGTGGGGATGCACCAGCACAGTCCTCAGCACGCACTGGGGCTGCTCCTGGCCTGCAAAGCCCCCCCGGGTGAAGTGGCTGCCGCTGTCTATGACCACTGCGGGCCTCAGCATGGCTGGTGCTCCGCAGGGATGCCGGGCACAGAGGAAGAGCCTGCAGTGGGACAAGAGGGGTCTCGTGAGGGCAAACCAGGCTCAGGTGGCTGCTCTGCAAAGGAGGCTGGCTCAGCCCCGCTGGAGGTCAGCAGTGTCTGCTCTGGAGGTGTCTGTGTACATCGCGGCCTTCCCTTCTGTCTCCTCACTCCCTGTCTCGCTGGGCATCCCTCCTTGGGTACCTTGTCTCCGTCCCCGGAGGTTTTCTGACAGCACAAGGACAGAACCTCAGGTGGTTTTAAGGAAGGGAGTGAAAACTGGACAGGAAAGTTGAGTGCTTGGACGAAATGGGCTGCGGCCAAAGGAGTGTGGCCAGCAGGTAAGAAGAGGTGATTCTCCCCATCTACTCTGCTCTTGTGAGATCCCACCTGGAGTACTGTGCACAGTTATGTTCCCCCAGCATAAGAAGGACATGGAACTGTTGGAGAAGGTCCAGGGGAGGCCACAAAGTTGCTGAGGGCACTGGGGCACCTCCCCTCTGAAGACAGGCTGAGAAACTTGGGGCTCTTGAAGCTGAAGAAGAGAAGGTTGTGTGGAGACCTCAGAGCACCTTCCCAGTGCGTGAAGGGGCCACAGGGAAAGCAACCCTTCCTCAGGAAATGTAGTGACAGGACAAGGGGGATGGGATCAAACTGAAAAAAGGAAAATTTGTGTTGGGTATTAGCAAGAAATTCCTCCCTGTGAGGGTGGGGAGGCCCTGGCACAGGGTGCCCAGAGAAGCTGTGGCTGCCCCTGGATCCCTGGAAGTGTCCAAGGCCCGGCTGGATGGGGCTTGGAATAGCCTGGGACAGTGGAAGGTGCCCCTGCCCGTGGCAGGGGATTGGAACTGGATGATCTCCAGGGTCCATTTCAATACCTTAACATCCTATGATTCTATGAATGCTGCTGCCAGCAGAGCCCATAGCACATGGAGAGGAGCCAAGAGGATCTGTGATCCCAGCTGGCAAAGAAAGGAAGGAGTTTGGGGTGCCTCTGTGTGTGTCCAGGCACTTCCCCAGCTCTCTGTGCCTCCCACACCTGCTCCTATGGCAGGTGTTCCTCTTGACCCAGTATTTGGGCACCCTCCAGGCCAGGTGACCTCTTCATTCTCTCCAGAGCTTCTGATGTGCCCCTCTGGACCCACCTTTACACCTCCCAGTGTAAGCACACATCAGAAATTGCTCAGGGAAGCTCTCATGGAAGCAGACAGGCCTGGTGCTGTCTCCCTGGGCAGAGAGGGCACGAATCCAGCCCCTGCCCAGACCTGCCAGCGGCGGGTGGGTCCCTGGAAGGAGCTGCCAGCACCTGGGGGCCACCACAGGCTCCCAGCCTTGTCCCAGAGCCCTGGAGCGAGCCAAGGTGTGAGTGGGGGGCACTAGGGATGCTGTGCCAGCCCTGGAGCCCTCCTGGAGCTGGGGGCTGTCCCTGAAGGTGCTCTTCACCTTGTGGCTTGTGTCCATCTGCCCTCCTCCACGGCTCCTGGAGCTGAGAGTGCTGGGGCCAGGGCTGGGAGAGCTGGGGCCAGGCTGTGGGTGCTGGGGCTGGAGTGCCCATGGAACCAAGCCTGCATTCCCCGTTGTGATCTCACAGGCAGCGCACCCCGAGGGTTCTTCTGCCCTCCAGCGTCACTTTTAGTGATAACTAAAAATCTGACTGAAATCCACCCCGTTTGGTTTACTTCAGGGACAACCCCTTTCCAGGTGTGGCCCTGCACAGAGCCAGAGGTGTCTGACAGATCCTCTCCCCTTTGCCCCAGAGGTACGAGACCTCCTCGAAGATGGAGCAGTTCCTGACCCGGTTCCTGCTGCGGGAAACCATGCACCAGCTGCAGTCCCTGCAGGCGTCCCTCGAGTGCGCTGTGGACACCGTGGAGGAGCAGGCGGGCCGGGAGAGGTAACGGGGAGGGACGTGCGGGTCCCCTGTCCCCAGCCCCACGCACTGTGAGGGGCATCCAGGAGTGGGATCTGCCCTTTCCAAGCCTGCAGTGGAGCTGACACCTCTAGGAATGGCTTCAACCCCTCCTTTTGCAATTTTTTTTTTTTTGAATTCCAGAAAGGAGATCAAGAAATCGGAGACTTCGGTTGGTCTGAGGTCAGGGAGGCGGTGTGGGCGCAGGGGACAGAAGAACATCTGCCTGTCCCCAACAGACCCCTATTCTGGGATGCTGACAACAGGTACCTGCTGTCCCTCGGGCTGTTTGTGCCCTGCTGGAGCCTGGAGGGGGTGTGGGACCAGCACAGAATCCCAGAATCAGGAAGGTGGGAAAAGATCTCCAAGATGGAGCCCAACCATTCCCCCAGCACTGCCAAGGCTGCCACTAACCCTTGTCCCCAAATGCCACTGGGCAGTGAGGGCTTCTCCAGAATGGAGCCTGGAGCATCTCACCCAGATGCCAGCTGGAGCTTCTGTGGGATGTTGTATCTCTTAGGCAGTGGGAAAAGTTTCAGTAGAAAAAAAAAATTTAGTTATTTTTATTAAATCAGGGGTTTAGAAGTGTTCATGGTTGTGAGGTGTTGAGCAAGCTTTTGCAATGACAAAACTGAGCTTTTTTTGGGTGACATCCCTGTGCCCTTTGCTGTGCAGGGGTTTGTGTCGAGGACAACAGCCAGTGGATGGCTCAGATCAACAGGCTCCAGCAGCTCATCAAGAAGCTGGAGTGCAAGGTGTGTGCCCAAGGGGGGTGGCTGGGACTGCCCCACACCTGGGCATGGCCAGAGCAGTGCTGAGACCCCCCCTGTGCCATCGGCCCCCCTCTTCAGTCCTGGCATCGTCACAGAGCTGCACCCATGTGCCTGCCCTGCAGTCTGCAGAGCCACCCTTCTCCCTCAGCTCTGGTGACCCTCTCCTGGCTTCCCCAGGGTGCTGACGAGACAGTCAGGCCCCACTGACCCCACAGGGAATGTCCCTGGAGCGGTGCCCACCTGTCCCCCGGGTTGCTGCCCCTCCTGCTGCTGAGCTCCCCCAGTAATGCTGGATTTTGCCCTGGTGTTTGACGCAGAGCCCACGCCTGGAGCCGCTGAAGGAGGAAGCCACGTGCAAAGGCCAGGATGCAGTAAGTCCCTGTCCCTGCCCTCGTGGTTTGCGGGTGACCCCTCACACACACGCTGCCCCTGTGCCCTGGCACTGGGGGAGCTCTGGCGTGGCCTGCTGATGGAGCAGGGGGGGGATTCAGGGCTGTGGGCCGGGTGTGGGACCACCCACGGGAAGAACGCAGCTCCCTCATGTCCCTGAGAGCCCCGGGCAGTGCCCACAGCCAGCCCAGAGGAAGGCAGCACTCTGCTTGTGAGTGCCCAAACCCGCCAGGAGTGCTCTGAGTGCCCACACACCCAGGCAGAGGGGTCCCCGAGCCCCTTGGTGCTGGGGGAAGCACACTGGGAGCTGCAGCAGCCCCAGAGCAGGACCCCCCCAGTGGGGGATGGAGCATCTCCTGTTGGTGTGGTCCTTGTGAAGACAACCTGCCCAGGGGGGAGGAAGCCACTCTGTGTCCCCGTTGTCCCCAGCACGCTGGTGCCAGACCCGCTGGGGTGCCACAGGAGGGCACAGCAGGGTGGGAGCAGGGAGGGCAGGAGGGCTCAGGCCAGCCCCTGATGCCGCGCTGTCCCTCGGCAGCACATCCTGGTGGCCAAAAGGCAGATCTCGGTGGCCACGAGCAGCATCGAGGAGTTCCGGCAGGCGTTCCGCTCCTACACCGAGGGCACGGCCGGCCACAGCAGCTGCCTGCAGTAAGTGGGGTGTTTTGGGGGGTGGCTCCCCCAGAAATGGGGGTTTTTACAGCCTTGGGGGACATAAGGGTTTGTGTGGAGTGTTCTGTGTGCTGGCCAGGGCAAGGGTGGGCTCGGACCTTGCAGCCAGGATGAGTGTCACGGCTGCAGCGGTGTCCCTGCGCTATCATCCCGTGTGCTGCAGGTATTCCCAGTAAGAACCAGTGCCTGGCAAGGAGAGGGGAAGGTTTATGCCAGCAGGAACGGCTGTGGCGTGTTCCTGTGAGCGAACGCACGAGCTCCTCCAGCACTGAAGGACTCGAAAGTGACGGAAGGGTGAAGGGCAGAGCTCCTGCAGGGCGTTCATTTGTGGGGAGTGCGCGGGAAGCTGTGGGGAGCGCCTGAAGCTGAGCCCGTGTGAGGCCAAGGCCGCCTCAGCGCTGCTGCTGCTGGGCCTGCAGGGCACGGCACTGCCAGCCTGGCCCTGAGGGGGCACAGGGCAGGGATAAAGCACTGCCAGCCTGGCCCTGAGGGGGCACAGGGCAGGGACAAAGCACTGCCAGCCTGTCCCTGAGGTGGCACAGTGCAGGGAACAGCACTGCCAGCCCGTCCCTGAGGTGGCACAGTGCAGGGAACAGCACTGCCAGCCTGGCCCTGAGGTGGCACAGTGCAGGGAACAGCACTGCCAGCCTGTCCCTGAGATGGCACAGTGCAGGGACACAGCACTGCCAGCCCGTTCCTGAGGTGGCACAGTGCAGGACATGGCACTGCCAGCCCGTCCCTGAGGTGGCACAGTGCAGGGATACAGCACTGCCAGCCTGTCCCCGAGGTGGCACAGTGCAGGGACATGGCACTGCCAGCCTGTCCCTGAGGTGGCACAGTGCAGGGATACAGCACTGCCAGCCTGTCCCTGAGGTGGCACAGTGCAGGGACACAGCACTGCCAGCCTGTCCCTGAGGTGGCACAGTGCAGGGATACAGCACTGCCAGCCTGTCCCTGAGGTGGCACAGTGCAGGGACACAGCACTGCCAGCCTGTCCCTGAGGTGGCACAGTGCAGGGATACAGCACTGCCAGCCTGTCCCTGAGGTGGCACAGTGCAGGGACACAGCACTGCCAGCCTGTCCCTGAGGTGGCACAGTGCAGGGATACAGCACTGCCAGCCTGTCCCTGAGGTGGCACAGTGCAGGGACACAGCACTGCCAGCCTGTCCCTGAGGTGGCACAGTGCAGGGATACAGCACTGCCAGCCTGTCCCTGAGGTGGCACAGTGCAGGGACACAGCACTGCCAGCCTGTCCCTGAGGTGGCACAGTGCAGGGATACAGCACTGCCAGCCTGTCCCTGAGGTGGCACAGTGCAGGGACATGGCACTGCCAGCCTGTCCCTGAGGTGGCACAGTGCAGGGACACAGCACTGCCAGCCTGTCCCTGAGGTGGCACAGTGCAGGGACATGGCACTGCCAGCCTGTCCCTGAGGTGGCACAGTGCAGGACAAAGCACTGCCAGCCTGGCCCTGAGGTGGCACAGTGCAGGGACACAGCACTGCCAGCCTGGCCCTGAGGTGGCACAGTGCTCCCGGGGCGCTGCTTCCCCTCTCCCGCAGGGCACTGGGGGCCGCTTGCAGCAGGCAGTGCTCGTGCTGCTCCCGTTTCAAGTGTCGCTTTTCAGCTCCTCACTCTGAGCAGCACAAATTCACATTTTCAGTGCAAACAAAAGGAAGATGCTCGCTGTGACACGTGCGGCGGGGAGAAGGGGAGGCTTTTTCTGTGGAATTGATGGGCTTTTTTGTCATCAGGGCTATTTGTGGAGCCAGCGGGGTGGCGTTGCCTGGGCTGGCTCTCCACGTGAGTGGAAAGCTGGAGCCGAGCCCGGGGAGACTCCGTGGGCCTGGCTCACTCCAGGGAATTTCAAAGCCCCTCGTGGGAGCAGGGAGCCCCAGGGCTGCTGGGTGACACGCTGTGCTGTCCCCGGGGCTTGGCCCCCTCCAGCAGCCCTTGGCAGCAGCTGGAGGAGAGGCTCATCCTCAGCTGGAATTGCTGCTGCAGCAGCTGAGCACAGCTGCTTCCCCCGGCCCTGCACTTGCACCCCCTCGCTGCCTCCCACCCACCTTTCCAGGGGCTGGGGGCAGCCCCAGCCTTTCCTGTGGCAGGAGGGAATGTGGGAAGCATCACGGGCAGAACAGCGTCGCTTTGGGGGCAGAGAGCTGTGTGTTTGTGCTGTGAGCTCAGCTCCTGCAGCTGTGCCTCAGTTTCCCCACCCCGTGTGAAGGGTGGCCGGTGCCACCCACCTCCTCCAAGGGGCTGGCAGGATGAGCTGTGCCCGTGCTAGGGATGAGTAAGAAATAATTAAACACAGGACGTGCTGGTTCCTGGGCAGCAGCAAAGACCCGTGTAAGAGCTCTGAAGCTCCTCTGCCACCTGGACACAGGCTCTGTGAAGGATTTGGGTTCGGGATCCCCTGGAGCTGTTCACAAACTGTGAATGCATCCAGACTGTGCCCTGGAAGCCTCGCGGTGAGGCCGATGTGCAGAGCAGTGAGCCTCTGTCCCAGGCTGCTGGGGCACACGTGGCCACGCCATGCCAGGGCCATGCCAGGCTCACACCAGGGCCGTGCCAGCCTGCCCAGCCCCTGCTCAGGGTCACTCTGTCTCCACAGTGTCTCTGCCTGCAAGCTGACGGACGAGGCCTGCTTCATCCTGTACGAGTTCTGGCAGGACGTGACCTCGTGGAGAAGGTGGGACAGTTTCTGTGTGTGGGGCCGGGTGCTGAGGGGCTCAAGGGGGTTGCCCACTGCTCCCCCTCCTTGCCCAGCCTGTCCCACTGCCCTGCCCTGTGTGCCCCGGGGCCATCTGCAGCTCAGATGAACGCCCCAATAAAGGATTTGGGGAGCAGGGCAGGAGCAGGGTCTGGTGCTGGGGGGGCAGAAGCTGCTCTGTCCTTATGTGGGCAGGGGCATCACATCCCCCTGACCCTACACCCTGTTTTACAGCCACTTGCAGTCCAGCTGCAGCAAGACTTTCCAGCAGTCCATCCTCAGCTTGCTGGAGTCCCCGGAGCTGCTGACCACCATGCTCTTCCCAGGTGAGGGTGCCTCAGTCCTGCTCTGGGCGTGCTGCAGAGGGCAGGAGCAGGGCAGGGACAGGCAGCGTGGCTCCCTCCGAGCAGAAAATTGCTTTGGAGTGACATAAATGAGGTTTTTCAAGCTGGGGTGAGACCCATTGTCCCCAGCAGGTTTGGCTGTGTGAGCTGGGGTCTGTCCCCTGCCCACGGGTGCTCTGCAGTGGGGACAGGCAGGAGCAGGGACACTTCCCAGGTAGCAGAGGAGCTGAGTCCTGCCCCAAATACACCTGGTGCCTCGTTTTGTTTTTCACCTGAGCCCTGAAGCCGCTCTGCAAAGCGCTGGTGCTGCTGGGTCAGTCCCAGGGGCTGCATGCAGGGCTCCAGCCCAGTGCTGGGCCAGGGGAGAGGCCAGCACAGGCCAGGAATGTGCACATTCCCATGGTCCCAGTACAAGTGTGACCACACGTGGGGAACTGGAAATGATATCAAGCCCCAGTTTGCTTTCAGGCATCACCTCAGGGTCTTGTAAAATAAAACACGGATTAATTTGGACTGAACCCTGCACTGCTGGTGCTGCTCCTGGTTTGCCAGCCCCACTTTCCACATTCCCAGTGCTCTCCTGCAGAAGTTGCCACAGCTCCAGGGGATCAATCACCCCTCTCCAGGCCATGCCATGGGTGGGGATGGGTGCTTCAGAGCCAGGGACCTGCAGGCTCAGGTTCCCCATCTCCCCCCCACCCCAAACCCCCATTCCCAGTTTAACACTGCCCTCACCTCCCTGCTTTCCCTCTCTTCCCAGCTTCCTGGTGGATCATGAACAACAACTGACCCGGGGCAGCTGTCTCCAGGACACCATCAGCATGCGGGAGGACGTGGAGCCCTGGGCACAGCCATCACTTTTGTCACCTCCCTGTCCCTCCTTCCCTCCTGTGGCCTGCGGGGGCTGCCTGCCCTCAGCCCTGCCAGTGTTCTGCTCCTTTGCTCTTTTCATGTTAATTTATTTATTTATCCTGCTCCTAAGACAGTGTCTGAGCTGCCTTTGGGGGGGCACTGGGCTGGTGCTGCATCCCAGGAGCCCTCAGTCCGTCTTGCACTCCAGCTCCTCTTCCTCCTGGCTCCCAGGCTCCCCAGGGTGCTGGGATGGGCAGGGGGACACGGCTCTGGCCAGCTGTGACATCCTGCCCAGGGAACCTGATACGGATTGTGAAGAGTGTTTTATAGGGAAAAAAAGATTTCATCAAGTATTTCTGGCAAGGTGTGTACCTGCTCATGCCCTGCCACGCTGGCAGCACGAGCTGTGGCTGTGAAACTGGCTTTGTGCCCATGGCTGTGCCTGTCCCCAGCACATCCCACTCCCAGGAGAGGCCAGAGTGGCTCCAGGCTCTGCTGCTCCCTCAATTCCCATAAACCAGCATTGGCATGGGGCAGTGCTGCCTGAAGCTGGAGCTGAGTTAATGGGGAGGAGTCTAAAGGAGGGGAGAAGGCTGGAGCAGAGCCCAGCTGCTCCATGGGTTGCACTGGAGCTTTCCTTGGTGCTGCTGCAGCAGCAGATCCTCTGCTAAGCCAGGGAAAAATGCACTGTCACAAGCAGTGTGGAGGGACTGCCATGGCTCAGGAGGGACCCTCCTGGCATGGAAACCATCATCCTCTGCCTGTCCCCAACACCAGTGGGCCACCACAGCTGCCTGCACCCCCAATCCTCACTCTCCTGGGCTCTGCTACCCCCCCCCAACTTCTTTTCCCACTCCCTGTGGGTGCTGTTCCACCAGAAATATTGTGTTTCTCCCCCAGTCCCTGGGTGCAGTCAGTAAAATCTGTGGCTGAAGGGGCAGTGGGTGCAGCTCCAGCCTGGGGACACCTCGCCCACCCTGTGCTGGGCAGGTCTGACAGGGTGTCACCCCTGGCTCCAGAGGGTGACACCACAGGAGGGGTTGCTGGGTTTTTGGGTGCTTGTTTTGCTCCAGCAGAAGCTTCCTGGGTTTGGGGTGCTGGGGGGGACGATCTGGCTGATGCCAGGAGCAACCTGCAGAGATGGGATCAGGGAAGCTCCTGGCTGGAGGAGGGGAGGAACAGCAGCTGCTGCTGCCAGCTCAGCTGGGCACTGCCAGACCCCAGGGCAGGGCAGGCTTGGGAACCAAACCACAACTGCCCCTCCCAGGGCTGGGGGAGCAGAGCCCATCCCTGTTCCCATGGGGATCCATGCTCCAAGCACCCAATTATTTACCCGATTATCGAACCCCACTGCTTTTCCTGGCCAAAGCCATGATTTGCTGTGATCACAGGGCAGCAGAAGTGGCTCCAGCCCCATGTTGGGGCAGCTGCTGGGCCCAGGGCCTCAATCCTGCCCCTAGGAGTGACATCCAAGGGATCCAGGGATGTGCTGGAGCCACAGCAGGACCGTGGGCCAGCAGTAAGGGACGAGCTGTGCCAGGGCACAACCAGGGGGTTACAGAGGGGCACCCGGGGCAGCCACAGAGGCAGAGCTGCAGCAGGCACTGGTTCGGGACTCCTGAGCTGCCTCCCCAGCCCCGTGTGGGGTTTACTCCTCAGTTTTGGGTTTCTTCACCAGCAGATTAATGTTTGCAGCAGCCTTGAGACCAAAATGCTCAGCTGAAGCCAAGGTGTGTGCAGAGGGCATCCCCGGGGGCACAGGGCCAGCAGGGGCAGCCAGCTGTGACAGCAGCTGCAGACCCTGCAGGCTGCTCTGTGCTCACATTAAAAAAATCACTTAAAAAAAGCTCAGAAAACAACACATTGAACTATAAACTCAAACAACAACTCAACATCACTGAGGATAGGGCTGAACTCCAGCTCTGCCAGCACTGCTCCCAGGCTTTGCCCACAGGGGAGGCAATTTTTGTCCCTAAAAGTCCCCTGGCCAAGGCCAAGGCCACGGTGTGGCAGCGTTCCCCAAAAACCTCTGAGCACTGCTGAAAACCTCTGCCCCTCCCCAGAGAGAAGGGGTAGCTGGAGGATG
The DNA here is from genome assembly GCA_026261815.1 of Monarcha castaneiventris obscurior. Classification (NCBI taxonomy): domain Eukaryota; kingdom Metazoa; phylum Chordata; class Aves; order Passeriformes; family Monarchidae; genus Monarcha; species Monarcha castaneiventris. The sequence goes on along the minus strand of JAMPIT010000848.1, from coordinate 6,033,750 downwards.
AATATAGTCTTTTTATTGACTACTTTTGAGTAGAACAAACTAAATACATCTGTAACAGTTTGGGTTCCTTTATACAGGACATTAAATAAGTTATGCACAGGAATGAAGTAACAAATTTCTATTACAGAATTAAATGTCAAAAAAAAAATAGAAACCTCAACCCAATGTCTTCCCACACCCCAAGTTCACATTTATCATTCCATGTTTTAAAAAAAAAACAAAACCAACAACAACAACAAAAAAAAGCAATTATTCTAATCATGACTGTTAGTATTTCATTCATTTACACCGGGGTTAATTTTAATACACAGCCATCAACGTCGCATGAGAATTATGGAAGACAATCTATTTACAAGCAATTCCTTCCAGCCCTGCCCTGCTCTCCCTTCCCACCCCACCTTGGCACTGTCACCACGGACCCACAGCACGAGGAGGGGCTGCAGGTGAGGAGGGGACGTCACAACCACGTGGGATTGACCTGAGGCTGCTCCCAATGTGTCCCTGTCCCCTTAGGGCAGGAAATCCCTTCCTGACTGCCCTGGGGTGAACACCCCTAGGATGGGCTGCTGCAGCCACCCCCACTGGGAGCTGCCTCAATCCCAGTGCCTGTGCTGGGCTCCAGCACCGATTCCTGGGGACACAGGGGACACATCCCCAGGGCCACTGGAGCTGTCTGCAACAGCAGACACCTCGTGGCTTTTTAATAAAACCTTGCATACAGGGAATAACCAGCTCTATCCCACAAGAGCAGCTTCCCAAGGAGCTTTCCCAAGGGATCAGGGCTGGAGCAGCAGGTCCCCCGCTCACCCCCAGCAGCGCCAAGACAACTCGTTACAGCTCCATTATTCGCCTCCAATTGAAAAAGTGATCAAAAATAATTTGGGAATTACTCGCCTCATTGGGCTCCAGCCCAGCAGTCGCACACGCAGTCAGGGAAACACGGCTCTGCTGAAGAGATGGATTTCCAGAGCCCCTGTGTGTGGCTGTGGGAACTGGGAGCGGCTCCTGGAGGGCACATCCCGCCCATCCCATGGGCTGTGCCACTGCTGCCCTCTGTGACACTGTGACACAGCCCTGCCTCAGGGCTGTGCTGATCACAGCCTGCACTGCCCCGAGTCCCTGCAGCCCCTCCTTCCACACCACGGCACGGACTCTGCTGCGGACACATCTCCCCAGGCTGTGCCTGCATCCCCACGGAACCTCGTTCTGAGCCAGTGTCTTTGGGACAGCCTCTGAAGGTGGATGCACATCCCTGGGCATCTCTGGATGCAGCACTGCAGGAACCCCCTGGGGCCGGGGGTAAGAATCTACCCAGGACACCCAGTGCTGCCTTTCTTTTACCGCTTTGTTTGTGTGTGGAGAGCACTGGCTGTAAATAACCCCTCGCACCAGTGAGGATCCCTGGGCTCAAAAACAACAGCAGGAACTCCCAAACCAGCAGCTTCCAGGCAGTGAAAAAAACCAAACGCTTTCTGCACAGCAAAACAACAGCCCCCAGGTGGAAAGGGGCACCTGCACCCAGGCCAGCTCTGCTCTGCACGTGCTCCCCCCGCACAGGCCCCACCCAGGAAACACCAACTGTCTCACCGCAGACAGGGATGAAATCCAGGCCATCCAGCAGTACCTCCCTGCCACTGCCACTTGTCTTAGAGCAGACAAATCCTCTCCTCCCTCTCTGCAACCCTCAGCTGCCAGCCTGGAGGCAGGAGAAGTGGGCTCAGCTTTTGCCATTGCACAGAGGATGAGATGCTCCCGCTGGGAAATTGGCTCTGGTCTGTTCACAGCAACAGCCAGCTGGGCACAGCCACCTGAGGCACAGCTGTCTGGGAGTAAGGAAAAAACAACTGACGTTATGGAGGAAAGGTGGCTGAAGGAGGCAGGGGTGACTCTGACACCTTGGGGAGCGAGCCTGAGCATGCCACAAGGACAGGGTTCCCTGCTTGGGCACCACACTCTCAGCATCTCCAGCATGTGCCAGTGCTCTCCCCCAAATCCAGGTCCCCTGAGGGGGTGCCCAGTGTCCCCCAGGCCCTGACGACGCTCTGGTGTCCCCCTGAGAGGAGCAGAGAGATGCTGCAGGCGAGGCTCACCCCAGTTCATGAGCCACAAAGGAAAAGGCAGGACGAGAGGGCAGAGCCAGAGTGTCGGCGCTCCGAGGAGGCAGCACGACTGTGACGACTATGTCAAGTGATAACAGTTGCTGTGGGGCATTTTTCAGCTTAAAAAAACCCAGGGAACTCATCCAGGGGAGTGAAGCAAACCCTCTCTCCTAGAGTCCATTCGTGTCTATGGCTGTCACGGATGCCGGGGTGGAGGAGCGCGAGGTGGTCGCCGAGGTCTTCTCGAGGGCCGGGCTGGGGATGCCATCGAGGCTCTTGGCTGCCGCTGCCACCCGGCCCGTGGGCAGGGCCAGGGGCTTGCTCTGGCCGTGCAGGCCTTGCCCACAGATGCGGTGGTGCCTCTCCCAGTCCTTGTGCTGGCAGAAGGAGCCGCAGTACCGGGCGATGTTGCAGCCGCTGCACGTCTCGCTGGCCTTGCGGCCGCAGTTCCAGCAGCTCTGCAAGACCAAAGACACCGTGCTTGAAAGGGGTTTAGGTTCCCTAAGGGCAGCAGGATGGTGCTGACTCAGCTCTGGAGGGGACTGTTCATCCCCTCAGGCCCAGATATGGGAATATTAAAATGAGCAATCCATTAATTCCTGCTATTTCCCAGCTCTTTGCCAACGCTTCTAACCCCCACTGCTCTTTGCCCACAGCCGCTGTCACACTGCTCCAGGCACATCCTCTCCCCTAGACCCACCCGAATGCAGAGAGGAAACAGCAGGCACGGACTGAAAAACGCGCTGCAGATGCTGCTATTGGGCCTTTTTATTTCCTGTTTTAAGCAGCTCTATTTTGGTCTCGCTCCCAGCCAAGCGCTCTCCACGGGGATCACGGCGCGCTGCACAGGCACCATTTGCTCCGCACCCTGCCTCGCTGCACAAGAGGTTGGAGCAGGCCAATTTGGAAAGGCAAATGCTCATTTGAAAGCCTCCCAGCCAGGTGGAAGCACTGCCAGAGGCCGAGCTTCAATCTGGAAGCGGAGCAAAGCCCCTCTGGCCGCGGGGAGAGGTGTCAGCTGGTGGCTCCTGGCGTGCCACCGCTTCCCTCGGAGTGCGGGGCAAGGGGCCAGCGCCGCAGCGGCGGCCGCAGCTGCTCCGGGGAGGGGAAGGGCGACGGAGCAGCTTCCCTGCAGCTGGAGCAGGGCGTAGCAAACACACACTGGGGAGGGCGAGCTCAGCTGTGGGAATGAGGCCTCTGTCAGAGCTGGCCTTTGTGGGGACATCGCTGCTGCGGCCGCCGGCAAAGAGCTGCGGGAGCGGGGTGGTGGGAGATGCTGGGCTGTACCAGGCAGCCCTGCTGTGGGGAAGGGCTGTGAGATTCCCACTGCCAGGCTCAGCACTGGAGCCACCGGCTCACGGTGATGGTTTATGGGCTGGCAGCAAAGCACCCAACTGGTTCACTTTGGAGTGAGCTGCTCCAGAGCCTGTGTGTCCCCAAGGCTCCTCTCCACCTTCCAGGAGAAGCAGGACTTGCGACCAAAAAGCCCCTACCAAAGGCTGTGGTAGTTCTTGGAAAACTGGGTCACTGCTTCACAGCTGTTTACACTTCAAGTGTTTTTCAACTGTGTTGCAAATGTTACAAGACGTGCCAGAACACAGGACAGCTTTTAGACAAGGGCTCTGGGGCTTGCACAGAGGGTGCTCAGCAGCTCCCGAGGTCCCAGAGTGCTCCTCAGCACAGCTGCAGGAGGACACTCCTCTGCTATTCCCCTATGGAGAAATCACTACTTGCCTCATTCCTTCCATGGCTTCCTGAGCAGTTCCACCCACTCCCATCATGTGTTTATCGACTGGTGTGTTCAACCCTCAGCAATTTAATTGGGAATTACAGTATGGACATCATTCTCTGGAATGACACCTAATTATTCCATGGTTCTGGCCATGCTTCCTGAGCCCCAGTTGAGCTGAAACTCACCAGCAGGAGGGGATGGACCTGCTGCCCCCACATCCCAGCAGACATGAACAGCACGGTCCCATCAGATTTCTGCTCAGCAGACACAAACCCTCTGCTCTTGCACGTGTAGAGAAATTAAAACAGAGAGCAAAGCCCACATGGATGGGATGTGGTAGTGCAGGAATGAACCATGTGATTCCCCTTGCCCAAAGTCTCAAAAGCTTTACCAAGTGAACTTCCTGTTAAGCAACAGGGAAGGTAACTGATGATTGAAGAGTAGAAAGAGATTCTCTGAGACACCCATTCAGCACCTGTCGCTGGCTATGACAAACCAAGAGCCATCCCTTCTTTTCCAATGTGCAAGTGTGGTACAGACCACCAGGAATGTGCAAGAGCTTCTCCTGCAGCCCAGCTTCTGCCCTGCCCTATTTTCAAGCCCACAAACAGCAATTCCTTTTCTGCAAAGATCAAGCACCCTGCCATAATTTCTGAGCTAAACTGCTGCATGAACCAGCATCCTTTTCTTTTTGCTTCTACACCTCTTGCAATCCCACGGAATCCCTGGTCATTGCACTGGGGGCAGCTCAGGGTGCCCAGTGGTTGCACACACACGTGTCCACAGACATTGTTTATCCTGACACCCTGCCAGCAAAACCTAAAAAGGATTTTTTATGATATCGGTGCATTGCTTTAGTAATTGGTTGGAGAGAAACTTCTAAAAGGAAAAGGTGTTGAAGACTGGATGGAGTTTGGAGCACCCTGATCTAGTGAAAAGTGTCCCTACCCATGGCAGGGGCTTAGAATGAGGTATCTTTGAGGTCTCTTCCAACCCGACCCCATTGTGTGATCTAGGGTTCTATGAAAAGGGGTGGGGGACCTGCAGCCTTGACCCAGAGACTCTGTGAGCCCTGGAAAGCCCTTTCCCAGGCTGTCCCCTGGCACCTCACCTCGGTGGACTCCTCCTGCTCGTTTATGACGAGGAAGGCATCCTCAGTGGCCTGGCGCTTGGCGTCGGCGATGGTCTGCTCCATGCGCGCCCGCTCCGACGCGATCATCTCAAACGCCTTCTGCTCCGCCTCGGCCACCGCCTTCTGCACCTCCGACATGGCCTGGCGCTTCACCTCGTTCACAGCTTCTTCTGGAAGGAAAGAGCAGCCTCACCCACCCGTCCTGGGAGCGGGGGGAGCCTCCCAGAGAAACGCAGCTGCAGCAGCGCGTTCCCAGCACCAGCATCCCGACCGCTCCCGGGAGCAGCGAGGCCGGGCTCAGTCCCACGGGATCCCCCTGGTATCACCGAGGAGCAGAGCCCCTTGGAAAAGGCAGGGTGGGGATGTTGGCAGCCAGATGTGCACATCCAAGGGCGTTCCTGCAGCTGGGCTCCTGCTGCTCCTGCACAGCAAATCCGCAGCATCTGTGTTTACCCCGAGCGATGCGGCAGGAGCCCCGGCCGGGGTCACCGCAAACACTCACCGGCTTTCTTCCAAATCTCCTCCGTGACGTAGCCCGTTCCTGACCTGCTGCTGAACTCTCGCAGGGAATCTGCTGGAAAAAGGGACACAGGGAAAGGTTGGCAAAGCCTCATCCCACCCAACTGCCGCTCACGTGCCCAGTGGTACCTCAGGACATCACGGGGCAGGGAAGGATTGACCAGCTAAAACTCAAAGCAGAGGATCCCTACGGTTAAAGCCATTCCTCAAACACTCAGATGATAAATTACAACATTCAATTAGCACCTTGCATAATTTATGACATGGTATAACCTATCTCCTGGTACTCTAAAGCAACAGGCAATGCTTATAAATGTATGTTATCCAACTTCTGCACTGTCCAGAGGCTGTGAGCACCAATCTATAGACCAGCAGCTTACATTAAAGCACAGCACTTCCCAATCCCAGGGCAATTCAAAGGCTCTAACAGAACAAACAGTCCTCCAGACACCTGGAGATGCTGCTTGATGCTTAACTGCACCTTCTCACAGGAGCAACAGAGATAAAAATTATCCCTAGGTCCCACAAGGGGAGAAAGCAAGTGTTCCAAAGTTACACAAAACTTTTTAATTATATCACCTCTAACAACATGGGTCTGGAAGGGTATTAGTCATGATTTACTAAATATAGAAGGGCTAAAAGCTGGCTGTGCCCCCCAGACCATCACACACACACACCCACTGCTCCTCAGGCTTTGTGCCAACTGCAGCCAGGGGCACTTCGATTCCTTGCAAGAGGATTCCCTCTATATTTTGTGTACAAACAAGTAGAATATACATCAAATTGACATTTATTCTTGCTAGAAGAAATCCATTTTTATTACTGAATAATCGGAGGGGTTTTTTTCCCCAGAACTTGATTTGCAGTGGATTTCTTTGGATGGAAATCAGAATTGCATTTAAATAAATCAGCATTTTAGACTTGTTTTTTGTACAGGGTCAAACCCCTGCATCCTGGAGGGGGAAACTATAGCCAGCTTTGATAAAGTTGACTCATGACACAAAAAAACAGAATTAGTAACACAGGTAGCTATCACACTTAAAAAAGCCTTTGGTATTTTTAGAATAAATAGACCTTGACATTTAAAATCCTTCAGGCAAAAGGGACTGGAAGGGGGAGAGTGATGGAGACAAACACCTCTCTCCAGCCTTTTCACCCCTGGGTTTACCAACTTTGGCCAGCAGCGACAAGGAAGAGACTCTTCCATCATGAGCAAAGGTGCCTTTAGACATTGCCAACAGCTGCTTCCAGGAGCTTCCCTGTGTTGCCTCTCTTCAAAGCCTTGAGAAAAATACTTAAGCAGTGCATAACCAAACTTATCCCACAACTGGTGATGGCATGATGAATTTTGTCTTTTCTTTTATACCCCTGTTACACCTTTTTGCAACTTCTGTATTCTTGGTGCTTTTTTGCCTACATTCTTGGACTTGTTTGTTAAGCTAAGAGACTAAACATTTTAGAGGCTTCGTAGTTTGGGTGCCAGGGTGCCCAGAGCCCAAGGTCCTCTCCAGAACACATTTTGTAAACTAAGGTAGAACCATCCAGGGGAAGGTTCCTTGGGAGGGGGGGCTCATTTGAGCCTCTCATTGGGGAATATTTGATAGATATGCTAATTAGTAAGGCCTAGAATGTAAGACCAGATCTAGAAGAGGGGGACTTTGCAGTGGGGATGGGGGGGTGCACAGAGGTGTGTTCGACCTGTTCGTGGTGCACCTAAGGATCCTCACAATAAATACCAAGGTAAAACCCTTTTTTCCCCTTCTAACCGTGTTCGCCTCTTGATTTTTAAGACCAGGAAAGGCATCACTGGCATAAACAAACCCTCCCTGTGTGCCTGCTGGAGCTGTGGCAGCAGCCCCCTGCTCACCGCTGCCCAGGGAGTCGGCGCTGGCGGGGCTGTGCTGGCGGCTCAGCAGCTCCGTGCCCGCTTTGCGCGGCTCGGCCGCCTCGGAGCAGCGCCGCTTCCAGTAGTTGAGCTCCTCCCTGTCGGCCTCCTGGCAGCGCCGCAGCACCGCCATGGAGCGCCGCGTCTTCTCCACCATCTCCATGATGCAGTTCAGCGCCTGCGAGGGGGAAAAGCGTTCTCGGTCATCCCGGATTTCGCCGTGCAGCGACCGTCCCAGGCGGATGAGACAAGAGCGAGGCGATTTCCTTGGATTTTGGGATGGTGCCGTGCCCAAGGATACAGCACCAGGTGGGGTGGCACACAAGAGGTGGCTGAACACCTCCAGGCCATGCCATGCTACTGAAAGCGGAGAGGAAAACCCCCACCACTTTCCTACGGGATTAGGGCTGGTTATGATCCTGGTGCCAGCGCTCCACAGTCACAGCCTCACTCCAAATATTCAGCTACAGGGCCTTTGCTCCACTCAAACCCCATCCCCTCCAAAAACCCATTAGCTTTAGACCATGAGGTCCCTCTGCATTTATGATCAAAGCTGAATTTTAATCCTATCTCTTGGAGAGAAACAGCAGTGAAGTGCCTGGAGGAGCTGCCTTGCTTAGAAGGAAAAAGCTCAGCATAAAATCTGCCAGTAGCACCAGGTCTGGCTGTTGGTGCCTTTTTTGGTCCATAAAAGGCTGGCACCTCAGGAAAACAAATCTTAAAACACAGTAATGATAGGTTTACTCATTTTCTAAGTGCATATCCTGACTGCACTCAGCACATCTGTGCACTTGTGCTGGCCAGGGCTGCAGCAGAAATGACCCCCGTGGGGATAAAGCTGGGTTGGGTTGCTCAGCCAGCCACGGCAGCACCTGGCCACGTGCTCTGCAGGAGAAGCTCCCCAGCTCCAGACACTTCATCCACACTGATTTTAATTCCCACTGGCCATGGGCAGAGGAAACCTGCCAGGAAAGCTCTACAGCTCCTCTCAGCCCTCCCCACCATCCCCCTGCTTGTTCCTCCACCAGCCACCAGGAGAGCCTGGATATGGTACCAACAACGAGGAAATCACCAACTGCAGCAGGTGGAACACTGGGCTGCTGCTTCCCACAGCCCCTGCCATTCCTTACGTGATCAAGATGCTTCCACTCATCTGCCCACTCCCTCTCTGTTAGGCGGTGATCCACCAGCTCGTCCTGGTAGCCTCCATTCAATCCTGCAACAAGCCACAGAGGGATTAGATGGACCAATGGAGAGAGAAGCGGCCCCAAAGCAAGAATAAAGAGCTCTATTTCCAGCTCCACATAGCTGGGATTTTAAAACACATCTCAAGGTGGCAGCTCTACAGGGGCAATTCCACGCTGGTGCTTTTTTATCCCTGTCTGCTTCACTGTCTGGGAAGTGCTACAATCCACTTGTGGCTCCAGCTCTGACCTGCTTGTGGAGCTGGTTCTCCTGTTATAAACTCCCAGCAGCTCAGAGCCTGTGATTCATGCTGTCCTGCTGGAAACACATCATGCACCTCCCACACATCCCGTGGAGAAACAGGGCAGGGGGTCAGTCTTTGCTCTCCTGCTTTGGAGATCTTGGAAAAGTTAATTTCTATCTCCCTGCCTTCTCTTCCTGCTTGCTGGGTTGGTTACACTCAACTCACACATCAAGTCCTTCCTCCTCATCTTCAGTGACTCCAGCCTTCAAACAGGGAAATACAAACTCTCAATCTTCCTGTTTGTCACTTCCTACGGGGAGTTGTTTCCTCTGAACTCCCTGCTAAGACTCTGCTGTGAGGACATGCCCAGCATCCCACATTACTTGGCCACTCGTACCCAGAGGAGACCAACACCAAAGCTCAACCCTCCAGGCTTTCTCACCAAGCCCGCTGTGCCTGTCCCGGATGTCTCTGTGCTCCAGCATCTTGCTGGGGTCCCTGTAGAGGTGGGAGGTGGCAATATCTTCCAAGGTGTAGTGCTGGAGGGGCGGTGGGGTGGGGTGGAACTGCCCACTGGGGTTCATCAGGGGGATGGTGAGGGCTGGGCTGTGCCGGGGCGCCGGGCTGATGGTGCAAACCCTCTTGGCCGGAGGCTCTGTCGGCAGCGGCTCCCTCTCAAAGCTGCTGTCTTCCCTCCTGCAATCACACCAGCACAGGCAGGCATTCCTTAGCATCCCATAAACGTCCTCAAAGATGCAGATTTGGAATCAGCAGCAATGATTTTACCAGGGGGGTAAATGCAGAGAGCTCAAACAAACGCGCTGAATTTTGCGAGGCGATGCGCAAACTGACCCCGTCAAAGAAAAGGGTTCAGGATGCCCGAGTGTTGTGATTCATCTCTCTGAGCATGACCAAATTAAAATTTCACAGTTTTTATAAATTTGAGGCATGCTCCACATAATTGCATAACAACTTTTATCTTGGAATAAAACGTGGTGAAAATGAAACGCATCCTTCCCAGCCCTGCCAATGCCTCCGTTCATTGCCTTGGAGGTGGGAAACTGCTCAGCTCTCTGGCTCAGGCTTTTCAGTGCAAACCAAAAGTTCCTCTGGGACAGAACCTGCCTGAAAGAGGAACCCAACCTGAATTCACAGTGCAGCAGGAACAGACATTGGGAGTCTTAAAACAGCCAGAACAGTTGTTGGGAGCAGTAAGATCCTGGATGCTGCTTAAAGCTTTGTCAGCAGCAAAGACAAAACAAAAGTCACGACTTCAACAACTGAGCAGAGTGACAAAAGCTGGTTTTCACCTGTCTGGACTGTGCCTCTTGCCATTGCCATTGACCTCGATGAGCAGCTCGGAGGAGTCAGCGGGAGACGTGGTGTTGGTGTTGAGCAGGATGTGCTCGTGCTGTGCCAGGTACTGGGAGGGCGTTTGCTTGGCAGCGCGGGCACAGTGCAGCAGCTCCCGCTGCAGCAGTGGGAGGTTGGCCTGGGAAACAAGCACAGGGCTGGATTACAGCAGGGCAGGGGTTTCCAGCTGTTCCAAAAGGCTTGGTCTTCATTAATACCCCAGAGAAATAACACCTGTGGCCCATGACCCCCACTTAGGATCCTCCTGCTCTTGGTGTCTGCACTGTCAGATTTACCTGTATTTTCCCAGGAGCATGATGTTGGTGGACCCCAAATTCAAGTGTTACAGGAAGCACTGTGTGCTTCCAGCATCTAGTTACCCAGAGAAATTGTGGAATCCCCATCCCTGGAAGTGCTCAAGGCCAGGTTGGACAGGGCTTGGAACAACCTGGTCTAGTGGAAGGTGTCTGTTCCCATGGAATGAGATGAGCTTTAAGGTCCCTTCCAACCCAAACCATTCTGCGATTCTGTGATTTAACCATCCCAGACAGACTCTGTGTGCCAGCACTTCAAACATTCTAGATCTGAACATTTGCAAATAAGATTATAGGCTCAGAAGCTGCCACATGGAGCTTGGTTTGCCTCCTTTATCTCCAGCACACAAGCAGACATGTGGCACACGGCACAACGTCAGCCAGTCCCACACGGCCACCGCTACGCTCTCCGCAGTCTGTCTTGGACTCCAGCAGAATTGCTGTGGTGCTTGCAAGGAGAGCTTTCCCAGCAATGTCACACTGCCAAGAGGCACGGGCAGGCACACGGAGCATCAGCAAGCCCCAGCAGCTCCCTGTCACCTTCAGGAAGGGGATCACAAACGGCCGGAGGGGGAAGTTGGTCGCCTCTTGCAGCTTGCAGTGAAATTCCTCGATTGTCACCGTTGAGTTCTGAGAAAAGAAATTAAGAAATGGAATGGCAATTTGTTCTTATTTTTAGACATGTGGGAAATGGCTCCAAACGAACAGAACTGGGAGGGAGACAGCATCTGCCACTCCAGGACTGACAGTGTTTGCATTGGATCCTGCTGAATGCAGCCAGGAAGGCTCAGGCCAGCAGGGTAGGAATGCTGCACTAGGAGAGGGGTGGGAACTGCCTGGCCCAGCACCCTCCCAGCTCCAGGGTGGGAGGCAGAGGCTGACTCCAGGGCAGCAGGACCCAGCTGGCATCTACTGCATGCTGGGACAGGCTGTGGAGAGTCAGACTCCAATTCCAGCTGCTCAGAACTGCACACCTTCCTCTCCTTCCCCCTTTCAGTTCTCCTCATCTAACCTATCCATGGAGTCTCATCAGCCTTCTGCTCACCATGGTCCTCTCCTGGTCCAGCCCTGCATCCCCCAGGGCTGCTCAGGCTGGGGAACCCTAGCACAGGCAGCATTTAATGACCTGCACATACAAAACTCATCCCTTGCAGCAATTACCACAACCTGGGCTGAGAACGACAGCCAGAGGGACCTGGACAACTTCTCATTCTCTCCCCAAAAGGGTAAGCTAAGGCACTACCCTACACCCATGGAATCAAATACGCTACAGAAATGCAGCAGCAGCATTTTGCATTGAGTGCTTGAGCCCTGGGAGTGATCCTGAGGACATGGACAGACTCAGCTTTGCTGCCAGCCTTGGATGCAGAAATGCTCCAGGCTGCTGCAGTCTAGCTCCCTTCAGTGCCTGTTGAGCCTCAAAAGAAATGTGCCAAAAAGCAGAGATCAGTGCAGGAGCCCCACTGGGTGCCCCACGGGACCACAGCTGGCCAGGGCTCCAGGGACTCAGTCCAAAGTCACACAATGGTTTGGGTTGGAAGCTTCCTTAAAGATCATCTCATGCCACCCCCTTCATGGGCAGGGACACCTTCCACTGTCCCAGGGTGCTCCAAGCCCCGTCCAACCTGGCCTTGGACACTGCCAGGGATCCAGGGGCAGCCACAGCTTCTCTGGGCAATCTGTGCCAGGGCCTCCACACCCTCATGGGGAAGAATTTCTTCCTAATATGCAATCTGAACCTCCTCTTTTTCAGTTTAAAGCCATTCCCTCTTGTCCTGTCACTCCATGCCTTTGAAAAGCATGTGGAGTATCATGTCTAATGCACTGGATAGCATCTCTCCCAGTTATTCTGTGTAACTGCTAACACTGGATACAATTCTGCAGCAAGCCCCGTTCATTTGGGTTTGAAGGGTGTTCTCATGGCAGGGGTTAGGAAGGAGATGATCTTTAAGGTCCCTTCCAAACCAAACCATTCTGTGATTCTATGATTTACAGAAAAGCTTTGTCCAATTCCTTCGAGGTTTCTCTAAGTTTAGCTGCACACAAACTCGTGCCTAAGCCACTGGACCAACAGCTTTTTGAAACACAGCAAAGGCAAGAAAAAAGTCATTGAGTTTCCCAGGAAGCACAAACATAACAGAACCTTGCTCAGCCACCAGCTCTGCTCGCAAAGACACAGACAGACAACGCTGTGTGTCAGGACCTGGGAAAAGCCAGGCAGGCCGAGATGGTGCAGGACTTACCACCAGTGCCAGGACGAGGGTCCGGACCTTCTCCCCGATCTCCGGTGAAATGTCATTCCCAAACTGCTGCAGGGTGGTGAGGAAGCGCTTCAGCTTGCTGAGCTGCCGGGCTCCACACGTGGCTGGGAGCTGCTGGTTGGTCAGTGAGGAGGAGGAGGACGAGGAAGGGCCGTTGCTGAACCTCTGGGGTGGGGATGGGGCCCCGTTCAGCGTCGGGGGGGAATGGTTTATTCCGTTGGGCACTGCGAAGGGGAGACAGAAGCGATGCTGAGCACCAGATGGGCACATCCCTGTGGTCTGGTGCTTAAGTGGATCCATCCTCCTGCCAGGAGGCTGCTGCTGCTGCTGCTGAGGGGCAGCTCAGGTGGCTCCACCTCACCCGAGGAGGGCTGACAGATCCTGTCCTGCGCCTGCCATCCCTCCCTGGGGATTTACAGGGAGTTTTGCAAACACAGTTGTTTTTTCCAACCTGGTCCCATCTGCAACTTTGCCTCCTGTCAGTGGTGAGCATGTCGAAACAGACTGAAGGGCTGGAAGTTTGGGAACTCGGCAAGGGATTAGGATAAATTGTTGACATCCCCACGCTGTGGTTGCACAATGTCGAGCCCTGTCTGATGAGCAGCTGTGCACTGGGGCCCCAGCTTGGTATAAACCCAGAATTTCAGAGTGAAAAGCACATAACTGGAAATAGAGTCACAGCTGATCCACTGGGTTTATCCTTAAAAACCCAGCCCTGAATCCCTTATGGATTAAAGTGCTGACAAAGGGGCCACAAGGTATAAAAACCATTTCAAAGGATGATGTTCAGAGAAGCCCTGAAACCACCCGGCAGAGCTGCCCCTTGGCAGGATCATACCAAATCCTGATGAACCCAGTGAGGGGTTTTTCAGAGAAGACAGGAGGTACATGAACAGTTAAACCACTCTGGGGCACGCCAGGGTCGGAGGCTGGAAAGGCTCCACACACCTGGACCTTCGTGGTGAGCACAGGAGGGAAACTTAACCAGAGTCAGTTAAGATACAAGGAAAGATAAGGCTACAAGAGACTATCAAAGGTGGTTCCTGCTAACAGGAGGTGACAGCCCTCACAGACAGAAGATGAGATGAAGGCGAAGGCCAGCACTGAGACGATGGAGGTGCAAAGACAATGTGAGCTCATGCCTTTTGTTATGGAGCAAAGCAACCTGAAAAACTCCTGTCCCCACTCCCAAAGCAGCAAAGCAACAGGGACGTCAGGATGCACCCACAGGTACAGCTCCACACAGCACACCAGAGCTGTGTGAAAGGCAAGGCCTCTGGTAGTTACTCATTTATTTCACTATAAAAGGGTTATAAACAGGAGTGAAGCTGCCAAGAGAAGCTCCTCTCAAACAGCAAAGGCTGTGCAGCTCCGTGCTCTCTGGTGGCCACAACTGAGGCGCTTTCCCCCTTCTCTATTTCACTTCCTCTTATTCTTTCAGATGAAAGCCTGGGAGAGCAACGGGCTCTATTTATACCTCAGGACAAAGAGGGGCTGTGAGACACCCCTGGGGCTGACGGGGATGCTCGGGAGAGGCTGCCAAGGAGGGAGCAGAGGATGTTGGTGGACAGGGGGATGCCACGGAAGCGGAGCGGGGCCGGGTGGGGGCTGCCGTTAGACACGGCCCCGTAACCACGCTCTGCGTTTTTGGGCTCACCCCTCCTGACCCCCTGCCAACGGCATCACCGCAGGGCAGCTGGCAGTTATCTGATCCTGCACATCACCAGGATCTGCTCCACCACACACCACACAGCCGGGCTGGCACCTCGACTTCCAGGTGAGAGCACAGCGCTGGAGCAAGTGAGGCAGCGTACCAAGACCAGTGGGATTGCTGGTTTGGGGACAGCAGGATGATAAAATCCCTGGGAACAAAGGCATCATCTAAGGCTACTCTTAAATTCTGCCTCAGGTCCTACACAGTCAAAGCTTTCATTGCTTCTCCAACCCTGTGTTAGTGATCCATAGGCAGCATGGCTTTGTTCCAACTGCTCCAGCTCACCTGCCCAAGCCATGGGCTTTGACAGGGCAGGTCACACACCCACTGAGTGACCAGGACCCTCTGGTGTGACTGAGAAAGGAAAGAGCAAGAACAAACTTCACCACAGGTCGCATCTCTCATCTATCTTGGAAAGAGGCAATTAAGTCATCTGCAATCAGCAGATTCAGGCTTCTTGGCCCTTAACAGCATGCCAAGCATCCTCATTGGAAAAATTAATTTCTGTCACTTTGCTAATGGTCTTTTTCTGCCTGAGCAAAAGGAGAGCCATTAAAAACGCCTGAGCACATAAAGATGGGGACAATGTGTCTGGCGGGATAACCCGGTGATTAGTGCTGCTGCCAGCACCACGCAGCACATCAGAGTGTGTCCTCCAGGAGCTGGAAATCTCCGAGTCCCACTGCCAGCATGGAACTCTGAGATAGCCCAGGCACCGTCATGGACAGCACAGCAATGCAGAACCAGCTAGGGAACACTCTGTGCAGGGAAAAGGGGTGAGGAGAGCATGGAAAATACGTACATGCCGTGTGTGGGGGTCAGATAACTCCATGCCCAACAAAGTAAAGCAGCTTTGCTCCGGAACAATGCTTTTAAAAAGACATTAAATAGCTTAAATGTTGGCTAAAGAAGGAAATAAAAAGACCCTTTCTAGACTGTAAGAAAAGGCTGAAGGTCCTTTCCATCTATGGAGTCACCTCTGAGCAATGCTCAGCTAGAAGAAGTGGGTGCAAGGCTGTGCTACAGCTGGGCAGGATCAAGACCGACTGAGGCTTAATAGGAAATATTATAAAGAGAAGCTGGAGAAAAGAGAATCTGGATGGACAGCACAGAATTTTCAAGGCTGGGAAATTAAAAAAAAAGAAAAACTTTCTAATCTCAGCTGCAGGAATGCTGTCTGCAAAGTGAGATACAGCAGAGTGGGAATTAACTCCTCCAAAAGATAGAGTGGAAAGCCCAGCTCTTGCTTTGCTTGAAGCCAGCCTGATAAAAGATTCAATTTCTTAAGGAGTTTAGGGTGGAAATCAAGGCTGCACCTGCAAAGAGAAGGACTCAAGGCAGCACCAGGAGCAAGGCAGGAGCAGGCAGGGGGGCAAAGGGGGATTACACAGCCTGTTTTATGTCGTGCGTGCATTACAGAAGTGCAGGAAAGCCCCAGTCCCCCCTCCCTCAGGGCAGCATCACCCCCTGTGCCCTGGCTGAGACATCCCTGGCGAGCTCTCTGAGCAGAGCCTTCCCTCCTGGCTAGAGCTGGTCCCAGGAAAAGCAGCACTACTGGGTCTTACGTGCAGCTGGAGTGAAGGACACGGGCCGGGGGCCGCCGGCGTTGACGGGGGGCAGCGGCGGCATGTTGGGAGGAGAGGACCTGGACTGTATCTTCACTTCCACGGGCGATCCGGGCATCACTGGCACCCTCTTCTCACCAGCAACTGCACCAAGAGAAGGTGGCAAGGCTTAGTGACAGTCACTGACACGCATTTCCCCGCCCAGCACGCCGGGAACACTTGCAAGGGTGAAGATAAGAGCTGGGGGAAGTCACGCAAGGCTCCCACGGAGCTCTGCACTGCCCCGAGCTGGGGACAGGCACCCGAGGTCATGCTCGTGGTGTGTGTGCTCACCACCCCAGCCTCCTGACTCCATCTCCTCAGCCCTCGTGCCCAAAGATGCTGTTCAAAGTATTTCTGTCAATTTGCTTTGTCCCCATTTCAGATCTCTCTGATACTCCCCAGATGTGCCACACACACACCTCGCTGAGCCTTTGCAGAGAAATCACAACCTCTGGAACAGGGAACCTGGATTTGTGCTGGGCCAGAAGTGACTGGGATGGGCCTGGGGTTGTAGAGATGAGCTGATTATCAGCTACTCACAGCCCCTCTCCTGTTTGCAGTCTCTACTGTCTAATCCATTACCAGCTCAAACTGCAGCTTCCTTTTCCAGCCTCCGAGGGATGTCCCAGCTCAGGGGAAGTGTGACCACACTCCCAGCTCCAGTGGCTGGGATCAGCTTCACCAAACAAAACGGAGGAAACATGCTAATGTAAGAGGGGGACACTTTTTTTTTTTGAGTGGGGTGTTTTGGGGTATTTTTGGTTTTTAAAATGCAGACAACTCAGCAGACGAAGCCTAAGGATTTCCAAAGCACAGCTCCCATAGAAGCCAATCCCATTCCAGGGGTGCTCTGTATTGCACTGCCAGTGTCTCCAGTGTCCATGACCCCAAACAAATCACCCCTCTGAGATGATGGTCCCCACTCCCTGCTCTTCAAGCTGCCCCTCCCCTCACTCAATTAGCTCACTAACGAGATGTGAGCAGCTTGTCCCACCCAGGAACACGGCAGAGTCCCCAGCACGTCCAGCTGCACCCCAGCTCAGGCTGTGAGGGAGCTCAACTCAACTTCCAACTCTCTCCAGTGATGCAAGCTGGGCTTGGGACTATTACCATCTAATTTGTTATCCACAGCTCTTACCAGTACCTGTCAGCTGCAAGAAACTCAGCTTTTGAGCCAGGGCAAAGCGATTAAATGCTGCATTCCCATCGAGCACTGAATAGGTGGCAAACTTCTGCACTGAAATACAACACAAACCTGCTACTTCTCGACTCCCAACAACAAAAACGCTGCTTTCGAGAGCAGAGAAGGCACAAACTGGCAGCTGAGCCCTCGTGTTGCTGCCTGGGATCTGCTCTGTCAGCCCCAGCACCTGCTCTGCCACCGAGCTGCCTCATTTATTTTCCTTATGGCAACTCATGGGGAATGCCAGCGAGGTAACAAATGAACTTTGTTATTCCCAGCATTTCTTTCTGCTGCTTGCAGGAAGGGGAAGCAAGGATGACACACACTGAAAATCCATGTTTTCCTGCCCTGTCAGTGCAGGTGGAATAACTTGGGTTGGAATCGCTACAAAATCCACATCCCAGAACATTTGTGTCTTCATTTATCTAAGCCTGCTTTCAAGAAAAGGAAAAAATTCTAGCTTTTCTTTCATGAAGTGGGGAGATACTGAAGCCATGGGAAACTACTATTAATTTTAACATATAATAACTACATTAATCCCATATTGCAAACTACTAGGCATGTGGTCCAACTTCCATACAATTGAACCCTGATGTGCAGACTCTCCCTGTCATTCCCATGCATGAATATGATATTCAGATGAATAACCATGCATTGATGTAGGAATATGGCACCATTTATACACGTAGGCACCTATTCCAGCAGGTGAGTTTATCAGCAAGAGCAGGGAAAATCCCCTGACTTTCTTTCCTCTCCAAAGAAATGCAGCAAAACAGTGAGAGAGCTGATTTTGTGCACAAAGTTAGGGGTACTTCTACCACAAAAAAGTCTTGAGTTCCCTCACCCAGGCACGGAAGGGAAACATTGCTAAATGACCCAAATTTTTCTATCAAAACAGCACTAATTGTGCCTCTCCAGCACTTGGTGTCAGCTGCCCGATGACCATCCAGGCACCCACTGTCACCACCTGCCTCCTCTTCTTCTCCCTCTCCCCATGAAAGCCCCTTTCCCTTGTACAGGGCCAGCCTGATATTGCCATACTCTGGAGAGCATTAAATCCTTGCATTTTCTCCAATTCCTTCCTCAAATGTTCCTAGGGCACATTAAGAAAGCAGAACTAATTTGGTTAATTTACAGGGAGGGAGATAAATTTCACATGGAATTTACAACCCCAAAATAAAACCAGCTACTGTGTGAGACACCAAAACTGAAGCCCACAAGAAGCCAACACCTTCTTTTCCAAGCCCACTCCAACAGACAAGAAGCAAACAGGATTGTTAAATTTAAAAGCTTCCTGCTAATGACCTGGGGCATCTATAAATGCAGATAAAAACCATCTTTCTGAAGCTCTTCATTTTTAGCCTAAACACATCCATTTAATGAGAATCATGTGAGCAAACCAGGCTGCGACCAAAGGCTTGAGTCAGCCTCGAGTTGACCTGGGGCTAAAACTGAGCCAGTGAGCTGCTCCCTGGAGAAAGGCTGCCTTCCTAGTCTCATTCTTTCACTTCCACCACTTGGAAATATTTAGTGGCTCACCAAGAGCAGCTTTTCAGCGCTGCCTCCAGATGCACAGGGAGGATGCAGAGATGCTCCTCGAAACGTGTGCAAGTCACTCAGCTGTATCACTCACCTAAAGAGTCAAATGCCATCACAGATTTTGGATGATACTCTAACAAGAATAATTGTTGTCAACGACTGAATGCTCCAAGTACCACGAGCAAGGCACCTGCCCGAACCAGAAACACTGCACTGTTTTCCTTTGAAAACTCCTCCTTCCAAACTTTACCTGGATTAGAAACCCAAATGCTGTTGCTACTTCTCAAGCAGTGCCTGCAGGAGCAGGCCAGACATGTTTATGGCACAACACCTTGGCTGCCAAGCTGCCAAATGTCCAAACTTTACAGTGACACGTGCTCAGCTTTGCACCAGGACCTGCCCAGGGTAACCAGGGAAAGAAGCGACAGCGACGTGGAAACCTGCGTGGGAGAGCTGCCTTCCCAGCCTCAGACACACTGGAATTTCTCATGGGAAGACAACTCAGGGAGAACAAAACCCAAAGAGATGCTGTTTTAGCCTTGGCTCCGTGCAGGAACTGCATCTCCTCCCAGCAGTGGCGGGCTGTGCAGCACAGATTTCGCAGCGCCGAGCTCCAGATCTCAGACGCTCGAGCTGCCGGCTGGGCACGGGCAGCTGCAGGCACAGACCAGCCTGAGCTCCTGCCCTATATATTCATGTGTCCCATTTAAGGAGCCCAGGTGTGCAAGAGACTAGAAAGCCCCAGAGCTGTGACTACACCTGGAGCCCTCCCTCCCTCCCTCCCTCCCTTCCCTGCCACGCTGCAAGGCCCTGGGTTCATCTGCCTCCGCTCTGGCTGTCGCTGTGCACCAGATTTCCTTCGCTGCTCCAGTTCCCATCCTGGCGTAACAAATTAAAAGAGGAACATATGTCAGGATTAAGTGCAGCTGATGATTTTCCTTTCTGGAGAGGAGAAAGAGCAAAGTGAGACAAGGGGACAAGATGGAGAAAATCTGGGGTCTCGACAGATCTTCAGAAAAGTCCCACTCCTGCATTCCCAGCTCTCCAGCACCACAGCACATTTCAGAGGGGGAAGTTTCATCACCAACTCGAGATAGATTTCATCCTATTTATTTTCTTTAAAGAAGTCTTCCACCTATGGTGTTTAGTACAAAGAGAGTGTTGCTGTGACAGGTAACCCCTGATGAACGGCCAGCATTTACTTGCACTATAAACTGTATAAAGAAGCTGCTTTATCAATCTCTTCATGCCTGTGGGCTTGAGAAAAGGGGAAAGGCACAAGAAAAAAAACCAGCAACAAGTTAGGGAGTATCTCAAGTACACTGGAATTTAAATTAATCCTTAAATTCCTTTGGCAATTAGAGAATAAACTAAGTGATGAAAAAGAAGTAAAAACAGTGCATGAGGAGAACAGGATGTTACCTTCCCCAAAAAAGCAAGAAAAGGAACTGGGGAAGACTGACAGTGAGGCAGCCAGACACAATGGTCTCCTCCTCGTCCTCTTCCCAAAATTAAAATATAGCTCAAGGTAGTATCAGGAGGTGCTCTGCTCTGCTCAAGAGAAAGCCTCGATCTAGATTCCATGGCAGAGCCATGGATTTGCTGAGACCAGGGGAGGAGAGGAAGAGCCACTGCTACAGTGCAGAAAATGTGGATGCTTTATATGAATTTACACTGTAGTGTCTGCATGGGCACAATTTAATCCCTGAGAGAGCACATGGACTATGTGCAGGTTTAAACCCTGCTATCAGCTCGAGACAGCAAAGCCTTTCCTCCTCCCTCACAGGATTTCAAGCCTGTGGCTGGGTGTTTGGAGGGCTCCTACAGCAGGAACGTGGATATCTTCAAGCCATTCCCGAGGCATGGGTAGGATTCCCCTCAATTCCCTGGCATGAGAGTTAAGGAGGAAGGACGAACCTGCCTGCCCTGGGAGTGACTTTGGAGCTCTCATTTGTAAACAAGCTGCAAAGAGTCAGAACTGTGTCTCACCAACCCATGTGCCAGCCTCAAGCTCTCCAGCTTTCTGTAGAAGTCAAACCACGAAAATATCTTGGAAGAAATAAGAGAAAAACCACATGAAACATGAGACAGCCCTGCAACACCAGCAGCTATGCCCAGGTAAGGGTTTGCTTTGCCCTTTGGCAGCTTGCAGGATGGAGAACAGGCTCAAAATCAGACCTTGCCAGCAAAGCCTCGACCACCAAGTGGTTACATTGCAAACCTGTAAATTAACAAAGATATTTTTTGAGCAAAAGGCTGTACACAAGGGTTTGCCCAGTGGTTCAGTCTCAGGAGGGAAAGCATGTAATGGTTTCAGACAGAAAGAAGAGGCTTAATCAAAGCAGATGTTTTCAACTTCCATCTAGAAGAGGCAGAATATATTAATAACCTAAAAAGCCTCTTCTCACCTCAAAAAGTTAAAAGCCCCAAATTCATACCTGCCTCTTGAGAGCAAGGGACTGGAGAACAGTCCCAATAACAGCAGCCAAGGTTAGGTCCAGCAGGGAAGATTCTTTGGTCACCCATGAGCCAGGTCTGAGCTTGTTCTGGAGCCAGTGGACAAAGAGACACCCCAAAGGTGATCCAGCTATCCCAGAACACCCCCCAAAGCAAGGGAGAGCAGCCACACCTCTCTTTCCACTGGCCCTGACACTTCAGGTGAGCACTCGGACTAGAGGCATGAACCATAGATCACCTACAAGTCAGCAAAATGACCCCTTCCTACAAACAGTCCTTGGAACTTCTTTCCCTGCTGTTTACACGGATCAGAGTTCCTGGTTTAAGACAAAGCAATGCCAAACTTGCCTAAATGGATAGAGAGGCCATTGGAAACGGGGAAACGAAGGAGGGACACACCTTTCTTTAACAGCCCCTTCTGATCCAAACCATTCTGTAATTCTACAAGCAGCTCCATGTATCATCCTGGAAGAAAGGCCAGGGAAATGCCCAAGGCCACCCATGGCAGCAGCCCTGACGTCCCCAGCGAGGAGGACGTGCTGCAGTTGGCTCGTCACAGGGTCCCTGTTGATTGTCTGCGTGCAGACGAGAGGCAGCATCAGTGTAACCTGACCCGATAATGTAAATAGGGTGAAATGAAATATGGTTCGCCACCTCCCCAGCTTTGGCGAATGTTTATTTTGAATAACATGCTTATCTGCTCCAACTGCTCACCATCTGTTTTCAGTCTCCACCAAGCTAATATTTTTCACATTTAGGAACTGAGAAATGGGAAGAATTACATTTAAATTTTATTAACATCTTTCCTCTGCTCCAAGGTTGCCTTTCCCTCCCCTTGATGGCTCTAAGCCATCTGTAGAGCACCTTTGCAGTTCTCCAAGGCATGCAGATGAGAGGTGATCTACATGCAAAGCAAGAGCATCATTACTCAGGCTTCCAGAAGATGCCATTTACTGCTTCTCCACCGCAATTCCCTCCCTCACCTGCTTCCAGACAGCTTCCCCCAAGCTCAAACTCAAATCACATCGTCAAGGGAAAAGTAATATTTTATCTTTTTGCAGCATCGCTGCATCAAAAAGCGATGGAGGGGGAAGACTGAAGATAAGCATCAGGAACAAGGCAGCCAATACAGCAGCTTTCAGGAAAAAAAGGATGGTTGGGTCTGTCCCAATTTGGAGACGTTGGGAGGTTTGTAGCCTGGACTGCTTCTCTATAGAGATGACTTCTCTATACAAATATTGACATTTATTTGCATGTGGGGTGGTTTCTAGAGGTCTTTCTTTGCTTCAGTCAACAAAAGATGACTTACAGCCACAACTGGGGGACACGAGTGTGTGGCACAACCAGGTCACCAGCAAGGGCTGCCCACACGAGGTCCTTCTCCATCCTCCTCCCTCCACACCACCGAGCTGGCCAAGATGATACTACAGCATCTGTGGCAGTGGGTAACTCATGGCACTGCACAGATACTTCCTCCACTCCATGTGATGAGCCTGTTCTTACCCCGTTTAGCTCAGGGGTTTATGGCACATGCCGGCTCCGGAGCTGTAAGATGCTGTGGGAGTGGAGAGGGCTCAGCACCTCGCAGGAGAGCCTTGCATCACACAGGAGGGAGCTGCTGAGCCTGGGATAGGCATTTTATAAATCAAAAATAAACGCGTGTATCTCCATTGCCATCTAGTCCTCTCCCACACACAGCTGTTTCACTTTAAATCTCAATTCAATGTGAAACTCAGATAGAAGAACTTGAAAGAGCAAAGTATGTTATCGTTCGCAAGCAGTCCAGAAAGCAGTTAATAAGGGAAATAAGATTAATAATTTATTCCTGAAGGCAGACTGCAGATCTTTATCTGTCTTGCCCTTCAGTGATTTTTATAAAATCCTATTAATGTGCCTGGCTCTACGAACTCAGTGGTAGCACAGGTTGGATTTCGGAGCAGTTCCCACCCAGACAAGGCGGCTGCAGCTCCAGCTCTGCCTGTGCCATGGCCATGTCAGACCCATCAGCACAAACCTGCCTGCATGGCATTCCTGCTTCCTGAGCTCTGCTTTCCTCTGGGGCCATGGACTCAGGCCAGGACCAAACCCATGGATGCAGGATTCACCCCACAAACTATCACATCCAACACACCCAGAGCTGTTGTACATCGAGCCCCCAAATTCTGGTCATCTTGCTTCTACAAGAACACACACCACTCTGTTGTGGTAATCCCCACACTCTCCTGCTCTCCTTTCCATGAAGGAGGCAGGGAATCATTACTTAGAGCATGAAAGCTGCCCTGACAGCCATTTCCACCCAGGAGCTGTTGCTGCTGTAACCACCACACCACAGCCATTCCCTTCCCACTGGCATCCCTACAAAAAAGTTCTGGGGAGCCAAGTTCATCCCTTGATGTCCCTGGCCGCAGCTTTTGCTCATTGCTGTCTCAAAGGGATGCTGTGAGCTCTGCCAGGGAGCCCGTGGTGCCCCAGGGCACAGAACCCTCCTCATCCTCACCAGCTGATCGCTCTGCCCCCATCAGAGACAGCCACCCTGGAGGGAGGGATATACTCCTGGAATATAGCCCAGGAGAGTATATTCCTGGAAACCAAGGCCTGCATTGCAGTTTTGGGACAGGAAGCACTTTGGGGATTAAGGGGAGTGATCCAGCCTCTCCAAACCACCCCACTGACTGGGTTATAACCTGGGACAGGGCACTTGTTCAGCAAAGCCAGAGTTGCTCACTAATTCATTTGCTTAGTTACTGCTAAGTATTTTGGTAATTTTTCATTAATTCATCATTCCATTTAACATTACAGAATCAAGACTTTTTTTTTTTTTTTAAATCACCCACTCCTGTAACAATATTAAGAAATATTTCCTCCTCCGCACTATTTACTCCTTGGGCTAAAGCACTCGGAATGAAAAATGAAAGCAGTTACAGATATCAAACAGGCAATTATCACAATCATGGCAAAAAATTAGTTCTTAAAAGTCTCAGCCTGCTGCAGTGCTCTCCAAAGCCTCTGACTCTGAGCGAAACAACAGTGGCGGGAGCAAAGTTTCCAGATGGGAACATCTGTGTCTCATTTGCCGCAGGGAAGAAAACACCAGGAAGATTAACGGCTCCCGAGGCTGGTGGAGCCCAGACACAACACGTACAGAAGGGATACCGTGGAGAAAGGCTTGCAGCAACAGCCTGCTATCAAAGATTATTATTTATTTTATTTAATGATTATTTCGCGGGGCTTCTACACGTGGGGAAATGAGACGTCAGGGCAAAAGAGAGCTTGAGTTTTACTTAGTGTAAATGCTGTGTAGAGTGAAAG
This sequence comes from Monarcha castaneiventris obscurior, assembly GCA_026261815.1. Taxonomy (NCBI): domain Eukaryota; kingdom Metazoa; phylum Chordata; class Aves; order Passeriformes; family Monarchidae; genus Monarcha; species Monarcha castaneiventris. Next base: position 6,009,217 of record JAMPIT010000848.1, on the reverse strand, counting down.
CAAGACTTGAGTTAATCATGCTTATACTAAAAAAATAAAATAAAAGCAGACCTTTTACCATCTCAGCTACTTTTTAGATAGAAAAAGTAATTTTAAGAGTTGGCTTTAAGGAGTTACGCCCCCAAAAGGTCTGAAATTGCTCCCTGCCCAAAGCATCAAGGCCATGGATTTGCCCCTCTGGGGTCCAGTGAACACCGAGTTTACACCAGAGAGTAAGAAGTGATCCAACAAGCAGGAAGCTCATGGTTTAATAACCAAATCTACCCTAGCAATGGTAACAAAAGCTGTTTCTCTCAGGAGCATTCCTTAAACTCTGCCACAGTTTAGGGACCACATTTCCAAAGGTGGGCAGGCCTATAATCCACAGGTTATATAGAAGAACAACTGAGCACTGTGACTTTAGGAGTGCAAATCTGTTTTTCATTCTGCTTAGGCTAAACACCATGGAGTAAATAAAGCTGGAACTTTTGTACCTGTAAAATTCTTGGGAGGCCCAAAAGAGGGGAAACACAGTGAAACAAGCTCTAAGTTTAGAAAGCATTGTCCACCTTAACAGAGGCTTCAAGACAGCCTTTAGGACATGATTTTATCTAGCCCTCATAAATCCTTTCAAAACTTGGATTGCTGGCCATTTAACAAGCAGCTCCACCCTTCTGCTCTCCAGCTGAAACACATTCACACTGGGCTCCATTTTGTTCCCTCCTTCTCTGACCCAGCAGCACCAGCAAAGCAGCAGAGCCTGGGGAGCCGTGGTTAATTGGCATCCTCTAATTACTAATTAGCTCTGAGGGGCTCTCTGCAGCTCCAAACAGTCAATAGGAATGCATCCACTGATTTAAACAGGCTTGGGAAAAACAGAGCTGCGGGAGCAGGCTCCTAGGAATGACCCAAGGAACTGCACAGGGAATCCACAGCTCCCCATGGAGGATCCAGCACAGGGCCACCACCACTGCAGCCCTTGCTGGGTTCTGGAGGAGCCTCAGGGAGGCCACAGGGTTGTCTCACCCAAGGAGAGCATTCCCAGAGGGTTCTGGCTGCTCTGCAGCTTCTCCTGCACAAGAGCCTCTCACACGGATGCTGCAGTTAGAGGAGTCCGAGCAGCGTTCGTGGCTTAAAAATCCAGCAGAAGAGACTTAAGTCACAAATTCATCCCACCACCACTCCACAAACTCCATTTAGGACCCTGAACGTCCTCATTGTCCGACTTTAACAAAAGAGCTGAGGAAAGGGCAATGTGCACAGAGCAGATCCCAGCTGATGCAGCACACCCAGCGAGGCCACAGCTCCCACTCTGCAGCACTGCCCTTCTCCCTGCTGAGCTGCTCCAGGAAATCCAGGTGAGCACTGCAGCTCTGGCATTCCCATGGCTTCCCCAGGAGAACCCCCTTCCCAGGGGAATCCTGCAGCTTCCACACTGTGAGTCTGATTCATCCCAAAGGTGATGGTCACCAGGTTGGCGACCCTCCCTTTTTCACTTCCTGGTGTTTTATATCCCAGCTCTCAGTTTCAGCAGGAAAAGTTGTGGAAAAGGAGAGCATTTTCCAGCCAATTCCACAAGAAACTTAGGAGGTGCAGAGAAGGATGCTGTTTCTGGGTCAGCACAGTGAGCCCCTGTGCTGAAGGCCTCCCACCAGCAGCCCCCCTCTGCTCACTGTGGGATGAAACCCTGCTTCTCCAAGGACAATCATTTTGGGAGATTCCTCTGAGAAAAGCACCCCACCAAGCAGAGGCCGCTGCACTTCCTGGTGCATTTTTAACCCCAAGCAGCTGAGGGATGGTGTGACACCCCTTATCACAGTGCCAGGCGAGCTCAGATCCCAATCCCACAGCTCCTGGCACTCCAGATCCTGCCCACCCTTGTGCTTCTGCTCACAGTTAGCTGCTGGGAGTAAGTTTGGCCACACGCAGGACAAGTTCCTACAGGGATGTGAATGGTCTGCACAAGAGCTCTCACACATTGTTATGAGGGCAGCAAGGTTTACTCAAGTTTTTTGTCATCAGAGAAACCAGAAATCCTTCAGCCACAGCAGCTCCTTCGGGAGGGACAGCCTTGTCCTTTTCCCTGGGCATCCCTGAGATTGGATGGGACCTCCAGAGTGATCCTGCCTCACTGGGTACAACAAACACGGGCATTGTCCATGACTTGGACAGGTCCCCACTGCCACACTGCTCCACCTGGAACAGCCCAGGGATCCCTACAGCAGGGCAGAGATAGCCTGGAGCACCTCACAGGATTTTCAACACAAGGAAAAAGGGGAACAGCTTGAAAATCATTAAATCATTTCAAATAAAAGCATGAATTCGAGCCCACCTTAAAATCACCCAGTAACTGAAGATTTGGGAGCTTTAAACCTGATTACTAAAGACATACAGGAGGAGTTTTAAGTCAAGCTTTAAAACCATTTAAGAAGACATCCCTCTCGCTGTCCTCCATCTTTCAAACCCTGCTGCTTGATGGTTTGGTCCCCAACACTACACATCAACCTTAAAACCAGCACTGACCTCAGAAAACAACCAGTACTGAGTAAATCTGGATTTCTTAGAGCATCACGAATATCACTGAGCACACAGGGATCTGAGCTAATGAACAGGAACAGCAGGTCTGGGGTTTAAGGGTAGGGATACCCAATAAATGGAGAGTACTCAAAATGAGTAAAACACAAACTGGGATAAAAGTCTTCTGTGTACTAGGCAGACCCAAAGCACCAGTGCCAGCAGCTCAAGCACCACTACCAATAACTGTAAATAACAGCAATTAGAAAAAGCAAGGTCACTTCTGAAAGAAGCGAGATCTCAAGGCAGAAAACCACATTTAATCCGTAACAACCAATGTGACCACAGACAGGCACAAATAATACCAAGGACACCCAAAGCTATTACAAAAGCCTATATTAAACTAGAAAAAAAACAACCAACCTAACAACAAACCTGTTTGTTAAGCACAGACCAGGTACAAATCCTGACCATCTAGAGAAGGAAGCAGTCCCCAAGCTCACAGTCAGAGGGGCCAGTTTAGATGAAAACAATGGTTATTTCAGCAAAAACAAAACAGAAACCAAATCCAGTGCAAAACAAACCACTAACCAAGTTCTACCACAAACCCAAAATGAAGCAATCAAGGAAGGATAGAGAAAAACATCTCCCTTGGGTCCCTGAAGTCATACAATTTCCAAATATAAAGCAGAGTCTAACATGGAGTCTCCCTTCTCTGGATGGAGGCTGAAGAGCAGGAGCTCACCACTGCCAGCCAGCTCCAGGGCTAAAGCTCCACCAGACTTTATCCAAAACTGGGCAAGTTGTCCAAGAAATCAAGGAGGAAGTTGGGAAAGATTTGGGAAGTCTCTTTCATCCTCATTATTTAAAACCTCCTACAAGTGCCAGAGGGGACTCCATCCCTCTGTCAGTGTCTGCAGGGAAGGGTCAGAGCAGGGACCAGACTTTGCTCTGTGGGGACAAGAGGAAAGGGCAGGAACTGATGCCCAGGAAGTTCCACCTGAACATAAAGACTGCCCAGAGACAGAAATATCTCCCTCACTGGAGTTATTCCAGACCTGTCTGGACACAACCCTGTGCCATGTGCTCTGGGATGACCCAGCTGGAGCAGGGATGTGGGACCAGAAACCCCACTGTGGTCCCTTCCAGCCTGACCCACACTGGGATTCTGTGGCCTGGAGCATCCCTTGCCTCACAGCCAGGGCAGCTTTCCCAGGCAGCCCTGGCACGGTGCTGGCAGTGCTGCCCACACCAACACCCTTCTCACTGCCCTGCTGATATTGCTGAGGTAGCCAAGCCTCACTAATGACTCCCCAGCTCCCTGGCTCTGTGGAGAGCTCTCTTCATTCACTTGGGCGCTAAGTGCATTCTGTGCTGCCCAGCTAATAGTCCCTGCCATCAACGGCACACACAGGAGCCCTGCCAAGATGACAATTCTGCCTCTGAAAAACACTCCTCACACCACTACACAAATTGCTCTTCCTCTGTGCCCCAAGCCTGACCAGCATGTGGGAACCTTCCACCATCCCACGGAGCTGGAAGCACAGGAGGAATGTGTTTAAGGGTGTGTTTTGGATGGGGGTAGGGGCCTGATGATGTAGAGGGGCCCCTACACACCTGGAGCACCATAAGCCAGCATCTCCTGCAGAGTCTGGGCACAGAGAGATTGGGATGGACAGGAGAATCATCAAAGGTCACTATTAAAGAATCAATGGAATGGTTGGGGTTGGAAGGGACCTTAAAGATCATCCTGCTCCAAGCCCCTGAACACCTTCCACCAGACCGGATTACTTCAAGCACTGTCCAACTGGGACACAAACACTGCCAGGAATGGGGGATCCACAACTTCTTGGTCTGTTCAGGGAATGATTGCAGCAGAGATGGATGCAGAGCAGTGACTGTTTCTGCTGTGCCTCCTTCCCCTCCCTCTTGTGGGCAGCAGAGGTGGAGAATTTCCATGGGTAACCTCTGGAGATTCAGTGATGCTCGGGGATTGGACAGTGAGGGTTGGCTCAGCTGCTGCTGCACTTGCTTTCAACCCATCCCACTGCAACACAGCACAGACAAGACTTTCCAACTCATCATTCTTAGGGTTGTCCTCAAGTAGTTACCAGTAGTCTGCATCAACCTGCTCCCCATCAACTGGAGCACGGGGGAAAGAAAAAAACCCAAAAAGCTCCATTACCAAAACTGCGAGACCAGGGCACAAAACAACCCAGCAACCTCCAAGTTTGTTCTGAACTGCTGTTTTTCTCCCCTGGTCACAGCAAAGCCTGTGCCACAGTGCCTATAAATTTCCTCTAATGATGCAGCAGTGAGGCAGAGCCCCATCTGTGCCTGGGCACAGGTGAGACTTTTCACTATCGTGTAAGTGCAGGCTGCCTTTCAATTACACTCACCAGCCCATTAGGCAAATTAGATTTGCATATGAGAGGATAACTAGAAAGTCAAGAAATAGGCCCTGAAGGAAAATACATTCTATAAGCTACATATCCCTGGGAAGATGTGGACAGGGAGTTTGCTGTTCAACCCAGGACTACTTTAGGTTTTCATGGTGTTCAGCTTTCTCTCAGAGCTGGCATGGGTTTGAGGACAGCCTCTCCACCAGGCAGAACTGAAGCCAAAGACATCTGCGTTCCCTGCATTCCCACCTCCCTAAAAAGATGTCCATTTCTGCAGGGTTTTGCATCATTTGCAGGTTCTGCCTTGCAGTATGCTGGAAAGGAGATTAAAATATTACTGGTGTGAGAGAATTTCAATTGATTCCACCTGGGTTTCAATAATATATCACTAAAGCCCAGAATTATTTCCAGCACCCTAAGAAGGTCCACGGGGACGTGATACCCAGTGGGATGGTGTTACACTGGTGTCCCATGTCACTGAGGACATTCATGTGGACTGAACAGTTCTGCTCAGGTGATTCTGAAGAATTCATCCGCCTGCACACACCTTTTTTTTTTTTTCCTGGTGAGTGTATGCAAAACAGAGACAACCTAGCTCATCTCCCAGAATCCAGATGGCACTTGCAAACCTTGTCTGTGTATCAAATGTTGTTTTTTAGATCAAGTGTCCCTGGTTGACAACACAGAACTTCACGATGCTATCTTTAGAGAGGCTTCTCTGCAAAGAAACACCCTTGGAGCATACGTTGCAGGAATATGCTAATGTGGCAGGGTGTTTTCAGCGGCCACAAATGGATCTGTTCCTGGGAGCTCAGACACCCCACAACAAGCTGAGCCTGGCTGGAGATGAAGGCTCACCCAGCCCCTATGGAAAAGATGTGCCAACAAGTGAGAAACCGCAGAGAAAGGTTAAGTTACACCACTGGAGAGGTGCAGGATGAGCTCACAGCAAGGGCACTCACACATGAGAATGATGCTTACCAAAAAAAGCCCTACTAAATGAGTGAGGGCAGCTCAAAACAGACAGCAAAATCTGGGATTTTCCATTCTTTGAGTTCTCCTACGGGTTTAGAGATTCTTACCCTATTTCCTCTTCAGCTAAGTGCAAGGATCTTATAAAAACCCAATGATTTTCTTTCTCAAGGTCTTCACTTCCTCCTCCAGACTGCATGCAAAGATAAAAGCAGCACATGCAAAGTAAGTTGTTTAAAACCAGTCCATTTATAAAGAACAAAACTCTACAAAACTTACAATTTCACATATTCCTGAGATGGTCATGTTACCCTCAATGAAAAAAAAATAGTAGAGTCGTTAAAAGAAAACACCAGCACCCCCCAAAAAACCCACCCTGAGTTGTTTTCTATTCTCCTCAGCTCCAAGAACAAGAATCATCACCTGCATGTGAAAAAGCATGAAAAAACCCCACTTGTACACACTCCCTACTAAGCAGCAAAATGGCTTAACAAAAACCAAGAAAAAACAAAAGAAAGCTGCAGAAACAGGCCATGATCCAGCTCAACCCTGGGATCAGAAGGTGACACCAACAGCACTGAGGTGGCAGAAATAACCCCTTGCGCCCGCTGCTGAAAAGAACATTTCAGAACAGTGACATCAGGTAAAGCAGCAGCTTTTGAAAAAAGAAAGTGATCCAGGAGGTAGCTCCTTCCATATTGCAGGCGCTCACAGTAAACACCATATGGCCTGTTAATTTAATTAGGGAGAAGAAACCCCCTAAGTTTGAGAGTTGACTTTGAAGGGTTTAAAACAAGTCTGAGGAAAATTGCTCGAGATATTCCATTAGGCTGCCTTGCCTCCTTCATCCACCTTCTGACCCACTGGACCTGGTGGCTCTCCCCGGGCTGCACAGCACCTCTAAGAGCTGGAAGTTTTTTAGAAGTGCACTACCTTCACCACCACTGCACCTGCACGGATGCTTCCCAGGAAGATCTGGGTGGTCCATGCCAGGAAGCCAAGCCAGGAGAGGTCTGGATCAGGAAAGAGGTACGTGCAGTAAATAAACCAAGCACTTCAGCTGAACACATCTTCTCAGATAGCAACGAGAATTTTTATTTTAAATCCTCACAATCTACATTGGCAGGTCCCACCTGTCAAAGAGAGGATGGAACTCACAGTGAAGGTCAACCTGACAAACGATGGAGCACCAATGCTGAGACACAAAGCCTCAGGGCAAGTCCACTCCCCATCCATAAGTAAGTTTGCATTTGTAATCTTGAGATCAACCAACCAAGCTCCAGCCATCCCCAAAGACTTCTGTATCTGAGCAAAGTCTCGCTGCAGCGTCTAATTCCAGACTAGCCAGGAGACTCTGCTGAATAAAACGTCATTCTCCATTATGAATGTATCTTCCATGTCTCTCTGTGAGGAGGGAGGGGCATTTCTAGGATCATTTCCAGCTAGAAATCCGTGTCTGTGCCATGAAGGGACACTGCAGCACCACTGTCACGCTGCCCTGCCAGGCCTCAGCACGAACTGCTCAGTGCATCCCCAGCAGGAACACGAGAGATCCCACGGAAGGGGCTGCTGGGGCACCACCACGAATGCAACGACACAAAAGGTGATGTGATGCCTTAGGTTTTAACTTTTATATTTTACAATGTCTGTACTGCTTAGAGTGTAACTCTGAAGTTCCTTGTAGCCTGTAATTCCTGCTCTCTCGTGCAAGATAGACATAACAAAGCCTCTCCAGGCTTTGCCTTCAAGGACAGCCAGGCTCTTCTAGGCCCAAAATGTGTAAACCAAAGCCTCTAAGGGGGGAGCAAGCTGAGGGGAATTACATCATTAAACTGGGGCTTTAATTGGAGAATTAACCGTGGTATGCAAATGAACCAAACCTATAAAGGTGTGAAGAACTCGTGACCTGGGGTCCATCTTGGGGTCCATTTTTTGAAGGCAGCCTCTGGCTCCCCCAGGGTGCACCTTGAAGGCCCTTCAAATAAACACTGACCTTTATTCCCTTCCTCTTGTCTAGTCTCTGTTTCTAGGTGGCTGGAGAAGGCATCAGTTCATTGCCTGAGGAACGGCCTCCCAAGCTGTAACAGCTGAGGCTTACGAGGCTCTGGTAGGCTCTGGACTTCAGCAGCCCCCTGAGGCCCAGGCAGCAGCAGGAACACCTCGGCCATGGTGCTCCAAGGACCACCATCCCCTCACGAGCTGCTCTGTCAGGAGCCTCCAGCACAACCCTCACCAGGCACAACCTTCAGGGAGTCCCAGCTGGGTAAGGGAAACCCAACATTTCTCCAGAGAGGTGCAACAGACCGATGGACCTCAGGCCTGGGACAGGGCTTTGGCACCCAGGCTGCTCAGGCAGAGGCACAGAGGGAAGCTCTGCCTGATGCCTCCAGCACGGCCACGAGCTGCCACCCTCCTCTGTTCCTTGCAAAGTAGGTCAGGGCTGCGTGGGCTGATCCCACATCACAGGACACAACCCACCCGTGCTCCCCACCCGAGATGCTCCATGCCTCTGCACAGCAGGTGCATTTCCAAGGCCCAGGTAGGGCAGCAAGGGATGCTCCCTCCCTCCCTCCCTCTCTCCTCTTACCAACTGCAGCCCATCTTGTCTTGAGGAAAATCCAGGATGCTCCATGCCACTCTGCCAGCACTACCACCACGAGAGATTTTGGGAGGTTTGGGCTTTCATGGAACCTGCTGCCCTGTAGATAAATCATACCAGGAGAAAACCACATCGTTCCTAGAAATTTGTAGCCTCAGTTGGCATGGAGCTTCTCCTTGGCTCCTCTCAACAGCTGACTACACTCACAAATTAACATCCCACTTGTTCAATTATGTTTTCCTTTTCTATCCAGACCCAGGGTGGGATCTGTGTGTCCCTTTAATAGGTGTGTCACAGCAGTATGCCAGAGTTTCCCATTTTCTAGTAAAAAAAAAAACCCAAAAAACAAGGCCAAACCCAAATAACAAAACATCTAAAGCCCAGCAGACTTCTTCCTGCTAGCAAGGAAACCTCCTCTCAGGACACTGCAAAGATTTAATTTACTACCAATTGCCCTCTGGTTATTTTACATTTATGGGGTGGGGGCTGAAGAAAGGAAGAAAGCAGAGAGGGTGTAATTAGCTTTGCTTGTAAAATGTTCATCCCAGTTGTAACAGCAACTGGAGCCTATCGGGGGCTTAATAGATTTCAGGGTTTTGTTGAAGCTGAAGGATTGGGGGAGGAAAGGGGGGGGGGGAATAAAAAAGAGGGAAGAAAAATATTAAAAAAAAAAAAAAAAAAAATCAATATGTGGATCCTACATCTTGCCACAGCCCCATATGGAAGTAATCAAGCACAAGGGTGGCAGCTGGGGCCAATAACAGTCACCTGCAGTTGAGGGACGTGGGGGGTTTCGGATGGGTTTTTAATGCTAATTTCCTGGAGGAACAATGCGGGAGCGGGCGTGGAGCGGCAGCCGCGGGCGGCTGAATGGGGAGCGGGGGAACAATGGCTGCACCTGGCGCCGGCAGCAGCGCCCGCAGCCGGCAGCGCCCGCCACATCTGCTCCGCACGGAGCCCACCACCAGCACCCTGCACCCCGCAACAGGTCCGAGCCGGCCCTCCTCCCGCTCCTCCCTCGGCACAGCCACGGCTCTCAACACTTCTGGGGCTTCCCGGCGTTGTTTGGTCAAAGGGATGGGTGCGCGACATCCCGTAGCCACGGGAAGGCAAGGAAGGAAAACTGATTCTTGGATTTGAAGATGTGCGAGTGTTGGTTCTTCCAAATGGTCTTCTGGCCACCTGTGACTGTCCTCCTTCAATAGCCCCAGTCCTGCTGCAGCCACCAGAATCCCACGGCCGGGAGCGCGCCGAGGAAATTCAATACGCGTTATTCTAAAACCTTAAGCTTGGCTTATAAAAATGCCACTGCCCAGCCCAATAAAAGGCACGATAGTTACACTTTAAAATGCTTTGAAACCTCTGAAATCTCTATTGTCCTGTCGGACATAAGCTGCTGACACACAAAGCGGTGCTAAGGTCAAGGTCCTGCTGCAGAAAATTGCTTGCAGACCCAGGAACTGAACCCAAGCCTCTCCGTGCTGCAGTTTAACTGTGGGATCATCGCTCACCATTTCTTCCTGGCTGCTGCTCCCGCTCTAAACAAAGGTTTTTCCAGCCATTCCCTGAACGCTGCATGAATTAAGGCAGTCTCCATCATAAAAATAAAAGTTGAACAGACTCCCAGAGACCTGCAGTGACGCTGCCCCCAGGGACTGCTCTGGAGTGTCTGTCGAAACACATTTCATACCTAACTCCTAACAAGCAATCAGATACGGAAATAGTCACTAGATAAAGGCAAGCTTACAATCCAGCCCAGAACAAGTATGGATAAGCCAGCTCTTATAATGGGAAAAAACCCAACAGGCAACAGATTACGACCATCTCCTGCCTTAAATCTGCTGCATGTGCCCAAGTCCTCAAATGACTGCGTTCAGCTCTCCAGCTATACTATAAACATCACACATACACGTCAAACAAATCTTATTTTTTGTCCAAACGTTAAAAAAAAAAACAGATCTGCAAAAATCAAGAGGCCACCTGGCTTCCCCATCCCATCCCATAACCGTGGGAGAGCACTGCCTCCTGCTAAATGCTGCTGGTGGTTACTGCATTTATGGGTCAGTTTGGGGACTGGAGGGCTGATTGACTTGAAAGCTCAGCTCCTGCAGTCAAACCACACAAACCTGTCAAACCAGTGATAACTTCTACAAGCCAAAATTCACTGTGGGCGATGCAAGACAAAGCTCTGTAAAGCAGCAGTAAAATCATTTGGGACTCACACTCGATGCGACAGGCGAGGCAGCATTAAGTGAAACCCCGCTCTCTTGGGAACACTGGTCCTGTAAGACTGAGAAGAATAAACCAGAAAAAAAACCAAACCCAAGAGCCTGACCCAGGGTTCACGTGAGCAAAGCTCCCTTTGCTTTGGCGGGTTTCAACAAGCCTCTGCAACACCAGCAGATGCAAGCTGCAAAAATAGCAGCATCTTGGAAGTGAGCAGGGGCTGTGGCTCCAGTCCCTGGGCAGAGCAGAGCCTGGCTTGGCAGCACTGGTTTGGCCTTTTCACTATTAAATGGAGTTTCTGCTCTTTTCCTCAGGGCATTCCCTGTGTAACAGAGTTCTCAGATTAACGATTTATTCTCCTTGCCTTCAGCAATTCTGCTCCTTCCTCAAACCCTTCAAATCCTTCCCTTGGCTTAGCTGCACTTTCCTGTTGGCAGTATTTGCTCAAACTGCCTTTGCTTTACTCCTTTTTCCTTGTTTCCCACACTGGAGTTTCTTAGTTTTGCATTATTTGTGCGTTTCTCTAACTGCTGGGTGTGCTGGGGTAGGGCTACCTGGCTGCAAAGGGCACACAGTTGTTCAGGTGAAACCTAGGTAGTTCCAAACATCAAACTAAACAACTTTTCCATATTAACAGCGAAAATCATGTCATCCAGCAGACAATAGCAGGGGAAAGAAAAAGTGTCTTCACTTGGATGTCCTACACCATTTCTATAAAATTATTAGGGTTGGTGACAGAGTTTCAAGCCACCCTCTTCTCCAAAATGCAACCACCTCTCTCATCTAAGCACACAGAGAATCAAGCACCCTAAATCCTTTTTAAAAGTAAAGGAGCCTGAGGAAAAAAAACCAGAAAGTTTCCTGCAAGGCTTGAGCAAGACTCTACCAAATGAGTTGTTTAATGGCCAAATTGTGCTGCCCTGATGCCGGCAGAACTTCCGTTTGCTTAATCAGGGCTCGACCTGCAAGGAGACCGCAGGAGCAGCTGCTCCAACACCCTGCGCTGCCCTCACGAACTCGGGAAGTCTCCAGGAGAGCCCCAGCAGAGGAACACAGCTCTCTGCTCCTAGATATCATCACACCCTGCATGGCTTCGCTGGACATTTTTGGGGTTTCAAACTCCTTTGTGCTGGTGCACTTTGAGACATTCAAGTGCACACACTCCTTCTGCCTCCTCACCAGGGACACACAGGAGGTGTTTGGTGCGTCTCTAGAAGCAGACTTACATAAGATTTTTAAAAGCCTCTACCCAAATGCTTGCATGCTGCAAAGAAGGAAAACCTTAAGGTGGCCCATGGAGTGGCCAAACTGGCTGAGCACAGAGCTGCAGCCCAAGCATCCTGCCAGGGAGCCCAGCCAGGCTCTCCCCCAGGAAACCCTCTCATTTGGCATGTTTAAAGCTAATCCGGACAAAGCAACACCAAAGGGAATCATCCTGCACCAGACAGTCCAGCAAATATTCCTCTCTCTTTTTCCAGCCTGACAGCAAGCGATGTTCAGCCACATTTAAGCTCCCCAAACTTTGAGTGCTGATTTTCGTGCATCTCCTGTGGCTGGGCAGGATTTCTCCAGCACGTAAAATGGACTGAGTATTATTGCACAGGAGCTGAGTGGTGCAGGGGGCAGAAAAAGCTGCTAATATTTGGGGTATCACCTTAAACATTCAACAGAGGGATCTTTACAACAAGCTACACCAGAGAGTCAGAGGAGCAATTTCAACTGCTGAACCTTCTCAAAAGACAGGGAGAGGGGAAAAGGGCAGATTTAAACGAAATATGCAAGATCCAGGGATTACAATAGAAAAAGAAAAATACAGCCTGTCTACAGCCCGACAGTGAAAATACACAGGGGAGGTGTGTTCTGGTATCACAAGATTGATCTGGGAGATTTAGATGCTGGGAGCATCAGTTGCTGCTCAAGGAGCGCAAAGACAAAAAGGGAGCAGTCTCTGCCACAATGCAGAGAAGCCCTGAAAATATGGGGAAAATTAAGGAAATTTGGGAGCCAATGGAAGAAATCCACCTCTGCAGTTTACCCCCCCACTCCCAGCTTCAATACCAGCATGCAGAAACCAGAGTAAGCCTAGGCACAGCAGAAAAAACACGTTCTGCTAAAACACACAAAACCCTTCCTGCTTTGCCATTTCCCCAGAAAACGCCAAATCCCAAACCTCTGCTCATGAAGGGGGGGAGCGGGGGGGGGGTGGAAGGAAAAAAAAAAAAATATATAACCATTCCATAGCAACACGGAACGAGCTGTACCGCAGCTCTCCTCAGAGAGAGTTTAGTGTTTTTTCAGCTGCAGAATCCTCGCATGCAGCCGGCTGGGCTATTGAAGTTTTCCCCAGCACTGCAGAGGACCGAGGCAAGGCTGGCAAAGCGCTGCGGCCGCCGCCGCTCCCATCCTCTCCCTCTACCTGAGCTGGGGGCTCTCCCCAGCCCGCTGGCAAAAGCCACGGCGCTCCTCAAACCCTCCCGGTGGCACCGGGGCTGAGCATCCCCCAGAGCATCCCCCCGAGCATCCCCCGTAGCCCCGGATCCGCCGAGCGCTGCTTAAAAATAATCCCGTGCCTTGCTTACCCTACCCAGCGAGGTTGCGAAGGATCCAGCTGCTGTGGAATACACCTCGTTTCTTTGAAATAGAAAGAAAAGCGCTCTTCCTCCTCCTCCTCCTCCTCCTCCGCCCGTGATCTTCGAGCGCAGCCGGAGCCCAGCCTGCCTTCTCCTTTCATTAGCTGGACATGTGTCAGGTCCCGCACATCTGCGATTTCTCACTGCCTGGAGCCGCCTGTCCGATTCCAGGGAAACACAGATGGATCCCAGATGGGAAGGTCCTGCCAAACAGACCAGCTCTCCACCTTGCCAGAATACCCAGCTTAGAGGCACACACCCTCGGCTCCCTGCCTGCTCCCTGCCTGCGCCGCGCTGCTGCCAGGCTGCTCGCCAGCTGATGTCACCAGGCACACACCTACCAGCGCCTCGCCGCCCGCCTGACATTAACTTGTTAAATACACCGAATTTGTTTATGGCCCGCAGGAACAGCGAGACAGCGGCAGGAGCAAAAGAAGCTCCACCGCCCCAAACCACCCTCCCCAAACCTCCCCTTGTGCGGCACCGGGGGCGCAGCAGCCTCTGTCTCAGCCCTGGGTTTTGAAATCGGGATGAGCTGTTGGGTAAACCGGCGGATTAATTTTCCGAAGGTTTCCCCACGCACGTAAATCTTTGCTGCAAACTCCCCCCTCACCATCCCGAGCCCAGCGCCGGAGTTTGCGGCGCTGGAAAGCTGGCATGTGTTAGCAATTAGAAGCAACAACAAGATAACAAGACACTGATGTTGCAAGGGTACCAAACGCGGACTGGAAAATTCAAAGGAAGAGCAATTAAATGCGTAACATACTACCCGGCTCGAGGAGGAAGTGTTAAAGGAAAATGTAAATCCGAAATGTTTTATACCGGGAGTAAACTCCACCAGAGCTCTCAGAGCAGTGAGGGAGGCTCGGAGCAGGAACCCACTGGGCACGACCACATTTGACCATTTTCCCCTTCCCATTAATGCCCAGACGTGGCGGCTGTGCCACCTACAAACCTCCTGGTAATCCTGACAAGCTGCTCCCCGAGGTGCGGCGTGAATAACAGATATTAACTGGAGGCCCCTGACTAATCCCATCAGCCCGGCACCATTCACCGCCAGCCGGGCGCTGGGCAAACACGGATTTACACAACAGCATTCCTGGCCAGGCAGGCAGGCGGGCACCCCCGGCTGCCGGGGTACTGCCCCGAGCAGGGACAAGCACCCCTCCGGACTGCCCAAACTATCCTGCTCCACACCACCCCACTCCCAGCTCCTGGAAAACCACCCAGCAGGAGAAGCAATGTTTGCATTTTGCCTGCAGACCGTGCACAGGCACATTTTAAGATCTCAGGGGCGATTCACTGCTCCAAGTCCATGCAGCTGAGCAGGTTCAGGTCTTGATATCCTTTCCAAATCTTTGCAGTCAACACCACCTTTCCCTCCAACTACTTTTTTTGAGAACCAGGGACCTCAATACTTTCCCACTTCAGCAAACTAAGAGCCTGCCACTACCCAAGCCGGGGGATGCTGGTTTTTCACAAGTCCCAAAATCATACATGCCAAATTCTCCACAGTTGGTGTAGGCATGATGGGATAGTTACTTGTTCACAGGAAGCAAAATGCTCCTTTTTATGAAATTCCCAGTGCTCTGGTAGGCTACTGCTAACTGCCAAGCCATGTCCATAAACCTTCTGGAGGTACTGCCCCCCGGCATCTCATCTAACCCACCCTGGCTTCTCTGCTGCTTATTGCTAATTAGTTTAAGGTACCTCTGCTTCCCTTTGGGAGGGGAAAAGGCTGTAAAGGGAGAAAACGGCTTTAAAGGAAGCATTAAAAAGCATTCTGCAAGCAGGCATGGCAATGAGTTCATGAACACAGGGGCCACAATCTCCTCCTGCAGAGGACAGGCCTCCCAGTATAGGCAGGATGCTGCATGGTAACGGGGGCAGAATTTGGGCAGGAGACTTTGGGCTGCTGTAGGAGCACATGAAGCTGCTGCTTCCCTGGCTGGGCAAACACATCACTCAGAGAAGAGCAGCCTGGCTGCAGGCAGAGGAGGCACAGGTTTGCAGCAGTTCTCCCTCCTCCAAACCTCACCCAAGAGCAGCAATTCCACATGCTTCAGTTAGGAAAAAAAAGTGAATCACATTCAAGTATCAGCACAGGAATACCTGGAGCATCCTGTGAGGTGATGCTCAGGCAGCAGAGCAGGTCAGGAACAGGCAGATCCAACAGTGCCTCCCTGCACTCCCTTCTTCCAGCACCCCAGTCCCCACTGGAGGGGCTGCTGGCAAAGCATGTCAATAAAACATTTAAGTTCAGAAATTTCAGCTCGCCAGGGCTTCTGACACTTCTGATGGAGGTTGCGCAAAATACTGAAGCTCTCAATATTTCATAAGCTGAGATGGAAAAACCATCTCTAAATTACACAGACAATGAAGGGAGACTCAACCCAAGCAGCTCCACCAGCACCAGAACTAATAATTTTCCTATGGACTTGCATCTCATGGTTGGCACCTCACGCTGTGAGGTCCCCAACAGGAGCTGTCCCCAGCCGGGTTGTGGCGACAGCGGTGGCTCTTATGTGGATCCTCTGATGTCTTATAAGAAGCAAGCTCATGTTGCAGCTCTGTCCCCAGTGGAGATGGTACCAGGCAGATGGATGCAGCCCTTGCTGCTCCCTGTCCAGCCCTGTCCCAGCATCCCCAAAGCAGCCTGAACCTGGGCAGTGAACTCAAAAGCTGCCTTTGGTCTGAGTGTGACAGAGGGGGGGATGCTGTGTGATGAACAGCACGTGCTCAAGAGATGCAGCCTGTCAGGATCTGTCAGGTCTTTGCATCAATGCCATCAGAGAAGTACCCTCAGAAGGCACAAGGACATCCTGGGGCTGGGGGGCTTTATGGAAAATAGGTAACCAGCACGAGGAGTTCCCTTGCCTGCTTTTTTAATCATATTTCAGCTTAAGGATCCCAACAATTTGTAACGTTTCACTTCACACAAATAAAAGCTGTCCACAACTATGACAACTAGGCTCTAACTACCCTTTGTCAACCCATGGCCAAATAAATCTCTTCAATGTTTTTACAACCTAAAGCACTTTGAAATGTCAAGAACTCAGGTCACTGCAAGTATTTTGAGTATAGTTACAATGACTTTATGAAAAGGCACACAACTCTTTGCCATGGTGTCCACAGCCCAGTGTCTACCAAAACCCCACCATCCTCAAGGAAGAAATCACTGCTTCTGGCTAGAGGCAGGAATATGCTCAGCATCAGAGTGAGGTTTGGATTCTCCAGGCATAAAAACTACAGGTGGGATCACCTGGGTGCCCTTAGTAGAAGTCATTGCCAAACCTCCTTTGAAAGCCTCAAGGGTTGTGCCTTACACACGATCCACGTGCCTCAGCTCACCCAAACCATGAACTATCCTTAAGCTCATTCCTGAGCTCACCACTGGCAGAGGCAGGTCCGTGAGGTATAAAATCACAGAATCTCAGACTGGTTTGGGTTGGAAGGGACCTTAAAGCTCATCTCATTCCACCCCCTGCCATGGGCAGGAACACCTTCCACAGGTTGCTCCAACCCCCATCCAACCTGGGATGGGGAGCCCATTCACACATCATCTACTGACCCCCCTCACTGTTCCCAAGAGGCTTGTCTGCTCCTAAATATGCATTAAAGCAGATTTTGTAGCCCAGACATCACCAGCACAGCGGAAGGAAGCAGAACTGCAGGCAGCATGGGGAGAAGTCTTTTCCCTGGCTCACCATGCTAATCTGCTCCTGCTTTCTTCTCCTGGGAATGTTCCATGGAAAGAACGATGCAAGCAAAGTTTGAACACTGGGAGCTATTGATACCTGCTGCTCAGTGTGGTTTCTGAGGAAAGCGAGGAAATCTGAAGAATTTTTCCAGTTTCCACTGGAATTTTTATGCCTATCACAGCCCATTGCCACAGCGAGCACAAGAGACCCGAACTGCTTCTGATTTCTCTGCTATTCCACAGATATTTCATGATGTGCCTCGGCTTTATTTTTTGCCTGCTGTGTTCTTACCTCAGAAAGAAGCTTCACTTCAATTCAAGGCAACCCTGGAAAGCCTTTGCCTTTTTAAGCTGACCACTTTCCATTGCACAGAAAAATAAATCCAAATGCACTGAGGCAGCCAAAGCCATTTATCAGGCTAAGTAGAAACCGTAAATTCATGCTAACTGGAATCTGATGGAAACCAATTGGGATCCTCCTCCTCCTCCAGGCTCAGGTCTGGCAGGAAAGTCAAACATTTTATTGCCTTCTTTATGCCTTACAAGACAGTGGAGCCAAGAAGGGACTGCTCCCTTTGAAGCGATGCTGGTGGGGTTGCAAGGGAGACTCAGTGACTTGAGTTCAAGCTCAACCCCCAAAACAAAGATTAGACCTCTAAATTCCAGGCAAATTTATCACATTTAACAAACATCCTCTTTTCAATAAATCCATTATTTGAGTTAGCACATGGCAGATTATGTTAACAAGCTTAATTTGTCACAGAATCATGGAGAAAGGTTTGGGTTGGAAGGGACCTTAAAGATCATCTCATCCCATCCCCTGCCATGAGCAGGGACACCTTCCCCTATCCCAGGCTGCTCCAAGCCCCGTCCAGCCTGGCCTTGGACACTTCCAGGGATCCAGGGGCAGCCACAGCTTCTCTGGGCACCCTGTGCCAGGGGCTCCACGCCCTCACAGGAACAATTCCTGCCCAATATCCCATCTAACCCTGCCAAAGGCAGTAGGAAGCCACACCCTCATATCACTCTAGACCCTTATCCAGAGTCCCTTTCCAGCTCTCTTGGAGCCCCATTAGACAGTGTAAGGGGTCCTAAGGTCTCCCTGGAACTTTCTCTTCTCCAGGTTGGACACCCCCAGCATTCCCAGCCTCTCCCCAGGGCAGAAGAGCTCCAGCCCTCAATGAAATCCAAATCCAATCACACTGCCTCCTTCAGGAGTGCACACGAGCAGTGTTTGCCTTTTGTGCCATTTCAATCCTGCCCAGAGAAGGGGAAAAACCATATTAAAGTTTGACCTTAACCGAGCTGGAAGAATTTTACACCCAGAACATCCACAATCACACACTGCCAAAAAATCCCCCAAACAAACAGGGGGAGCAAAGATGCAACAAGGAATTAAACACAACCTGAGGAAGTTACTGAAACTACTTCTGGCCACCCATTAAGGGAGGGGGGACACATCACCTAAGCAGATGATACCTTATTCCTGTGGCCACATATGTAAAGAAAAAACCTGCAGGAATTGATGTCCTGGCCAAAAACATCCCCTCCAAAACAACAAACCAATTCCTAAACCTAACACCCTTGCTCTGATTAGAAATCCAAGCTTCTGTAGCCGTCACGGGTATTTAAACCAAACACAGAAATATGGAAAAAATGAGTAATCCTATTTGGAGAGAGTAAAATCCAGCCTGCAGAGGATTAATTCTAGTCCAACAGCTCTGCAGCATGACAGTATTTTCCAGATCAATAGCAGTGCCATTTGATTTATAGAGATTTGTTCAAATACATACATCCACTCCCCTCCAGTTGTCATTTTGGTGATGCTCAACTTTAATTGCCCCACACCCCGACCTGGAGCATCCCTGGCTTTGGAAGTTGTGCGGATGGAGCTTTGCTGCAGCTCTCAGCCACCTCTCCACTACTTCAGAAAACCCAATTACCTGTCTACATCTGACACTCTTGCCCCACTCCTTGCCAGACCATCCTCTTTAGCACCTGCTTATGGTGCAAACAGGACTTGGAAGCCAAAATCCTCCCTTTTGCAGGTGAGATGGTGGCTTTGAGAGCTGTGCCCTGGATCAGGCACCCTGCTCCAGGCTCCCAGTGTTCCTCACCACCAGATATGGAAGACCATTTACAATTAAGAAAGCACAGGTTAAAGCCTATCAAAGCAGCAGAACTTGGGTTTTTTGCCTCATCCCAGAGGCCAATGGGAGCAATAAAACGCACTTGATGGATCCCAAGCCCCTTCCCTACAACAGGCTCACCACATCCCAGTTTGCTTCCAGCATCTCCCTCCACTGGTGCCTTCCCTGCCACAAGCTCTGGCTCTTCCCCTGAGAATGGCTTTTCCTTCTTTATCCTGGGCTCTTTTAAAGAAGCCTTTTTCCCAGTTTCATCCTGAGCTTCTCTCTGCTCCAGTCACTGGGACTGCACATCTCTGAGGGCTGCTGGGGCTGTGCTCCTTTCCCAGTGCTTCAGAGGAGGAAAGTGGTGCCTCCCCACCACCCAGCCACCCAAGGAGGGCTCTTTTCTCATTCATTAGTTGTCACTAACCTTGTAACCTTGATTAAAAATATCCCAATTCCAGTCTCCCTTTAAAAAAAAATATATATATCCTGAGCTGCTTTGTTCATTACACCCAGCAAAATCACCAGCTGAGGATTTTAAGGAAAGCTTCCCAGTAGCATCCCAGTTTGTTGGCTTTGCAGGTTTAGCCCTGAGCAGGGTTCCCTTCCTTCCAGCCTCAACCAATCACAAAACCCCACGTTTTTTTGCTAGTGGTTTTTCCTAGTTCTTCCTACATTGATGTTTTACCCATTTTTCTTTGCCAGCTTTCCGCTGACCCTTTGGACCTAACAAACGCTGGCTTTGGGGAGAGAAAAAAAAAAAAAAAAGAAGAAAGAGCCCAGCGCAGCCCTTTGCGCCTGGCCCGGCATTCCAGCGCTGCGCTCCCGGCTCCACAAAGTCTGATTTAGGAGCACTGCTGGGAGCTATTAGTTTACGAAAGGCCCAGCACGCCCACCCAGGCACAGGCGACGGCGAGAGGCTCCCCTTTCACCGCTGCCATGTGCCTCCCATCCCGCTGGAGAGCTCGGGAAGGCTGTGGTCGGGCTCGGGGCAGGAAGCCAAGGGAAAGGCAGCCCGGGAGGCGGGCGAGAGAGCGCAGAGGTCAGGGGAGAGGGCTGGATATCGTCCACAGCCCCGTGCTGCCGCAGGAGAAGCCATTAATTAATGGGATGCTTATTAAGGGAGTTCAGCCTCCATCCAGACTCTCCTTTTATCCTGCCCAGACTCTCCTTTTATCCTGCCCGTTGCTCCGTGTTTCCATATCCTGTAACCACTTCTTCCTTTTTGTGTCCTTTTCCTGTTTCCACTACCATGCTTTTAATCTTTTTCAATCTGCTTTTCTGCCTTATTTTTGCTTCCCTTCTCCACTCTCTGCTTCCACCATCTCCAGGCTCCTCACTTGCCTCCATCCCTTGCCTGACAGCACAGAGAATCCCCAGCAGCCCCAACAGCTGATCCTGAAAATCATCGCTATCATCCCAACCACTGGAAGCCCATGGAATCTGCTGAGCAAGCTCAGTCACCTGCCCAGGTGTCTGCTACCTGCCCCTGTTACCCACCCAGAATTAAAGCATGCATCAGCCTCCCAAAAATGTGAGGCATGTGGAACTTAATGGCATGGTCTGCCAACAGCTGCCAGACTTTGGCCAGCTCATTATCCCAAAACGCCTGGTGTGGATGCAGGACAGAGTTAACTCCCCAAAACTGAAGACCAGGTCAGTGGTGGGAGAGGCAAGGAGAAAGGAAAGGGGAAAACAGGCAATGAAGCATCGTTTTGGAGTCATCAGGGTTTTGACATTCTCCAACTGGCTTCTATTAGCATTGCATCTGTCTTTGGGTGCCTGAAGGGGAAAAAATAAAAGGAAAGACTCATTTCCAGAGGTACAGAGCAATCAGCAGGTTCTCTGCACTTCCACTGCCTCTGGAGTGCTTGGATGCAGCTCAAGGAGGACCAGGAGCACTGAACAAGGACCTGAAATTTTATTACCTTCCCCTCCTGCCGGAAGCAGAGCCTATTTGCAGATTTACAGCTCGTGTCAACAGGAAGTTCGTGTTTACAAGTTTCCTGGAAAAAAAAGGCAGCATTCCTGTCCTCTGCCATGGCCCGGTGGGAATGCTGCCTCGTGGGGAGTGCTCAGATGGGTATGGGAGACAGGAATGAGTTTTAGCCATGTAGAACATCCAGACAAATAGATAAAGCTATGAAAAAAAATTTGAAGGCCAGAAGGAGAACAGTAATTCAGCAATTTGGTGGAAAATGCACAGCAAGACAGCACAGCCGAGTCTGGAAAAATACTTTTGTAGCATCTGGGATTCACACTTCAAAGAAGCAGAAGAATTTTAAGAGGATGAAAAGCTATATTCAGGCTAACATGAATTTTTCTCCTCTGGCCCAACTCTCTTGTCATTCCCATTACACTGTTCCTCCAAGAGCCACAGCCAAGCTCAGCTGGTCACACTGGGGTGGGCTGTCCTCTCCCAATAAAGGCATGAATGGGACCACAGTAGTGTTTGGTGGTGCTGCTGAGTCCACCAAGACCTGCCAGGATCCACCAGGATCCATCCATCCCCAAGCTCGACCCCAGATGGAGACGAGGACATCATTTATTGCCTTCACAAACTGGAGCCCTGGGCCTGAACAGCCCTATCTTGTGAAGCCTGGATTTAAAATCTTCCCCTTTCCCATGGTTATTAAAAAAAACCCCAAAATCAAACAAAAAAACCCCCCCAATATTCTTTCCAAAATTACACGGAATAAGAGGACATGAGGACAGCCAAAGGTCAAGCAGCCAAAGCTCTACCAGGATGCCAGAGACTCAAACCAGTAAATATTTATTTAGACCATGCTGTACAGTTTAGTGAAGGCAGATATGGAGTGCCTAGGGTGGTATCTGATCTCCTGAGAACATGCTGCTCCCAAGGAAAGTTTCTGTCTTGACAGATGGACATTTTCCAACAGAAGAATGACCCAATCACAAGATCCTTCTGAAGCAAACTCATTCAACGAAACACAACAAGTCTCAAAACCCCACAGCTACCTTCTCCCTAGAGAAAGGGCTGCAGAAAACCCAGCTGACAAAGCACTCAACTCACCCAGCCTTACAAACCTCCAGGATTTAACATGAAGAAGCTTGAAACAACCGAGCTGAAGAGGAATCTCAGAAGTGGTGCAGACATCAGGTCCTTCCAACACCACCACAGCTGTCCCCAACCCTTTCAGCCACAGCTGCACATCTCCACTCATTCCCTGGGTATTTGAGCTCTTTCCACATCAACCAGCAGCACTAACAACAAAATTCCCAGTAGAGTCAGGGAGATGGGGAGAAGAGAGCCATGCAAAGGTCCCAAAACTTATTTTTCCATCCTAAGTCCTTAGCAGGAAACCATTACTGAGGAGCTGCCTGCCCTGGATCCAAGCATCTCACATCCACGTATCATCATCCCTGTGCAAGAGAATGGAAGTTCAAAGGGAAGATTTTGCAAGAGGCTGAAAGGAGCATTGGCTGAGGGCATCACATTAAAGCAGTCAGGTGTCTTCTACCCCCCACACTGGACACACGTGTTCAGACAACTTCCAAGAGCCAGAAGAACCCAAACACATGTATGGTGAAGTTAATTTACATGCCCAGAGAGGAAAAAGCAAGAGAACAAAAATTACCTGCAATCCAAACCTCAGATTTACTAAACTTGAAACTTTAAAAGTCATCAAAATCTTCATTTTCCACACCCTGAGTTACATTAAAAAAAAAAAACAAACCCAAAAAACAAACAACAACAACTCAGGAGGACAAATAATAAAGAGACATCTTTACTTAAAAAACCAGAATACTCTGACCTGGAGTAGGAGATTGAGAAGAGAGATTCATCAGCAAAGCTCCTGCAAAAAGGGGTTTTGGAGCTGAGGGCAGTATTCTGGAAAGAGCTGATTTGATTTGGCTGTTACTACTGAGACTAAAGCAGCTCAAACATACATTTACTTCCTTTTCTCCATTCCATTAATTCTACCCAGGGCTGTGGTAGGATTAATGGCTGAGGCGAAGCTGAGTTTATTGCCCCCAACCCTGCGTTGGGGTGTGCTCTGCCCAGGTGAGCCAGCACCTCCTGGGCTGCTCTTAACTTGTCCCAGCTGTGCTTTCCTGATGTCCCAAACATCTCCACCTGGTTCTGCAGATGGAGCAGCTGCAGCTGAAGGCAAACACCTGGTGAGCCACAGCCTTGCCCTGCGCTGCAGGGGGAGATCAGAGTTACAGCAGCTCCTGCCCTATTTAAGGCTGTTATCAGGGTTCTAAGTGCTGTGTTTGTAGTTAATAATCTGCCTCCTTTGAGCTCAGGGAACCTGAAAAGCTCTGCTGGGCAGCTTTGCACTGACCAGCCACCAAAAACATCCTGAAGATGTGGAAGGGAGTGCTAAATCCAGCAGAGGTTGTACTCAGAGCAGAGCACTGCTGGATGCTGCAATGATTGTACCTCTACAACAGCAGCATTTCTCACACACCAGCTTTGGGCTGCACCAACCCAACCAGCACAGAGCTGCAGATGTGCCCAGCCCCCTGACAGGCTCCAGGCTGGCAGGAGCCTCGCTTGGTGTCTTGGGGTGACTCTATGATGTGGATCCCCTGTCACAGCTCTATGCCAAAAAAATTAGTTTTGTGCCTTTAAACTGAGCTTGAGAGGGGAGGGAGAAACAAATGAACTTTTCAAAGCAGTTCCCAAGGACACAGAGATAGGGACTCCTCTGCGTTCTCCGGCTGCGGTAGCACAGAGGGAGCTCCCTGCCTGTCTCTTCAGCCAGTTTTTTTGGGTTTTTTTTCCTTCCTTTTTTTCCCCAGCTTGTTTCCTAGGACTTTGGTGGGTTTTATTTTTTTTTTCCCTTCTCCTCTTCTGGACTGTTTCAACAACATCAGAACACATCAGGAGAACTTCTCTTCAGGCCCGGAGGGGGCCTAAGGCCACCCCCCATGCCAGCTCCGAGAAGGAGGGACCACACCTACGAGAGGACTCTAATTTCTTCCCAGGTTTTCTCGTTATAGTGAGGGGTTTTACTATTTAGTATTATTATCCTTTTCCTGTGTGTTTGTTAATAAATAGGTTTTATCTCCTTCACTTTCCTTCGAGGAATTTCTTTCCCGAACCTGGTGGGGGGAAGGGCGGTTGTAACCTGACTTTCTCCCAGAGGATTTATTGCTAGATTTTGGCCAAAACCGGCACACTTGGGTAGGAGGAAGGAAGAGCCTCGTGCTTTTCACTGCTCATGTCTGACCTGGTGCTCCAAGCTCCAGTGTGAGTACTTAGAAATTCGCTTCTCTAGAAAAACATTTGACAAATACTCATCCTCTAGGGAATGTCATGATGAGCAGAGCAAGAGAAGTACTAAGACTGTTTTCTGAGGGATTTTTACAACACTCATGTCAAGTCAATACTGCAGTCTGAGCAGCCTTTTAGTCCAACAGCTCATTCTTCTTGGAGACTCCTTACAACTAAGCAGCAGTGTCATACATCTACCTGGTTAGCAGTGCTGCTTCAGCATTTCTTTGCACCATTTTCTTGCAAGTTCTTGGTCAGTGATGGCAATATTTATATTAAGAACACAGGAGTATATAACTGTAACACTACAAACTGGAGAGGTGGACAGTGCACTAAAAAAAACCCCAAACCCACTTCCCAACAGGCTCCAGATGTCTGGAGACCACAGCATCAGCAAAAGAAGCTGTTTGTTACTTAGCAGTAATTTCCAAGTGACTTGAGCTGAATTCAGTATTGTAGTCACACAGGAAAAACAATCCATGAGAGATGCTCAAGGCCAGGCTGGAATGGGCTCTCAGGAACCTGGGATAGGGGAAGGTGTCCCTGCCCATAGCAGGGGTTTGGAACAGGATGATCTTTAAGGTCCCTTCCAATCCAAACCATTCTGAGAGGCTATGTAATAAAATTTTGGGGGAAAAGTGATGCCTTAGGTTTTAACTTTTGTATTTTTCAAATTCTGTACTGCTTAGAGTGTAACTCTGAAGTTCCTTGTAGCCTGTAATTTCTGCTCTCTCGTGCTGGGCAGACACAACAAAGCCTCTCCAGGCTTTGCCTTCAAGGACAGCCAGGCTCTTCTAGGCCCAAAATGTGTAAACCAAAGACTCTAAGGGGGGAGCAAGCTGAGGGGAGTTACATCATTGAACTTGGGCTTTAATTGGAGAATTAACCCTGATATGCAAATGAACCAAACCTATAAAGGTGTGAAGAACTCGTGACCTGGGGTCCATCTTGGGGTCCATTTTATGGAGGCAGCCTCTGGCTCCCCAGGGGACCTTGAAGGCCGTTCAAATAAACACCGACCTTTATTCCCTTACTCTTGCCTAGTCTCAGTTTCTAGGTGGCTGGAGAAGGCATCAAAAGGAGGTAATTTAAGGGTTAAATTAAATCTTGCAAGGCTAAACTGACAGGAATCAGTTCCAGAAAGCCTGCAGGGTCAACTTGTATTGACTACAGAAGATCCTTGTGCAAATTAAAAGGTTTCCCTGCCTGTTTGTTTCGGCATATGGAAAAGCTGCAAATTCATTCCCTAAGGTTCACTGAGGAGGCTGTTAAATGCCAGGACAAGTCTCGGGACTGGGATGTTTGGATGGTAAGGAGTGCTGGAGGTACAGCCTGCTGCAATTCTCCCACGTGTTCAGGAGTCGAGTCAAATCAAGCCGACATTTGTAAAAGGCTCTCTCGGGTCCCATTTCCAAACACCTGCATCCCTGGGTCTCCTGGGTCCCCCAGCTCCCCTGTTTCTCAGTGCATCTCTGCAGGCAGGAGCAGCTCACTATGAAAATGGAGAGTGCCTGTCTTCCTCACCCATGCAGAACAGCTAATCCCAGCAGGATAATCCTGCTTTAATGAGAAAACTATAGGACCTTTGATAAAGCATATAAATCTTAGAAAAGCCCTACTACAACATTCCTTAGTCTCTGGGACTGGATGACCGACCTCTAAAATGAATTTTGCATGTGGCAGTCTCAAGCTGTGGAAGGTAACACGTGGCAGGCAGAGCAAACTGCTCCCTCTTGTTTGCAAGACACCATAAAATCTGTAACAGTGCTGCAGGCAAATTTCCCATGCCTCTGGACGTGTGTGCCACTCCATCAACAAAATGCCTCCTCCTCTGCCTGCCACAGGAGCCAGAGGACACCATCATCTCCAACTCCTTTTCTCCAACTCCCAGTACACTTCCCAAAATGGGAATGGCCATGATATAGCTGACCTGCCCCAAGTCCGTGGCTCCAAGGTCCAGTGATTTCCTACAGCCCAACAAAGAGCTGGGAGATGGCAGGAACTGCGTCAGAGCCAACCTGGGCTGCAGCACAGCTGCTGAGCTCCAAGATAAACTTTCAGCCCTCTGCCAAACTGAGAATCTGTGTCAGGTTTTGTATGACAGAAAAAAAAAAAAAGACTTGAAAACAATTCCTCATTACAACTTAGGTGTAGAAATCCACAGACACTTTTTTCTGACCTCACAAGACCTTGCTCCAGCACCGGAGAAGAACCCAATGAATTGACATTTCAACGCTTTCTTTTCCCCTCAAGTACAAACACACAACTGCTGAGAAAAAGCAGTGATGCTCTGACCTGACACAACCAGTCGTGTTGAGGGATAATTCCTGTGCTGTATCAGTGACTGGAATTACCAGGGCTTTGCCAACAGCTTAATGAGATGGAAACTCACGCTCCCACTGCCAGAATTTGTTTGTCGGGCTATAAACTATTTAGATGCCCTGAATATTTTGCTCCTGTGTTATAAAACAGGTGTGACGAGGTGCATCTCCATTCACGGAGCTGCTGCTCAGAGCAGCACTGCCTTTAGGACAGATTTCAATTCCTGCTGTGCTGAGTGGACACAGGGACATCTCTCCACTGGCTTGTCCTTCGCCAGAAGGGGCTCTCAGAGCCTGGATGGCGACTGGGTCACACCTGCCCAGAGTCCTGGGCTGGATCTGTGTGGTGCTGCCAGGTTCTCCAGGGATTCCTGGGCCACCTTAGAGCAGCAAGAGCACCAGCAGGACAGTAAAAGTGCAGTGCTGGTGGAAACTGAGGCAGTCCTTACACGTGCACAGGGGAAAAGGGGAGATTCTATGCCAACCAAACTCGTTTGGTCCCTGTGAGACTGAAGTCAAGAATTCCTGCATGGATGAGATGCTGGTGTTTGGTGCTCACCTG
The DNA here is from genome assembly GCA_026261815.1 of Monarcha castaneiventris obscurior. Classification (NCBI taxonomy): domain Eukaryota; kingdom Metazoa; phylum Chordata; class Aves; order Passeriformes; family Monarchidae; genus Monarcha; species Monarcha castaneiventris. Next base: position 5,981,935 of record JAMPIT010000848.1, on the reverse strand, counting down.
TCCTCACACCATCAGGATAGTTCTCAGCACTGATGGAGGATCAAGATGAGGTAAACAGTGTTCAGGAGCAGCGACTGAGTCTACAAGTGTTTTTTCTGAGCATATTTTACCATAAAAATATAACAAAATTCATTCCATATATTTTATCTCAAACTTAGCTTTCTTAATTAGAGGTACAGGGCTCGAGGGAAACTGCTGTAATTATTAAATGGGAAATAAAACCTGATGAACACAGTAACTGCAGTGACTGAAAACTTAAATAAAACTGCTAGAGGACAAATCAAGGAACATCTAAAATCAGCTGCTCAACAGTCTGTGTGCTCTGATAGTTATTTACCCATTCAAATGCACAAAGAGGTTTTATTTTCCTATTTTCCCTCTTGCTAAAATCAATACTACACAGGGAAAAAAAAAAGGGTTGTTCAATGAGACAAATATATTCAAGAAGAAAACAGTCAGAGAAGTGCCTGGGAATGTTTTTGGAATACTGCAGTGCAAAACCAAGGCTCTCCCTCAGAAGATTCCATCAAATTAACTCCTAGATGCTTGGCATGCCTAGATAAAGAGGGAAAACCTAGCTTTCACAGAAAAAAAACATCCCCTGAGGGGGAAAAAGGGCACCACCAGTGTATTCTGGAATGTGGAAACTCAGGTGGGCCAAGGGCAAAAATCTTAAGTCAGGTGTTTTGCAGCAGAGGGATAAATAAACACCAGCAAATGGACGCAGGTGATCCAACCACAATTCCAGCACGAGCTGATCTGCAGTCCCTGATATGGGAGTCATATGAAGAAGCCACTGCCTGTGTGACACAATTCCTGACCCGTGCTGCTTTAGGGGTGGGAATGCCTCTCTGGAAGAACGTTCCTGAGGACGGCACAGTTTCCCAGCACCACGTGAAGTACAGAGTGTCTCCTTACTCCCCACGGAAGGTGATCCATCAGCATCTGTAGTGTGAAGAGGGAAGCAAACAGCAGAAGGAAAGCAAAGTGCTAGAAAGAATTCCTGGCTAGAATCTGCTGCTTTAAATCTTCCCATGAACACGGGCTGTGAGCTGCAGAACGACACACTCGCACCGGGAAAGCAAAATGGGTACAAGGCTCCCATCCAACTCGGATTTAATGGCAGAGAAGATAGATCTGCTCTTTGAGAAAAATCCCAATTGTTGATTTCTATTTTGTCTGGCGATAGAGCACAGTATTCCTCCTTCCTTCCTGCCAAAAGTGGTGGAAGTACGATGTGCTTTAAAGTAATTACAGCAGCTCATCCCAGAAGTGGCTGCATTTCAAACGAGGCAGGAGATGCACAAGTGGGGAGTGGCTGCTCCCGGGCTGAATGTTGAACCTGCCTTCAGACCCAGGGATGAAAAGGTTCTCTCCAAAACAAACCACCACATTTGTGTCCGATATCCATCCAATTTCTGGTCTGCCTAACCCTGCTGCACCTCCATGGATGGCTGGAAAACCCACAGCAGCACAGCCCAACACAGCACCCATGGGCAGGACGTGCCTTCCTACAGGGACTTAGCTTGATCCAAGTTTTTTTGAACTGGTATTTCTCTGACTCCTCAGCAAAACTGGCAAACATTTGGCTGTGCCAACCCTGTACCCCTCTAAACGTTGCAGTACGCCTGGAAGTGCACAGTATTTTCATTATTGGTAGAACAGCCATAATTATCCAAATAAAACTATTACTATACTGGGCCTTTGATCATAAATAGAACTTAATGGATTTTATTACATCCCAGGAAGCGAGAGCTACAGAAGGAAAAGTATTGCTAAATGTGTTTTGCTACCACCTATCAATTTCTCCTAAACACTCAGCACTTAAGAAATACCCAAAGAAACACACTGCTCCCACTGCATAACCATTGCAAGTTCCCCTCTGAGCTCTTCCCCTTTAGCCAGCTCGCAGGGGACGTTTCAGCAGCTGAAAATTAAAGGGTCACAATATTGAGCCTTCAGGTATCAAGTTCACAATGGAAATAGCAGCTGACACAGAAAGGGCTCCGCTGAGCACGCCGGTGATAATTCTGTTGCCTCGGAGCTGGAAGCAGCTCACTTACGCAAAGTTTGTTATTTAACTCAGCGAGGAATGAAAGAAAATGCCACAGCCGTGGATTTATTCCTTACACAGCCTCTTTCAAATCATACTCCACACCGGAGGCACGCTAGCAGCGAGCCTTTAACTCTGGCTGCAGTATCCTCTTAAATCCAAATAATTCCCTGTCAAGTGCCGGGGAAGGCAGTGATGGCCTCAGCGAGGGCTGCTTGTCCTGCAGATCCCTGCAAACCCTTCTACTGGAGCCCAGCTTCCAGAAAACTTCACAGGAGCCAAACATCACCAGATGGCACAGGTCCAAGAGCAAGTGACAACAAATCTGGGACGTCCGACAGTCACCAGTCCAAGTGGCCTCACGGAGAAGGGCAGCAACAAGGAGGACTTCAGTGGGGCAGCCAGATATGCCAGCTTCCCGTTTGCTCCTGCTCACATAATCCAGGAAAAGCCATCTTTCCCCCCCCGGGGACTCCCCACCTGGCCCCTCCGTGGTGACAGCCCAGGCCTGCTGCTATCTCCCAAACAGATGCATTTATTCTCCTGAGAGCCTCCCACGTCTTATCTAGCTGGCAGTTTCCGAACGTCGAGCGCCAAGTCCGGCTAAAACCACTTTAAGCTCTTTTAGGCAACAATTCCTGAAAGCGTTTTGGCAGGGGAGCGAGGCAGGCGGGACGGCAGCCCCGCCGCAGGGTCCCCCCGCGCTGTCCGGCGGCATGGGCACGGAAAGCAACCCCTGCACCCCACTGCAGAGATGCTGTAAACAGGACCTGGCACAGGAATGGATGTATAGTTTACAGAGATGCCTTGCTTCAAGCAAATTTGCCTCTCAACACATGGCCAAACTCTCACGCAATAAATTAACTATTTGGCAGCCACCGAACTAGCGCTGGAGCCAAACCAATTAGGGTTTAATGTGATCCCAATTTCCTATTTCTGAGACGGGGGTCGGGGAAGCGGGGGGAGAAGGGGGAAGAGGAGGGAGGGAGAGCAAAGCAAATCCCCTCCTGGTTTATAAATCCTTGCCAATCATCCCAGATAAACCTGTCACCCACAGCTCTAAATCTGTATTTGCACTCGCGTGCTCCGAGGGACACGGTGGGAAAAGGCGCATCGGACGCAGCCAGCCTGACTCCCGACATGTGTTTTCCATACTTGGGAAATTCAATCATTTAAAAAATATTTACCAAGCTTTGTCTTTAATTAGAAAAACATGACGACGGATAAGACGAGTTATTGTTTCTAAGCTAGAAATGTCAGAGATCCTCATGATGTCAGAAGATAAACCCCACCAGCGACCCGCGGACACGCTGCCAGGGCCGCAAATGTTTCGAGGGATTTTTTTTTCATCTCCCCTCAAAGTTCATCGCTTTCCAGTCACAATTCATCAGTGGCTTCTTGGCCCCCACCAAAGCTAATCAGGGAGGAGGAGGAGGAGATGGAGGGAAGGCTCCTGCAGCAGATCTGCCAGACGGGTGTTTTAATGCAAACGAGCTCGCACAACGGGGGAGGAACAGAGGAACATTTGACTTCTTTGTGTTTTAACATCCTGACTCTGGTACCACCCCTGCACAAGTAATTACCTGCCCTCAACTAAGATAAGCAAATTAATCTTATCCACACCTGGAAACGCCACAGGCTGAGCTGTCCCCATCATTTAAAAAAGTGTTAATTTAAGTTTCTGCTTAGCCAAGACTTAGAGAAATGCTCGCTCTCGGAAATACAGCCACAGAACATTGCAGCCCACAATACTCACCTAAGAAAAGGAAGCTGCCTGTGCTCCAAGCAGACGACCAGGAGTTCTGCCTGCCCAGGACCATGTGGTACCCTACAGCTGTACCCCACACTCCAGCCCCTCTTCCACCTCTGCTTGGTCCAACACCTCCGGCCCGATCCAGAGAGGCTCCGCAGGCAGGATGTGCAAGTTAGAAGTATAAAGCAAATATTTGTTGGCCAACAAACAAAAGATAGCCGGGATGTAATGAGCTGTCAGGCCCATTTGTGTGCTCACCACTCCCGTTAAGGTGACTGAAGAGTCTTTGCTGACCAGGTGGGAGTCAGGGAGGGTCCCTGGGCTGGCTCCCCAGCACTGCCCGGCTGTTGTGTGCCACCAGCCCAGTGCCAGTAACTGCTCGACCCAACCACCCCTCGCCAGCTCCTGGCCAGACCAGCCCACTCCCACACACCCCAAACACATACAGCCTCCCTGCTTTATCTCCTTTAGGGCTTCATACCTCCTCCTCCTCCTCCTCCTGTTGCCTCCTGGCAGAAAAGGCGGGATCAAACACACACACAAAGGCCAGGTGGGAGCGTGTCAGGTGATTTATTTGGAGGAACTTCCTGCTACAACAACCAGGTGCACCACTAGGAAGTGAAAGCCAACTCCCAGGAGGTCATGAGGATTAAAAAGTACAGCCAAGCAGTGAGAAGCTGGTATTGATGCCAACAAACCAGTGTGTCTATTGAAACCACTTGGACAAAAGCAGCAGTAAGTCTGCAAGCATTCACTCAGTATTGTCTGATTATTTTATATCCACAGGCAAAAAAAGCTAATCTTGCATTTTTCCATTCAAAACCATACCTGTAATGAGAGAGTTTTGTAATATTTTTCATTTTTTAGCAAGCTTTGAAGTGTCACCTACGGCCCCAAAGCCAAGCCACGAGTATGCCATGTATCTGTATGTGAATATGCCATGTATGTGAAAACACCTTGCAACCCAAGGCTGAGGGCTAATAGCAATGACTATCTTAAATACCAACATAAATCTACACTGGAGAAAATCCCTGCTTGAACAGCCTGATGCTTTAAATTATCCCAAGTGTGCAAAGCACATCACTGAGGAAAACATATGTGCAGAGTTTGACCTCAAAGTCCAAGTGCCAGAAAAGCTGCTACCTGTAGAAGTTAGTGCTGCTCTCTCATGACATGGAGTAAAGGACATTTTAATTGACTTCTGAGGTCGGGGTTGATTAACCTGGAGTGCACAAATACAGCCAAAATGATGCCCAGGACACCTCTGTAGCTGAATCAAACGAGGGTGTGCACACACTCAGGATGTGGCACAATGAGATGGGAAGGTGACAGGGACGCAGAAGTTTTAAGCCCCAGACACTGGCTGGACAAGTGCCCTCAGGAAGGTGGTTTTCTGGAAAAGTTCCAGGTATATCACATGTCTGTGTGGGAACCCTTCCCCTGGGACTTTTGACATCAGAGAGGGAGAGAGATGGATTCACTTCTCACCTTTTTGAGTTTTACAGCCACCTCCTTCTTCTGAAGGGGAAGAGTTCACCTCCGATTCTTGCCAGCAAGAGGGAAACCTGAGCAGCTCCCCCCCCTCCAGTGGCTCATGGCAGCCTCTCGAGGTGCCTGTGACTCCTTGGCAGCTCAGGCCGATGGCAAGCACTCAGCTCACTATTCCACTCCAGTCCTGCTTCCAACAGAGTCAACTCCACAAGCTCTACCCCAAGCACAAGCTCTTTTCGATCCTCAGAGTCCCTGCAAATCAAAAAACTAATTTTCTTTTCTCTGACTGCTTTAAAATGTCGGTTTATTTCACTCTCCTGAACACTGGCACAAAGGAAGAGGAACACCTTAAGCCTTTCATTTTACAGCATTATGAAAATCAGGACTAAGTCCCTGAATGATCCATTTCAATTTCTGCCCATTGGAAATACCCATGTAAGAAGAGCATATTCATGAGAGCCAGGATGTGCCTCAGACTGGAACATCCCAAAGTTTCAAAGCACTCCTACATTTCTTCTCTTTCCCCATCATTAGTTTCACACTGAGCACTGATCCACTTCTCTGTAACACACACCCAAAGGAATCAAGCAGCCTCCTGACATTGCCAGGATCTGTGTAACACAGGAGAAATCATTGGGATGATAACCAAAGCAATGCAGATAATTATATTTATAAAAATTATGAGTCTACAGCTGATTATTACTTTCTTGAGACCAAAGATAAACCCCAGCAGTGTTCTTGGGCTGACACTGGGCCCAAGAACTAAGTGATGTCTTGTGTCAGCTTTCAGGCTGTTCAACAGCTGGCACTAATAGGACATCCTTACCTGATCTATCTACAAAGGTCCTGACAACTATAGCCATATCTATGTGCTTATCTTTATAAAGCAGCTGCATGGCTCACCAGGCTTATCCTTAGCATTCCCCAACAGATGCTGGGGCACAGACACATTAAAGCTGCACAAAAATAACACCTTAGCTCCCACTCCAAGCATTCCAGGTGCCCTCACCCTCTCCTGCCAGGGGCTATGGCCTTGCTGTCCCTGCTGCCTTAGGGTCAGTGATTGCTTCCTCAGCCCCGTCAGCAGCACCCAGACGAAAAGCCCTAATCACAGAATAACAGACTGGTTTGGGCTGGAAGGGACCTTAAAGACCACCTTGTTCCACCCCCCTGCCATGGGCAGGGACACCTTCCACTATCCCAGGCTGCTCCAAGCCCCATCCAGCCTGGCCTGGGACACTTCCAGGGATCCAGGGGCAGCCACAGCTTCTGTGGGCACCCAGTGCCAACGTCTCACACCCTCACAGGGAAGAATTTCTTCCTAATCTCAGACATGGTTTAATACTGCAGAACTCAACAACCACACACACATCCAAATGTTCCTGCCACGATCCAATAAAATATTCAAACAACTTGCCCTGTGTTGCAGGAAGTGTCACAGCTGAGAGAGGAACCGGTTTCACATACCCACCCTGAAGCTATGATGGAGGCACAAGATCCCTGTCTCCCTCAGCTTCAATTATTTTTAGCAGGATTTCAAAGGTCTGTCTGTCCTCCCTGTGCTCAGTCTGAGGCAAGCAGGGAGTCTGAGCAGTCTCTGCATACACCACCGAGCTGCACCATGAGCAGACACACTGGGCAGCATTTGTTTCATCCAACTCCTCACTGCCAAAGCCTAAGCCAGCTCTCCTGGACTCCCCTTGCAAAAAAAGCCCAGGCACCTCCGGTGTGGAATTTGTCTCATTCAGAGGGAGGTGTGTGAGGCTGGAGAGATGAAACACCCTCAGAAGCGCCTGCTTCTCCGATGTGACTTCAAAGGGAGCTTGGGGAAAGGAGATTGGGCACAGAGGGCTGCCTTTGGACAGCAGGGTTAAAGCACATGATCTCACCCGAGCTCCTTCTGTGGGGCCTTTTCTTCAGGGCTGACAAAATGAAGGTTAGGAGCCAAGTGCCAGGGCTCTCCACAGCCACGTGGATGTGGACACGGCTCTCCCACCACGGTGCTCTCCAGGCGCCTGGGACGCTGGCTGGGTAAAGTCCACATGCCTTGCCAGACTCATATATTCTAACTGCCTTAAGGGGTAACAGCCCCACCTCAACATCTCCACACACTTTGCATTAAGCAGCACAACAAAGTATAAAACCACCCGCTGCAACTTCTGTCACTTGGCAATTGCTTCTCCATATCGGGAATGCAGCTTTCAGAGTGGTTGCCACATTAGCATCAGCATCTATCTTTACACTGCTTCCCTATGAGCAATCACACTTCGTTTTAAAATTCCTGAATTTCCTGAGCACTGGGATGTGCTTTTAACTGCTTTTCTCCCTTTCCTGAGCTATGGCTTATCCGCAGAGTCACCTTGAGACCATGATCCAGCCCATGGGTAATGGACATTGCTACACACAGACATCCCGGCTCTGTCCGGCACCTCACTCCTCATCCCGGGATGGCTCATCCTCCATCCCCAATTGTGGATAAACAAGCACAGGCCACAAAAACGCTCGGGAGGTTGAAAAACAGGCTAACCACGTGCTCTCCTGCCAACCTCATGGCTTTCAGAGGGCACAACGCTTCTGGCAACAAACCCAGGAGTCTTGGGAAATTTTTTTTGGGAAATTAATGCAAATGGAGCTGAAGACATCCACGTTCCCAGCTCCAGGCAGGAGAGGATGCTGCAGAAGCCAGGATTCATGTGCGCAGGATTCACACACACACACACACACACACAGGTCGCTGCCCACCCGAGTGCCCGCAGCTCGCAGGAGTGCGAACACTGGTGCCCAGCTCTGACCTGGGAATTCCCAGCGTGGGACTCCCTGGGACATTTCCCGGCGTGTTTCAGCGGTGGGCTGGGAACCTGGGAAGTGCCAGGAGGGTGCAAACCCACTCTGGCTCCAGCACCTGAGCTCGGGCACTGCCGGACCCCGCCGCCGGCCAAGGGGCGAGCGGGGGGCCTGCACCCCTTGTTCCCGGCCGCCAAAGCCCATCCAGCCTGGAAACTCCACACAAACCCGGGGCTCCAAGCAAGGGTGGGGGTCCCCGAGGCCCACACTTCGGGGCAGTGAAGCCGCATGCACAGAAAGCACACACGAACCAAGCACGCAGTCCCAGAGAGCGATACAAAGCGCGTCCCCCTCCCGCGCCCCGCTCGGGGGCTCGGCCCCGCTCCCCCCGGCCCAGCCCCGGCCCGGCCCCGGCCCAGCGCTGCCCCCCGCCCCTACCCCGATCCCGGCTCTCACACTGGCAGCTTCCCGGGATCCCCACCATGGCCCGGATCCTCGGCGCCTCCTGCCCGGCCCGGCCCGGCCCTCGCCGTGACGAGAGCGGGGGCGCGGCCTCCCCCGGCCCGCCCCGGGAGCCGGGCAGGAAGGGGATGTGTTAATTCAGGGAGGAATTATAGCCGAGGTGTGGGGTATAACCTTCGCAGGCCCAGCTGGCCGCATTCCCCACGTCCCCGGAGGTCCCCCGCTCCCCCTAAGGTGTTACAGTACCTGTACACGTACCCCCAAAGGTGGTACAGTGCCTGTACGCCCCAAAAGATGTTAAAATACCTGTGTACACACCCCCCAAAGCTGTTACAATACCTGTACACCCGAATGTGTTTACATACCTGTACAGAAGCCCCCAAAATGTTACAACACCTGTACACGTACCCCCAAAGGTGTTACAATACCTGTATCCCCAAAAGATGGTAAAATACCTGTGCACACATCCCCCAAAATGTTACAACACCTGTACACGTACCCCCAAAGGTGGTACAATGCCTGTACACCCCCAAAAGGTGGTAAAATGCCTGTACACAACCGCCAAAGGTGTTACGATACCTGTATCTCAAAAATATGTTAAAATACCTATGCACACATCCCCCAAAATGTTACAACACCTGTACACACACCCCCAAAGGTGTTAGAACACTTGTACCGCCCCAAAGTGTTACAATACCTGAGGCTGAATAGGTTTGTCCCCAGCCCAACCCCAGTGCCTCAGGTGTTGTAGCCAAAGTGGTTTTGCTCCCTCCCGGCACTTTCCACATTCCAAGCCCACCAAACCACGTCCACGAAGTGTCCCAGGGAGTCCTGCCACAGTCAAATACCCATGGCAAAGGTGAGATGTGTTTCCACTCCTACAAGCTAAAGCTTTCACTGCATAGGTACCTCGAAACCTAGGAATGCCAGAGTTTGGGATCATGAGAGCTTCACTGACAGCCTAAGACTCCTATTCAGGGTTTGTCAAGGCAGCAGCCTCATAGAATCATGGAATTTCCCAGAGGTGGAAGGGACCACAGGGATCATCCAGCCCAGCCCCTGTCCCTGCACAGGCACCCCAACAACCCCACCCTGGGCATCCCTGGCAGCGCTGCCCAAACGCTCCTGGAGCTCTGGCAGCCTCGGGGCCGTGCCCATTCCCTGGGGAGCCTGGGCAGTGCCCAGCACCCTCTGGGGGAAGAACCTTGTCCTTATGGTGAAGTCCGATCAACATCTGAAAACAAAGCACAGCTTTGCTCCCATCCTGCAGGCATTTGCCATTTTAGGTGTTCTCTGGGAAGCTGAAAATAAGCCAGCTAGGTCAGGAACATCCCAAAAGACTTGCGAGTAGCTGTAGGAGGAAGGTATGTGCCTGCACATTGGGTTATAGCCAGGGTTTCCCTTCCCAGCAATAAAATATGTATGTGGTCCTGGAAGCAGGGCCAGGGCCCAGTCTCCTGCCCTAGGCAGAGGTCCTCACCAGTTACCAAGTCATGCTGGTACCAGTGTGGCTATGGATGCCCTGCTTCAGTCTAGGGAGAGCTCATTCCAATGGAAGATACTCCTGGGATGGGGCAGGAGATCCCAGCTGGCTGCCCTAAGGCGCTGTCCATGCCCTTAAGTCACTGCCTGTGTAATCAAGGCATTGAGATCTGCGGGCCCTGCTCGGGGAAGAAAGGGCACATGGGTCAGGGCTGCTGTTTCCCAGTAGGACCATGCTCCCAGCAAACTGGGTTGGACCTGCCCCAGTTCTGGGCTGGTGGTTGCTGGCAGCAGCCCGTGGACAGCCCAGCCCTGCAGCTCAGCAGTGTTTCACTCCTGATGCTCAGGGAGCCACGGGCTCTGTTGGAGTTTGCTGGCCAGGAACAGGCATCTCTTGGGCCCAGATACCCCAGGATGGAGCAGATCCAACTTTGCACTAAAACAACAGGACCATCCATCCAGTCCCATTGTCTTGGTTTTAACTTTGTGGCTTTGCCTCCTCCCCTGGCCCCTGTCTGCCAGAGCCTGCGTCCCCTGTGCTGCTGTTATCTCCTGCCGGGCTGGCTGCAGTTTGGCTCTGGCCTATGTTTGCCACCACCTCATTTCTGTGTCATCTGCAGCCTCACTGGAGCCAATTTGACACCGGTGAAGCAGAAAGGGCCATTGTGTGGGGTGCTGATAAGGGCTTTGTTTTTATTTAGCTGGTTCTTAAAGCCTGTGAAGCTCCTTGGAGAGTGGCAGGCTGGGCTCCATCAGAGCTCACCGTGATGGGAGCAGCTTCCCAAGACACCTGAATGTGCCAGTCACAGCCTGGCATCTCCCTGAGGCTCACCCAGGCTGGATCTCTCTGTGTGCTGAGGGCAGAGGAGATGGACCTGCTGTGGTGACAGTGTGGGGCTGTTGCTGCCCTGCTCCGTGTCCCATCCCTCCAGAGCACCACAACCTTGAGAGACGTGCCCTGGTGTGAAGTGTCAGTGCTCAGATTGAGCAGAGGGTGATGAGGACTGGGAGCACAAAGCAGAGCACTGGGATGTGCTGGGGAAAGCTCTGAAGGAGCAGCAAATGTATTTTCATCTTCCTTTCTCTTCAGCAGCTTTGATGTTGCCCAAGGTGAAGCCATGGCAGGCACAGGGCAGCTCCATGACAGGGCCTGCATTGCTGCTTGGTTTCTCAGGATGGAGCAGCTGCTTTGGAAACCCCAAAGAGGAGAGGACTGTCTAAATAATATCCCTGGAATACCAGGAAAAGATACACATGGGGCTTGGTCTTGCAGGCCTCAATGCCGATGGAAGCTGTAGCTGCTCAGGACAGCAGTTTTGGGGACATTTCCATAGGTATATGTAACTTCCCCACAGAAGCAGGATCCTGTTTGAAATGTGGCCATCCTGCTGGCCCTCCAGCAAGTGTTTTCTAGAGAGGAAGAGGTGTGAGCAGGGAATGGGATCTCTGTGCTCTTTCTCAGATCTGAGATGAGCGGTGCCAGGGTTGTGGGTGAGACATGGGCATGGGATCCTGGGCATGGTCTTGTGGGCAGGGCGAGCTCCAGAGCCTGATGTTCTGTGAGCAAGGGGAGCATGGCACGTGGCAATACCCTCTGCCATAACCTGCCCCGCAGGGAGCTCTCCTTCCCCACCTCCACCCCCCCAAATTTTAAGCCATACAGTGAGCTGAGCTTGTCTCATGCTCTCTGGAGCAGCAGCCATCAAACGAAGGCGTCAGATGCAATTTTCCCTCTGCTGGTACATTGGTAGACAGAGCAGGGCTTATTTGCTCCAAGAGAAAAAAACCCACCCAGCCTTTATGAGTATGGATTTCTGTGCTGCGTCCAACCGAGCAACACCTGTTCACTCAGCTGATGCTGCTGTATGTCCTTGAAATAGGCTGGTGTATGAGACAAGAAGCTCTACAGGCATGTGGACTTCATTTGGAACCCTTTTTTTTTTTATCACTTGAACACATCATGTATTTGGGATGAGAAAAAGACTTCTCAGCCCAGTGCAGTGTGTGGAGAAACACATGCTGGAGAGGTAGATATATCTGTCTAGGTATTTATATACATCTATCACACCCGACTGAGCAGCCACGGTTTTGCAAGCAGCATTTTTAGGACTATAAATACACAGCCGCTCTACAGGGTATGTATCTATGGCCAGTAAACCACCAAAATATTCATACCTGCCCTCCAAAAGTCAAGAGGTGCTCCCACCATCTTTAGAACATTTAATTAGACATCGGGCTGTCGAGTCACAGACACCTTTTCCATGGTGAATTCTCTGTCAGGGGCACAGGGAATGGTGCTTGCTGTATGAGCAAGTACTTGGCCTCTGCTCTGGTTATTTGCTGCCATTCCACACCTCACCTCATGCTATGCTGAGCGAGCTATGCTGTGAAGATGGTTTTTTTTCAGTTCTGTTTGCTGTCCTGCCACATCCTTACCCCTACCTGAGCACTGGTGTGAAGCACCATTCTGGGTTTGGTCCCCATCCTGAAGGAAGGGTGCTCCTTCAGCTCGTGCAAAGGTCCTTCCAAAGGGAACAGGATGGACAGGAAGGACATGGAGCTGTTCGAGGGAGTCCAGAGGAGGCCACCAAGGTGATCCAGAGGGATGGAGCAGCTCTGCTGTGAGGAAAGGCTGAGAGAGTTGGGATTGTTCAGCCTGGAAAAGAGAGGCTGCAGAGTGAGCTAATTGTGGCCTTTCAGTACCTGAAGGAAGCCTGCAAGAAAGATGAAGAGAGGCTGTTTCCAAGGGCTTGGAGGGACAGGACAATGGGGAACGGCTTCAAACAGAAAGAGAGTAGGTTTAGATGGGATATTGGGAAGAAATTTTTCCCTGTGAGGGTGGGCAGGCCCTGGCACAGGGTGCCCAGAGAAGCTGTGGCTGCCCCTGGATCCCTGGAAGTGTCCCAGGCCAGGCTGGACGGGGCTTGGAGCAGCCTGGGCTAGTGGAAGGTGTCCCTGCCCGTGGCAGAGGTTGGAATGAGATGATATTTAAGGTCCCTCCAACCCAAACCTTCTCTGATTCTATGAGACCTCATGGCCTGGAGTCTCCCTCTGAATAAAACCACCATGACAAAGGTGGCTGCAGGATGCTAAGCTAGAGGGAGGGAAGGTCTCAGCTGATGACCGTGGCCCTGGGTGGAACAAACTCTCTCAGGCAAAGATGTATGGCCGGTCTTGCTCCCCACAGCCTTGTCCTGCCTCTTCCTCACCCCTTTGCTGCCCCCTCCCAGTTCCCACAGCAGCTCAGTCCTTCCATTTCCTCTACAGGGAAGGCAGATCTGGTGGCAAGGATTAATGGCTTTGATCAAAGAACAGCGAACACAAAAGCAAGAGGGAACGTTGTTTGGAAATCTCTCATCTCACAGGCATTTGTAGCTCTAAAAATGCTGAAAAGAAAGACATTACTGTCCTAGGAAGGAGTGGGAAATGAGATAAAGGATTCCTCTCACAGGGCAGGTCATGGCAGAGTACCCTGCCTGCTTCCTTCGCAGGGAACTGGTTTTCCAAACAAGGCAAAATGGAAAGTTTAGTACAGGCATCATTAACAAGGGTGAGAACTGAGTGAAAGGCGAGTGAGGCAGATGGTGCCAGAAGGGAGGTCTGGAGGTCAGTGGAGTTTCCCAAGGTCAGTGCTGCTGTCCGGTCAGTGTTTCTCCTGGCACAGCGCGAGTGGTCAGCATTGCCTGGAGAGGCAGGCATGTCCAGGGGGAGGGGATGGGATCCCATTGAGCAAAACCTTCTGGAGGAGGGGATGGGTGGGATGAGACCTGTTCAGCAGGTGGGAGGCAGAGCACACAGCGGCTGTTGAGCCCAAACAGGCAATAATTCTGTGATAAAATCTGGGGACATTATTTATTGTGCAGATCCCTTTCTTCAAACATGAATGTTTGAGCACGAGGGTGTCCAGCCCAGCTTAGAAACTGTAATCCTGTCCCTGAAACCATCTCGGATCTTCCTCGTTTGTATATTCAAGCTGACGAGTGCCTGCTGCAGCCATAAAGAGGCTGATACTGTTTTGAATATCTTATTTGTTTTCCAGAGGCCATCTGGCTGCATTTCTTCATTGTTTGAGAAAGCAGTGACACTGGCAGTGCTGCATTACCCAAAAAAATGCCCTGTGCTGGGAGAGTGAGTGACTGGAGAGGCAGAAAAGAGACGTGTGAGCGCTCAGCAGTCGGAGCTGGACATCAGGGCTGTGCACCACTTGGAGATCTCTCAGCAACTCACTGAGAGGAACAACCTCGCTGTTCAGGACCCGAGGAGCCAGCCAGCAGCTCCTGTGCCACGCCATCAGCTCCTCTGCAATGTCATCAACCCGTCCATGTCACTGGCTGGGCACCCCGCAACTTGTGCAGCGCAGGGTTTCAGCTCTGGGCATCCCACCCAGTCAGTGCATGCAAACTGGGATGGCCACTGGGATCCACAGACCTGCTCCCTAAGGAGCAGTGAGGGAGCTCAGTGCTGGGCAGGATCAGGCCAAGGTGATCAGACCCCAATGCCCAGCAAGAGCTGAGGAAAGCCCAGCCCTTGCACTGGTTTGGACTCGTCCGAGGATGATTCCCTGGTTGCCTTGCTTTTGGCTTCTGGGGGCAGGGGCAGCACCCAGCCTCGGGGACACAGAGCCACGGTGTGTTTCGGTGTCATTCAGGAACCTGCAGGCACAAAACTGCTCAAACTTTTAACTTTGCAGCCTCAACCCAGCCCCTTGTCACGCTCGGAGCAGCCCCGAGCTGAGCCCAGCCTGGCCGTGCAGGCTGCCTGCCATCTGGCACAAGCAGGGCCAAGGAGAGTTAAATAAATGTTAAATACACACTAATGCCATGTGACACCGGCAAAAGGCAGTGAGTTCAAGCTCCAAGAGTCTGCTTATGTAAACAGCATCCTGAAATTAATATTTACCTTTTAAAACAAACAGATATTTGGGGTGTTTCACAGCCTTTCTGCCTAGCAGATGCCAAAAACAACAGCTTGGTACTGCAGGGAATTGGCTTGACAGCTCAGGGGACAGTAAACTCCCCACCAGTCTCCAGACTGTGAGGTCGGAGCCGGTCCCTCTCTTTTCAAGCAGATAAATTTGCACAAGTGCCAGATTAATCTTTGCTCGGGGGCTGCGACCTCTAATGAGGAGTGGGAGCCGCCCCGACGTCGCAGCCAGGGAGCAGCATTGGAGGAGCAGATGGGCTGGGGATGAAGGATTTGGGGATGCTCGGGGCAGTCCCTTGTCCACAGGGGCCCTGGGGAGGCAGAAGGGCTGTCCCATGGTGGCTCCTTGGGTGGCAGCATCCCCACCAGCTTGGCTGCTGTGCTCCACTTCCAGCCAGAGCTGCACCTGTGGGGTAAATCCCATCAGTTCCCTAAGGAGTGATCGTTTTGCAAATCACAACCACAGCCCCTGCCAGAGTACAGCCAGGCTTGGGGATGTCCCTCACACACCCCGGCTGCTGCTGCTCCTCCATGAAGACATCGTGGCTATCCTCATCCTCATGTGAGCACCCAGCACTTTTTGGGGTTTGCTATGTTATTTTAAAACAATTTTTATCATTTTCCAGCAACGGGACCTGTGCGGGCATAGACACAAAGCAAAAGTCAGCTGCCACCATGGAGGTGTTTGGCAGTAAACAGCAAATGAGTAGAGGCTGGGGTAGCAGCCTGATTTGGGTTTTAATAGGGTTTTAATAATTTAATTTTATTTTTTGCAGATATCTGAAGCAGAAGGAATTTTTGGTGCGTTTTGCAGCTCACCACTTCTACCATAAGTCCCTGCTGGCTTTTATTTCAGCCCTCTGCTCCTCACGCACCTTCATCTCTGGCACTGTGCTTCCATCCTCATCCTCCCAGCTCGGGATGACTCTTCCCTCTTGGCTGTGGTGCTGATCCTCTCACGATCCTGCCTCTGGCTCTGGGTGCACTTTTTCCAGAGGATTTCGGGTTGTGTGCAGGATCCATGCTCGCAGCCACCATGTGCCTGTCCTGGTGCTCAGCTGGCCCCTACTTTGGATTTTCAACACCCTCCAGCAGATTCTTGGTGATTTTTCAACCTCCCATGGAAGGGAAGAAAGGGGACGTGGGATGCTGATGGGCCAGGGATGCACCAGGGCTCGGAGCAGAGCTGGGAATCCCAAATCCATCCCTCTAGGAGCACACAGACCCCACAAACATTGCACCCTGCGTGAGGGGACACGGGGCTGCCGCCTGCCCCTCACCTCCCGTGCAGCTTTGGGGTGACAAAGGGACGCCTCTTTTGGGGGCTGCTACCTGCCAGGCAGGGCAAAGCAAAGCCATGAACAGCGGCAGTGCGTGGGTGGGAGCCAGGCTGGGCGGGAGGATGTGGGGAAGCTCTGTAGCCCCTGTGAAACAAAACCCAGCCTGGCTGCGATGGGGCCCCTCCACGGGCACGGCGGTGATGGGGCTGATCAAATAGGTGACACCCCAAAAGGGATGGCAAGGCAAGCTGAGCTCACTAAAACACACCAAGTGTAGGATGCTCGGGAGCCAGGGAAGGGCTGCACCCAGCCTGGCGTGCTCAGCGTTTCCAGAGTGGCCGTGCCGGAAAAACGAGTGTGTTTGTGTACGGATTGGCGTTGAATACCTCTTTCTTTGGAAATCTAATCCTCTTCGCATTTCAACTGCTGACAGCGCTTGTCAGGGCTTGCAGTCAGTCACGGTGATTTAAAAAGGTGATAGTGAGCGGTAGGAAATTCATCTGCCGGGCCGAAGTCACACGGGGACCTGCGGCTCAGTGCTGGTGATGCCACCAACGCGCTGTGGCAGCCGTCACCCCGCCAGGAAGGGCCACTGGGCTGCTCCCCCACTTCCCTTCCTACAATTAGTTCAGTTTGCTGATGAGGTCAGCCAAAGTTGAGCTGGAGAAAGAGGGGGAGTTTTCCTACGGAGTGACAGCTTCAGGCTAAAACTGGGAGGATGTGATGGGGTCGCTGGGAGGTCTGTGGGGACATGGGGCCAGGACACCACTGGGGAATGCTGTCAGCCCTCCTGCTTCCCAGGTCCAGTTCCAGAGGGGGTGTCCAAAACACTCTCATGTCTGCACCACACCTCAGCATCCGCTTACAAATAAATTAAAACTTAATTATGATGTTTGCTGCATGGTAATGGGATGCCAATTTTCCCTAAGTAGTGGCTGATTTCTGTAAGACAGACCTGGAATCTCTGCTATTAAAATGAACGGGTGAGTTGCGTTTTACATGAAAGCCCAAAAATCAAGGCTGCAAATAAGCAGATTCAAATAATCCTCTCTGAACTGGAGAAAAGAAATACTGGAGTTTTGAAGAAGACCTATGCCCCAGTATAAACAGGGATGTTTTCAGAACTGGGAGGGAGCAGGACTCCATATTTCTTCGGGGAATTAGCCATAGAGCTTGGTTAGGGGTGATGAATTAGAGGAAGGTTTCCTGCCTGCTGATTTTGACCGTGGACTTCAGTCACTTTGCCCTGTCCGTTTCCAAGGGTTTTGTGTGAAGATTTGTACATCCTGGGGTTTCCAAGGAATATTTTTATACTACAGAAGAATAATATAAAAGAAATCTTTAGATATAAGAATATAAAACGTTTAAATACGAATATATAATTTATGTAAAGTATATATATATTGAGAAGTTTAATTTCTTATCCAAACCAGAGAGCAGAAATTCTGTTACAGGTAGCAAGAGCTGAAAATGATGGAGCTGAGGGGGGGATT
Source organism: Monarcha castaneiventris obscurior (assembly GCA_026261815.1). Lineage (NCBI taxonomy): Eukaryota > Metazoa > Chordata > Aves > Passeriformes > Monarchidae > Monarcha > Monarcha castaneiventris. The sequence goes on along the minus strand of JAMPIT010000848.1, from coordinate 5,964,214 downwards.
TTGCTGAGGGTGACGAGTTGGATATGATCCCCCCAGGCCATTCCCTTGCACTTCCAGCACCTCTGCCCACCCTTCCCTGTGCCCCTGGGCACAGGAGGGCACGGGGGAGCTGCTGCCCAGCGCGGGGGGTTCCAGACCACCCCCCAGTACCCGCAGTCTCTCGGCACAGCCAGAAGGAGAGGTGGGAGCATTTCCAGGCTGCAGAGATGCCCTGCAGAGGGGCATGGCAGCTCGAGGATGCTGTGCCCGGCGCTTGGCATGTGCCATGGCCGCAGCTCCAGTCCTGGCCTCCTTCCCACCGAGATGGCTTTCCTAGAAAGCTCTGCCTGCTGCCGCCTGGCCTGCGGTGCCCTGGCCCCCACCCCAGAGATGCCATCGGCCTGAAGGCGAGCGGGGAGGAGGCCCAGCAGTGCCGGGACTCCTTCCATCCCTGCCCGGGGGCTGATGATCCCGAAATAAGAGCTGCTGGAGTGCCCAGCTGTGTTTGGGTTTGAGCGTGAAAGGACGCGTGGGTGTGCCCGTCCTGCCCTGCAACATCACCTGGCACCGCCAAAGGGCTTCAGGTGATGAGGGAACGTGCACAGCACAGCTGGGTTATCGCTTCTTTTTTAATAGGTTTTAAGGTAAAAAATAACCCAGAACCACTAAGGAATTAGCAAGGCAGCCTTCTCTCCCAGCCTTCTCCTGCCCCGGGGCCTTTGGGCTGGGGCTCACTGCCCCGGGCTGCCGGGCCACTGGCACAGGGTGGCTTCAGCTGGAGCACAGGGCACATTCCAGCTGGGCAACGTCCTGTGTTAATTTGGATGGAAGTTGGTTTTGGAAAAGAGGAGTGAACAAGTGTGTGACATTTTCGTTCCAAACTCAGGCTTCGCTTTACGTGCTAAACTGTGGAGTTGGAGATCAGCAGAAATCGAAATAATGAATTTCACTGTTACTGACTTTAAAAAAAAAGAAAAAAAAATCCATTAACTGGCAAATTCTGAAATGTCATGATTTTTCCGGCTGTTCAGCACAAAAACCAATCTGGAAGTGTCAGTATCCCAGCAGTCCCGTGATCCTGACTGGCTCCAGAGGCTCTGGTGCATCCCAGACAGGTCCCCGTTTGCTTTGACTTCCTCAGGGAAGGCCCTTTGGCTGTACCCCACATCTTTTGCAGAAGGACATCAGCCCCACTGCCATCTGGGGCTCTGCCCATAGCACCAGGAGGGTGAAGGGGGTTTTTTTGGGAGTTCTCCTGGCTGGAGCACCCTCCTGGATCAGGGATGCAGTACCTGCCCCGGGATCGTGCCTTTCCCGGCCGGAGCCGGACCCAAGAGCAGCACAGGGTGCCCTGGGAGCAGCCAGCTCCACCCGGGAGTGGTGGGTAGCACAAAGCCCATATCAGCAATGATTTCCTGACAAACAGTGCGGCTCATTGTCTGTTCTCATTTATAAACTGCTCCACACCAGCCATCTGATATCCATTATTACAATTACAAACAACCCACAGTAACTCTCCAGCTGGTCAGCTCCATCCTAACAGCACTGCAGCCATTCAAGGATGCCATATGGTACCAGAGTTTCCAAAGCAGCATTGTCAATCAGCCTTATTAATTTCTGAGTTCATTTCTTTTCCTTTTAGGGATATATTTTTTCCTTTCTTTCTATATAAGACAGAGACACTTCTCTGGCCTCAATTTGGAATATGCAGCTTGACAGAATAATTGAAACATCTACATCTCTGAGGCAGCTGGCAGGGAAAGGAAGAGCCTGAACTCTGTGAGCAGCCCCCCGAGTACTGGTGCTCATGCAAGACCTCCAAGTGTCTCTTCCCATCTATACCCCAGTGCGTGCCACGAGAATATTAAAAACCCATTAGATCTGGAGTGCCGGACATGGCTGGCTCTTTACTGCAGATGGAGGGTTGCTAATGGCCACTTCCCTTCGATCTCTGAGTCTCCTTCGAGCTGTATTTATTTTTTCCCCAACATTTTGGAGCTTACGGGTGGTGTCACTGGAGTCGGTTGGAGATGCTGAGATGCTGCCGGCTCTGCTCGTGCCCATCCTGTGGTGAGCAGGAGCTTGGGAGCATCCCAAGGTGATTCCCAACTGGATGGACTCTTCCTTTGGGGTGATTTCTGGCGATTTTGTGCCTGGCCACTTCCGTGTGGCACCACTGCATGGTGTATCTGTCACAGGGTCATTGTGGATGGCACCGAGGGAAAGGGCTGTGCTGGATATGCCATTCCCAGCCCTGCAAACACATCCAGGCACTGCATCACAGCCACTGGCTGCAGGGATGGCTGGGCCTTAATTTTTGCTTTGCTTTTGTATTTTTAAGCAAAATCAGCAATCACCCAGGGATGGTTTCTTTCCTCGGCTCGAGGCGGCAGAATTTTGTGGCTCAGAAATGCTCGGCTCCAGATGAAGCTCAGCAGCTGAGCTCCAGCAGGATTTTCCTTCCCTGGGATAGAGGTGATGGTGGGAGTGGAGGTGGAGACCTTTCAGGATGAACCACGGGCAACGTGGCACCCTCAAAGTGTCCCTGTGAAAATGTCTCCACACACTTTGGTGCTTTTCTCTCCCCAGCTGACTGTGTGGTGTTCACAGCTGGAGCAAAAGCTTCCTGTCGGGATCTGGAGCCTCCAGCAGCACCCCAAACATGCTGGGCTGTGAGTACCCCCACCTAGGGGCCTGGCAGAGCTGCTCAACACAGGATTTCACTCCTGGCAGTGATACATGGCACGGGAGGAGGAATCAGGCTGAGAAGAGGGAGGAACATCCAGTGGCTCCTTGCGCCGTGGCGGGTGAGAGCAGCAGGTTTTGGGGCCGTGCATTATGCAGATCATGTGGGATTATGTAAAACCTCTTTGTTCATCCTCCCTGTCAAGGGCAAAGAGCTCTGTGGGGCTGGAACAGTTTGGGGGGGAAACCTGCAGCCGCACAGATGGTGACACCGGGGCTCCAGCCACCCGAGGAGGACATCCCCTTCCTCCCCGTCCCACAGTCCCTACGGCCATTTCCTCATTGCTTTTAGCTCTTGGGAGCCCAGAGAGGATCCAGCACCAAGCCAAAGCTTAGCCCAGCTCTGCCAGTGGCTTTGCTCCTTCCCAGAGCTGTGGCCGGTGCCCACCTCTGGAGGGAAGCGCTGGGAAGGTGTCAGCCCCCTGGAGCAGCATCCCTGCAATGACAGCTGTCCCGTGCAGCATCACCAGTGCAGTGCCTTCACCCACGGGATGTGCAGGTTATGCTGCTCCTACCTGTGCTTGCCCTGGCGCTGGGAGCTCCTTGGACGCAGCTATTCCTCACCACCATCATTTTTGTCTGCTCCAGTGCACACGCTTTGAAGGGTACACCGAGCTGGCTGGATTGTTTGATTGATCTGTGATAACAAAATAACATTTTTGTGGTGCTGTTTCACACTTGTTTGGCTCCTAGCACAGAGTCCCTGTTCCCACCTGGATTCTGCAGCCGTGATTTGGTGCCCAGCTCACACTCCCATGGGGATACTGCCGGGCATGGGGTGCTCTCCTGAAGGGCAGGGAGGCTGTGTCTCCAGGGATGTATTCCCACCCCCAGTTGTGACCTGATCTCACCTGCTGTAGCTCGTGGTGGTGCTGTGATGGGGCAGAAACCTGAAGCCCTGCTGGTACCTGTGGTACCCACATGGGCTGGGTTTATGGTGAGTTTCCATCTGGCTTTTCACTCCCCTCTGGCTCTCTCCAGTGTGCAGGGGAAGGTTTCACAGCCATGTTTACATGGACACCCAGTCCCAGGTCACTCTCCTGCCATTTCTCTGCTGCTTGGAGTTTGGCTCTGTTGTTTTCCTGCATTTGCACCAGGACTGTACAACATCCCAGCCTTTGATCCCAGCTCCCCTCCCTGGCCAGGTGCCTGGGCCTTTCCAGGAGGGCTGGAAGGCCGGGGTTGGTTGTGATCAGCAATGGCAGGACCCCTCTCCCCAATCCCACCATCCAGCACTGTCCCCTCCGAGCTCCTCTTCCCCTCTCAGCATCTCCCCACAGGACACACAGACCTCCTTTTCCTTTGAGCTTCTGAATTTGCAACATTTTGCTTGATTTTCTCCTGTCTTCCCCCTCTGGCTCTCAGTGAACCACCCCATGCCTTCTGCAGGAGGCTCCTCACTTGCTCTGCATCTCTCTTGCCGTGGCTGTGGGGATGTTGGAGCCTCCTGGCTCAGCCCCTGCCCTGTCCCCCCTGCTGAAGTGGCCCAGATGATTCTGTCCCTCATGATGTGACAGTGCATGAGCCAGGCACTCACAGAGCCTGGCTTTGGGCAGCTCTATTGTTTCCCCAGATTCTCGGTGACACTTGTGCAGAGGAGTCCTCGTGCCTGTGACACTTCCCACGGGCTGGGAATGCATTGGGAGAGCCTCTGGGATCTCCTGTGTGTCCCCCCAGCCCACTGCTGTGGGGCCAGATGCTGCAGGGTGCCCTGTGACTGTCCTGCAGCAGAGAGCCTCTGCTCCAGGGTTGGTTTTCCTTTTCCCCCATCCCTGATGCAATCCTGCAGTTATCCCTTTGCTCCCTGAAGTGTGTCCAGTTGCTGAACTCCTTCTCTTTCATGACACAGCACTGAGGCTTCGGGATCCACATTGGCTTTTGTTTGAAGGTTGTTCGGGATATTTTTCCCCTGACAATTACTTTTTTTCTGTGGGATTTTGCTGTTTTCTCAGCATTCTTCAATTATGATTTCACATACCTCCTGGATCTGACTCACTGCTGACACCATCTTTTCTGAGGATCCGAGGGGAAGCTAAGCCAACATGACTTTCTGCTCTTATTCCTTGGCTCCTTCTTCTGCTCTAGCCCTTCCTGACAGGCATGGCTCCCTGTGTGCCAGGGCATCCTTGGGGGAAACCTCACCACGAGCACGGAGCACACCTTGGTTCGTGCTCTGGGTCAGTCCTGGCATCACCTGTATCCATCGTTCTGAAGGGCTCGGAGCACAGGCTGGGCAGGGGAAGCTCCACATTATCACCCCTCCTGACTCTGTGATTGCAATTTATGCTCAGATCCACAGAGGAGAGAATATTTCCCTTTTTCTACCCAAGCTCTTGAGGGTGTTAGAGAAAAAAATGCGCTCTGCCAGCTGCTCTGTGTGAAGCTTCCTGCACTGGGGATGGGGAGACAAGTGGGCAAGGGCATGATGCCAACCAAGGTCAGCGTTTGCTCCAGTGCCTGCCCCACACCAGCTTTCCAAGAAACTCTGCAGCAGGAAAAAAAAAACAAAACCAAAAAACAACCTAATTTTTTCATTTGCAGCTGGAGCGAGGCCAGATTTTGCAGCAGAACATTTTTTGGTGAAAATGGAGCTGTTGTCTTCTGGCCAGCACTTGTTGAATGGCCCCTGCCCGGACACCACCGTGGAATGGCAGAGCCAGGGCTGGGACAGGGAGCTGAGGGGCACCAGCCACGGCCTGCTGGGTTTTGGGGCCGAGCCTGGACCCCAGAGTGTCCCCTGTGAGGTGCCACCAGAGGGGACCGGCCGCCTCTGCCGCGGGCTGCGATCGCAACTCCGCTTTGAAAACTCTCCAGTGCTTTGTTCTCCCCCTGATACAATCCATTTGGAGCAAATGCAGTCTCGGAGCATCTTGCCAAGCCCGCAAGCTTTGGGGAGGGAGGCTGCTGCGAAGCATTAGCAGCAGATAAGGCCTCCTCGGGGATGGAGGGCTGGGGAGGGAGGGGCGGTGGTGGAGTCTCGCCTCTCCTTGTCCTGGTGCGGGGACTCCGCTGACCAGGCAGCCAGGGAATGCCAGCCTCTGCCTGGGCTCCTTCACCTGATTCATCCTGTCACTCTCCTGTTCCTTCACCTGACGTGCTCCAGGACCTGACCCTGGTGCTCCTCACATCCCATCCCCGATGGTCCCCTGCTTGCCGAGCACCCCAGGGTGCTGCAGCATCCCCCAGTGCCCATGGGAGCACAGTGCTGGACCAAACAAGGGGCAAAGGGATGTGGTTCAGTGGCAGGGGGTTGGGATGGAGCCCCTGTGCTGGTCCTGAGCCCCAGCACTGCGGGAGCCAGGGCTGCACTCACCCCACCTGCAGTCACAGGTGTTGGGGAATTTTTTAAGCCCCTGGAGGCAAATTCCTCATCCTGCCTTGTCCTGCCTGATGTGTGCAGACAGAGGAGGCTGGAGGTGCAGGAAGGATGCCCGGGATACCCTCAGGCAGGGTCAGAGGTGCCAGCTGGGATCCCCGGGTCCCAACGAAGTGCCAGGGGTGGGTGAGGGATGTTGTAGGTCCCTGTAGGATGCAGTCTGTCCCCAGCCTGGGGACCTGGGGTGCTCGGTGGCAGTTGAGGGGGTGGGAGCAGGGCAGGGGGAGGTTAATGCCGTTATGAGCTGGGGCAGGGGTCTCCAACAGACGAGGCCTCGCCGGCCAGATGGGGCCAGTCGTCTGCCGCTCACCAGAGCCACAAAGCCAGGGTCCCCTGGCAGCAGCTGGTCCCAAGGAAGAGGTTAAGGTGACACGTGTCAGGGCAAAGCCCAGGGGTGGCAGACGCAGCCCCGGCCTTTGTGGGGGTCACCTCCCATCTGACGGGGAGCAGGTGGGGTGGGAGCCGGAGGGACCCGGGGCCGGAGGGGTGGCGGGATGGCTCCATCGTGGTCCTGCCGGGCAGTGGCATCGCCTGTGACAGCCATTCGCCATCTGCCTTTGTGCTTTTGCAGATAATGTACCTTCCCCCCGCCTTTTTTTCTCCCAGAAAGAATGGGAACGGCCCCATGGCAGGAGATGGGGATTGCTGCATGCCCTAGCCTGGAGCAGGGGCTGGGACAGGGGATAACGAGAGGGTCAGTGGCTTGAGAGCTGGGGCGGGGGCTGGCTGGGCATCCTCCGAGTCTGACAGACACCGGGGTGGGTGTCCACGCTGCTTCCCAGTTCTGTGCAGTTGGGCAAACCACAGGCAATGCTTCATCCCTGTGGGCATTGCTGGCCCCAGGACCCACTCTGGAGGCCAGGTCCAGCCGGGGGTCAGGGCTCACCCCCTGGCACAGCTCAGCCCCTCACCCAGCTCAGCCTCCCTGGCCCCTCGGCTTCCCCTCGCCGCGGGGCTAATTTCAATTATCTTCTCCAGGCCATATGAATTCTATTAATATCAAAGTAATGAGGTAGTTACTGCGATTCGGAGGAACGGCTGGGGAATTGCTCGGGATAGGGTTTCGCCAGCCAAGAGGGTAAATTAAAACCTCCCTTTGGAGAGGAGCAAAGGGCTGTAGCAGAGGTGAGCAGGGGCCAGCCCGAGGCAGTGGGGGATGGTCACGGTGTCCTTCCCCTGGGGGGCCACTGCTGCCATCCCTGTGCCATCCCCGTCATGCTGGGGGGCTCCTTTGGAGATGCCATGAGCTGGGTGGGGAGCTCACAGCAGGGGTGGTGCCCCCCATTCCCTTTCTGCAGCCCCTCCAGCCCCTGCACAAGCCCCCCAAGGATCGTGCCTGGAGCATCCACCCTGGAATACAGCAGGATGGATCCCCCTGCTCAGCCTTCCTGGAGCCTTGTGGGTTCAGGCTGCTGCCCTGCGGGTTTAGGGAACCCTTCAAAGCAGCACATGGGGTCCAGCGGCCTGGGAGAGGATGGGGAGTGATCACAGACCCTTCCTGGCACCCGAATCCAAGGAACTGAGGCTTTTCCAGGTCCAACAGCCTTCCCTGAGCATCAAGAAGACCTGGGAAAGCTGTCAGCACTGCTCCCCTGGGCAGCCCTGAGCTCACTTGAGAGACCTGAAAAGACGATGGGGAAGGGGAAATAACAGGAACCACATGTATATATATACACCCTCCTGTAAAACAAGTTCCAGCTACTTGTCGGGCTGGAAAAAGGGCTTTCTATGGGGCTGTGGATGGGCTCCTCTTGCATCCCCCCCGGCTGCGGGGTGCTTGGGGACACAGCTGCAGCAGGGACCCAGCCAGGAACCGGGGACAGTGCTGGGCACGGGGAGTGCACGAGGCTGAGCCGGGGGAGCATGAATGTATTGAGGGTAAAAATAGCTCTTGTTGTGGAGCAGGGGTGTCACACACGCCTGCCAAGCTGGGAGGGAGCAGGAGGTGCCTCCCAAGTCCTTAGAAGAGGAATTGGGTGAGGAAGGGGAGGGTGGGTTAAGAGGAGAGGGGGGGGTTTGTGCCCAGCGTGCTGAGCAGAAAGTCAGGGCATGTGGGAGGATCCTCTTGGACACCGCCCCCCAAAAACCGGCGCAGAGCCCAGAATAACTGAGCAGTGAGAAGAGGTGAGGATCCCTCCTCAGTGCCCTCTTAGCCCAGATAAAAAGGGAATATATTTGCGATGGTGGTGGTGACACACAGGACAGGGTTTCTTAGGGAAGATGTGGATGCCCCAGAGCTGGGACATCAAGGCCAGGTTGGATGGAGCTTCCAGCAACCTGGTTTAGCAGAGGTGTCCCTGCCTATGGCAGCGGGGTTGGACTAGATGGTTTTTAAGGTCCCTTCCAACCCAAACCACTGTGTGACTGATAACCAGCGGGCAGCGTGTCCCCTGTCCCCCGTGGGGCACGAAGCCATCCATGCCTGGGGAGATGAGCCACGTCCCGTCCCGCTTCTCTGGCTGGTGCCACCAGCCCTGCAGCAGCCGCGGATGCTCCAATTTGTGAGCTGAGCCTGGGGGTTCTCAGCTGGTGGCAGAGCCCCTCCGGATCCTCGCAAGGCTTTATCCCGCGGCAGGCAGCGCCCAGCCGGACGCGGGGATAGGGCACAAGGTGCCCCGGTGCCCAGCGTGGGGGTCCCCGGCCACCCCCAGCCCGCGGCAGCGCCGGTGGCTGCAGAGCGGCTCTCTGCTGGCATCTGCTGACAGCGAGAGATGCTGCAGCTGCTCCCAGGGAGCGACGCCGAAACTCGGCCGGAGATGGCCCTCGGACCGCTGCTGGCACGGAGCAGCACGGGGCTGACAGCCAAGAACCTGCCAGGAGTGGCACCAGCCCCCGCACGGACGGGGCTCCTGCAGGGAAGGTGAAACCCCACGGAAGGATGCACTTAAACACCTGATGCTGAAGGTGGCTTTCCAGCTAGAAGTGGGAACACATCCCTCAGGGCTCAGACACGGACTTTTCCTGGGATACGAGGCTCTTCCATCCCTCCCGTGCCTCTGTGCTGTGCTTGGGACAGGAAGCTCTTCCTGCAGCATCCTCTGAGTCAGGGAACAAAATCACAGCCATCAAGGTCTCCTTGTGCTCCAGACGGATTTTTGGAATAATAAATCATAGGATGGTTTGGTTGGAAGGGACCTTAAAATTCACCCAGTTCCACCCCCCCTGCCATGGGCAGGGACACCTTCCACCAGAGCAGGCTGCTCCAAGCCCCCTCCAAGCTGGCCTTGGACACTTCTGGGGATGGGGTGTCCACAACCTTGGTGCTGTCATGTTGACAGGCGAGCAGAGAGAGGCGACAGCAGCAGAGAGAAGTGACATTTATCAAAGCTCTATCTGTTGAGTTATAAAAACCCCAGGAGAGCTGCAGAATGCAGAATCATGGGCAGTGTATCCCACCAACTCTGTAGGGCAAGAGATGTTTATTCCCAGTTCCAGGCAGGAAGGAAACAGCATTTTCATTTGCAAGCTGCAAATTAACCAAAACACGGCCCAGTCGAACTGCAAACGTGACGGTGGATTTTACAATCTGCAGCTCATGTGCTGATTTTATTATTAATTTATGCCTATTGACACCCCTGCCACTGATGCCCCTTGGTCTTAGAGCATGGGGAGCCAAAGCTGCAGCAGGCAGTGAATACTGGGCTTTAATGTGCAAAAACTTTTGCCTTTCCAAAAGTGGGTGCTGCTTTTTCCCATCCAGTCTCTTGTTCCTCGATAAAATGATCCTGCCCTGATAACATATGAGCTGCCATGCAGTGGCAAAAGCATTTCTCACCGTGAGAGCCCAGCTCACTGCGGTTATCTTCCAAGGATCTGTAAGAGAAGAGCCTTCATGAGATGGAAGAAACTTTGTAAGGACTAATTATGTCCCAAGGCAGACAAAAACACTCTCAAGTTAAAGGACTTGGAGATCCCAGTGATTCTAAAGTCAAATACACGTTTTTGCTGTATTTCCTGCATAGTGAAGGATGAATCCATCTGTTAAGTACATATTGCATATCTAAATCTGTTAATATCTAGACTAAAATCTATCTAGATAATAAAAGCTATTTCCCTTCCATCCCTTGCAGGGTTTCACGAGGCTCAGTCCTGCAGGGCAGGGTTGGTGTCATCCCCTTCCATGAATTCCTGGGGACACTGAGCAGAGCAGCCCTTCCTTGTGCTGAGGACCAAGGATTCTCAGGGTATCCAGTGGCCTGAGATGCTACCTGGATCCCCACAGTTTGGGAGTGTTGTCCCAGGGCCTGCACTTGAGCTCTTGAAGTCTTTTCTTTCTTTTCTTCAGAAGGGATTAATTCAATTAACACAAGTAACAAACCAGCTCACAGCACTCTATAAATAGACTGGTGGGCTCTGACACAGCTCCTGGCTATGCCAAGAAATGGGACTAATAATAGCTGCTTAACGACGGGGTTCAGGGGGCTGGAGAGATTAGGCAGAGAAAATGCCAGCATGGCTTAAACCTGCCATGAAAATCATCTGGGGAAGTGTGGAATCCCAGGATCCCAGAATGGTTTGGGTTGAAAGGAGCCTTAAATCCCAGCTCATCCCACCCTTGCCATGGGCAGGGACACCTTCCACTATCCCAGGCTGCTCCAAGCCCCATCCAGCCTGGCCTTGGACACTTCCAGGGATCCAGGGGCAGCCACAGCTTCTCTGGGCACCCTGTGCCAGGGCCTCAGCACCATCTGCAGCATCCCAACAGCCACCAAGGAAGCTCTGCTGGAGGAGATGGCTCAGAGTGGGGGGCACGGAGCCCAACGCTGCCACACTGCCAGGTCCTGCTCCTGGGGACCGTTTGGAGGATGACGGAGCCAAGAGATGCTTTTTCCAGCTAAAAAGCAGCAATTTTCCCCCAGGGCCGAGGTCAGGGCCCTGGCAGCACCCCCAATCCTGCACCTCAGCCTCCTGCACTCCCCAGCCCCTTCGCCTCCCACTGCTCCTGCTGCCAGGAGAAATTCCCAGCTGGGCTTTTGTCACCGACGCACGCGTGTTTCTGCAAGAAGTTTCTATTTCTGTGAATAGCAATTTTTTCGAGCAACTCCTCCCCCGCCTGCTCGCTTTCACAGGAGCCCTGACGAACGCCGCTGGCATGCCTGGAAGCTGCGGCTCACTCCTGCGTGCCAGCCCCGGCCGGAGCCTCCGCCCTCCCATCCCACCGCCTGTCCTGCAGCTCCCCGGCACGGCAACTACGCTCGTGGGATCTTGTGAGGGTCAAACCGAGCTGGGACGGCTCCATGTGCTGGGCTCCCGGTGCTCCCCGTGTGCCCTGGGACAGGAAAGGGCTAAAAAGAAGTGGAGAAGCCTGGGGGAGCCAAGCCTGTGGGAAAACCCCAGAACAGCAGGACCTCCGCTTGGGGGGCACTGAGATCTCCAAGAACGTCCTGGCATGTCCCAGTCTCGCAGGCCACGGCTCTTGCCAGGCCCAGCTGTGCAGAGGAGCCAGAAAATTATTTCTGTCTTTGATTAAACCTGGAGCCAAGCCCCTCAGTGCTGGAGCCAAGTCCCCAGTACTCCACCAGTCTGTCAGCCCTACTTGTCCCCTCAGGATTGATCCCCTGCTCAGGGTCAGCCTCTCAGTTTGGGACCAGGGTCTTAGGGGCACCTTGGAGTGTTTCCATTAGAAGACACCACCTGCAACACTTGCCTGGGGTCTCCATGGCACGTAAGTTGTTATAGGAATATAAATTGCTGAAGAAGGGTAGAGCAGAGGGTCCCACAGCCAGGCAGAAGGGTGGCTGTGGGATGTGCTCTCTGCTGCGGGTCACTGAGCATCGTCCTCACTGCACTCACAGGCTGAGGGAGGCTGTTTCCCCAAAGGAAAAGTCAGAGTGCTGTGACCTGGATCCAAGGACCATGGTCCATTCTCCATCCCGGCAGCAGGACAGGGAAAGGCACTGGAACCATCTGGATGGCTTCCATGCATCCAGGCCATGCTTCTCAGCATCCGTGCCTCAGGGCACAGAGCTGAGACATGAAAGGGAACAACCCAAACGGTGCCGTTCTGCTGCACTGAGAGCAGTGCTTAGTGTTCCCACTGCTGGTTCAGATGGGAATGGGCCCTTAGAGGCTGGAATTATCAAAAGCAGCTCTTGGGAATGAAAAAAAAGCTGGACAAATTGCTGATTGCAGCTGCCTGGCTGGAAAATAAAGTGAGTGCTCCCAGGGCAGGTGGCACAGGGGAAATGAGCCCTGTCTTCCCACTCGAGGACCAAATTCCCCTTGCTGTTTCCAAACCAAGAGGCACTGGCAGCCAGAGTGGGGCTGGACAGGGGATGGGATCACAGGGGAACATCCTTGGGGTGGTGTAGAAGTGCTTACCACAGTGAGCAGCACCAGACTGCAAAGTGTCACTTAAACCCCGGACATTTTAGCGAAGAGAAAATCAGGAATATGTAAACCGTCTGTTTCGTAAAGAAACAACCTTCAGGGTTTCCTCTGCTGCAACCTCAAGAAATTCCACAGCTGCTGCTGCGTGGGAGGGAGCATTTTTCTCCTCAGCGTGAGGCTGATGCTCAGGGCTGGCGGCAGCCCCTGGCCGGGAAGGGTTGTGCTGAGCAGCAAATGCTGCAGCCCCCCTGCCCCGGCTGCCCAGAGCCTCTCTCTGTCCCCTTCCCTGCCTGCCAGTAATGTTACTGAATTCTTATAAATCCTGTGCTTTCCAGAGGGGCTCAGACCTCTGTAGTCCTATCCCAGAGGCTCCTGGAGCTGCTTGCAGCACTCTGCAAGGGGCAGAGGGGATGTGCCAAGAGAGATTTGCTACTCCTGGAGGTATTTTCTACTCCTAATTAATGCAGAGAAAATGGGTATCTGCCAAGGAAGTCAAAATATTCCTGCTTTCAAGATCCGGGGTACACAAGGAAAAAGCAATGCAGATTCTTCTGAATGTCTGCAGACACCATCTCCCTCTGCCTGGCTCCTGTTTAACACCCGCTGGGACTGTTACGAGGTTCCTGCCCTGGCTGTGACTGCTGGGATGAGGAACAGCTCTGTGCCCAGCTCCCACTGCTCCTCCTGTGACAGCCCAGCACAGGAACACCCGGCACAGGGACACCCGGCACAGGGGCACCCAGCACAGGAACACCCAGCACAGGGACACCCGGCACAGGGGCACCCACAACATCCAGGCCAGACCTGCGACAAGCAACAGAGTCCTGGGGGCTTATGTCCCTCCCCATGCCAGTCCCAGGATGCAGTGGAGAGCACTGGGAAGCACCAGGTCCTCCTGGTGCCCCGTGTCAGGCCAGAACAAGGAGCACTGGGGAGCACTGGGGAGTTGTGTCCCTCCTGGTGCCCCATCCCAGGATGGAGAGGGGAGAACCAGGCTCTTGCAGTGTCCCATGGAGCAGTAGGGCCCTGGGTTCCTGGTCTCTGTGTCCGGGCCAGAGCAGGGCACTGGAGAGCTGTGTCTCTCCGGTTGCCCCATCCCAGGCTGAACGGGGAGAGCCAAGGAGCACTGGATCCCTCCTGCTGCCCCATCCAAGGATGGAGAGGGGAGTCCTGGGGAGATGTGTTCTTCATGGGCAGGAATGGGGAGCAGTGGAGAGCACTGTGTCCCTCCTGCTGTGCCCCCATCCGGGCTGGAGAAGGGAGCACTGGGGAGCACTGGGGAGCACTGGGGAGCACCGTGTCCTCCCTGTGCCTATCCCGGGATGGAGTGGGGAGCACCGGGGAGCACCGTGTCCTCCCTGTGCCTATCCCAGGATGGAGTGGGGAGCACCGGGGAGCACCGTGTCCTCCCTGTGCCTATCCCGGGATGGAGTGGGGAGCACCGGGAAGTTGTGCTCTTCCCTATGCCCCAGTCCATGATGGGGAGCACCGGGGAGCCGTGCCCAGGGTCGGTGCAGGGAGCACTGGGGAGCATCCCGGTGCACCGTCCCGGGAGGGAATGGGGTGCGGCCGGGGTCGCAGTCTCTCCCAGCCCCGGTCCGGTGGTGCGGTGTGTGGCGGGGCGGGACGGTGCGCGGGGCGGTGCGGGGCGCTGAGAGGCGGTGCGCGGCGGTGCGGGGCGGTGCGCGGGGCGGTGCGGGGCGCTGAGAGGCGGTGCGGGGCGGTGCGGGGCGGTGCGCGGGGCGGTGCGGGGCGCTGAGAGGCGGTGCGCGGCGGTGCGGGGCGGTGCGCGGGGCGGTGCGGGGCGCTGAGAGGCGGTGCGGGGCGGTGCGCGGAGAAGCTGTGCTGGGTGTGGAGAGGCGGTGCGGGGCGGTGCGGAACGGGGACAGGCGGTGCGGAACGGGGACAGGGGGTGTGCGGGGCGGTGCGGGGCGGTGCGGGGCGGTGCGAACGGGGAAGGCGGTGCGGGGCGGTGTGGGACGCGGACAGGCGGTGTTGCGGGGCGGTGCGGGGCGGTGTGGGACGCGGACAGGCGGTGTGCGGGGCGGTGCGGGGCGGTGCGGGACGCGGTGCACGGGGCGGTGCGGGGCAGTGTGGGACGCGGGGCGCTGAGGGGCGGCGCGGGGCGGTGTGGGACGCGGACGGGCGGTGCGGGGCGGTGCGGGGCGGTGCGGGACGCGGGGCGCTGAGGGGCGGCGCGGGGCGGTGTGGGACGCGGTGCACAGGGCGGTGTGGGACGCGGAGGGCGGTGCACAGGGCGGTGCGGGGCGGTGCACAGGGCGGTGTGGGACGCGGAGGCGGTGCCGGAGCGGTGCGGTGTGGGACGCGGGGCGCTGACAGGGCGGCGCGGGGCGGTGCGGGACGCGGGGCGCTGAGGGGCGGTGCGCGGGGCGCTGAGGGGCGGTGCGGGGCGGTGTGGGACGTGGGGCGCTGAGGGGCGGTGCGGGACGCGGGGCGCTGAGGGGCGGTGCGGGGCGGTGCGGGACGCGGGGCGCTGAGGGGCGGTGCGCGGGGCGCTGAGGGGCGGCGCGGGGCGGTGTGGGACGCGGAGCGCGCGAAGATGGCGGCGGGCAGGCGCGCCCCGCGCACCGGGCTGCTGGAGCTGCGCGGCCCCGGCGGGCAGTGGCTCCGCGTCCTGCTCACCCTGGCCGAGGACGTGCTCGGGGTCAGCCCGGCAGACGGCCCCGGCCCCGAGGCCCCGGCGGCGCAGCTGAACGGCGGTGAGCCGGGCTCCGCCGCGCCCGAGGCGCTCGCCAACATCAGGCGCACCGTGCGCGTCGTCAAGCAGGACGTGGGGGGGCTCGGCATCAGCATCAAAGGTGAGGCCGGGCCGCGGGGGTCCCGGGGCGGCGGGGGGAGAGGGGCACCGGCACCGGGACCTGTTGCTGCCGCCGTCCCCGCGGCTCGCTCGGAGCCAACCCCGCGGGGAGCGGGAGTGAGGTCGGGATCCTCACACCCCCCAGCCCTGGCGCAGGACGTGGAGGGGGACACGTGGCAGTGACGGGACCCGAAACATTCCCAGCCCACGGAGAGAGCGATGATTCGGGGTGCGGGGTGACCGGCCAGTCCCTGTCCGCCGTGCCCCGGCCGGGGTGAGGCACCCCCAGCGTTTGGGAGCCGGAGGGGGCTCCCACTGAACCCCGCACCCACGGGCAGGGCGCTGTCTCACGAGGCAGCTGCGGGGCAGGGGGCACCCAGTTACACGGAAGTTGCCCTTTTGCTGCCAAAGGGAGGGCTGGGCCGGCGTGTCCTTGTCCCACCGTGTTCCTGAGCCGGGAAATGCGCCTCTAAAACTATCGGCATGTGTGAAGCCCTCGGAGATCTTCAGGCGCAGGGTGGTGGGGTGTTGAAGCGGCGCACTCGGGAGCGGAGATGCGTGCTCCCGGGAAGCGGAGCAGCGGGAAGCCTCGCTGCTGTAGTGCCTGTTTGCCCTCCCAAGCTATCCCGCTCCTTGGTGAGACTCGCCTGAACTTCAGGCTGGGAACTTCTTGGGCCAGCGATAGCGTGCCTGCCTTTCTGCCTGCCTTTGATTTTCACGCGGCTCCGCGCGTGTTGGAAACTGTGAAAGCAGGATGAAGAGGGCAGCGGAGGGGCAGGGACAGGGCTGTCACGAAGCTGTGAGAGGCAGCGGGCTCGGCAGCCCCGGGGGCAGTGACAGGGCAGCTCTCGACTCCTGACGTGGCTTCTCCTCCCAGCTCAGAGGGGACACAGACGCAGCCTCCGGCTCCCTCTGGAAGTGGGGAGGTTTTGCAATGTGAATGTGCGGGTGCTGGAACTGGATCGACGCTGCTGGCCGTGTCTGCAGGGTGCCCCAGCCTGCCAGCCCTTTTTTTAGGGAAGCACAAACCCTACTTCGTAACCACTCCTTCCTTGGCTGCCAAGTTACTGCTTGCTCTGTGGCTCTCCCAGGAAAGGAGAAACTTCCCTTGGTTCAGTTAAAACTTTATTTTTGCAGTGACGTATGTGGAAAAGAAGTAGTTGCCATCAAAACTGGGCAGTGGAAGCTGTTGTGGAGGGTGGGGCAGCCTTGGTAGGGCAGGACATCGCTCCTCACCGGGCTGCTGGTATGTCAGTGTTCATGTGCCAGGCGTGTTTCACGCAGGGACACTGGGTGCCACCCGGGGGGTGGATGTCCTGCCACGGGACAGGGCGAGGGGCTGGCAGGACAGCGGGGAGCCGAGCGAGAGCCGGGCTGGCAGAGGATCCTAGCCCTGGCAGGGCTCTCGGCGCTGGCAGCCGGGCGAGGAGCCGCTGCCGCAAGGACGGAGCAGCCCCCGCCTGGGCCTCTGACAGCTGATAACCGGAGCCCTCGCAGGGCTTGGCAGGCGGCTGAGCGAGGAAATGCCTGTGGCACTGGCTGGGAGCAGCCCGGGGCGGGCAGTGACAACAGGCTGGGCTCAGCATCTCCCTCTGGGATGAGGATCGTCTCTCGGAGGCTCCTCGGGACAGGCTGTCCCGGGGCGCAGGGCACGTCGGGCACTGCTGATCCCCGGCTACCGTGGCCAGTGGCTGCTGCATCCCTGCGCCCTGGCACGGAGGCAGCTCGGATCTCCCCGCGGGTTCAAAAGTCAATGTGCAAATTGATCTCCTGAAGCCGCCGGGAGTTTGAATAGCATTCTTTTAGTGGGGACAGCGGGGAGCAGCCAGTAAATAGGGCTGCTGTGTGGAGAGGAGCACACAGCCAGGTTGGTTCACCTCTCCCTGGCTCTTCGGCCTCTCCAAAAACATTCAGCTGTCTTATCTGTTTGAGATCATGAAGTCATGGAGCCAGGATAGTTGTTCAGCACACATGATTAATAATGCAAATAAAGACACACTTTCCTGCCAAAAGTGATGGGGAGATGGCCAGGTTATGTGATTGCTCTGTGAATAATCTGTGACCAATCTGAGTGGTTTTGGAGCAATCAGTTCATCAGCTGTAAAGCCTCATGGTACTTTGGCTGGTGTGGTTGGTACAGGTATCCTGTGGGTATCTGGGGGAGTGGGCAGTGGGCTGACCTGGCACAGTGCACTGAGTGCCAGCAGAAAGGCTCAGCCTTGCTGGGAGCATTTGGAACTGAGGCATCCCCCTCCCCACCCACTCCTCTGAGCGCTCCAGCAGCCACAACCGCTCCCTGTCTCTTCTGTTTCAAGGTGGACGAGAGAATAAAATGCCCATCTTGATCTCCAAGATCTTTAAGGGGCTGGCAGCGGATCAGACCGAGGCGCTGTACGTGGGGGATGCCATCCTCGCCGTCAATGGCACTGACCTCTCCGAGGCCACGCACGATGAGGCCGTGCAGGCCTTGAAGAAGACGGGCAAGGAAGTGATCTTGGAAGGTAGGAGACAAGGATGTGATGGGGGAGAAGGGTCCTCCTGTACTGGGAGGCATATGATGATATGACACAGGGGTGGCATATCATCTGCAGCTGCATTTGCATACTCTTTCAAATGGAAAACAACATATGCAGAGTAATATGTCTGCTCATCTGGAGAGCTGGAGGTAACTGCTGGGATTTCCCTGTCTCCCTCCCGAGAGGGAAGGATGTGTGTGCCAGTGCTCCATGCCCAGAGGCTCTGTCTCCGCGCTGTGGGTCCGCAGGCAGGCAGCAGTGGGAGGTGTGGGACAAGTTTCTGGGATTTGGGACTCTTTCGTTGCCCAGCATCACCCCCACGTCTGCAGTTCCTGGGGAAAGAGGAAACATTTTCTGCTTTTCCTGTGGTTTTAATTTAAACCCACATCCCTGGCTGGTGTAGGTTTATGCCAGCGGGGAGGGGGTGCACGGGTCCCCCACTCCTGCTGAGCACCTTGGGGTTTGCTGGGTGGGTTTTGGGCAGGTGGAGGGTGAGGCAGGGCCTGCTCAGGAACTACCCACCCAGGGGATGCTGCCCACCCAGGGATGCAGCTGAAGGAGCTGCCCAGCCATGCAATCCCTGGAAGCTGAGGCTACAAACATCCCAGGGATGCAGCCTTCACCACCTTGGAGCAGACTGTTCCCTGGGAACAGGCTCCCTCTCGGTACCAGGCTGATGGTCCCTGGTGTCTCCCAGCCCTGAGGGAGCTGGCACACTGCAGGAGCCCCTCAAGCCCTATGTGAGGACTGGGTGAGGATTGAGGGGTTGGGACCATGGGAGCCCTGAGGGAGAGGCCCCATTCTTCCCTGGTTGCCCTTCACATCACATCTGTCCATGTTTGCCCACCCTCTGCCAGCTTAGCCAGCCTGGGATGAGCACCCCAGATCTTTCCCTCAGGAAAGGACCCTTCCCCTCCCCTCACTTCTAACCAGCCCCTGGGGTCACCCTGCTTAACAGAGGGGGGTCTCAGCACCAGAGACCCTTCCCAGATCCCAAAGGGAGGTTTGATTTGGGAGCAGTGCTTGGGGCTGTCCCTGGACAAAGCAGAGGTCTGTGTGCTGTACTGCCAGCCACCACTGTGGCTCCGGCTTTCCTGCGCCTTCCCCAGATTGTCTCAGCTCCAGATTTTCATTTTTAGCTTTGCTCAGCCCTTTCTGCTGTGGGTTCCTCCTCTCCTGGGAGCCTCAGGACCACGGTTCAGCCGGAGGAATGTGCTGCTCTGCACAGCTGCAGGGAGCAGATAGGGTTGGTGGTGGGGTGGTTTTGTTGTTTTTTTCTGACCAAAGAGAAATACAAGAGTTCTTTCTTTGTGAGTCTGTGAAATTCCTGCCTGGAGCTGCTGCTCTCAGACCACCCTCCCTCTGTTATTTTCTGTTCATCCTTTGGTGTGGGTTTCCTTTCTGCCAGAGGTCCTGCCAGAGGTGGAGAGGAGCTGCCCTTTCTGGAGAGAACAATTTCTCTCCCTGGACCCCTCCTCCTCCTCCATCCCCTGGGAGCCACATCACCCTCCTGGGAGGCAGCTGCAGGCAGGGCCTTTGCTGTAGCTTGCTGAGCTCAGGTATGACCTGCTGTGCTTCTTAATTAATTAAAACTCCCAGCAGGTACTCTCAGGAGGAGAGCGAGGCTGGCTCCCACTGCAGCACTCTGCAGCTCTGGGATGAGTTTGTATCTGATGTCCAGCCAGAGCAGGGAAAGGATCTCTGCCGCTCATCTGATCACTGATGTCACTGATAAACGTGGTACATCTCCATCCCCGCCCTGATTTTGGGTTTACTGGCACAGTGCAGCTCTGCCGTGGGGGATGGTGGGGCTGGCACTGTGCCATGGTCAGGCTGTCACTGCCCTCTGGAGGTGGTGGCCCTGCTGCTGGACAGGGTGTCCCTTGCCTTGTACCTGCCACCCCTGTGGCTCTCCAGGAACTGCTTGGCCAAACACCCTGCCCCAGGGAGGGGTGGCAGGGCTGCAGGCCAGGGGCTGGCCTTAAAGTGTGTGAAGGGTGTTAAGCAAGGGGTTCCCTGCTGCCTTCTCCTGCTTGGAGAAGGCAGAGCTTAAAAAACAGCACCTTAACATTACTTAGACACTTTTTGGTCCCTGCATGGTGCCAGGTGTGACTCCAGCTTTCCTTATGGTGCTCTAAGTGCTAAAACAGTATTTGGCACAGCCAGTGTCTGTTTGCTGCCTTGCTCTTCTTGGCTGCAGTCATTCCTGGGATTAGGAGTTTTTTGGGGTGCTTTGCAGGTGGCATTGCAACAGGTAACAAAACTGGGAGAGCTGGCACCTCCTCACAGGGCAGTGAGCTGGGCTGAGATCCCCCAAAGTGGCAGAGCAGGAGGTGATGCGTTTTAATGCGAGTATCAGCAGTGGCTCCACGTGCCAGATTTCACCCTGAGCTGCTCAGCTTGGCTTCAGGCTCCTGGGTGTCATTGCTGCCCAGGCGTGAGGACACGCAGATACCTCTCCATGTGTCCTGCCAAGATTTTTTTTGGATGTGCCAAACTGCTCTCTTGGTATTTGCAGGAGGAGTTGGACTGTATTTATATTACATTGTTATTTCGGGGAGAGTTGCTCTCCCTTGCCTTATTTTTCCCTTCGTTTTTTTCCTTATTTTCATTGCTTGGAATCCAGAGACTCTCTGTGGCAGGGGAAAGGCTGATAAACATCCTTCCAGCTGCCCTAGGAAGGGTTCTGGGGACAGGAGTGGTTTTCCTGGTGAGGCCCCTGTGCTGTATTGTCATGAGGGCAGAACTGGGAGCAGTGAGGAGGAGTGGGGACAGCTGTGGGCATCTCACATCCATGACTTACTTGGCACAGGGATGCTCCTGGGGCTATTCTCTGCTCTTTAGGACTTGCTTGGCCAGGTAATAGCTTGGAAGCTCAAAAATCAGAAAAGTGGATGCTGGGAGAGAGTGGGGCTGGGGATTCTCCAGAGTGCTGGTTGCCATAACCGTGGGAAGGAAGATGTTGGATCTGCCCCAGGGATGATGCCAGGAGGTGATGGGGCACATCTGCCACCTCCACACCGTGCTGCTCTGAAGCTTTGCTTTCCCTGGGGAGTTTCCTGGGTTTGTTTCTCCTCCCCTGGCAACACGGAGGGTTGTCCCATGATCTCCCTGCTGGCGGTGCAGCACAGGGGAATGTTTAGCAAAGAGCTGAGGCATGGAATGTGGCACTGAGTGCTGGCACAGGAGGGACAGTTGTGGCACCTCACCCTGCAGCATCCCCGTCAGAGCCTGATCCAAAGAAATGGGACCATCATGACTATTCACGATTTATTACTTGAAAAATCAAACAAGGCATCAGTCTCAGAAGCTGTAGATTTAGTAACAAGTCGCCGTAACTGAAGACAGTAATGAGTTTCAAAGTTACATGGCAATTTATAACTTTTTGGTCCAATAAGCAATTAACACGAATCTTTGTTTTGACGTTATAACCTATCACCTTTGGTGTTTTTTACTGCATTGCATCTGTTTCTCAACCAATAACTTGCTAGCTCACGTACACACATGTACTTCTATTACAACATCTAAATTCTTACCTTAAACTATAAAATCACATTACTATACTTTAAAAAACCCTTCACCGTATCACCCAATACATATTCTTACTTATAGCTATAGAAACCTAGGTTTTTAATTCTTCTGCTTAAGGTGTGTGTACCTTTATCTTTACATCAACCCAAGGGCTGTAAATTAAACTCTTTAGTGCCTGTGGAAGTTTTTACTCCTCTGTTTCCCACACATCCCGTGGCATCTTCCTCCCTGGGGTAGAAGGACTTGAGCTGAGGCAGCTGGGACAGGAGCTGTTGTGTTCATGCTTGGAGCCAGGGGCAGGGCATGGTCCCAAGGTGGGATGCTGGGGGACCATTTTGGAGGCACATCAGAGCATCAGGTTGGAGCTTGCAGGTCATTTCAGGGTGTCTCTTTGGGATGTGTGTTTGCTGAGCCCCCCAGTTTAGCATGCTAATTTTGCATCATTAATCCTGAGGCAGAGAGGGACCAGCTGGAGGTGGCATTAGCATCTCTGTGGGGCCAGCACTGGATCTTCAGGAGCTCTCTGGAGGATTTCCTGATGCGATGGCCTTGCTGAGCTGTGTAGATGCTGCTGGAAAGGTTTTGGCAGGAGAAACAGCAGCACCATCCTACTCCTGACCAGAAATGCAGTCTGGAACCCTTCAAAGAATCCATGCTGTGACCTCCTGGCTGAAGCAGAGTGTGTTGGTGACTCAAGCAGCAGGAGGGTGTTATTGAACCTGCTCTGGATGTCCATGTGTCTGTTTTCCTGCTTGGAGGAAGCATTGTGGCTCCTCAGTGAAACTCTGTGGGGTCAGGCTTGGCTCTGAGCAGTGCTGAGCCGTGGGGATGTGTGGTACAGGTTGTGCTGACTCAGGATCCAGGGTGCCAGGAGTGGTTGGTTTGTGCTTATTCTCCATCCTTGTGAGAGATGGGCTGATGGAGAGGGAGAATTTCTACCCAAGAAGTAAAACCAAGGAATTTTGATGGTTCTGCCCCTTTCTGGCATGCCGGGGAGAAAAAAAAAATGTCTGCAACACAGAGGCAGACCCAGGTCCTTTGGTTAAACACTCCCCTTGTGCAGCTCACTCCAGGGTTCAGGGGCACATGGGATGCTCCAGTGATTGGGAGCCCCTGTGCCACCACCCACCCCCCTGCAGAGGCACTGTTCTGGCATGGGATGTGTGGCCACACACCCAGAGACTTTTGCTGTTCCCCAAAACCTTGGAATACAGTTTTCCTTAGTGCAAAGCCCTGAGCAGTTAAAGGTCCTGTTTATCCTGGAGAGGATCCCTGGAGAGCCCACGTGACTTTGGGGGCCAGCAGCTTTGGGTTAGCCCAGCAGCCTCCGAGGGCTGTGTGCCTGCTGTAGGTGGCTTTAAGTCAACAGCAGCCAGGCTGTGTTGCTGCCCAGTGGTTTTTGGAGGGTGCAGGCTGCCGAGGAGCAGGCAGGAGCCCCAGCACTGCAAGGTGCTAGTTAGAAAGAGAAACCAATACAAGAATTACAGTTAACCACTAGCAGAGGTAATGCATGATACGGTCTGAGTTGTTTGCTTTAATGAGATGGAGGTAATTAATGAATCCATTCAATACCAACTTCAGTGAAGGGACTGGCAGAAGTATAAGTCAGCGCCCACTGTGAAGCCAGTGCTGGGGTCACTGGAGGGGACAGCAGCTCCCATGGGATGGTGGCCTGGCCTTGGCAGGGGAGCATCGCAGCCTCCAGCACCTCCCAGCTTCCTGTGCTGGCTCAGGACCCCCCATGCTTCGTGACCAGCCTGAATTCCTCCTTAAAGCCACGTACCCGAGCCACACAGAATGCCTGTTGCCTAATTCTCCGTGCCCTGTCCCAGACTGGGCACTGCTCCTGTCCTCCACGGCTCCCTCGGGACGTGACCCCGGCCCTGCCCAGCTAATGCCGGTGACGTCCCCCGCGTGCCCGGGGAGCCAGGGGCTGGCGCAGGGACGCCGCTCGGGTTTCAGCAGCTCAATGGCATCTTTCTGAACTCCCAATTAGTTCCCAGGCAGCGGGATAATGGCAGGTCCCCGCTGCCAAGATGAATGGCTGGGGTCAGATCCAGCGCGGCTCGGATGCCTGCGGGAACGTGGCTATTTTTGTAACGGGAGGCGCAGGGCACGAGGCTGGTGGCCCCCCGCCGCCGCCGCCTTGGCCCCGGGGCCACCACGGGGTGACCTGGCCCACGTGGCACAGCACCGTGGCCATTTATAGCCGTGTCCCGTGGGGCACCCACGGGGCTCTGGCTTCCCGCAGCTCCTGCCGGGCCCTGAGGGCTTCAAGGTTTTAGGGAGCTCACTGGGATAGGAATGAAGGGGGAGAGCACAGAACAGGCTGAGTTGGAAGGGACCCATCAGGATCATCCAGTCCAACTCCTGGCATAGGACACCCCAGCAATCCCTCCCTGTGCCTGACAGCATTGTCCAAACACTCCTGGAGCTCTGGCAGCCTTGAGGCTGTGACCATAGGGGGAAGGCAGGTTGGAGATGGGTAGTGGTGGCCAGGTGAAGTTTGTGAGTGGGTGGCTCTGCAGGCAGACTCTTTCTGGTGGGAAAAGGGCTCCTTTCTGGCAGCACATCAGGCTGCTGTGGCTTGGCTGCAGCGATGGAGCTGGGACCATCCAGCCACCTACAAGTGTTGGCTGCAAAGCCAAGCTCATGTCCCCCATCCTGCCACCCACTCTGCTGGCTTGGACCTGGAGTGGAACCAGCTGGGATGGCTGGGGACGTGGCTGCAGGCACGTGTCTATCCCGTGGTGTTTTCCTAAGGGCTTCCAAAGGGAAACCCTTCCCTGGAGTCAGGAGCTGGTCCCATGCTGCCCCAGGGCAGGACCAGGACTGGCACCCCGCCTGCTCAGCCGGAGTATTTTAGCCAGCATTGCCAAACTCATTTTCAGGATGTGGCTACGGGGCCCCATCAATTTGTGGTGCCTTTCATGTTCCCCTTGCCCCAAACCTCTGGAGCCAGCTGCCATCCCAGTGTGGCCCCGAGGGCTGTGGCTCTGGAGCCAGGCTTGCTGGGGACTGAGTTCTTGTCCCTGGTTTGAAGCTCACGGGGCTGGGCTGTACGAGTGGAGAGCACGCTCTCCAAGGCTTTTCCTGGGGCCAAGCCAGGGTATTTGAGAGCTGTTCCTCAGCTGGCAGCGGGACTGGCTGTACCAGCACAATTTGGACTGTGTAATTTTGGCCTGGGACTCTTTCCCATTCCCCACCCCTGGCTGCGTGTGCTGCCCCAGGGAAGTGCTCAGGCCTGGATCTGTGAACTGATCTGGGTTAAAGGGAAGGAAAAAGGGGGAAAAGGCCGTTCTTGTCCCTCTTGGGGAGCTCTCCAGGCTAGGATGATGGGGCTGAGGTACTGAGAGGGTCCAAAGTGTCACGTGAGGGTGAGGAGGCCCTGGCACAGGGTGCCCAGAGAAGCTGTGGCTGCCCCTGGATCCCTGGCAGTGTCCAAAGCCAGGTTGGACGTGGCTTGGAGCAACATGGGCTAGTGGAAGGTGTCCCTGCCCATGGAATGAGGGGGTTGGAATGGGGTGATCTTTAAGGTCCCTTCCAACCCAAACCATTCTGTGAATGTGTGTCACTCCCTGTGTGACCTCACCCACCAGTGCCATCCCTGCACCCACAGGGGCAGGGGGCCCACAGCACCCATGGGTGGCAGCTCTGGGGAGCTAATGGAGGGGTCACCAGCTCTGATGCAGGGAGAGTGCAGGGGGTTTCAGCAGGCCAGGATGAGGCTGCCCTGGCCTGTGCCATGTCCTCAGCGGGTGCTGCCTCTCTTCCAGTGAAGTACATGAAGGAGATCTCGCCCTACTTCAAGAACTCCTCGGCGGGGGCGACGGTCAGCTGGGACCCCTCTCCCACCGCCCAGCAGAAGCGATCATCCCCCCTGCTGCCCCCTCGGGAGCTCCGGGAGAGCCGGAGTGTCCCTCTGAAGATGTGCTACGTGTCCCGCAAGTGCCTCCCCACCGACCCGGAGCACAGGTCAGTGCATGGCGCTGGGGCTGGCCATGCCACCGCGGTGCCCCAGGGAGCCGAGGGCGGGCAGGGACTCACCGGGGCCGTGTCCCTGCAGGTACCTAGAGGTGTGCTCGGCGGACGGACGCGTTGCCCTGTTCCTGCGGGCGAAGGACGAGGCCACGGCGCAGTCGTGGCTCGGCGCCATCCAGGCCAACGCGGCCGCGCTGCTGCCGCGGGTGAAGGAGGAGCTGCGGGCACAGCTGGGGGGGGCTGGCACGGTGTCAGGACGGGACATCAAGCATGTGGGCTGGCTGACCGAGCAGGTATTCCCCTGTCCCCTGCCACGCCGTGCCACCATGCTGCCGCTGGCCCTGACCCGGTCCCTTTGCAGCTCCCCAGCGCCGGCACCAGGAACCTCCTGGCCGTGCTCACGGAGAAGGAGCTGCTGTTGTACGGAAGCCTGCCGCAGAGCCGGGACGCCTTGGGCAAGCCCACGCACAGCTACCCCCTCATCGCCACCAGGTAG
Source organism: Monarcha castaneiventris obscurior (assembly GCA_026261815.1). NCBI lineage: Eukaryota > Metazoa > Chordata > Aves > Passeriformes > Monarchidae > Monarcha > Monarcha castaneiventris. The sequence goes on along the minus strand of JAMPIT010000848.1, from coordinate 5,938,442 downwards.
GGGCCACCAGCTCAGTGCCCTCCTGCCCTGCTCAGGGATAGGGTGGTGGCAGTCCCTAGGGGCAGCGGTAGGGTCTGGGAGTCAGGGCAGAACCCAGAGGTGGTGTCAGACCCCCAAAGTGGTGACAGTGACCAGGGATGGTGGCAGGAGGTGGGGGTCAGGGCATAGCCCTAGGGGTGATGGCAATCCCCGAGGTGGTGGCAGTGACCAGGGGTGGTGTCAAGGGCTGGGGATCAGGACAGAACTGCAGGGTGGTTGCAGGGGCTGGCGGTGGTGGCAGAGGCGTTCGAGGTGATGGTAGAGTCCAGGGGTGGTGTCAGAGCAGTGGGGATGGTGACAGTGTCCGAGGGTTGGTGGCAGAGTCCCGGGCATAGTGCTGGAGTTTAGGGCGCGGGGGTAGTGACAGTGTCCAGGGGTGATGTTAGGGCAATGGGGCAGTGGTGTTGAGTCCCGGGGATGGGGCGGGGGTTTGGGGCGGGTTTGGGGCGGGTTTTCAGGGAGGGGCTCGGGGCGGGCTGGGGGCGGGTTTGGGGTGGGTTTTCAGGGAGGGGCTCGGGGCGGGGTTTTGGGGCGGGATTTTAGGGTAGGGGCGTGGGGTTGGGGCGGGTTTGGGGCGGGTTTTTGGGGCGGGGGCAGCTCCAGGGCGGGTCCGGCGCGGGCACTGCGGGGCCTCATCCGCGGGGCTGCAGCGCCCCCTGGCGGCCCCGCCGCACGGCCACCGCGGAGCGGAGCGGGGTGAGGCGCTGGGGCCGTGCGGGATGCGGGCCTGTGCTGGGGCCGTGCGGGGTGCGGGCCTGTGCTGGGGCCGTGCGGGATGCGGGGCTGTGCTGGGACTGCTGGGGCTGTGCTGGGGCCGTGCGGGATGCGGCGCTGTGCTGGGGCCGTGCGGGGTGCGGGGTTGTGCTGGGGTAGTGCTGTGGCCGTGCGGGATGCGGGGCTGTGCTGGGGCCGTGCGGGATGCGGGGCCGTGCTGGGGGCGTGCGGGATGCGGGGCTGTGCTGGGGCTGTGCGGGATGCGGGGCTGTGCTGGGGCTGTGCTGGGGCAGTGCTGGGGCCGTGCGGGATGCGGGGCTGTGCTGGGGCCGTACGGGGTGCGGGGCTGTGCTGGGACTGTGCTGGGGCCGTGCGGGATGCGGGGCTGTGCTGGGGCAGTGCTGGGGCCGTGCTGGGGCCGTGTGGGATGCGGGGCTGTGCTGGGGCCGTGCGGGATGCGGGGCTGTGCTGGGGCTGTGCTGGGACTGTGCTGGGGCAGTGCGGGATGCGGGGCTGTGCTGGGGCTGTGCTGGGGCCGTGCGGGATGCGGGTTTGTGCTGGGGCTGTGTGAGGAGCGATGCTGAGGTGCGGTGCTGAGAAGCCGTGCGGGGTGCTGGGATGTTGCGCTGTGCGGTGCTGGGGCAGTGCAGGGACCGGGGCGGCGCTGCGTTGGTGCTGGGATATTGCGGGGCAGGGATGCAGCGCTCGGGCGGTCCAGCTCTGGGGTGGTGCGGGGTGAGATGCAGGGTGCGGTGCAGGGGCTGTGCGGTGCTGGGACGGTGCTGTGGCGGTGCGGGGCACGGGGCTGAGCGGTGCCGGGGCAGTGCGGGGCGCGGTGCGGGGCGCGGTGCGGGGCGGTGCCGGGGCTGAGCGGTGCCGGGGCAGTGCGGGGCGGTGCGGGGCGCGGTGCTGAGCGGTGCCGGGGCTGAGCGGTGCCGGGGCAGTGCGGGGCGCGGTGCGGGGCGGTGCGGGGCGCGGTGCTGAGCGCTGCCCGTGCCGCAGGCTGGTGCACTCGGGGCCGGCCAAGGGCTCGGCGCTGTACGAGGCCGAGCGCTCCTTCGCGCTGCGCGCCGGCGGCCGCCTGGGCGTGCAGACCCATCTCTTCAGCCTGGAGAGCCCCCGAGAGCTCGCCCTGTGGACGCGGCTGCTGGTGGACGGCACCCACGGCGCCGCCGAGCTGGCCCAGGAGGTCTCGGCAGGTCAGCGGGGGCCCGGGGGGCCCGGGGGGTGCGGCGGGACCCCCGGCTCACTCCTGTCCTGTCCCGGTCCCCAGCCTGCACGTGGAAGGGGCAGGACTGCACCCTGACCGTCCACATCGACAAGGGCTTCACCATCTCCACCAGCGAGCCCGGGCTCAGCAGGACCATCCTGCTCCAGCAGCCTTTCGAGAAGCTGCAGATGTCCTCGGATGATGGCACCAAGATGCTCTACCTGGACTTTGGTGGCCCGGAGGGAGAGATCGTGAGTTGGCTTTGCTTTCAGCAGCCTCACCCACCAGTCCCGGGGGAAGAGGGGGAGCAGAGCACCCACCCTGCTCACAGCACCCATCCTGCCTGGCATGGGGGTGACCCACCTGCCTGCCTGTGCCAGGGTGCACAGCTCTTTCCAGGGCCCCAGTAAAGCTGTGGTGGGTTTGGGGAGCTCTGGGTGGTCCCTGGCTGAAAGCTGGCTGCTGCAGGAACAGCCCTTTCCATTGCAAACATCCCTCCTTTCCTTTTTTGCAGCAATTGGACCTTCACTCCTGCCCCAAGACCATTGTCTTCATCATCCACTCCTTCCTGTCGGCCAAGGTGACCCGGCTGGGGCTGCTGGCGTGACGAGGGAGCGCAGCACCGGCCGGAGCAGCCCAAGCCCCAGCCCATCTATGCACCTCCCTCCTGGCCGAACCCAGCCCCGAGCCATCCCAAGGAGACTGCAGCCCCCACGGGATCAGGCCACCCCCACCATGGAAAAGCACCATCCAACCAGGAAGAACGCCTCCTGGGGTGTTTGGGGGCAGCAGTGGGGTGAAACCCCTCTTGGATGGCAGCACCGGGACTTCTCCGATGCCTTCTTCCCCTCCTTCCTCGGTGGCTGGAAAAGCCTGTTGGGAGCCCACGAGTGGACATGTGGCCATCACCCCAGTGCCTTGAGAGATGATATTTTCTGTACAAAGAACCCGTTTGTATCCATGTTTTATATTTATATTGCCCACTTCAAAATGCTGATGTGGCAGCTCTTCCCCACCTGGTTTGGACCCCTCAGAGAGTCCCCAGGTCCTGCAGCACAAGGACCTGTGTCTGTTTTCCAGACAGGAAACCCAAGGGCTGGAGGCCAAAGCCAGCTCTAAAGTGCTAAAGGGACAGGAACTGCAAGATCAGCTGTATTTGCCAAATTTTTCCATATTGTATGGAATGGTAGGAACCACTTTTCTCTGTTGGAGTTGGACGGTTTGTTTGTTTTTGTGCACTCTGGGGTCACTTTATTTCTTGGTTTGGGGGGGGGGAGATTTGTCAGGTGGCTGCTGCGGAATGACTTCTTTTATGAACCAAAAGATTCTGCATGAAAATGGCCTTTTTTTGGGGGGGGTGAAATAAACTTTGCAGATCACAACCAGCAGCAGCCAAGATCTGTCTCCTGGTTTCACTTGGAGAAGTAGAAAATCAGTTTGTGGGTGGTGCCTGGGCTGAGCCTTGAGGTGTTTTCCACCAGGGGAAGGAAGGGATTTGCCTGGAGGCTGCTGTGAGCTTGTGGAACTCAGGACAGTGCAGGGGGGTTCAGGTGGGGACAGAAAGTCTTTTAAGGTGCCCAGCACTGTGCTGGGAGTGGCAGAGAGGGACATCCTGATGCCAGCACCAGCTTTGGTGATAACAGATGGGTTTGGATTCCCCGCGCTTCAGGATGCTCAGTGGAAGGTGGGCATTTTTTCCAAACGAAAAAAGTTGTGTTTTGCTTTTTATATTTTCCCAGTAAAAGCAGCTGCCTGGCTGAGTAGCTGCAGAGGCTTGGAAAGTTGTTGGGAGAGTGGGAAAGGGCTCTGTTTGCATCACTGCAGTGCCAAGTTCTGGGTTAAAACAACTCCTTTTGGACTGGCCCTGCCCATGAGGGAACCTGGAGTCTCCCAGGAAAGCCCTTAGCCAGGGAATAAAACATTCAAGCTGCAGGCAGAGGAACAGCAACTAATTAGCAGCAAAATAATATCAGAGAAGCTGTGGCTGCCCCATCCCTGAAAGTGTTCAAGGCCAGGTTGGATGGAGCTTTGAGCAATGTGGGATAGGGGAAGGTGTCCCTACCCATGGCAGGGGGTGGAATGAGCTGGGCTTTAAGATCCCTTCCAACCCAGACCTTCTTTGATTGTGTGGTTTTTAATGATGTCAGGCATCCTGCTGCCCTGTGCAGGGGGGACTATGGAGGGAGGTGTTGGGGTGACACACGTGGTTTTGCCTTGTGCTGAACTGCACCCCAGGGCAGGGACTCTGATGCTGTAGCAGCCTTTGGGGTGCAGGGGGAGAAGTTGCAAAAAAAAGGAAATCCATAGAAATTGAGAGCAACAAGGGCAGTGAGATGTGTGTGGTCTGGGCAGGGAGGAACTGTAGAACCACAGGTTTGGGTTGGAAGGGAATTTAAAGATCATCCAGTGCCACCCTCTGCCATGGGCAGGGACACCTTCCACTAGCCCAGGTTGTTCCAAGCCCTGTCCAGCCTGGCCTTGGACACTTGCAGGGATCCAAGGGCAGCCACAGCTTCTCTGGGCACCCTGTTCCAGGGCCTCCCCACCCTCACAGGGAAGAAGCAGCACAGGAAGAGTTTATTTGGTGTAAGAAATAGTTCCTATGGGGTGCATCAGCACTCAGCTGCACAGCTCCTGGCAGGACAGGGTGATGGAGAGGAAGGGGATGTCCCGTTCCTCCCAGCACAGCCCCATGGCTGGCAGCAGGAATCTTTTATGATGAACGAGCCCTTACTTTTTATTGCACATAACTGTCAGATTTCCAGGAGACCTCGCAAAACGGATTTGCAAAAGAAAAAGAAGAGATCCCCCCCCCGCCCCCATTCCTAACTGTTAAATCAATGCAAGTAATTTAGAAACAGATGGTGTATTTTCTATGATCAAAAGCATGTCAGCACAAGGAAGCACATTATTACTGCAATTTACCTTCCTCTTCTTGCCCTGCAGCCATTACTCTTTGGGGTTCATTGCAATAAAAGAGGGAATCGCTCCCAATCCAGAGCAGATTTCCTATTAATCTTATGGACCACAAACTGCTTTGACTTCCCCAGTGCTGCTCAGGCTCTGTCCTGCTCCATGCCTGAGCTGGGAAAGGAAATAGCTCAGTTTGGAGCTGGATATTTATTTTCTTGGATTTCTTTGCATTTGGTGATGGTATGCGGATTTTTTCCCCTTCTACATTTCATGGTGGTTTCTCAGCCTCTTCACCCCTCTGGCACCATCCATCCCTTAACAGGATCCTTTCCCCAGGGATGCTCCTGCAAAGGGGCCTGTGAATAAGACAATTGCCTCTTATAATGAGTGTATGGAGCACCAGGAGGGGCTGAGGGAGCTGGTGGGGCCCAGCCTGGAGAAAAAGGAGGTTCAGGTAGCTGGAGATCTCTCCCTAAGCCCAGCAGTATCTTGGATTCCTGGGAAGATGTCTGGAGGGGTGCTGTGAGCACCCAGGGTATTTTCCAGGCTGGTACCATAGAATGGAGGCCAGTGCTCATCACAGACCCCAGAGTCTTGGGGAAAAAAATATTGCAATTATTCCCTAAAACTAGTTTTCCTAAAATTTCCAATGCTCATTGATGTAAATGTCCAGAAACATTCAGACATCTGGAATCACTGAATTTCTCTGTCGAGGGAAGATTTTGGGGTTGGCAGCAGGGGCTGGATCCCAGTGCAGGATGGCATCTGTATGGAGTGATGAACATTGCTGCTTGGGACCACCACACTGTTCCCTGGAGAGGAGGAGAAGCTCCTAAGGGTTTTATTCTGCCAGGCAGAAGGACTAATATTTTTTAAAGCAGCTTAAAATAAATACAATGAACTCTGCTTACAGAGGTGGGATGATGGGAATGGGCTCAGGTTAAAAGCAGATTTCCTCAGCTCGGTCAGTTTGAGGCAGCTGGAGTTTTATTTGGTCACCACAGCTGGAACAGTTCAGGGCAAGGGAAATTTAAAGGTGTGTGAGTGGTGGGGAATGGGAAAGCAGGAGGGAAAATATCCGTGTGGAGCTCTTGGGATGCTGCTTGCCCGAGTAGGGCCAAAATGGGGAATGGAAGTGGAGGCACAGAGACTTTGGTATCAAAGCCCAAGCCATGCATGGAGAGAGGTGGGTGATGCCAGTGGGGGTGACAGCAGCCCAGTGCTGGTGCAATCCCTTCCCCTTTGGGAGCAAATCCAGCCAGGCCATGGCGAGGTGAGCTCTGTTTCCTCCATAGGGAAACCCTGTTGGCATCCCTGGCAGCAACGTCACGAGCGGGAATTTCCCCCAGAAATGGCTTTTCCAGGTTGTGAGACCTGAAAACTAGCCCTGACTGAAGGAGCTGGAGAGGGAAGAGAGAGATACAGCAGGAAGAGTGATTAGGTTGTCCCCAGGTGTTTGCTCACCCCCAGCAGAACACAGTTTCCCTCCCGACACCGCTTGTACTTTCCATTAGTCAGCTCTGACCTTTCAGCGCCGTAATCAAACAAGACAACCCAACACTTAAATCTGAGCGTTTAGCGCTGACATTTACAATTGGTTCTCGAGTTGGAGAGACCAAATGAAAATTTCCTGGCAGACAGCATGCTGCAGGGCAGGGGAATCAAATAATTCCTCTGCTGGACCGCTGGCGAGCCGGCCCCCTTCGGCTGCCTGCTGCAGCGGGGGGTGTTTGGGCTAGAACAGTGTCATTGCAAAGTCAATATTCACCTGGAGTTTGTGTGATCCCAGCGACATCGCCCCGTCAGGGCACGAGGAAACTGGGTTTGGCATTTGATGGATGTAAACAGGAGAGATCTTCCCCAGGAGGGAGCCCTGCATTTAACTGCGTTCAACGTTAGGGATCTGAGGCTGTAATTAGGATGCTTTCTCTCGGCTGATTCCTTGAAAAATGAGCACTTGGTGCCTCCTGTGGCACATCCCTTGGTGCATCCCATGGCACATCCCTTGGTGCCTCCTGTGGCACATCCCTTGGTGCCTCCTGTGGCACATCCCTTAGGGCATCCTGTGGCACATCCCTTGGAGCATCCCATGGCACATCCCTTGGTGCCTCCTGTGGCACATCCCTTGGTGCATCCCATGGCACATCCCTTGGTGCCTCCTGTGGCACATCCCTTGGTACATCCCATGGCACATCCCTTGGTGCCTCCTGTGACACATCCCTTGGTGCATCCCATGGCACATCCCTTGGTGCCTCCTGTGGCACATCCCTTGGTGCATCCCATGGCACATCCCTTGGTGCCTCCTGTGGCACATCCCTTAGGGCATCCCATGGCACATCCCTTGGTGCCTCCTGTGACACATCCCTTGGTACATCCCATGGCACATCCCTTGGTGCCTCCTGTGGCACATCCCTTAGGGCATCCTGTGGCACATCCCTTGGAGCATCCCGTGGCACATCCCTTGGTGCATCCCATGGCACATCCCTTAGGGCATCCTGTGGAACATCCCTGGCTGCACAGCCCCACGTGTGCCCCACGGTGGCAGTTTGGCTGTGCCATCCTCGTGCACATCCCTGGGCAGGGATGGGCTTTTCCAGACCTTTCTCCGGGGGAATCAAGCCCTGGTTAGTGAGTGGTGTCTGCCCGGTGAAGATAAAAGCCTGTGGGATGTTGGGGTGTTCTGGGAGGCAAAACACCCCTGGGATCCCCCAAGTCTTACACCCATCCACCTTGTCCTCAAGCAGTGTCTTCTCCCATGGGATAACTTCCCTCTGGAGCCACTTTATGAAGTTAAATCCATTAAGAAAGTCTCTGGACAAGGTTTCCCACACTCCTGCTCGTGATGTTCAGTGCTGCTCCTGCCTCCTCCAAACAGCAGCCACAGCAGCCAGGCTGCAAACCAGAACAGCACAGCTCCCCCTGCCCAGGAACAGCCTCATCCCAGAAATAGCCTCCAACAGTCCAAAATACTCTGAATCAGGACCCTTTCCTTCCTTTGCTAATACAATGTTTGAAAAAATGAATGCATTTGTTTTAATTAAAGAACTTGAGCTATCCAAAACACTCTTGCTGTATTTTCCCAGTGTTGCTCCATGTGCTGCTTCCCTGAAGGACCAAAGTTCTGTGCAGGGACATCCCATTAGGATTTGACATGAGAACTGGGATCAGCATTTGTGTCTACAACTGCAGGTTCTGGGGGTTGTCCTGTGCAGGGCCAGGAGTTGGACATGATGAGCCTTGTGGGTCCCTTCCAACTCATGATATTCCATGATTCTATGCAAAGCAATATATATATATTTTAAAGGCTTATTTCTCACCTTTATCAAATTGCACCTAAAACTTGCACTGTAAATGTCAGCTCTCAAATGTGGGTTGGTGCTTGGGGCACCCAAACACCCCATTCCACTCTGTGGGTGCTGCTGGAAGCCAGGGATGGGAGGCAGGGATGTGGCCCCAACCTGCAAGGACCTGATAATTGATAATTTCCCTTGTGCCCACTGGACTGCTGCTTTCTCCCACCTTCTTCTACCTTTCATTCCTCATGGAAAACACTTGTTCCTCCTTCTCTGCCTCCCCAGTGCTGGGTGCTGGGTCCCTTCCAGGTGGCTCATGTGACATCTCCATGGGAACATGTGGAATCTCATGGATGGCAGGAGAAATGAGTCCTGGACAACTCTCTTCTGCCGTTGGAATTCGAGGTAAAGCAAGCTGGAGGGGCTGTTTTAACCTGTGACATTCTCAGGGAGACTCTCCCCCAGAATAACCCATAGGGCAGCTGCTGAGGGAAGTTTTCAGCCGTGTCCTTGGGTGGAATCTCCTTGGCCAGGGAACACAGAGGGATTTGGTGTGGGCAGGGAGACGCTGGGCCCAGGTGGGAGCTCTTAGTCCAGCTGGGGCTGTTCCTCATTCCCTTTGAGCAGCACTGGCACATAAAAACACCTTTTACCTGGTTTCCCATCACCAGGGCAGGACATTCCCATTTCTTCTCGGGCTGGGCCCTATCTCCCTTTCCCAGCTGCCATTTCCCTGCCATCACACACTCTCCAGGAGCTCAATGTTCTCTCCCAGGAGTCTCCTGTGTGCTCCAGCTAAATCCACGCAGTACCTCACTTCATCTGCTTCCTTTTAAGACTTCAGTAAGAAACCTTTTGCCTTTTTGTAGGCAAATCTTCAAGTTTCGGGAGTATTTGCTCTCTCAGGAGTTTCTGTGTGATGTTACCCTGCTTTCACTCATTTCTACTGTTTCTAGTTAAAAATAACAATAAAAGCCCAGAGTGCAGAGGGAGGGAAGCAAATGGGTCTCACACAGCATCCCCAGTCCTGATGAAACAGGGAAAAGAACCCACCAGTGACACCTGCATCATCCTCCTCACCAGGAGACAAGGAGGCAGTGGTTTGGATGTTACTAAAATCACTGGATTCAACAGAAATTCAGATGTTTTCAACCCAGCTCTGCTGCTCATCTGCTTCGGAAGCAGGGATGCGTTGGCTTTGTGCCTCAGTTTCCCTTTCTGTATAATGGGCACATCCTTGCTCCCTCCCAGTGTGTGTTGACAGCAGAGGAGCACAATCCTGCACCACGAAATATCCCAAGGAATGGAAATCTTTGGGAAAGTTCCTGTAATGGGAATGTTATAGCACTTGTCTGTAAGGAAATGCTGGAGTAAAAAACTGAGTTGTTCTTTCTATCTATCATCTATCTATCTATCTATCTATCTATCTATCTATCTATCTATCTATCTATCTATCTATCTATCCATCCATGTCTCAATTTAATACATCCAATGTAATTTCCCTCCGCGTGTTCTCAAATAGATGAGGATTCAAGAGGCTCAGGACGGGAGTGGGGCTCAATTGGCAACCAGAAGATAAAGGTTTGTTTTACAGCAATGGGATAAAAAGCACAGAAAATTGGACTTGGTTTTATAACACTCATTCAGGAGTCCAGAAATGGGATTTAATGTATGATGTGCTGAGATACAGATGAGACCTATTCAGAGTTCCCGTGTTTTTGTTATATTATATATTATCAATGCTGCATGGGAGATTTTTTCCTTCCCAAAAAAATTCCTTCTGAAAGCAGAAGGTTGTTTCTGAAGGCTTTGCTCTACTGGTGACACATCCATATGCAATATAAATGACCTGTTGTTTCAGCAGATGATAATGGGAATAAATATCAAATTAAAATAAAATAAAATCAAACCATGTAGATCAGGAAAAATTGCGGAATTTCCAATACCCAGAAAGCTCCTGCTCCAGCAAAGGGCACGTAGCCATGGCAACAGGAGCCCTCACTGTCACGATAATAAAAAAATATATTATTCTAGGAGAGCTCTTAAAAGGGAAATATACATTTCACTGAGGTGGAGGATGAAATATTGTGCAGCAAAGTGAGGAACGAGCCAGAGGAGCCCAGACAGTGATCCCAGCAGCTCTGCCACCTTCCACAGGTAGGGGCAGGGATGCAGCCCCGGCAGGAGGATGGGGAGGCATCCCATGGCCACGTCCAGGAGCTGGTCTTTGCTGAGCCTTGTGGGTCCTTCCAGCTCAGGATATTCTCTGATCCAGGACTCGGCTGCCTCCACCTCCTCCACATTCCTGTTCTGGGACGGGGAGAGCTCTGTGGATGAGCTGAGCCCTGCTGTGCCCCTGGAGCCATGCAGATGCACTGGGAAAGGCTGGAGATGGAGGGGCCGTGCTGGTGCAGGGCAGGGTGGGCTGCAGGGGAGCCCCAGGAGCCCTGCTGGGGTCTGGTGGTAGCAGCCAAAGCTGCCAAAGTGTCAGTGGGGGAATCCTCATGGCATCACATCCCCCCAGACTGCAGGGACACACGAGCTGCAGCAGCTTTTGGGCAAGGCTTTGAGCCTTTGGCAAAGAGAAAATCGTGGAGAACAAGAATATTGGCTGAACTTTTCCTGGGTTTGAATTCTGTAAACGGGCTGAAAAACAGTGCTGGCAAGTCAGCATTTCTCCAGTGGTGAAAAGGGGATGTGTTTGCAGAAAACTTCGGGAAAAGGGAGAGAAGAAAAAAGCTGCATTTTCCCCTATAGGATACCCAGGGTTTTGTACCCAGCAAGAGGCGGGGGGTGACCTCCTCAGTGGAGAAGTCCAGGTGTCTGAACCTGCCTGGGGTGGGAGGCAGGGCTGGGATACCCTGGGAAAACCGCCCTGCTCCAGGCGTGGAGCACCTGGCTGCAGCTCCATGTGCCCCTGCCCATGCCCTGGCACCTCCAGACAAGGATCTTGTGTCCTGGTGGCTGCAGGACTGTCCATGGAGGAGCAGATCTGAAGCACAGGAGAGGGAGGGATGTCCTGGCAGCCACAGGAGCCTGCGAGTGCTGGGGCTGCCCAGCAGTTTGGGGCTGTTTCATGGCTGTCTCTGCATTTTGGGGTTCAGTCTGGGCCATCTCAGGGTCCTGCCTGCTGACAGCACTGAGGTGTGGAGCAAAAACACACCCTTGGGGCATCCCAGTCTGAACCCTTCCTGTGGGTGCTCTCCGCAGTGTGGAGGGGGGAACCTGACCTAGGAATGGAGAGAGAAAGGGAAAAAATTGACCCAAAAATATAGGCTGCATCCTCCCTGCTGTGACCTCTCTGCTGCTGGGATGCCTTAATGGGTCACATGGTGGGATTCTTGGAGTTGTTTCGTGCAGGGCCAGGAGCTGGACTTCCATGATCCTTGTGGGTCCCTTTCACCTTAGGATATTCCACGGTTCTATGAATCTGTGAAGTGTTACTTCTCCTGCTGCACGCTGCCTGTGGTGGCCCTTCCACGCTCACACCCACCCAGGACAGGCTGGCAGCACTGTCCCAGCAAACCTCTCCTGGCAAAACACCTGGAAACATTTTTGGATCGTCCTTAGTGCTGAGGGAAGGGAGACAGCATCCCTGGATGCTGCTGGCACTCTGTGCCCCTGCAGGGCTCCCTCTCCAGGGGACAGCACAGACCTGGGGCTGAAATCATCTGTTACCCAGAGAAAACCCTCTGTGGGCATCCTTGCAGCAGGGAGAAGTCATCCCACGGATACCTTGGAGGAAATATCCTGGATCTCTTGAGAGCCAGAGATAACACAGGACTTGGGCACTGCAGCTTGGCTCCACTACCCCGCAGCACATCCCTGTGCCAGGAATGCTATCTCAGCTCAGGGCATGAGAGTGGAGTGGATGGTAATTCCCATAAATTTTGTGTTTAGAGGGAAGGAAGAGCAGCACAAGTTGCCTGCAGAGCTCCCTGGCAGTGCCACTACAGCCAGTGACATGCCCAGCACCCCTGTGCTCGTGCTTTGAGCATATTCCCACCAAAACTCCGGGACCAGGGAGCTGAGGAGTCCCAGCCCTATAACCTGGGCTTGAGCCCGCACCTCCATATCCTACAGCCAAGGGGGGATTTCCTCTGAGTCCCACTGGACATGATTTTCAACCTCCTCAGCCTCCTCTTTTCCCTCGTGGGGTGGCACTGATATCCATGTTATTTTAGTCTAAAGCAGGAATTGAGATTCTTGGCTCCAGGATGCTGTTAATGCCCAGCACAACCCAGCAGAGCTATAAATATATAAATACCTTCCTTCTCCATTAGAGAGCAAATCCAAAATTGCATCCAAAGCCACCAGCAATGGGCCAGAGTGCGGCCCTCTACCCCAAACGATCCCATGGCTCTGGAGATTTAGGAAACGCCTGTTTCAGGCATCCTAAAATATCAGTGGGTTGTTTTTTTTTTTTTTTCCCTTCCATTAGCTCTATCGACACAGAGTGCAAAATATGTACCTTTTATAAAAATATTCCTGAAACTTGGCCAGAGCAGAAAGGTGGGAGCTGGCTGCTGGAGGCTGGGGCAGCAGGGGGATGAGGGGGCTGGGTCTGTCCCCCGTCACCCTCACTGAAGGGACCCCCCAGCAGAGCCAGCAGCTCTGGCTGCTGCTCTCCCTTGGGTGCCGCTGGAAAACGGGCAGGGGAAATGGGATAAAGAGGGAGAAGAGGGATTGGAGACCCTCCGAGCATCTCCTTCCACCCCGGGAGTCACCCGTGCTCCGGCCTGGCACCATGTCAATGGCGAGGGGGATATTTTTGGCTCCAAAGGGGCGATTTTGGTTGGAATTCACGGTTTTGCGGGCGCAGCTGCTGAGCCCAGGGCGCTGCAGGGGGAGCTCGTGCCGTGCGGCAGCTCCATCCCTCCGCATCCCGCCGGGATTCGGCCTCCTGCTCGCAGGAAATTGTTCCAACTGAGCCCAAGTTTCGTATCTTGCAGCTAAACGAGGAGAAATTGAGGGTCCGGGACAGACGGTCCGGGAGGTGAGCAGCATCTGGGGGCTGGGAAAGCCTGGGGAAGAGAAGGCTCCAGGGAGACTTTTGACTCGTTTCACTGCCTAAAGGGGTCCAGGAGAGCTGCAGAGAGACTTTGGAGAAAGGCTTGGAATGGCAGGACAAGGGGGAATGGCTTCCCACTGCCAGAGGGCAGGGTGAGATGGGATATTGGGAAGGAATTGTTCTCTGTGAGGGTGGGCAGGCCCTGGCACAGGGTGCCCAGAGAAGCTGTGGCTGCCCCTGGATCCCTGGCAGTGTCGAAGGCCAGGTTAGATGGGGCTTGGAGCAACCTGAGCTAGTGGAAGGTGTCCCTGCCCATGGTGAGGGTTGGAATGAGAAGATCTTAAAGGTCTCTTCCAAACCATTCTGGGATGATTCTGTGATAAATCCAGAGCTTCAGCTGGCTGGAGCACTGCTAAATCCTGAAATGAGCCAGAATGAGCAGTGGGGTTTGGGCTCAAGATGCTCAGGCATCACCTGAACTGGTCTCTCTGGTTTCCTGGGTTCTCATGCTCATTTCCAGAAGGAGCTTTTGGCCCTCTGAGTGTTTGCTGACACTCACAAAACACCCCAGCCCTTGGGCTGCCCTTTACAGGAGGAGCTTTCCTCTTGCTCCAGTAGAAACTTCCTGGGAGGTGGGCAGAGGGTGGAGGGGCAGCGGAGGCAGTCTGGATCTCAGGGTGCCACTGTGCCTTGAAGGTGCCCATCTGAAAGTAAGAGAAGTCATTGAATTATTTTCCACTGAAAATACTGATATAAAAATAATTTTCACTGAAATAAAAGCTATTGATGACAATATTTTGAAGTTAATGATCATACATGTGCACGTGAGATGGGGGAAATTTCAGCGAAACCTGGAAGGTAAGGAAAGGGAAGTTCGTTTTCAGAGACTTGCTCCACCAGAATAACTGAAATTACCTTGCCTATTAACATTGTATCAAAGGTAATTACTACAAGAGTTACAAAATCCCGGGATTTTTAGCAAGGAGGGAGAGTTTTCTCCTTGCAGCCGTGGAAGGTTCAGCACTAACTGTGTGTGGGGGGAGAGGGGAAGGTGCCAGGGGAAGAGGAGAAGGTGCCAGGGGAAGGTGCCAGGGGAAGAGGGGAAGGTGCCAGGGGAAGGTGCCAGGGTGCTGAGGTTGGGTTGGAATCAGTGGGACACCCACGTTTCCCCAGCTCTTGGCACACAGCTCAGAGGTGTGAGCCTCCCATCCTCCCGTGCCCAAGGAAAATTCAGCTCTGGGAAAACCCAGCTCGAGGAAAAGTCAGCTCAAGGTTCCCCCTGGGATGTTTTAATTCCTCCTAGACTTTACCTTGTCTGAGGTAACTTTATTTTCCTGCTCGTAATTCCAAGGTTTGCTCTATGTTTTAATTCGTCTCAGTTTTCACCTTGTCTGGTGCTTCCTTATTTTCCTGCTCCTACTTCCAGTCTTTGCTCTGGATCAGGACCAAAGCAGCAGCTCCTGGGAGAACCACAGACTCCTCTTGGCATCAGTGCAGGTCTCTTGGATACAAACCTCGTGAAAACTGGCTAAACAAGGAGGTTAAATAAATACGTGCAGACTTATTTATGTACCTTCCACTGCTTGCTCTGGGGAACAAGCAGAAAGAAATTAAGGAATTAGGAGTGACTTATCCACCAGGAACACTCTTTAGTCTTTTATCTGTATTCCTCATAGGTGCTGTTTTCATATTAATATGAAGACTGTATGTACATAGGAACCTAAAGCACAGGAGATAGAAAGGGCATTGGATAATTCGGAGATAATTTAGCTTTTATATGTACACAAATATAGATACACACATCATTACCGTTTGATTTATGCGGGTGTGTTTACACATACAGATCTTATATTTACATATTTATAGAAATGCTGGATGCATTGGGTCCTGTCGGAGACAGCTTTCAGATAAAAGAAACCCACAGAGCTAAATGGATGTAAAAAAGGAGCAAACAAATAGAAAATAATGATAAATCAATAGCCTCACCTTTTTCTTCTGTTACTAAAAGTAAATTACATTGCTGAACAAATACACTTTTTACCCCACAGGCTACTGTAGAAGGTGGTCACAAACAGCCTTCCCTCTTCATCAACTTGATGGGTTTCTATTCTTCAAACAAAAAAAAAAATCACAACTTTCCTTGGAAACCAAGCCACAAGTATCACTTTGCCCCAAAATCCGTTTTTCCACCTCATCATCCCCCTTGGAGCTGTGGTTTGATGCCCTGGGGGCAGAGCCCAGTGCCTGCCTTGACATGGTGGAGCTGTGATGGGAACGGGAGATGGGATATGGTGGGATTGTGACTGGAATCAGAGCAGCTTTCACCAAGTCTTGCTTCCCAGTGGAACGAGACAGTTTTGCCCAGGAAAGTACAGCCAGATCAGACATCACACACTGCTCCTCCTCTCACTGCTCGTGGAAGAAGCTGGAGAATTGGAAAGAGGAATTTTTAGCGCTGAAGTGGAATTTCACACCTTTTCTGAGATGATATTTCGGTTCTTGCCTTTTTTTTTTTTTTTCCTTTTTCCTGCTAATGGTTTTTGGTGTTTCCAGACTGAATTGAACATAAGCTTTGAACCCTCAATGCTCTCCTGAAGGGCAGGGTCTGGCCTGGACCCTCATCCCAAGGATCTGGCAAAATAAATGTGAAATCACTTAGTCTGTGCAGGTGAAAGTCTCCCAAGTGTTGTTCAGACACTGGATTTTTGGAGTGGCTTCTTTTCTCCAGACAAGACAATGCGAGATGGTGTTTGGAGACAAAAATATCATGAGAAGAGCAAAACCCAGCCCTTGTCGGGGCTGCTTGTGCCCTCTCTGCAGCAGATGGTGCCTCTCGGCTCCCTTTGAATTGCTCTCAGTGCATTACTTGGTTTTCAATTTCATTCCCTTTCCTAGGAGCAAGCTCAGCTTTATGTTTCCCTTTTAAGCTGATTGAAATAAAGTATTTGAACAAATGTCATGGGCACTTAGAAATCTCTCCTCTGTTTACTCTCTTTTGCTTTCATTCTGTCCACCCTCTGCAGCACTGGCTCTTAAAGCCTTGAGTGCTGTCTATCGAAATTAATGTATCTTGCAGGCAGGATACCGGACAAATTCATTAATTTTTCTGTATATTGGAAATATGCCTTTATGAAGCCTCTGTTCATGTTTTCCTGGTGGTTGAATAGCTGAGCTTTATGAGCCATCAGCAAAGCGATGGTGGCTCCTTGAGATCCATTAGGTCCATACCTCCGGGAGCGTGGTCTCCATCCAACAAACACTTAGAGTCAGCACGGAAAACAGGCCCCAAAAAGGAAGTTTTGTGTTCTTCCCAACTCCCTTTAAACGTCTATCATTGCCTGTATTACTCCTGGAGACCCAAGGGGGCAAATCCAGGGGCGATTTCCACTTCAGAGTGGTGTTTCTGCTGTTCCAGCTCCCCTGGAGGCTGCATGGTCTCTGGACAGCCCCATCCCTGGAGCTGGAGCTGATGCACTTTTTTTCAAGCCATGCTGCCACCATAACCACCCAGATCATCCTTGTCCCTTCCCTTCACCCTCAGGAGACACCTGATCCTGGGGCACAGAGCTCTTACAGCACCTTGCACTGTGGCATGAGGTTGGCACCCTCAGGGACTGTGTCACTCTGTTTCTCCAAGCAGAAAAGTCCATAAGCCTTTGGTTGAAAGCTTCGATTCCCCAGGGCAATGGGGAGCAGCTCCTCTTCCAAGAGGACTGTCAGAGCTCTGAGGACACTCATAAACCCCTTCCAACCTGGCCTTGGACACTGCCAGGGATCCAGGGGCAGCCACAGCTTCTCTGGGCACCCTGTGCCAGGGCCTCGCCACCCTCTGAGTGAAGAATTTCTTCCTAACATCCAGTCTAAACCCAGTCTCTGTCAGTGGGAAGCCATTCTCTCTTGTCCTGTCACTGCAGGCCCTTCTCAAGGGTCTTTCTCCCTCTTTCTTGTGGGCTGCCTTCAGGAACTGGAAGGCCACAATCAGATTACCCCAAACTTTCTCTTTTCCAGGCTGAACAACCCCAGTTGTCTCAGCTGTTCTTTGTAGCAACCCCTCTCATCACCTTCACGGCCTCCTCTGCATTTGCTCCAACAGTTCCATGTCCTTCTCCTGTTGGGGACCCCAGAGCTGGAGGAAGCCCTGCAGGTGGGGGCTCAGCAGAGGGAATCTCATCCCTTGGGGGTGATTAGGGCTAGGATTATCACTTCCTCTGGGGGTGACATCCTCCAGCCCCTCCATAGCTGGGAGCTCTGTTCCTGGGCTCTGCCAGCCCCTCTGCTTTCCCCAGGGAGTCGCCCACTCCGTGTTTCCAGGGCTCTGAGCACAGATGTGTTTATTTAACTGATTTTCATAGGTTCCTTCCAGTGATGCAGAGAGAGCGAGAGAGCTGTGTACATTAAATGAAGGCAGTGTAAAAAAATCAATTTAGCTCCCATCTGAGCTGCACGGGGAAGGGAATAAATTGGAAATTATTTTTAAAACGACAATTTGCATTGTTCCCACTGCCAGCTGGACCAGTTCCTTCTGCTGCGTGAACTGCAGCCCTGGATGGAAGTACTGGAGGCTCAAGCAACTTCAGAGAACACAAAGACCAGCAAAACCAGTTGAAAAGTGCACCCAGGAATGCTGGTTTCAGGCAGGAATGAGGAGCACTGGCTGTCCAAGCCCTTGGCTTGCAGGGGTGGATGTAGCTCCACATCAAATCCTTACCTTTGCCTTCGGAGTCCTTGGGATGGGAGGTTGATGTTGAGCTGATGCTGCTTTCCAGTCCCTGGTCTGTTTGCTGCTTTAATAGGAACTTTCTTGCTTTCAAAAGCTCTTGAATGTGCTTTTTTTCCCCTCCCTCTGCTGCTGAAAAGTTCAATGGAAACACCACTCTTTCATTTGAAAGAAATGGTTCATTTTAATGAAAGGTTTTGAATCCTTTTCTTTGCAATTTCTTGCAAAATGTCACGTGTGATTATTTGTAAGGGAAACAGGTTTGTGCCCAAAATAGATGCAGAGATCAGACTTGAAGGACCTGGATGCTGCACGTGGCCAGATTTGTGCTCTTGGACTACCAGGGGTGGCAAGGAAGCCACTGTCCCACAGAGGGATCCCACAGAGGAGCTGCTCACCAGGGACACATGAAGAGGAAGGAGTGGGTGAAGGCTTCTTCTCACAGAAATTTGGGACTGAATAAGAGAACCTGGGGGTTTTCCAGAATTTGTGGGTTGTTTAGAGGGAGGGCCAAAGGAGGTGGAAGAGTCAAGACAGAACATGGGCAAAGGGGGACAAGAGCAGCTGCTATTGAGGAAGGTGACCCTGTCCTGGTGAGGAGGACAGAAGTCCGACAGGACAGGGGGACAGGGAGGGCAGATTTTAGCTGTAGGTGTGCACCCTGCAGCCCACCCTGCCTGCTGCAGCCCCACTGCATCCTGCAGTCATGGAGTCACCCAGGTGGGAAAAGCCCTCCAAGATCATCCAGTCCCACCATGAACCCAGCAGGACCGAGTTCACCACTAGCCCATGTCCCCTGGGGCCACATCCACACAGCTTCTGCACATCTCCAGGGATGGGGACTCCAGCCACTGTCCTGGGCAGCTGTTCCAGTGCCTGATCACCCCTTCGATGAAGAAATTCTCACAACACCCAATCTAAACCTGCCCTGGCCCAGGCTGAGGCCGTTCCCTCTCCTCCTGTCCCTGTTCCCTGTGGGAGCAGAGCCCGACCCCCCCCGGCTGCCCCCTCCTGTCAGGGACTTGTGCAGAGCCACAAGGTCCCCCCTGAGCCTCCTTTTCTCCAGGCTGAGCCCCTTTCCAGCTCCCTCAGCCGCTCCTGGGGCTCCAGCCCCTTTCCCAGCTCCATTCCCTTCCCTGGGCACATTCCAGCCCCTCAATTTCCTCCTTGTAGGAAAGGGAAGCCCAGCTGCATCCAGTTCAGCCTCACTGCATTGGGCACATCCCTGGGCCCACTTTCTCTCTGCTCAGTGACCCTCCAGGCCCTGGAACCAGCAGTTTTAGGCAGAGCTTCTAGGCAGAGCTGGAGTAGACAAACGTTCAGAAATCCTTATTTGTGACACCCTTCGTGTGAATGACCAGAAAAGCCTGTATTTACAGCCACACATCTTGAATTCTGGCTGTTTCGTTTTGCTTTCTGAGCATGCAACGTTTCCATTCTCAGCCTTCTCTTTAAAAGCAAAGGCTTTTTTTTTTTTTTTTTGCCTCACGTAAGTGAGTGGCCACTGGCCAGAGTGGAGGGACCTTGCAGCTGCATGGAAAAAGAAAGTGCTGAGCCCTGTAAGGCAGAGGGACCAGCAGGCTGTGCTCAGGGATGGGTTCAGCCTTTGCAGCTGCAGTGGGGCAGGTCCAGCTCAACCCTTTCCCCTTGCAGGGCTCAGCTCTTCAGCCTCTGGGAACCTTTTTGCCCCCAAGGTGCTGATTTTAGGGTACCAGCTGCTCCTGGGGCTGCTGACTGCCTTTCCCAGCTGTGACAGGATCCTGTCCCCGTGCCAGGGAGGCTGCAGTGGGATGGGGGTGACAGGAAGACTTCCCTGAAGTGATGCCAGAATCTGGGCTTCCTTCCAGACCTGGGATGCCTTCAGGACAGGAGATCAGCCCCAAGCTGAGGGTTAACTCTCTGGTGGTTGGGAGGGGGGAAGGGTTAAGCTTTCAAAACCAGAACATTTTATGTTTGCGAGCAAAAATTCACACTCTCCACCCAAACCAACACTGGAGGCCAGGGTATATTTGAGCCTGTCAGCTCCGCTTTGCTCTCCGTTGTTAAAAAACCCCACTGCTCCCCGCCTGAAAAAATGTCAGAGGGAAATTGAAAAATAACATTTTCCCCTTTTCCCGCTGCCACACCTGCTGTCCTTCGACAGCAACTGGCATTGCTCCAGCGCCTTGACAATCTCCGAGCCAGTGGGTGCTGCTGGAGCTGGGTACAAGTGGTTTGGGTGGGACCCTGGGTGCTCCTGGGTGCTGCATCTCCCCAGGGACCCCACCTCTGTGAGTTCTTCCTCTGTAAATGGAGGGGATAAGGAAAAGGAAGGGAAGAGTGTGGTACAGGTGTTATAAAGATTGAAAGACTCAGATAAGAACCGCAAGTGCCCCAAAAGCACTGGAATCTCATCAGTGTGACACGAGAACAGCGGCACAAAGTGTGGCTGGGTGCAGTGGCAGTTGCAGTGGCTTCACCTACTCAGCAGCTTAAAAGCATGGAAAGAAGTTAAAAGCCGAGTCTCCCACACTTTTTATCACCTCGTTATCAGCTGTGCTACAGGTGCTGCCACCTCCCCGCTGCCTGCAGGGACAGCAGCTCCAGGTTTGCTTGTTTTTGTCACACGGCTGAAAAATCAGGGACTCACAACACCCCTGAAAGTGCCGGCGGACAGAGGTGGGGAGAGGCATGGCCAACCCGAGCACCCAAATGTGGTTGGGTTCAGCTCACCCACCTGGCATCTCCTATCACCTCACGGCCGGAATAACAGCACAGAATCAGGGAATGGTTTGGGTTGGAAGGGACCTTAAAGTTCATCTCATCCCATGCCCTGCCATGGGCAGGGACACCTTCCACTGTCCCAGGCTGCTCCAAGCCCCGTCCAGCCTGGCCTTGGACACTTCCAGGGATCCAGGGGCAGCCACAGCTGCTCTGGGCAAGCAGCATCCAGGCTGGAAGCCCCCTGAGCCATTTTGCTGGTGCCTGTGGCCCGTGTGTTCTCCAACAGAGTTCCCTTTGCTGTGGGTACCAGCACCAGGCACAGCCAAAGCTCTTCCTCACATCCTGGGGCTGAGCTCACCCAGGCAGGACTAAGGAAGGGCTTTGGCTCTGCCAGCCCTGAGACACAAAATCACCCTGACACCAGGGAAAGCGAAGGTGTCTTGGCAATGACTTCAGCACTGAGCCTGCAAGTCTGCTGGTTTTGTTCGTGCTCATCTGAAAGCCTTTGACACGTTCGAGCTGCATGTTTCTTTTATGAATATGCAAATCAAAGCAGTGAAATTACAGATAATGATATGTAGTCAAAACTTTTCAGAAGTTAATGCATATTCCTTATTTTGCAGATTTCTATCACATTTGTATTTGCAAAATAGATGAGATAACGCCGCTGGAGAGAGCAGCTTTCCTGTCACCGCAGCAGCAATACACCTTTCAGATCCCACTCCGGATTGCTGCCAGCTCCTTTCCCAGTGTCAGGGGCCCTCAGCAGCATCCCCGGGTGCTGAGGCAGAGCTGAGCTGCCCCCTGGTTTCAAGGGCTGTGTGTTGGCCCCGGGCACTGCAGGTATCCCATGGCTGGTGCCGTGATCCTGCTGTAGGACAGGGACAAAACCCGTGCAGAAACCCATTTTGGGTTCAGCTTTCCCAGGCAAGGGGCACCAGGGTTGCCTGCATGGGGTGCCTGGCACTTTGGAGATCAGCCACAGTGGCCTGTGAAGCCCAGAAGGGTTTCCTTGGAAAAAAAAATTACTCATTTGCTCCCTTGTTGCTGTCTTGCTACAAGCCCAACTTTAGACACGCGACAGTAACATAATGCCAATGCCATAAAATACTTCTAAAATGCGGGTATCTTTCCACAAAGCAATTCAGTACTTTTCCAAAGTGAAGTTTTCAAAATAACTCTGGTCTGGTGTGGTTTCTTGTTGAAGGGAAATGTTGTACACAAAATCTACAAGCCCAAATATTTGGCTTTATTCTTGTTGTGGTTTAACCCCAGCTGGAAACTCAGCACCACACAGCTGCTTGCTTATTCCCCCACGCCCATGGGATGGGGAGGGGAACCAGAAAAATAAAACACCCAGGGGTTGAGATAAAAAGGAGTTTAATAATTGAAATAAAGTAAAATAATAATATAACAACAACAGCAGCAATTAAAAGGGAAATAACAGAAACAGAGAGGGGAACAAACCCCAAGAAAGACAAGTGGTGCCCAGTACAGTCACTCGCCACCCACTGACCCATGCCCAGCCCATTCCCCAGCAGTGATAGCCCCTCCTGCTCAGTCCCTCCCCAGTTTCTGTACTGGGTGTGCTGGTCTGTGGTGTGGAATATCCCTCTGGCCACTTGGGATCAGCTGTCCTGGCCATGCTCCTTCATGGTTTCTCCTGCTGGCTGGCAGAGCATGAGACGCTGCAAAGTCCTTGATTTAGGGTAAGCACTCCTTAGCAACAACGAAAACACCAGTGTGTTATCAGCATTATTCTCATACTGAACCCAAAACACAGCACTGACCAGCTACTGAGGAGAAAATTCCCTCCATCCCGGCTGAAAGCAGGACAATTCTACTTCAGGAGGAATGTCAGAACTCCACCATGTATGGGAAATACAAGGTTTGACCAGGATGCTCCTGGTTCAGACCCATTTGCTGCTGTTCCTGCGATGTTCTCTGTTACCAGCTGAGATGCAGATTTCTGCCTGCTCTTCACTTCCTTCCTCTCCTTCCAGAGTGCCCAGTGTGGGGCAGACACAGTTCCCTGGGACCTGTGTGGGCTGCACGAGCCAGGTCCATCCCTTTGGTCATCAAATATTCCATGGCAAGTCCACGGGGGCTGACCTGCAGGGCCTGGGCTCCTGTCAGCCTCTTGCCCAGGCTCTCTGCACACTGCTGGGCCTCCTGTAGCCCTTGGGCTGGGGGCTGGGGGCTGGGGGCTGCCTGCACCTCGTGCTGCTCCCAGCTATTTAACTGGAGTCACAGAGTCATCCTCAGTTCCATCCCCAACTGCATCCCCAGCTCATCCCCATCAGCAGGGCAACCATTAGCCATGGCTGAGGGTGCTCAGGAAAGCATCTCTGCCCCTCCCAGCTCGGCTCTGGTGGGAACCTGACCCTTTTGTGCTCTGTTCTGCCCCGAATTAATGTCACCACCTTTAATAGCGTGTGTGGGTGAGCAGCTCCCAGCACGCGATGCCGGGGCCGTGGCTGTGGAGCCTCCCTCCCTCCCTTCCTCCCCCCTCCTCCTCCTCCTCCTCCTCTCTCTTCTTGCAAACACCTACATCCTTCCTGTATTGTCTCAAACCACAAGATCATGAACCGAGCAGCAAAGCTGGCAGTGCAAAGGGCTGCGGGGGGAGGTGGACCCTGCGCCTCGGGCACCCCACCTCTCCCTGCAAATATCAGCGGAAACCTCTGTCCTGCCGCTTGCATAACCGGGGCTGGGCTGCTCCCCCCGCAGGGCAGCGCTGGCCCGAGCCCCTGACCACGGCCAGCCTTTTTTGGCCATCGTGTCCCTCGCTGTGGGACCTGTGGCGTGGGGCTCCTCTGCTTCTGGGAGCTCCCTGCTGGGTTCTCACCCGCACTTGTTTTAACAAAGAGCTTTTTTTGCAAGTTTCTGATAGTTTCTTCTCTCCTCCAGCTGTTGTTGGGCCACCTCTGGTCCAGCTCTGGAGTGGTTTGTGTTGAAAGGAACATTAAAGCTCATCTCATTCCTCTCCCTGCCATGGGCAGGGACACCTTCCACCAGACCAGGTTGCTCCAAGCCCTGTCCAACCTGGCCTTGGACACTTCCAGGGATGGGACTTGTGCAGTTTTCACACGTGTCCTTTTGCCAAAGCATTTTCTCTCTGCGTTCCTCTGGTCCCTCTCCACCCTACGTGGAAGGAAGAGCATTAACAGGAGCCTCACAAACTCCTCAGGTTTTTCACAGAGACAAGGCCAACAAAGAAGATGTAAATGCATCTCCCAGGCTTTGTCCTGTGACTGCTGCAGCCGTTTTGCACAGATGTGGTTCAGCACAGCTGCTCATGCTCTGCTCTTCCAGCCCCAAAACACAAGTTAGTGAGTCCTGGACAGCCACCAGACAGGGATGGTCACTCTGGTGCTGGACAGGACTTGGAGCAACCTGAAATAGTGGGAGGTGTCCCTGCCCATGGCAGGGTGTGGAAAAAGATGAGCTTTAAGGTCCTTTCCAACCCAAACCCTTCTGTGATTCTGTGATACGGTTCTACAAACACCCAACAAACCCTGCTGAGGTCACACCAGGTGCTCTGAGGACTCTCCACATGCACTGCTGGGGCTGTGAAATGTACGTGGGGATAAAGCATCTGGTGGCCACGTGGGCTGTGTGCCCCAAAGCTCCAGTGGCAGCCCTGCCCCACATGTCCCGCAGCCCTGCCCTGCTGAGCCCGCTGCACATTCAGTGTCATGCTGGCAGTAGATGATACTCACTGCTGCTTCAAACCCCAGAGCAGATTTCATGCTTAAAACATCATAATTAGGAGGAATGGTGGAAAGCTGCAGGAACAGAAGGCTCCCGTGGCTCTCCAGGAACTGCCAGCTGAGCTCTGTATCACCCAGCTTCGAGGAAAACCTTCACTCACGTTGGTTTTTTCACAGCCAAATTCTTCCCTTGCACCTGGCAAGGTCAAGCCAGTTCCCAGACAAGCAGCACTTAATGGGATTTGGTTCTTGGAGGTTATCTTAGGGCAAATGCTTAGGTCCTGATAAGACAAGGCAGGGCTCCCAAGGAGCTTGGAGTGTCACTGGGGCTCCCTGCAGCTGTGTGGGGTCAGGGCCATGGGCTGTGTCTCCAGGAGCAGTGCTGGGTGATGCTATTTTGGGAGAGCCTGGCTGTGTCCTGCAGCCCACTCCCTGTGCACCCCACCAGCAGTGCTGAGCATGGATGTGGGGGCCTCCTCTCCTCTCCTCTCCTCTCCTCTCCTCTCCTCTCCTCTCCTCTCCTCTCCTCTCCTCTCCTCTCCTCTCCTCTCCTCTCCTCTCCTCTCCTCTCCTCTCCTCTCCTCTCCTTCCTCTCCTCTCCCTCCTCTCCTCTCCTCTCCTCTCCTCTCCTCTCCTCTCCTCTCCTCTCTCCCTCTCCTCTCCTCTCCTCTCCTCTCCTCTCCTCTCTCTCCTCTCCTCTCCTCTCCTCTCCTCTCCTCTCCTCCTCCTCTCCTCTTCCCTCTCCTCTCCTCTCCTCTCCTCTCCTCTCCTCTCCTCTCCTCTCCTCTCCTCTCCTCTCCTCTCCTCTCCTCTCCTCTCCTCTCCTCTCCTCTCCTCTCCTCTCCTCTCCTCTCCTCTCCTCTCCTCTCCTCTCCTCTCCTCTCCTCTCCTCTCCTCTCCTCTCCTCTCCTCTCCTCTCCTCTCCTCTCCTCCTGGTTTATGGGGCTGCTGTCCAGGGGGCTGCTGTCCAGGAATGTCTCTAAGCCCTTTTTAACCCTCCTGTGGCACCATCAGCACACCAGCCCCCTCCCAGGGACACAGGATTGAGGGGAGCTGCCAGCCCTGCTGCCAGGTTGCCAAGACAAACTCCTGCTGCTCCCCAAACTGACTGGTTTTCCTCAAGTGTTGTGCAGGAAAGCACAGGGGAGCTGCAGACCTCAGCTGTGGGTGCTCCAGCAGCATCAAGCCCAAACAGCATCCGATGCCAGACCCTGCCCTGTGTGCTGGGATGAGCTGATGCTGAGCTGTGCTCAGTTCCAGGACCCAGAACTGCCATGAAACCAAGCTCAGACACCCTCAAACACTGGTGTGCTTTGGTGGGTTGAGTGTGGTGTGACTTGCTCCATGAGCAGGTGAAGAAACCTGCCTGGTGGTTTAAAAAAGGGAGTTAAAAACCATCTTATCATGCTACAACATAACTCTGGCTTGATCTAAGCCCTCCAAAAGCACTAAGGATCAGCTGTTCCTTCTGGGGCACTTTGATAAAACCCTCACTTGCTTTTATTGACGGTCCTACAAAGACAGGCTGAGAGAGCTGGAGTTGCTCAGTGTGAGTAGAGAAGACTCTGGGGACACCTTCTTGCAGCCTTGAAGAGGCCTCATGGAAAAGAGAGAGAGCAGCTTTACACCAGCAGACAGTGACAGGAGAAGGGAGAAGGGTTTTAAACTAAAGGAAGGAAGATTTAGGTTAGGAGTTAGGAGTTAGTAGGGAATTCTTTACTCAGAGGGTGTTCACTGGCTCAGGATGGCTGCCCCATCCCTGGAAGTGTTCAAGGCCAGGTTGGATGGGGCTTGGAGCAACCTGGGATAGTGGAAGGTGTCCCTGCCCCTGGCAGGGGCTGGAATGAGCTGAGCTTTAAGGTCCCTTCCAACCCAAACCACTCCATGACTGTTTGAAACCCTCCAGGAACACATCCTTCTGCTCTGACATCGAGCAGAATCTGGCTATTTCCACCTCCAGAAGGAAATACTGCACAGTTCACTCTGAAGCAGCAAAGTATCCCCAAGGAGAACATCCAAGCATGGGAGAAACGACCATGCTTGGATGGAAGCTCCCTCCACCCTCAGAGAGCTGGGCTGATTATTTGCATGGCTGCTCCACCTGGAGCATCCTGCAGAGCCCAGATCTCCAGGGTGCTGATGTCTGTGCAAATCCAGATCAACAGACCCTCCAAGGGGTTTTGGTCACTCCCCTGGGAGGCTCCATATTCCCCTGCCTTCCTGCCAGGGATTCGTGTGGTGGAGTTGAAAAGAAGGATGCAGTGGAGGTGCATTATTACCTTTTCATGGGAAATTCCTAGATGAAAGAAAAAAATTTAAAGTTTATGTCTCATTCTGTATTCCTTTCATTCTGGGTTCTGAGAAAGAAGAAATTATTCATGTCTCCAGTTCCTGCCTTCGCTCTCTCTCGCTGCTCTCTTCCTCTGTGCCAAAAATGAGAATACAAAGGGATGGATGGCAAATGTTTATAGGGAAGAGGAGACGTACTCTCTCCAGGTTTTTGAGTCTTTTCAACTCTATAGCACTAAATAATGTCTGAAACTGTGTAAAAATGGCAACTTGAAAGGGAAAAAGTGAAGTGTTGAGACATTTCAGTGCAGAGGAAAGAAAAGAAATCAATTCCTGGGCATTTCTTGCTTTAATGCATTCAGTGTTATGAAGGGGTCAAAGGAAAAAAAAAACCAACATAAAAACATGAAACTTTTGATTGAGAGTTTGACTTGCTGGGGCGGGGGGAGATGTCAAGAAATCAAATTTTTCTAATCTGTGAAATGGGAACCATGCATTTGTTTTGCACCATGACTTTAGATTGCTCTTCAATTATTCAAAATTAGACATTTAGCTGTTTTTTTCTCTCGATACTTGGAGCCCAACCCTGGTGTAGACTTTGGGAATGTTTCCAGTGGAATTACCGAGTACTGAGAAAGGCCCTGAGTGCCCGTGGTGTTTTGGCAGAAACACCCTCAAAAATTTAGGGTTTATTTTTGTGGCTGGCTTGTATTTCCCTCTGATTTCAAGGGAAGGGGACAGTCCCTGTGGGCACTGCTGCAGCCCCAGGAGCGAAGCTGGGACTTGCCCACCTGGGTGACAGCAGTGAGGGGATCAGTCCATGGGCTGAAACTCATTTTGCCCATTGTCAGGGCAATTAGTGTGACTCACTTAATTAATGCATCCTCTCTTTGCAGGCTGGCTCTCCCCAGAGATGGCAGCCAAGTCGTGGCCCTTCACAAGGCTCAGCGAGAGAGGTGATTTGAGGAACTCCCAGGGGAGGAGATTTGAGGGTGGAAAAGGCCTTCAGATCCATCCTGTCCCACCTTTTTCCTTGGACAATTTTAGAAGCTGGAAGAGCCTCCCCATGGGCCATTTCCAGAGTGTTGGTAAGAAAACTGGGGGCGTGCCTGTGGCCTTTTTCCCTCTGTATCCCACATTCTCTGAGGTGAGTGGGAGACAGGACAAGCTTCCTAAAGGGTAGGACTACTCAAAAGACCAGCCACAATTGAAGCGCTCAAATAAAGCCCTAATTATAAAAACTCCCCTGCATAACTACAGAAATATTTTGTGTAAATCGCTTGACAAAAAATTTTGTATAAACTGTGCTCCAAGCCAATAAATCTCCTTGCAGTGTAGTGCTTCTGGAGATGGTATCTCCTGTTCTGACAGTCTGTGCACTCCAGAAAGAGAAAAAAAAAAGGTTCAATATGTTCTGCAATGCCTTTATCCTGTTTCTCTGCTAACTTCCCCCAAGCCGGTCTGTCTCCTGGAGAAATCCCAAATCCCTGGGACTTCTTCCAGGCCTCCATTTGATTGTGGGAGTTACAAGCTCCTGTTCAGGAAACAGAAATGATGACATGTTCCGTGTGCCCAAGGGGATGGAGAGAGGCAGTGTGACTTTGGCCATGCAGATTCCTGCTGCATGGAGCCCAAAGGGATGTTGGATGAAGCTGGCTGCTGTCCAGGCAGCTCTGAAAGCTCAGGTGGCTCTCCAGCCAGTCCTCCTTGCTCCCTTCTGCTCCCATCAGGTGTAGGGTGCATCCAGTGGTCCCCATGGGGCTGAAGTGCAGGATTCAGTCAGGGATGGAGGGACCCACATCCCCCAGCCGTGCCCACAGTGAGCTGTGACCAGCCTGGGGGTGACTGGGAGGGAATCCAGAGGGGAATTGCTGCTTTTGCCCAGGAATTTCTCAGACAGCAACAGGATTTCAGCTTGTTTCTTGCTAACAGGTGGCATTTTTAACTTCCCCCTTTGTCAGGAGCCACAGGAAGGGCTGAGGAGCTGAAGGAACCTGGTTTTGGAGCAGCTGCTCAGCTGAAGGGTGTCCCATGGACAGGGATGCTCAGCTGTGGGACAGGGAGATGTAAGAGGAGGATGAAGTCACATCAAACTCCAGAAGACCCTCTAGGACAGACGGATGGACATTTTCCATCTGCCTTCCCTCCACAAGCAGCAGCTCCATGGGAGATGGATGGCCCCAGGCACGCACGGCTCTCTTGGCTTTGCACAAGACACTGACCCTTGGTCTGTATCCCATCTAAAATAAGTGTCATTTTATAGTCACAGCTACCTCCTGTGACCAGAAATTCATCTGGGAAGCAATGAAATGTGCATTAATTACATATTGAAGAGCAGTAAAAGTGTTACTCTCTCCCACAGGCTTGCAGTGCAAGAAGCTTCATTCATCATAAAATTTTAATGGGATCACAGGCTGAGGAATTGCATTTTGCCTCAGTGGCTGAGCAGTGACTTCAGGCAGCTGCTGGTGCCCCACCTGGCTGACCTTAAAAGCCATGAGGAGGGATAGCACTGCAGCATCTCCTGGTCCTTTCTGCCATCTCTAGGTGAGGCTTGGAGCCTTGGAGCCACTATGGGAGCATAAACACAGG
The DNA here is from genome assembly GCA_026261815.1 of Monarcha castaneiventris obscurior. Lineage (NCBI taxonomy): Eukaryota > Metazoa > Chordata > Aves > Passeriformes > Monarchidae > Monarcha > Monarcha castaneiventris. The sequence continues at coordinate 5,909,248 of JAMPIT010000848.1, read as the reverse complement.
GAGAAGAGCAAAGCAGGGAGCCATGGAGGTGCAGAGGGACAGGCTGAGCACTGCTGAAGGCACTCAGCTGCACAAACACCTGAAATGAGCTCACCAGTATCATCTGCAGAAAAACCACCTACTAAGTCCTGCTTTATCTGACCTCTGTCCCCACGCTAATAATGGCAGAGCAACAGAAAGCTCTCTAATGTGCTTGCAGTGTAATCAAGTAACCTCACTAGGAATAAAATCGCCAGCAATTACTGTGCCAGGTATTATGCTGATTTATCAAATTGCAGTTGAAAGTCAAGAAGAGTTGAGGAGACAATGATAAAACATCTGATCTCAACTCTGACTCCAAATTACCCTTCTGACCAGCACAGTATTTCATCCAGAGGAATTGTTACTCCTCTCTTCCTCTTCAAAAATCATCATTCAAACTGATAGTTTTGCACTCCTCGTGTTTTGGAGGCAGCACTTTGCCTGCACTCTGTGATGAGCTGCCAAGGTGATGCTGAGTTTTTGGGACATGGACTCGCAGATCTCCCTCTGCAGGGTGGAGCACATGGAATGGAACCAAACTGCCTGTGCTTCATCCCTGCCAGACATGGGCTCCTTTTTTGGGCTCTGCAGTCTGCAGAAAGATGGCAGAGGTGCCTCATGCCATGTTTGCTTGGTGGGCAGAGCCCTTCCACCCCTGGGGACGGTGGTGGGCAGAGGGCAGGTGAAGCACGGCTGGTCCTGCTGAGGAGGTTCACATCCCAGCCTTGTACCATGCAGCAAGGAGCCCACCTGGAGTGCTGGGTACAGCTCTGGTGCCTGCAGCATAAGGAGGATGTGAAACTGTAGGAGCAAGTCCAGAGGAGGCCACAGAGTTGCTGAGGGCACTGGGGCACCTCCCCTGTGGAGACAGGCTGAGAAAGTTGGGGCTGTTCCAACTGGAAAGGAGAAGGTTGTGTGGAGACCTCAGAGCACCTTCCCAGTGTGTGAAGGGGCTGCAGGGAGAGTGACTCTTCCTCAGGAACTGTAGTGACAGGACAAGGGGGATGGGATCAAACTGAAAGAGGGAAAATTAATTTAGATTATATGTTGGGGAGAAATTCTTCCCTGTGAGGGTGCTGAGGCCCTGGCACAGGGTGCCCAAAGAAGCTGTGGCTGCCCCTGGATCCCTGGAAGTGTCCAAGGCCAGGCTGGACAGGGCTTGGAGCAGCCTGGGATAGTGGAAGGTGTCCCTGCTCATGGCAGAGGGGTGGAATGAGATGAGATTTAAGGTCCCTTCCAACCCAAACCATTCCATGATTCTGTGATCCCATGTTGCATCCGTGGGCTGGGCCATGCCACAGTGGCAGTGTGGGTGTTATGGTGGCCACCACCTCGGGGAAGCATAGGTGTGTCTGGAAGAGCAGCTGGAGGTGCAGTGCAGCCAGTGCTGGGTCTGACATCCAACCTCTGCCTGGCACTGCCCAGCCTGAGGGTCCTGGTGCTGTGTGTGGGCTCCGTGCCCAGAGCCAGGTCCCAGGGCTATGACTCATTTCCCTCACCATGGATTCGCTCTGCATCTGGACTCCAGCACCTTTGGGAACATGGACACTTTCCAAGGTTCAGGTCTGCTCTTGGTGGGGACCAGAACCTCACCAAGGCTGGCACGAGGCCCCTGCTCCCAGCACGTGCTGCAGTTGTCAGGGAGCTGAGATTTGTCAAATGAAGCCCTTTCCTTTGATCCTTCTTGCGTAAAGCTCTCAATATTGCTTGTCAGGGCTGTTTTCCCTTCCATTCCATCATCTCAATAATGATAACACAGATGTAACAGAGACAAAGTGTCCTCCCAGCGCTGCCGGGGCGTTCGTGGCCCTGTGCCACGGGCACAGCTCAGGGTGGAGCCCAGGAGAATCCACAGACCCTTTCCACACGCTGTGTGGGAGGCTGTGTCCTCATGGGGCAGTGGGATGCTGGTGGCTGCTCCCCATTTCTGTGGGAGCCAGGCATGGCTGTCCAGAGGCACCCACTTGGGGCTGTGCTCCAAGGGTTAACACCACTGAGATGCTGCTGCTGAGGTTTGTTACACCCCCTATGACATCCTGCAGCGCTGCTAATTATGTGTTCATAAACCAAAGTCAATTAGCCAGAGCTCTCCCTGCTCCTGCCTCTTAACATCCCTCTCCATCATTAGCCCAAAGGCTGGGAATGCCTGCCTTGGCCCTGCCCCCTGCCCTGCCAGCCCCCGGCCCCAGAGCTGTTCCAGAGCCTTTTGAGGATCCAACTGGTGCTCTTTGACTAAAATTGGGAGCTCCACAGCTCATCCTGCTCTGGAGCACCACCTCTGTCTTTGCAACTGCTGGGGCAGGTGGAGAGGAGGTGGAAGGGAGCCAATACCCTTCTTCAAATATGGCAAAAATTACCGTGACAAGGAAAGCAATAAATTCTTCCCTATGTTCCAAAGCAAGGGATTTGCTTTGTAGAGAGGGAGATTCAGGTTATCTGCCTGGAATTTAAAGGTTTTTAAAGGGAGGTTAGGCACAAAGACAGGGTTTAGGTAGAGCTGACCCTGCCTTGAGGCTTCTTGAGAGCCAGCTACTGAATTTTCCACTACTGTTAATAACAGACCAAGGGTTCAGAGCAGGGGAAAGCTCCCCCAGCCACACCATCCCTGCCTGGCCCTGGGCCCCAGGTCCTGACCCTCAGGGCTGGGGCTGAACCCTTTTGTTGAACTGGATGCATCCTTCCAGCACTTGAAAAGGCTGATAAAGATGGAGAACAGCAAAGGCAGATAGTGACAGGACAAGGGGAATGGAATTAAACTGAAAGAGAAGAAATTTAGGTGGGATATTGGGAAGGAATTGTTCCCTGGGAGGGTGGGGAGGCCCTGGCACAGGGTGCCCAGAGAAGCTGTGGCTGCCCCTGGATCCCTGGCAGTGTCCAAGGCCAGGTTGGATGGGGCTTGGAGCCACCTGGGATAGTGGAAGGTGTCCCTGCCATGGCAGGGGGTGAAAGGAGATGAGCTTTAAGGTCCCTTCCAACCCAACCCATTCTGTGAATCTGTGAGCCAGCCGTGATGGTGGATGGGAGGCTCAGCTCCCAGTCGCTTCCCTGGAGCAATTCCAGGTCCAGGACAATTAGCCAACAGCTGGAACACCATTTAAGCACAGCTGCCACCATGCAAATTTAGAGATTAGTAGGGATTAAAGTGGTTTGGAAAGCCTCACGATTTCTCATTAATGCTCCGGGCTCTCTAATAGCCAACTGCCCTTCATTCCCGAGATGGCTCCACATCCCCAAGGCTGGAAATGGGTCACTGTGCCCGCCGTGGTGCCCCACAGCAGCCACCAGCCCTTGGAGAGGCGCAGAGGCAGCAGGGCAGCCCTGCAGAAATGTCAGGGTTGGTAAAAATGCGCTTATTGCTTTGCACAGCTCCTCCTAAATTGGCAAGGTCACCTTGCAGTGGCTCCCTGCACTGCTGCCCCACAAACCTTCTCAGTGGAGGCCTGCAAAGGGCTCCAAATCCACCGTCACTGTGACCCAAAGGTGGCACAGCTGGGGCTGCCCGCTGGGTGCAGGGCAATGCACATCATGGGTGACACCTCCCTTCAGAGAGGGCAAGCCACAAGGACCTGGTGTCACCAAAACTCCCAGTGATGATCCCTTCCAGACCTTCTCCCAGGGCTGGAAACCTCCTCCCTGCGGTTTCAGAGTCTCAAGGCCACTTACCTGCCACACACACAAAGAATTAACTCTCCAGCAGCTCTCCCTGGAGTGAATCCTATCTCCTTGCCGTGATAACTCAAGGAAGGTTTTCATAAAGTTCCATTTCCCCCCCTTATTGTAATCATTGCATATTTAGGAGAAATCTGGCTCTGATATTGAGGAGTGGGAAGAGGCTGGGGCAGGTGAGAATGTGATGGGAGAGGAGGGAGGGATGGAAAGCTGAGGAGGACAAGGCAGGGGCCACTTCCAGGGTGTCCCCCAGAATAAGGAGAGACTGCTGCAGCTCTACTTTTCATATGTTTTATTATAAAGAAAGGTAAGATAAGCATTGTGAACCGAATGTGCCAGGTGCTGCCAAAGCAGCACCCTCAAACAAAATAAAAAATAAAAAAAAAACAACCCCAAAAATGCACCTTATGAGAAACTGTAATTATGCTCTCTAATTTTTCATAAATAGACAAAAATCATTGTCAGCAATTTTTTAAATAGATGGACATATGGCCGGAAAAAAATAATAATGCCATACAACATGGATATAAATTGTCCATTTCTTGCTGTACAAATAATAGAAACAAGTTTGGCAGGCTTTTTTTGTTGGTTTTTTATACACATCTCCCTTCTATGTATAACTAAAAAATGTGCTACAATTAATATAAAATGCTTTTACTATAAAGTAAACTACTAATTTCTTTCACAAAAAAATCTTAAAGATGTCTTTAGCACAGCTCTAAAACACTTAGTAAACTACTTACAACTATCCAACAAATTATATTTTCATGATCTCTTTCACATTTGTCCTCTCGTAGTTTGCCTTCTGCTCTCTCCCCCACCTACCTAGCAATAGTTTTTATTTATTTTTGTAATTTTTTTATTCGCCAGACCGTCCAAGGCCTTTGCATGTACAATATTCACACAAACTTCACATTTTCTTGCACAAAGTTTAGTGCTGTTAGCAAGTCAAAAGAGTGCATCCTCCTACTGAGCTGGCCTAATGCTGCAGGACACCAGACCTGGGTTTATGCTGCGTCTAAAAGCAGTTCACTAGGAAAATAGTCTGTAGCTAAGCTGATGGCAAGCAGAAAAACGGTGTCCTTAGTTTAATTTCATTATTTTTTTTGTCGGTTTTGCGCTTATTTTGTTGGTTTTTTTGTTTTTTTGTTGTTTTTTTTTTTTAATTTAGAATTTTCTCTCTTCGTTTATTCTTTTGTTCTTTGCGATTTACGAGGTGGGGTTTGTTTTTTTTTTGGGGGGGGTGGGGCTTCCACGGAAAGTAGACTTTTTTTAAAAATTTTTATTTAGAGTTCAAAAATAAAAGGAAAAAAACAACAACAAAAAAAAAGACAAACTGCTCTTAGAGCCTGGAAACGAAGCCAGCGCCGAGGTGCAGTGGCAGCTGTCCTGCCCATCCGACCTGCTCCTGCCTCCCCACGTGGGCTGTAGGATTGACCCTCTCAAGTGTCCTTCGTCTGAGCCTCCTCCCAAAGGGATGCTGAGCCTTAGGTGAGGTAGAGTGCCTTGTCCCTTGGCAGCATGCTGTAAGAGAAAGCAGAGATGGGCATCAGACGGGTGGGGAAGGGGCTGGGGAGGAGCTGGCACAGGGTCTGTGCCCACGCCGTGGCTTTTGGGGTGGTGCCCTTTTGGTTTGGCCCCGTTTTTTCTTTTATAGGTTCTCTGCATTCCTTACACATGTATTTGTAGCCTACTGTATTCGTGGCTAGTTTTCCCAGTGGTTTTCCATGCCCCTTCCCCTGGCAAAACGACAAAACATATTCCACATCCTATCTTAGTTCTCCCTGGCTACCAAGGCAGAAAAACAGCTCTTCAGACACATTTTCATCCACAAAATACAGTCCCATGTGAGGGGTGGGGGGAAGATTTAGAAGGGGCTTAACTCGAGGGGGAATTGCAGCACCACTTCTGCTCCTAATTGGTGCTTTTGTGGCAATTATGCTAATTTAGCAAACTTACAAAACTCTGTGCACCAGAACTGCCCCTGGAGGCCTCCAATAAAGATCCACCTTTATATTACCTCCCACACCAATATCATCTCACAAGTGTGTGTGGTTTCATTTCTAGGTTGAAAAAGGCATCAAGAGGGGGCTGCACGCAGAGGGAGCAGGCAGAGGCACAGCAGCATCATTTAGGTTGGAAAAGCCCCCCAAGATCAAGTCCAACCACTGTCCCAGCACTGCCAAACCACGTCCCCAGGTGTCACATCCACGTGGCTTTTAAAGCCCCTCAGGGATGGTGGCTCTGCCACTGCCCTGGGCAGCTCTTCCAATGCTTGAACACTCTTTCCATGCAGAAATTTTTTCCAAATACCCAATCTAAACCTCCCTGGTGCAACTTGAGGCTGTTTCCTCTTGTCTTGCCCCTTGTTACCTGGAAGAAAAGACTGACCCCCACCTGGCTACGCCCTCTTTCAAGGGGTAGCCCTCACCTAACCCTGGCCCTAGGGGTAACCCTAACTCTAACCCTAAATTTCAGGCATGTTGTTGTAGAGAGTGAGAAGGTCCCCCTAAGAGTAAGAGTTGGGTGCAATTTTATTTCTTCCTCAATTTCAACTATAAGAGCTACAACGTCAATTTCTTGGTGGTTTAATTGCTGCTCTCGCTGAGGTTACAGGGCAGGGCCAGCTCTGGGTGTCCCTGCAGATCCCACCTGGAGAATGCTGGAATGCTCTGCCTGGCATCAGCCCCAGGGCCACCATCCCCTGCTTCACCACACCTGAGGCTGAGCCATGGAGGTTCAGAAAGTTGCTTTTGGATAAAGTGTGCTCGTTCTGACACTGCATAAGGAGACCCCAAAGAGGGAGCTCAGATGCTCTTTTATTTCAGGACACAGTAGGGAAGGAAGAGGCTGAAGTCCCTCTCCCCTGGCTGATGATCTGTGGAGGTTTTGCTCTGAAACCCAGGACTTTCAATGGGGTTTATCACCTGCACAGACGTGATGGAAACATCACTGGCTCCATAAAGACCTTGGCCTTAAAACGTGGTGAAGAACGTTAAAAAGCTTGGGAGGTTCTGGTGTGGGTGTGTTTGTGAGTGGAATAACAGGGAAGGGGCAGACAGCAAGGCAGGGCTGCTGTTGATAGAGCTGTCTTCTGACAGAGTCAAGACCCCGCCCTTTGCTCATCTCCACATTTTATAATCTGCATTTAAAATGCAGAGTCTTCCCTCCTGCACTCAGAGAAGATTTAATGCCACTGAGCAGCAGCGAGGTATTCCAGTCCTAAAACTTCATTAATTTTACACAACACGCTACAGAACATTTCCCAGTTCATTAGGAAGTATTACCATAAATAATTGAATCCAAACTAAGTGCAGTTGTGATGGGTTATCTTTGCCTTTTTATAGTGTTTGCTCATTTAGCTCCTGATTTGGAAAATTCCCTCCCCTTCCGAGAGGATCACTTCATTGTTGGAAGGAATTAGGGGGGTTATAAATGTCTGGATCTAGTGGCTATATATGGTTTTTTGTGCCTGGACAAGGTGCAACAGACACTGTCCCATCTTTTAGCCTAAAGGAGAGTGGGAAGAGGGGAGAAAAGTTGCTAAAGGATGACAGCCAAAAAGAACCTAATCTGTGCCTTGCAAATGAGAGGAAGGACGTGGAAAGATTAATCCAGTTCAGTGGTATCCCAAAAATACCTAAATGTGAGGGGACAAAGATAAATCATAGCATGGTTTAGGATGAAAAGGACACAGCCCCTGAAGAAGGTGTGGAAAGAGTTGTAATCACAAAACAAGGCAGAAAAAAGAAGGGAGGTGCTTTGAGGAGTTAAGATTTAATTCGAGATTAAGGAAGACTTGATTGTAAACCAAGCTGCACCTCTGGTAGAGGTGAGGCAGCTCCCTTGGAGAAAGTCCCTGGGAAACAGAGGAATTCAGTGCCTGGGAAAGAGCAAGTGCCAGGATCAGGCTGTCAGGTGAGGGAGACAGGGGACTTAGGAAAGGAGTTTGCGATGTGGTGGCAAAAAAAGCATTGAAATTGTGTGCTGCAGTCGCTTGTGGGAAGTGATAGTCAAACACCAAGCAAGAGCTGAGAAATGCTCCCCATGTCTTTGCTCACAATCTAGGACAGCTTGGGCTTCAGCCCAGAAAGAGCCAGGAAAATTGGATAGAAGTCAGTAAGCAAAAAGTCACTAAGAATAGGGAGAGCAGGAGCTAACAAACATTTAACACTCTCTCTCCAGCGTGGCTGAGTTATGAATTAAGGAGTGTCTGCTCACAGGATCCCAGAATTTGCAGGGCATGAGGGAAGTAGTGGCTTTTGATGGCAGTTTAACTAGCAAGGATAGGCTGGGAAACAAAAATCCCTACAGCAGTTCCCTTATTAGATAGAGAAGGACAGAGAGAAAGACAACCTTGTCAGTTTTTCAGAAGTTATCTGGATGACAAACACAAGAGAAAACGAGGCTTGGGAGGTTTTACCCCAGCTAACCCAGTGCCAACAGATGCTGGAAGCTAAAGAAATATCAAGGTTAGACATGAAATAAAAATCATAACCCAACAGGGCCTTCTGTGTGCTGGGGAGGTTGGGACAATCCTCTCTTCCAGGAATCTGGGACTCTACAGCTGAGTCACATCTCATCAAGGAATAATCCCTTCTCTTTCCAGCCAGATTTTGCTCCTCACAGTGCTGCTTTAATTGCAATTAAGCCGAATGCACTTCTGAGGTTGAAATGGGCCATTACATGATCCAGAGACTTCCCAAATATACCCAGGGCAGCACTGATGAATCAAACCCAGTGAGACATTCCTTTATCACTGCTGTGCTCAAGCTCTGCTGGTGTGGTCTCTGATGGTTGGGCCCACCCAGCTCATGGCAAGGTGCTGTGGAGGAGCCCAATGACAACTTTGAACATCACTTGGAAATTAGTACAAAGTGCATTGGAGAAAGCAGCAGAGTCAGGAGGATCATGGAATCACAGAGTGGATTGGGTGGGAACAGGCCTTAAAACTCATCTCATTCCCATGGGCACCTTCCACTGTCCCAGGCTGCTTCAAGCCCTGTCCAGCCTGGCCTTGGACACTCCCAGGGATCCAGGGGCAGCCACAGCTTCTCTGGGCACCCTGGGCCAGGGCCTCCCCACCCTCCCAGGGAGGAATTCCTTCCATTTCCCTTCCAATATCCCATCCATCCCTGCCCTCTGGCAGTGGGAAGCCATTCCCCCCTGTCCCATCATGCCCTGGATGAGGAGATCCAGATCATCTCTTTTCTTGGCTTGTGAGCAACCTTGAGACACAGGGAGCTGCAGGCCTACAGATGTCTGGGATGCAGAGGGGAAACTGAGGCTGCAAATCCCAGGACAGCAGAAGCAGGAGGTGATGGCACTGCTGGCACACCAGGCTTTACAATAAATGAGAACAATCCAGCTTTGGGCACTGGCTGCCAGCAGCTCCTGTGTCTTCAGTCACAGGAGATGGGCTCCTTCCTGAGCAGACACTGATATTTTTCAGTGAACTAAGCACTCTCTGCAGGACTGATCTCTATCCATCTGAGTTTCTTGCTATAATCTACTCTAATAATTATCTAGAAGTCTCTGCATAATGTCTGGTTTTAGAATGACTTTTTTTTTTTTCCCCAGGAAGCTGTGATAAACCCATGAAATTTGATATTTCTGCTGTGACAAAGGCATGAAATGCATGAGCTTTGATCATGAATTGCATGGGCCCTCTGCTTACAGTGTGGCACTGCAGCCAGATGTCACAGAGCTTGTTTTAGCAACACAGAACTCAATCCCCACTGCTGTGGGAACATTTCACGTGTTTCTGGAGTGCTCTGGGCTTTCTGCATGGCACCCAGGCAGTGGGATTTGCAGAGGGAATCAAATGTTTTCCCAGCTGATCCCTTAAGAAGTGATGCTTATTTTTAGGGGAGTTCATCCCTGGGATCTGCCCAGCACCTCTGGGAATTGGGATCCATGTGCCACAACCCTCCAAGCACCTTTAGCATTTTGCCCACAGCATGTGAAGTGACTTTTACAACCAGTTCCTGATCATGTTCCTTCTCTCAGGCTGTCTGCAGAGACTTCAGGAAGGAGCATGCAAAGGTCAGACCTATCCATGTCCCCAGGCAGGCAGACAGCAGGGATATTCTAATGGATCAGCCAGTTATTTATTTCCCTGGAAGAAATAAATGTCTGGCCAGCCTGTGCTTGGCCCAGCAGCTGTAAGTGCTCTGCTGGCACAGACAGGAGCTGTGCTCTGAAAAGCTTGGGAGCTGGTTATTATCTCTGGTGAAAGCACCATGTTCCAGAGCTTGAAGGAAATCAATACTCTGATGGTATCCAGCCTCCTTCCCAACCTGCTCCCACAGGGAACCCTGGGAATGTTCCACGGAGCACAACAGAGTCCCCAAACTAATAGGGCTGAGCCAAGAGCAGTGGGTTAGGCAGAGGTTGGAAATGGCTTCCACACACTCCCCATTCCCCAGCTTTAAGACAATCCTGATGTTTCCTTTTATTGGGGAATTTGAGCAGCATTGAAGGGCCCTTCCTGCTGGTTTGTAGGGCATGAGGGGAAGATGTGTGCAGATGTCTGTGGGGTTTTCCTGCATGGTGCAGGGGGATGGAGCATCCTGTGCTCTGGGGAGGACTGAGGATTTGTTACACTGTCAGGGTGAATTCCCAGGAATGATAAGGGACTTGCTGGTGGAGACAATTATGGGAGGTTGTGGCCTCAGTGATAAGGGCAATTGCTTTAGGAACAGAAGGACATTACTTATCACAGAATGGTTTGGGTTGGAGGGGCCTTAAATCCCAGTTCATCACACCCCTGCCATGGGCAGGGACACCTCCTGCTATCCCAGATTACTCCAAGCCCCATCCAGCCTGGCCTTGGGCACTGCCAGGGATCCAGGGGCAGCCACAGCTTCTCTGGGCACCCTGTGCCAGGGGCTGCCCACCCTCACAGGGAAGAATTTCTTCCTCACATATAATCTAAATTTATTCTCTTTCAGTTTAAAGCCATTCCCCCTTGTCCTATCACTATCTGCCTTTGAAATCAGTTTTTCTCCAACTTTTTTATAAGACTCTTTAAGTACTGGAAGGCCACATCGAGGCTTGGCCTTATGGACATGGCTGCTTTCAAACCTCCAGGCTGGGGGGACTGCTCCAGAGGGAAATGTGTCTAACCCTTCCATAGAATGGAAATAAATAAATTTTTTTTAAAAAAAGAACTCTTTTCATGTCCAGTGAAGAATTTATCCATGATTTTTAAGCTCCCTGCTTCCATAGCATCACTTCAGTGAGCCTACAGAGATGAGGGAGCCTTGAACTTCCCTGACCACAAGAGGCTGCACATTTTAGGGCAGACATGGAGCTGCTGTTCACTGTCCCAGCCCAGCTGGGCACTAGCAGTGAGCTGTTTTGTGTACTGGCCTGCAGTGGTTGACCCCACACTCCCTGCTGGGGTAGTCGCTGTCCCACTCAGTGCTTCCTGGAGGGTTTGATGCACCAGGCGAACGGGGTCCAACACTGTTCTGAAACTCAGACGAAATATGGGAGAAGTCCTGCAGGGTGGAGAGGAAAAGGAGGGTCACAGGAGCATACAGAGCAGGAGAACTGCAGATTTAATAATAGTGCATAATCACATTTACAGGCATTGTCCCCAAAAGCTGTCAGTGCAGAGCACAGGAGGAGCCCCAGGGACAGAGAGGGGTCCATGCCCAGGCCATGGTGTCAATGCAGCAACACGGTTTACATCCCTTTTCCCTGCTCTTTTTGTCAGGACCTCCCTCCTCGGGGGTGGGAATGGCTGTGGAGGGCACACAGCCACAAAAGCTGTTGGGTTTTTTGCAGCCTGGCCACCAAAGGCAGCGTCCCACTTCAGTGCAGCCCAGCTCTGGTGCAGTGCTGAGTTACCCATCCCAGTGTTCAGGAACAAGGGATATCCACTCAAACAACACTGTCCCCCTGAGCTGCCACCACTGGCACTTCAGCAAGGACATGAGGGGCTGCTTTAGCTGAAAGCTGATCAGTTCTCCCCAGTTTTTGGGGTGGGATTAATTAAATTTATATCCATTAGGCAATGTATATAAACCAGATTCATGACATTTACCTGACAAAGAACATGATTTTTTTAAAAAATATCCAAATTAGGGCTATGTGGGGTGGGTTTTTTTTATTTTTATATTTTATTCACAAATTATGTGGAATGAAGTTTCACAAAGTGATGTCCTTGGCAAGAGCTCCTACCCCAACGAGTGATTGTGAGGATCCCCTATAATGCTATCACCAAATTACAGAAGTTGCTTTTCATTGTGCAGAGCTAAAGCCCAGTCCCTGTGCTGGAGAAGTCATAGGATCATTTAGGTTGGAGGAGACCTCCAAGATCATAGAGTGCAGCCATTCCCCCAGCACTGCCAAGGCCACCACTAAACCATGTCCCCATGGGCCACACATTTTTTCAGGAAATGTGACTCCATCCCTTCCAGGAATGGTGACTCCACCACTTCTCTGGGCAGCTGTTCCACTGCCTGATCACCCTTCCAACAAAGAAATTTTCCTTAACTTTCAATCTGAACATTCTCTGCCACACCTTGAGGCCATTTCTTCTTGTGCTGTCCCTGTTCCCTGTGGGAGCAGAGCCCGACCCCCCCCGGCTGCCCCCTCCTGTCAGGGACTTGTGCAGAGCCACAAGGTCCCCCCTGAGCCTCCTTTTCTCCAGGCTGAGCCCCTTTCCCAGCTCCCTCAGCCGCTCCTGGGGCTCCAGCCCCTTCCCAGCTCCCTCAGGGATTCTCCTGGGGCTCCAGCCCCTTCCCAGCTCCCTCAGGGTCTCCTGGGGCTCCACAGCCCCTTCCCAGCTCCCTCAGGGATTCTCCTGGGGCTCCACAGCCCCTTCCCAGCTCCCTCAGGGATTCTCCTGGGGCTCTACAGCCCCTTCCCAGCTCCCTCAGGGATTCTCCTGGGGCTCCACAGCCCCTTCCCAGCTCCCTCAGGGATTCTCCTGGGGCTCCAGCCCCTTCCCAGCTCCCTCAGAGATTCTCCTGGGGCTCCAGCCCCTTTCCCAGCTCCCTCAGGGATTCTCCTGGGGCTCCACAGCCCCTTCCCAGCTCCCTCAGCCTCTCCTGGGGCTCCAGCCCCTTCCCAGCTCCCTCAGGGATTCTCCTGGGGCTCTACAGCCCCTTCCCAGCTCCCTCAGGGATTCTCCTGGGGCTCCACAGCCCCTTTCCCAGCTCCCTCAGGGATTCTTCTGGGGCTCCACAGCCCCTTCCCAGCTCCCTCAGCCTCTCCTGGGGCTCCACAGCCCCTTCCCAGCTCCCTCAGGGATTCTCCTGGGGCTCCAGCCCCTTCCCAGCTCCCTCAGGGATTCTCCTGGGGCTCCACAGCCTCTTCCCAGCTCCCTCAGGGATTCTCCTGGGGCTCCACAGCCCCTTCCCAGCTCCCTCAGCCGCTCCTGGTGCTCCAACCCCTTCCCTGGGAAGACTCCCTTGAGGACACCACCAACACCCAACAAGCCCAGGAGCACCCACGAGAGCCCCGAGCACCCATGAGAGCCCCGAGCACCCACCTGCTGGCCGGGGGGCGAGGCGTTCATGGGGGGCTGTACCTGTAGTGCCATGGGGGGGGACAGGAGGGGCTGCTGGGGGACCTGCTGCATGCTGAGGGGCTGGCTGAGCAGCGAGCTCTGCGGGTGGTGCAAGGACAGCTGCTGGTGGAGCGGGGGGCTGATCTGGAAGGAGGGCGGGGGGGAGGCACTGATGCTGGGCAGCAGGGGCTTGGAGGGCAGGGTCCGGGCCAGCCCGGCGTGGGGGTGGCCACGGTAGCTCTGCAGGTCCGACGGGGACAGGAAGGAGCCCAGGCCGGGGTAGGGTGAGGAAGCCTGAGGAGGAGGCATCGGGTACATGGGCTGCTTGGGGGGGATCATCTTGGAAGGGGGGTTGCTCTGGGCGCTTTTCGTCTCCCCCTGGTCGGCAGAGCTCTGTGGGGAGACAGAAGGGAGGGTGGTGAGGAAGGGAAAGATGAAGCATTGATATGCATCCCGAGGTATCCCTCTGTCCAGATGAGCTCCCCGTGGATCCTGCTCCTCTCCCACCTGCCAGCACGTGAACTCCCACGTTCAGCTGGGTCCCACTCCCACAGCCTGGCTGCAGCGTCCATACCTGGAAAACTAAAGCCCAGGAACTCAGCCGTGCCTTTGGCAGAGCCTGGAGCAGCAGGGGGAATGAACCAGTGCAGAGGCAAACTGCCCAGCAGCAGCTCACTGCTTTGGGAGGGGTGACAAATGCCTGCTGCTTCCAATGGAGTACAAATGGGTCTGTAAACCCTCTGCTTTGCCCACCCTGTGCATTCCTGCAGCCCTGGTGGGTCTATAATGCACGGGACAGGGGCGGCCTCATTTCAGCAGGAAGAAGAGAAGGACAAGGGGAAGTTTTCTGGGTTGGACACTGAGGGTTTTGTCCTGTGATGGGCTCTGCAGTGATACTCCTGATCCTTTCTCACCCAGCAGCCAGGACCACACTGTGCTGCTTTGCTCAAAGTTTTGCAGAGGAGCAGGTGGAGAAATTGGGAAGAAAATGAAGCCACAGAGCACATGCCTCCATGACTTCCATGCCTTCCACAACTCCTGCCCCACACTGCTGCGAGGCACATTCAAGGCAAGACCCTCAGAGGGACCAACAAGAGTTTTAAATCCCCAATAAGTCCTTCCCATCCCTTTTCCCTGTCCTTGCTGCTGCTCTGTTGAGAAGTTGGCAGCTACCAGTCTGCACAGGGGCTCTGAGCCTTTCCAGCTCATCACCACCACATGGATCCTGCAGATGATGGGTGATTTGGGAGATCACATTATTTCCCAAGGCAGCTGAATGTGATGATTGAGCTCTGAGGATGTGGTGTAGTACCAAGGAGAAGATTTGAAGGGAGACAACTCACTACCCATGGGCAGCATTGCCCCTGAGCCAGGAAGGTTTTGAGCTCCACGGGAGCCACCCCAAATTCACAGGCAGAAAATGCCTGTGCTCCCTCTCTGGAGGTGTGGAGGAGGGCAAGCTGTGAGGTCCCTCGGCATGGGCATCCATGTCTGGGAGACTGGGCCCATCACTGCTCCCCAGTGTGGTTTTGCAGCACTGGGAGTCCCTGTATGAGCCTGAAATGTGCTGAAATGTCACTGTCGGGCACTGGAATGGACTCTCTGGGTTTGGCCTGGCTGTGGTGTGTTAAGCACCCACGTGCTCACATGTCATCAACCCACTGTTATGGGCCTTACTCCATAAAACTCCCTAAAAACTCCTTAAAACTCCCTAAAAATCTGCCCTAGGCTGAGCATGCACAGGAGAAGCAACCCCTGGGGTCCTGAGCAGGTGGGACAGCCCGAGGGCATGGAGCAGGATGCAGCAGGATGCTGGTACCAGTGAGCCCAGAACTGGGTGCCACCTTCCCCTGTGCCAGTCCCTGATGTCACCTTGTCCTCCTGACCCCTTTGCTGCACTCACACCCTGAAAGTGGGCAAGGAGCAGTGGGGACAGGCAGCAGGGACCCCTTCACCCCACACAGGGGCACTGACAAAACCTCCCCTGCTGCTGAACCCATCCAAAGTGGGCTCTCACTCTCTCAGGGCGCTAAAGGCAGATGACAGCCCAGCTCCTGCCCTACCCGTGCTGCAGAGCCCCTCTTTCAGCCCCCTGGGGAAGTGCTAATGCTGGTATCAGTTCTGATATCACAATTTCGCAGCATTTCTGATAAATCTGCCCCTCCCTGGAGACTCCTGTGAGTTGTAACCCGTCCGTGAGCGTGGCTGTACCTTGGAGACGAGGCTGGCCCGGTACGCAGCCAGGGCTTTCAGGTACTCCTTCTTGGCAGCTTCTGTTTTCCTCTTGTATGCCTGAAAGGACCAAGGAATGGATAATCATTAACAGAGGGAACAGGGGGCTGCTGGGCTTGGCTGCACCCCACCTGCTCAGTGGGACCCCCCTTCAGTGGGGCCGTGTGCATGAAAAACTCAATTCTGCTGCAGAGGAATTTATCCCCAAACGAAGAAAATGAAGCCCCTGGATTGGACCATGCTGGATTTTTGGTGGCATCTCTGATCAGAGCAGTCTGTGTGTTTAGACAGGTATTAAAGAAGAGAGACAGTCTGATTTCATAAGGTGAACACAGTGAAATCCCTTCCCCACAGGAAGCAGAGTAAAGAGTGATCCAGGCTCTTGGAAGAGCAAGACAAAAGCCAAAATCCTCAAATGACAGGACTATCTTTAAAGTCCAACTCAATCCATTCTATGATTCTGTAATGATGACTAGCTTAAAAACAGGTGAGACAGTCAGAATTCCTGAACTATCCATTTGTTTTCTTGGCTTTCCCAATATTTATTCTTTAGAGCTCAAAACTCCAGCTCTACTCTGCAGCCTGGACAGCTGGGAACTGCTTTCTCATCTTAAAAAAGCTGAGTCATGACTTGGTGAGCTGGAGCTTGCAAGGAAGCAGGAAAGTTTGATTGCCTAAGAAAAATAAATACAAGGTTTGGAAGAGTGAATTAGGATTTATTCTTTCATCTTTCCCCATAATGAGAGATGCCTCTTGATCATGTCAGTGCTGGTCCCTTTCTTGCCTGGATTCTGATCCTCCACATGAAGACCTTCAAGAAAATAATGGTGTGATCCAGCCTGTCCCCAGCAGTGAGTCCCTGAAGGGTTACACAGATCGACTGAGTAAGCGAGAGGAGTCATTTAAAATGGAATAAAAATTTCAGGATGAAGGCAGAAACTCCCAGGAAAAATACCCACCAACCCTCTTCTCTGCTGGAAACTCAAAGCCTTCCTCAAGTGATGCATTGAAAGTTGATTTCAATTAGAACAGATTTGCATGTTTTTAATTCCGCTTTAAAACTGACAACAGTTCCCAGCAATTGAAATGCTGAAGCCTCGTGGGCACATCCTCTCTCCAGGATGATTTAGGTTGGATACTGGGAAAAATTTCTTCATGGGAAGGGTTGCCCAGCCCTGGAACAGGTTGCCCAGGGAAGTGGTGGAGTCACCATTCCTGGAGGTGTTTAAAAGACCTGAGGGTGAGACACTTGGGGACATGGTGGCCTTGGCAGTGCTGGGTGAGCAGTTGGACAGGATGATCCTAAAGGTCTTTTCCAACCAAAACAGTTCCACAGTTTTATGATTTAGCTCATTTTCCCTGCAAATTTCCACGGCCATGGCAGCACCCCAGACTCCCTCCCAACACTGACCTCTGAAGGGAGAGTAACCTTCCAGCAGTTGTGTGAACGTGAATTTAAAATCAGTACAGATAAATTCTGTTAAAAATGGATTGAAAGCCTTATTTTCATTGCTAAACCACGGCGAGTCCTGTAATGAAACGTTTTGACTCCACACACTGGAGGTCTCAGATGGCAATTTTCTGAAATGGAGCATTTCCCTAAGTTTGTCTTTGGCTTCATGGTATTCAGGAAATATTATATTTGCTCCATTCAGAACAAAATTGCTTTTCAAAATGTCAGCCTGAAGAAGAGTTTGCCTGTGAAAAGTAACTATTTCTTCAAACTGTATCAGTTCCCTTAATAAAAGCTATTACCTTTCTCTACAACCTCCACATCTTTTATTATAGAATCAAAGAACAGTTTGGGTTGGAAGGGACCTTAAAGCTCCTCCAGTTCCATCCCCCTGCCATGGGCAGGGACACCTTCCACTAGAGCAGGTTTGTGCCCATCACAACAGCAGAGAATTTATTGTGTTCAGCACCAGAGCTGGTGGATGCTCTTAAATGTGGTACCTGGTGCCCTCCCAGCAATGAAATAAGAATTCCTGTATCTCAGGCCAGTGTTTAAGAGTGGCACAGAGGGATGCTGATCTATGGAGAACATATTTAATTATTTTTCCTCTATAACGGCAAAATACAGGAGTGGTTTTACCACTTTTTTTTTTTTTTCCCCCCAGGATGGTGGGAAACAAAGTATTCAGAGCTATGCAGAGACAAATTTAATTATTTGCAAGACTTGCCTGGAGAAAAACCTGCAATTTCTGGTCAGTAAGAGGGCAGGTAAATGAGACTTCCTAAACCTGAATACAAATAAATGAATAACCAACAAAGTCTTAATTCCCATCACCTGCTTTTCCTGCTAAACCCTTTTTTAATGGCACTCTTCATCTGTCCTTGTCTCTTTTAGAAATCTCCCCCATATTGGGATGTGCTTCTGGGGGGGGTTTGGTGCAGCAGGACTGGGAAGGGGCAGCAAGTGGCTCACTCTTGGAAGGGAGAGGGGACTGCTCCAAGTGGCTCATTCTTGGAAGGGAGAAGGGATTGCTCCAAGTGGCTCACTCTTGGAAGGGAGAGGGGACTGCTCCAAGTGGCTCACTCTTGGAAGGGAGAGGGGACTGCTCCAAGTGGCTCATTCTGCTGAAGGGAGAGGGGATTGCTCCAAGTGGCTCATTCTTGGAAGGGAGAGGGGACTGCTCCAAGTGGCTCACTCTTGGAAGGGAGAGGGGATTGCTCCAAGTGGCTCATTCTTGGAAGGGAGAGGGGATTGCTCCAAGTGGCTCATTCTGAGGGGAGAGGGGACTGCTCCAAGTGGCTCATTCTTGGAAGGGAGAGGGGACTGCTCCAAGTGGGTCACTCTTGGAAGGGAGAGGGGATTGCTCCAAGTGTGTCATTCTGCTGAAGGGAGAGGGGACTGCTCCAAGTGGCTCATTCTGCTGAAGGGAGAGGGGATTGCCCCAGGCAGGAGCCTCTGTGCTCCTTGGGCCAGCCCTGGCTCAAGCCTGGCCACGAGCAGGGCAGCCAGGAAGGGTGATGGGGTGAGCTCGGGGATTGTGCTCTCTGATGTTGCTCTGGTGAGCTGGAAGCTCTGGAAGATTCCTGGTGGATTATCTGGGTTTTAATCATAGAATCCCAGAATGGTTTGGGTTGAAGGGACCATTTTGATCCACCCCTGCCATGGCAGGACACCTTCCACTGCTCCAAGCCCCAATGTCCAACCTGGCCTTGGACACTTCCAGGGATCCAGGGGCAGCCACAGCTTCTCTGGGCAAACTGTGCCATCACCCTCATTGTAAAGAGCCATCCCTAAGGGTCTCCTGTTGGGAATTTTGCAGTCCTGCCCTGCACACGGGGGCTTCCTGCACCCACACAGGGCTCTGTGAAGGACACTGAGCTGTCTGTCCCCAGGGAATCACCACGCTGACGCAGGATCCCAACAAAACTCCTCACAAATCCTCTGTGTAAAGGCAGCTCTAGCACAGCATTTATAACCTTTAAAATTTTAATTTAAACATTGACAAAACCATGTTACTTTCTAATTAAATCTCATTTCCTCCTAGGGATTTTAATTTTGAAGTAATTTATCAGATTTAAGGATCCTCAAAATATTTTGCATGTTTTTCTTCCTAACCTGCCATGCCCACCAATTTATTTTCCTTATTCATTAGCAGGAGGATTCATTAGTCATTAAGTGAGTGGGTGGGTTGGGGAGGGGGGGTGGGGAGGAAGCAAAAATGGTTAGTGATTATGAAAACAAAAAATCAGAGCTGTAAGAAGCATATGTTGGGATCGTAATCCTGACACCTCTGTGTCTCAGCAAAGCAGCCAGTAATTGTGCCGTAATGAAATGTTCTTGTTTGATAACCAGTTAATTAGAGAAGACAATTATTGCAAACCCCGCTGACGCCCACGAGCGGCTCCGTGTCGCGCAGGCACTGAGTGACAGCCAGAGCTGTTATCCCTAACCCCTGCATCCCAGCCCTCCTGCTCCCCCAGGAACGCTGCTTCCCAAGCCTGGGGAACGATGGGGAGAACTCAAACTCTCCCCCAAATTATCAAAGGGGGCGCTGACCCCAAGTGGGAAGGTCGCTGTTGCAATCCCAAGTGGAGTTTGGGGCGATTTGCTTCAAAAAAGAGGTAGAACATCAGGAGAGGAGAGATGGGAAGTGCAGGAAAGGTGTCCAGGAGGAAAGCAGGGAAGGGAGACCAGGAGGAGCGACCACAACGCAGCAAAGGAGGCACGGAGTGATCCTCTGCATGTAGGAAAAGAGGCAAAATAGGCTTAAATTGTACCGAGGGAAATGTTGGGTAAGCACTGGGAAGCCTTGGGAGCAGTAAGGATAATTAAGCACGGGAAGACGTTGCCTGGGGAGATGTGTAATCTCCACCATTGAAGGTTTAGGAACAGATTAGGAACACATCCATCAGGAATGGCTTAAGTAGAGATGATCCTGACTTCAGGCAGCAGTATGGTCTGGTTGACCTCTTAAGTCCCTCCTTGCCCTCCTTTCTATGATTCCATGACTGGGTTTTTTTTTTCTTCTCCCGAATGTGTAAATTTGGCTTTTATTCTGCTTGTAAATCTGCAGGGTTTTTCTTGTACCCATTATGCACTTTCCTGCAAGATATGGAGTCTTGAGATCCCCATAACTGATGGCTTATTCACAGGATGGCTCAAAGCACGTCCTCTCTGCCATATTCACCTCTCTCTCCACACATCCTTCCCACAGCCATTGGAAAGGCAAATAGGAAACATGGACACGTTATCCCTATTCCTTCCCAGCTCCTCCTCGCCTCCTTGCACCTCCTCTCTATCCCCTTCTTGGGCAAGACTTACTCTGTTCCTGCCACCATTAAAACCAACTAACCCAAGATACACTTTCAGAATAAAATCTGTGGTCTGCATTGTGAATCTTGAGGTCAACATCCCTGAGGATACCCACAGGGAAGACCTTGGCTATGGGAAGTATCTGCAGGGTTTCAGGAGAGTTCCTGCTTTATCCTGGTGGAGACAGTGCTGTGGAGCAATTCCTTTGGAGAATGAATGGAGGAGCCTGTAATGAAGCAGGAATTACCATTGGTCAAAGCATCCTGAGAGATTCCTGCTCTCTGCTGCCTCAGTCCATGGGCTGTAAGTCACTCCTTGCTCCATGTGAGGGCACAAGCGTGTTCCCAGCAGCCCACTAAAGATTCCAAAGGGAACAGGAGGGTGACAGATCCAAACCCTAACCTCCAATGAAAACCACACACCATTCACCTTCCAAACCTCTGATCTTGCTCTCCAAGAAGAAAAGTAACACTCGTGGAGCTAGTTAAGAGCAGACCTGACCTTTCACATCCTCCCCATCGTTATCATGCTCTCCACCAGACCTCTCCTGAAGCCTTGTTTGGGATTGGTGCTTTGATCCCTCTCTGGTGCATGGCTTTCCTCGATGCCCAGAAGAGGCTGAAAGCTCCTTCCAGGCCAGGGCAACTGCTTGGACCCTTCCAGCCTCTCGCTGCCAGGGCTTTGGGGCTGCAGGAGGAAACTTCATCCCGTGGTGGCTCTGGTGCTGACAGCTCGGTACAAAGCTGGAATTGGGCAGTTTGTAGCATGGCTGATCCCATGGGATCTCTCCCCTCTGGTGGCTGTTCTATAAAACAACTTTACAGCAGGCCCGTGATGCCTCTGTCCCTCTGCAGTCACCTGCAGTGTCCTGTCAGCAGCTGATGTATCAGGTTCAGTGAGCAGATGGATCTGATTAAATGGGTGATCTATTACTTTCTGCTGAGCAGGCAATTCTTCTGCTGGGCAATTTATCCCTGGAGTGTGACTTTATCCCTGGAGCTGTGTTGTTCTCCAGGCTGTGCGTTTGTGTGGTTGAAAATCCCACTTGCATTTGGCCACGGAGTCACTCAGCATTACTGAACTGCTCCTGGTGAAGCACGAGCAAGAACCCATCTCCGGCACCTTTGTGTCCTCAGGGAGTGCCCAGACTCAAAAACTCAACTGAAAATGCTGGTTTTGCCCAATCTTTGCTCATTTCACATGGGAATTCCTGTGTGAGCCAAGGGTTCACTCAGCAGATTGCTCAGGAGCTCCCCGATTCCTCTGCTCTCTGTTCCCAGGGTCTGTGGAAACACTGGCCCAGTGCTTGACTTTGTGGCTGGATTTGCTGCTGAAAAGAAGCTGGTTCCAGAGACTTCTGCAGCTGCCACCTTGGCATTGATCTCTGTGCTCTCCATCCTTGCCTGGCTCCAATCCAACCTCCTCCTCACCAAAATACAGCAGGGAACAGGGAGGTGCTCAGAGAGGGAAGAACAGAAATTGGCAGAGGAGAGCGAATCCCACCAGTGACTTCTCTGGGGAGTCTCCAGCCTTGTCACCCCCAGGAGATCCCCCTGAGAGAGGACAGCCACCAGGGCTGGTGTCACCTGCTCTGGAGCAGATCTGGCCCAGGGTGGCCCTGTGGAAACAGGGGAGGGGGCTGTGGGTGGCACAGACTGGGACCGGGCTGCCCACACTATGTCTGTGCCAGGGGAAAATTCTCCTAGGAAATTAGCGGAGCTTGCTCCAATCTAGTGCTCAAATTCTTCTAATTTCTGTCAAACCAGGCAGCCCTTTGAAACCTTGCTGGGGAACGCTGCTTGAGATCTGCTAATGGAAAAACTCCCACCGAGGCACGGGATTCTGGAGCTGGGACCTGGAGCTGCAGGCAGATTCCTCTGACAGGTACCCCATTGGATGCTAATGGCTGAATTAGCATTTCACTCTGCAGCAAAGTCGAAGCTATCTCTACAGGAACAGCTGCTAAACTATTTGCAAAGTTCAAAGAGGATGTATTAATATTTTTTTTTTTTTTCCCGAGTCACATTCTTCAGATTCCCGTGTAAGCTCCTTAGGAAGGGCCACGCCAGCTGTTGAAGAATGAAGATTACAATGTGCTGCTAACGCAGCGCTGGGGATATTCAAGGTATTGTTATTTATTCCTATTCTACAGCCACACTGGAAGGGGTTAAAATGGGGAAGAAAACGGTGCTTTGCCGAACAGGTGTCCTTGAGCAGTACCCAAGGACACGGAGATTGCTAATCCTGTATTCCACAGCATGATCAAATCACCAGGCAACAGATATAAATAAAAAAAGGCAGGAAATAAGGAAATTTAGATACAAGTGTGTCAGAGGGAAAATGAAGATTCATTGTGAAGAGGCTGAGAAGAGAAGAAGAAGAAGGAACAAAATGACAAAGCCACAAATGATAAACCAGTAAGAACAAAAGAAAGGGGGGAGAAAAAAGCCTCTCTGTGAAATGCATGTCTGTGACAGCAGCAGCCAAATCAAAGATGCTGCTAGATTATATGGTTTCTTGCATAATATGCATTCTGGTTCCCTCTCTGTGTTTGTCTTTCAGCTGGTGCACAGGGAGAAAAAAAACATATCTGAAATGGGACGTGAGCAACCTTTATTTTCCTTGTTTCATCAGGAGGAGAAAGCAAATTTGCTTTGTGGGAGCAGCAGCACCTGCTCAATGGCAAATAAATAGCTACAGCTTTGATATTACAGTGCATGTAATCATTAGCAGCACAAATGGCAGAGCATTAACCCTCTGTGTGCTGGCCAGGGCTACCTGGCAAAGGGGTGGCACGTCACTGCTGCCAGCAGAAACGCTCCAGGAGGTGTCTGTGGAGCGGGGCTGGGGCTCTGGATGGGGCACAGGACCACCCTTCCCAGCCTGAGGCACTGGCCAGCATGGCTACAAGCCACCAGCACTGGGCTTCCCTCAGCCCTGTGGCACTGGCACTGGGGCCACCCCACCTCTGTGCACCCCCCGTGTGCAGGAGGGAGCTGGGAAGGGTGGATGGACACGGGGCAGGCACAGCAGGAACGTGTCAGGGGCTGCTCACGTGTGGGGAATCACGAAATGCCCTGGGTTTATGGGCCAGCTTCCCTAGGACTCCCTCCCTGGCTGCTCCCTGCCTGCTGCTCTCCCACAAGGTGGGAACCAAAGCACACCCAGGGCTGGGCCCACCCCAGGCCCACTGGAAGGCACAGAAGAAGGTTTGCAAACCTCACGTGAAGCAGAAACTCCAGTGCTGTAAAGAACTGCTCAGTAACTGTGTGGTGAGGCTTGGGTCTGCACCTCTGGAAATCCAAGTGTGGGACCAGCTCCAGAGCAGATCCTACAGCCTCAAATCCACCCTTTCTTAAGCCAGGAAGAGGGGGAGTGTCCTTTAACTACAGCTTTGGTGATAATTGAGCCAAACCATCCAGATTTGGCTCCTGCTTGCCTGCTGTGCCATCTCTGTGTTGGCTTTTCCCCAGGCTGTCCTCTGCACTGCTCTCTGCAGTGAGGACATGAAGCCACTGTTATCAACAAAGCTAAGAGCTGTGTCCCTGATGAAACACTTCCCTTTTCCAGCTTTTCCACCCCTTCCCAGAGCACAATCCTGCCTGCTGATGGGCTGACCCACAGTCTGGTGCAGCCACGTGGCTGGCTGGGCTCCCAGGTTGCAGCAGGATTTTGGCCAGCGATGCCTGGCTGTGCTGCTTGGTCACCATCCCCTCTGCAGATGTGCCAGGGGAGCACTTGGAATGCCTGCTTGCCTTCATCGGGAATGTGTGCACCATATCCTGCAGCCCTGGGCAGGAAACACCTACAGGACAGCCCAGGCACTTGTTTTCACATATTAAAGGCATTTTAAAATTTTCTTTTCCGTTTTCCCTTTCCATTGCATTGCCTCATGAGGCTAAAAAAAGCTTCACCAGGGATGCTGGCAGAGGAAAGCAAACAGGGGCTAAATAAACTCTCCTGCAGCCAGACACTTCCAGAGTGAACGTGCCACATCACACAAACCAGCCACAGGGTCCCAGAGCCAAAGAGAAATCGTGTCCCTCCAGCCAGAGTCCCGGGCAGGGAGGTAACTGCTGTAGGAGAGAAGTATCCAGCTGGAGACAAAGCCAGGAAGTTAATATTTAAGCATTCAGACAAGGAACAAATGACTTAATTAAATCAATTACAGAGGGAGAAATGGAGCCACTTAGAAAGCGTGTGTAAAGAGACGGCGAGGCTGCTGCGAGCTCATAAAAGAGAAGGAGGAGGGAGAGTTAGCAGGGAAGATAAACGGGCTGGTTTAATCCCTGCTGTTAATTAAGAGCTGAGCGTTTGCACTGCGCTGAGTCAGGGTCGCAGCAGCGCTTCCACTCCCTGAACCACGCTCAGTGCCCAAACTGTGGCAATGTTTGTAACCAGCTGGAGTAAAGCAGGGGCACACTGAGGGGCTGGGAGGGATGCAGGCAGCAGAAAGAGGTGACATAAAGCTTTTCCACACTCCTGAACCTCCCACACCCTGCACCAACAGCACAGACCCAGCCCCTATCCTGCATCTTTCCAGAGCTGGGGTCACCCTCCTGACCCTCCTGCCCTCTTCAGATGAGGAATTTCTGCCTGCATGATCCTACAGTGATCCACCCAAAGAGGACGAAAGGGAGCAGCAAAAGGGCTTTCATCCCTGAAGTTCCTCTGCTCTTATTCCTGACTCAGTGTGGGGTAGAAATCGAGGCTATTTCCTACCATAACTTCCAGTGAAATGACTTTTTCCCTCCCTGCTGCTTTCTCCCCAGATGAAGCTGCTTCCAGCGCTGGCCATGGACACCCAAATGGAGCTGTGGCCAGGCTCCAGGAGAAGGGCTCCCAGCTAAAGCCTCTTTGGGCCCGGGACACATCACACACTGTGTCAGATCTCACTCTGCCTGATAAAAAGCCATCCTTGCCCCGGGAAGTGTTCCCTGGGGTTCTCTCAACAGGCAACAGGCAATTACAGGCTTTTGTAACTGACTCAGCAGCAACCGAGCAGGGAAAGCAGGACCTGGAATTCTCCACGTGAAGCAGGCACAAAGTGGCTGACAGCTTTGGGGCAGGAAGGTTTCCTCTGTGAGGCCACTTCAGGCATCTCCTTCTGAAGCTTTTAAAGCCTGAATGCTGGATTGGAAGGCAGCAATGCAGGGAGTTAATAGTGTTTAGCCGGTTGGCTGTCACTCCTTGTAAGTAAATAAGCAAATACAAACCCAACTCGCATCTCAAGCTGTAAAACCCCGTGTCAGGGAAAGGCCACTGATGGCTTTGCAGAGTATGAGCTTATCAAGAATAATTAGTTGTCATAAAAATCTGCTCTTCCCCATGCAACAACAGCAATTTTGCACAGTGGGCACTTCAGCACCGCTCCTGAAAACAGCCTCTGGTCCTGCACTTCAGCCTGTGCAAGCCCCTGGCCGTGCCCTGAACATGCCTGGGGAGACGCTCTGCACTGTGGAAATGCACATTTCAACAGCTGGAAGACAAAAACGAATAACTCAGTAACTCACTTGCTTTTGTTCTTCTCCCAAACTGTCCCACATCGATGCCACGATTTTCGACACGTCCCCAAAGGTGGCGTTGGGGTTTTGCCCTTTGATGGCCGCTTGTGTGTCTCTGAAAAACAGGGCGTAGGCCGAGACAGGCTTCTGGGGCTCGTTGGGGTCCTTCTTTTTCTTCTTCTTTTGGCTTTTGGGCTTTTTGCCCAGGTCTGTTGAGGGTCTTTTCTCTCCAGTAGCCTGTAAAACCAAGAGAGGAACCTTAGCAGTCAGCTGGGAGTGGTTTGATCCAAGTGCCTGCTACAGCTACTGAGCCAAGGAGATGAGAGGGGGAATGGGAAGTGGAGAGGTCCCAGTGTGGAGAGGGGGGCAGCAGCCCTGGGGGTCTCTTTGTCCCCCAGGAGCCTCTTGGATCATTGCACAAACTGCTGGTGGGTGCCTGAGCCTGCTTTGGTGCATCCTGGCAGACCAGCTCACAGCTTGGGCTCGCCCCTTTGTCCCTGCTCCAAATCTGGGGCTTTCCACACACTCATCATTGGTCATCCTCCTTCCCCACCCTCCTCCCCAGCTCACTCACTCCTTGATCCACTTCTGGGACCTCTTCAAATGCCTTTCTTCCCAGCTAGATTGCTTTAGCAGTCCATGAATTTTCCGAACTTGGCTTCCACATGGTTTCCACTGGCCCCCCAGTGAGCCCCCTTTGCAAGCTGCCCCTGCCTTCCCCCACCTCCCGTTCCAGGAGGGCTGTGAGCACTGACCAAGCAACACAGCCTCACATTAACCATTGCACCAGGGCCATCCAAAATTTGCTCCATCCCGCTAACATGTATGTACCCCTATCCAGAAGAATATCCAGGAATCAAACTGTTTAAATTGTATGAATTAAATGCTTTGCACGTGCTGTTCACTCTTATGACTGATCTGGGTGCAGCAGGATGACCAGGAATGGCTGTGTCCACACGCAGTGCCCAGTGGGTGTGGGAACTCAGGGGAGCAGGACACAGGGAACAGGAGCTGGACTTTGTGGCTTCTCAGCACGAGATGCTGCCACTGGGCTGGGAAGCAAAACAGCGAGGCTGGAAACAAGGATGCTTCCACTGAAGGCAGCATGGAAAGAAGATCCTGTCTCCCTTGAGATGCCCTGTGCAGTGTATTAGGAAAAGGTTCTTCCCCCAGAGGGTGCTGGGCACTGCCCAGGCTCCCCAGGGAATGGGCACGGCCCCGAGGCTGCCAGAGCTCCAGGAGCTGCCAGGGATGCCCAGGGTGGGGTTGTTGGGGTGTCTGTGCAGGGCTGGGAGCTGGGCTGGATGATCCTGTGGGTCCAGTTCAGGATATTCTGTGATTCTATGAATACAGGGGACTGCAGAAGCCTCCATGGGAGGATGAGCAAAGGAAAAGACCCCTGGAAAACACGTGGATACCCATCAAAGCTCTCTATGCATTAACTGTGGCCAGTGACAGCTCGCACTACATGAAAGCACCATTACCCTTATTCTATAGTGAAGGAAAACCCAAACAGCAGATGACAGAGAATAAAAGTACTGGCTAGATCTCTGCATCCTTGAGGGCAAACAGGACACCAGCCCCTCCACCTGCAGACCCCGAAATCAAGGCACTACCATCAGCTGCACAGGTTGTTGAATTGCTTGGAAAAACAGAGGTCTAAACACCAAGATCTTGTGAAAACTGTGCCTCCAGCTGAGCTGGGGACAAACAGCCTCTTCTCCTGATGGATTTGTCAATTTGAGCATGTGCTTGGCAGTGCCAGGATTTAAGAGGCTTCCCTTCAGCTGGCACAGGCCAGGCACGGGGAGGAAAGGGCAGCAGCATTCCTGTTCTCCGCTCTGCAGCTCTTGACTGGTCATTAATTTCAGTATCAGCGCAGTGACATTTGTCAAACAGACAGTGACCATTAGTGAATGAGCAGAGAGACCAAAAAATTGCATTTAATTTAAAATTGCCCAATTGGGCTTGAATGGGAGGCCTGGAGGTGAAAGGCCAGCTTATTACAAGGGGAAAAAAATGCATGACAGGGCTTTAGCCCATTAGGAAGTGAGATGGTATTTTAACTAACTGTGATCCTACTTGATTCAGTGGAGTGCCGTGGAGGACCTGCTCCCTCACAGCCACTGACCAAGCCAAGGAGCTGGAACAGCAGCAGACAACCCCAGCTGGATTTACAGCTCAGGCAGCACCAAAGAGCACATGGGATTTAAGGAAAACAGATGCTGCAAGGCTGCCCGGAGCCACCCATCCCCAGCAGGGAGCAGAGCAGATCAGGGTTTGGTATTCCTGGGGTTTTCCGGGTGTGACACGCACCTGGGATGAGACAACAGCCTGGTCTGGAGCTCAGAAGAGGCTTGACCAACCCGAACCATGTTCATGGCTAAAGTCAACCCTCAGTGAGCCAGAGCCTTGCTGCCCCAGAGCATCTGCACTCCCAAGGGTCATGGTCAAAGGGACCAGGGAGGCTCGGGCAGGGCGGTGAAGAGCGTGGCCACCTGCCCATGGTGGCCACTGGCACTGGACCTGCCCCAGAGAGGCAGCAGAAGGGCTGTTTGATGGCAGATGTGGACTGGGGCAATGATGTGAGCCCAGAAGCTTGGTGCCTTCTTAGGTGTTGAACCCAGGAAGAGTTGAAACCTCATGGACATTGATTTTAATGACTGTGATCACCACAGTTATTTTAAGAACTATGGAGAGTGACCACTAATCCCGCTGGAAACTGGGCTGTAACCACCTCTCCCTTGAATGCATGTGCACCCACCCCCCAAGCTATGAAGCAGGTAAATGCACTGGTGAGGCTCAGAGACCTCTGAAATTCATAAGCTCCCTGGCTCAGAGGACCAGCTGGACCTGAAGGACCTGCTGGCATCAGACTCATTTCTTTAATGTGTGACCTTCTTGCTCACAAGATTAATTTCTGCTTGTTAGATGTCACTTTGATGCCTTGTTGCAGAAAAGCCCTTAATGGCCACGTGAAACATGACTGATGGGGGAAGGCAGCAGCTGTGCAGACAGAGAAAGCAAACAGAAACCTGCAGGCCACAACGCGGGTCTGCTGCTTTCCTTACACTCAGCATCCCCTCCTCCCTCACACACATCACTCCCACCTGTTTGGGGGGTTTACAGGGCAGAAGAATGAGAGGGATTGCCTTAAGGATTAGGAAAAATTCTAATCTCTGCAAATTGTCATCATCTGGACATCTCCAAACTCTTCCTATCCCATGGGCACCACTGGCTCAAGAAAACAGAAGACCCAACCCTGAAGCTGTGTCCTCCTCAGGGACTCCTGGGGGGCTGACAGGAAAGCTGGGTGGTGGAGGCAGCGAGATAGAACCTGGTGTGTCACTAAAATGAAACTCATTTTCTCCTGACGTGAAAGATTCCAGCTCCCAGCTCATTGCCTGGAGCTTTGTGGCACAGGCTTTGGGAGATGGCAGACCACAGGATCCAGCAGCACAGCCCATCCCACAGTGTCCCCCGAACATGGAATCCCAGAGTTTGAAAAACTCCATTTGTTTTTAACCTTGTGTAACTGTTCTTTTACAGTTTTAATCCACTGAAGCTGTTTCTCCACCCACACAAGCACTCTGCTTTGAAATGCTTCAATCTGAAGTGAAGTTTGCCAATGGATGAAAAACTACAGGATTGATGGGAATCCATTTTCCTGGATTTCCATGAAGAGGGAAAGGTTTTTGCTCAGTCCTAGCATTTTCCTACTTTCCCAGCCCATGCTCTGGTTATACATTCACACCCTGTCACAACAGTCTATTTTGGTGGGACAAGGTTACAATTCCAGTGCCTTGGGTCAGCACCTTCCAGGAGAAGTTTTTCCATGGAAGGCTTTAATCAGAGTCCCCAGGGAGCCCAGCAATTCACCTGCAGGCACAGAGGCACTGTGATTGCTGCAGTTTGCTCTCAGTAAATAACAGCCACAGGCTCCTGGAACACCTCACGCATTGTTTGGCTTCGCTGCTGCATTTGGAGAGAGATGGACAACAACCAAGATGTGCCCAAACCCCCAGGAATTCCTTGGGTTTGCTGGTGTCACGCTCAGTTTTGTTGGCTGTGGAGACCACTTGGGACATTGCTGACTACTTCAACCACCACCTGGCTGAACAAAAATGCAGAAGACTCCTCCCCTTTTAATTCCCGTTTATTTTCCTTAGCAAGCCATGTCCGATGAGCTCAGTTAAAGACCACCATGAGTTCCTTTCCTGTTTCAGTCTCCCCTACCCACCACCAGAAATCTAATGTAGCACCAAGCATTTGCAGACCCTTAGCCCTGAACCTACTTTGCTCATCATAATCATCATCCCAGGAAATTCTGTAGCCTGGTGGACCTGGCAGAAAAACAACTCTGATCTCCAAACCTGCTGTGCCAGTGCCAGCCTGCCGTGCTGGGCCTCACCCCAGGCTGAGAACAGTGCCCTCATCCCTGGGAAAGTCTCCCACTATAAATAGAAAAATAAGGCCACAAGTCTATGCTCTTTAGGACGATGAAAAACGCCACGGCACGTACCTTATAATGCGACTCGGTCTCCTCTTCCTGAGTGGAGCTGGAGGGAGATGGGGTGGCAGACTTGCTTCCTGGGGGCGAGGGGGAGCCGTGGGTGACCCCGCTGCGGATCCCCATCTGGGAGATGAGCTGGGACTGGCTGAGGGCACCCATGGGGCCGCCCAGCATCCCGGGCCGGTTGAGCAGCGGCACTTGGCGGTTGGACTCGTAGGACGCGGCGTCCGAGTGCACCATCTCCTGGATCTGAGTGAGGAGGAGATGGCTCGTCACTACAAAATTCATTGATGTGTTGGTTTGTTTGTTTGTTTATTTATTTGCCATACTGTCAAGTCACTTTGAGACTGGTTTATTGTTTAAGTTGCTCTACACAGCTGGGGAAGTCTTCCCTGCGATGCCTTCCACACGAGGCAAGAGCTGGGCACTGTGCACCCACTGCTGTGCCCATGAGATGCTAAATCAGCTTTCTTTGTGGGTCTGTGTGCCCAGAAGGTGCCCCTGCCTGCCTCAGGGACCACTGGTGCCTGGCACCCACCAGGGGTCTGATAAAAAAGGTTCATAAATGAGCAATTTATGGCCAAATCACCAGGAGAAGAGAAGGTCCTCCAAGCCTCATCCAACCTGGCCTTGGACACTTCCAGGGATGGGGCAGCCACAGCTGCTCTGGGCACCCTGTGCCAGGGCTTCAGCACCCTCACAAGGAAGAATTTCTTCCTAATATCCCATCTAAACCTACCCTCCTATAACTTAAAACCATTCCCCCTTTTCCTGTCACTCCAGAACCTTGTCCCAAGCCCCTCTCCATCTCTCCTGGAGCCCCTTTAGGCACTGGAAGGGGCTCTAATGTTTCCCCAGAGCCTTCTCTTCCCCAGGAGAACCCTCCCCAGCTCTCCCAGCCTGGCTCAGAGCAGAGCTGCTCCAGCTTTTGGAGCATCTTCATGGCCTCCTCTGGACTCACTCCAGCAGGTCCATCTCCTGTACACCAAGAAGTAAATGATGAGATGAGATGAGATGAGATGAGATGAGATGAGATGAGATGCGATGAGATGAGATGAGATGAGATGAGATGATAGGAGATGAGGACAAACCCTGCTGTTTTCTGCGCCAAGACCCCATTTCCAGTTTGTACCATTTTCCCTAAAAACTCCCATTTTCCCCCAGGATCCATGGATCCATCCTTGCCAATCTGGTAGAGTTTGGCTCCTGCACAGCCTCATCCAGCCATGGAGTGTGAGGGAGGCAAACCCCATCTGAAACGTTTCCCAGACTTCTCTCCTTTTATATTAATCTGATTAATGCTAACATGAATTTAAAGACCCAAGCTCCCAATCAACCCTCTGAAGTGCAATCTCTCGTTACCAGGGGAGCTTTGCCAACTCCATCAGCAGCACACACACAGAAGCAAATCCAGGGAAGACCTGTGAGGGCTCCATAGGCTTCAGAGGACATAAATCCAAATGCAAACCCAGATTTACTGCTGCAGGTCAGGAATCAGGAGCTTTACACCACACCTGACAGAACGTTCTGCTTTCCTTTGGGCTCTCCATCAGTACAAGAGCAGTGTCAGGGGAAAAGATTTCCCTGGATCTGCCCTTTTTCTGCATTAATTGTGAAGGGAAGGGATTTAACTCACAGGAATTAAATATATTCCTGCACTTCAACAGCAGGAGTGTGACTGAGGCCACACTGAATTGCTGCCCTTGGCTTTGGTGGTGTCAAGGGGGCAGCAGGGCTGGCTTTGCTTAGAGGCAAAGGGCACAGAGCTTAACTATGCTTTGGTTAGGGGCATAGAGCTTAACCATGGCGAGTTTTTTGTGCCTTTAAAACCTTATTATGTGCCCTTGAAACCTTCTTATGTGCCTTACTGCAGAGCTCTGGCCTCTCCTGGTCATAAAGACATCGAGGATGATGCAGCCATGGGGATGGACACCAGGCTTGGGCAGCACAGGAGGCACCAGAGAGGCAATTTTTGCATTTACAACTGAATTTGCAGAAGTCATGGGAGTGGCCTGGGTGAGGCAGGCAGCGACAGGGACTGTGCAAGGTGGGGACACAGCACCCATCTGCTGAGCAGCCAGCCATTCCCAAATCCCAGCCAAAAAAATGTACATCTGTCTTGGGTTTTGTCAGTTTAATCCAGACCTTTCATGTTGGAGAAGATCTGCCAGCTGCTAAGGGAAAGAATAATTTATTGTCCTTATTTTAAATTTAAATGAAGGGAAAGTTTAGAAGACGGGTGTTGGAGAAATGGGGAAGGCTATGAGACGTGGCTTCACAAATTCTGAAATTTAAAATAGCTTGCTCACGTTTCAGCCACAGCAGTCTCCTGAGGAAACACTGTATTAAAACAATTTTTTTGGAAACTTTTATTATGTGGCCAATAGACCACAACGGCTCCGTTTATCCATTAAATATGTAATCATACACTTTTTCTTTACAGTGCATGTTATTTATGCATCAGAGCAGAACAAGTCCAGGAGTGCAATTATGGATATGGGCCACATGTTGTAAATGCCTCTGAAAATCTGTAGAAAAAACCAGGAACCAGAGCCTGGCTCACAGAACCCCTCCAGAAACCCCTTGCTCACAAGCCCATCACAGACCCCTCCTGAGACACAGCTTTTGTGCTGGGACATCCCCCTCCAAGGATATCTTAGCCAGATGCCTCCTCCCAGTTTCTTTACCTCATAAAAGGGACCCCATGAGACCAGACTTTTAATCAGGGCCTGTGGTGACAGGACAAGGGGGAACAGTTTTAAACCAAAAGAGGGTTGATTTAGGTTAGATATAAGGCAGAAGTTTTTTACAGTGAAGGTGGTAAAACACAGGCACAGGGTGCCCAGAGAAGCTGTGGCTGCCCCTGGATCCCTGGCAGTGCCCAAGGCCAGGTTGGATGGGGTTTGGAGCAGCCTGGGACAGTGGAAGGTGTCCCTGCCCATGGCAGGGGGTGGCACTGGATGGGCTTTAAGGTCCCTTCCAACCCAAAACATTCTACAATTGTATGAGAAGAAAGTGGTTTTAGTTGAATATTGTTGGTTCTTCTCTCCCTCTCACACATCTCCATCTCTTCTCCCCCTATCCAGGAGGCTCTGCAGGACATGCACAGCTCCTCACATGCACCCTGCTGAGCAGTGTCTGGACAGGCAGGAACTGTCCCCACCATTTGGCACTCACTGCATTTCTCTCCTCTTCCCTTTCTATTTTTTTTTAATGCAGTTTTGGAAGCAACACACCAGGCTGCCACCTCCCCATCACTCCAGGTGATGGCTCCTGGTGTCCTCAGGAGTGGTGGAAAAGCCACTTGTGTTTTCCAGATGTAACATGTTTGGGGTGAAAATGAAGGCAAGAGGTTCATGTGCAGCACAGGAGCTCCTTAAATAGGATTAAGGGTGAGGATGGCCCTGACTCAAGCCAGGGAAAGGATTATTCCTGCTTCCCACTGCCAGATCCTGCAGACACTGATTTCAGGGGCACCCAAAGCAGGTGATACCCCTCCAAGAAAAGAGAGACCCCACAGCAGGATTCTGAGATGCTTCCCTGCAGCAAATGGCCTCATCAGGCAAGTAAATGGTGAATGAAATTGTGATCACGGCAAACCAAAGTGAAAAAGGAGGTAATGAATGCAACGCTCCCAGTGTGAAAGAAAACAACCTGGTCCTGTGGGATGCAATCCCAGCACTGGGCTCAGTGGGGCTGTCCCATGCCTTTCCACCCCCCAAAAGCACCCAGCAGCCCCACAGAGCCCGATGGAAACATGGAATTAAATAACCACCCTCCAAACGTGATCAGCTCCTTCCCCAGGAGCAGGGGCTGTGAGAGCCAGGGCAGATCCCGTCTCCATCCCGGGAATTCAGCACAACAAGCTCACCACGAGGTGCTGCAAAAGGCTCAGGATGGGTTTGCAGCCTGTGCTCAAAAGATGTTTTGCATCTCAGAGGAAACCCAGAGTGCAGTGTGATGTAGTCATAGCTAAAGTAATTAAGTGCATCTTACTTAGCAGATTCCCAAAGGCTGTGCTAACTCAAAGACAGCTTCTTTTTTTCCACAATATTTCAATTCTTTTAATGAATATGCATATCAGGCCCATAAATGCTCCAGCTAATCTGAAGAAGGAGAGAAAAACAGGCTGACAACAGCACATGGTCCATGTTCCCTGTTCCTGGGGAGAAGGGGAATTCAGTGAGTGACAAATGCCATGAGGAAGCGCCCAGTCGGGGACTGGGGTGCTCTGCTAACACAAATAATGTTTCAAACGTGTCAAGCCCAGCTTCAACTTAACTGCTCCCCAAAATTTTAATGCAAAAAGCAGCTCTTTCCAGCAGTATGGGGTGGAGCACCAGCCAGCAGACCTGGGGCTCAGGTCCCAGGACCTGGCAGGGATGGCTGTGTCATGAAATGGCCTCCTGCTAAATAATGACTCCTGACTGAAGCCTTGAGGCAGGCCCCACCCCTAAAACCACCTTCTGCCTTGGCTCCATGGGATTTTTCTCCTCCTCCTCCTCTCACCTTCCTTGGTCTCGGCCACACCGTGAACAAACACCGTGCTCTGATGGCAGAAGTACAAATCCAGAGGTTCTGTGTCATTCCCCATGGTGTGCTCTGCCCTTGGAGCAGTGATGCTCCAAGCTGCCCCAGCCCTGCTGCCTGCTTGGCTGGGCTGCAGGTGGGATCCATGCCAAACCACTTGTGATGTTACCCAAGGAGCAGGAAAAGGAGAAATTTGGCAGGAGTTTGCCACACAACACTGTCTGACCCCCCCCTGCACAGGCAGGGCTTGGGGGTGCTGGAGGATGAGAGGCTGGACATGACCTGGGAATGAGCATTGGCAGCCCAGAAATCCAACCATGTCCTGGGCTCATCCCACAGCATGGGCAGAGGTGAGAGGGCGATTCTGCCCCTCTGCCCTGCTCAGGTGAGACCCCACCTGCAGAGCTGCCCCAGCCTGGGGGTTCCCAACATCAGAAGGATGTGGAGCTGCTCCAGTGAGTCCAGAAGCCATGGAGATGCTCCAAAGGCTGCAGCACCTCTGTTACTGAGCCAGGCTGGGAGAGCTGGGGGTGTTCAGCCTGGAGAAGAGAAGGCTCCAAGGAGAGCTCAGAGCCCCATCTTATAAGGAGCTTATAAGAAAGATGGGGACAGGCTTTTTGTCAGGGCCTGTTGTGGCAAAGGGCAAAGGGTGATGGCTTTAAACTAAAAAAGAGTTGATTCAGAGTAGATATCGGGATGAAATTTTTTATTATGAGGGTGTTAAATACTGGCACAGGTTGCCCAGAGAAGCTGGGGCTGCCCCACCCCTGGAAGTGTCCAAGGCCAGGTTGGAGAGACCATGGCAGGATGTTGGAATGAGATGTCTTTAAGGTCCCTTCCAACCCAAACCATTCCATGACTCTCTGACCCCCACCCTTCCCAGGGTCAGTTAACGCAAGTGGGGTGGGCTGAGCTGTCAGAGCCTTCCTCATCCAGGGTCTTCCTCCCTAGGCAAGGCAAGCAGCTACTCCAGGGGCAGCCACCAGGCTCATCCACAGCACAGCTTCCCTCTCCTTGGGTTTGTTCCCAAGAACAAGCCATTATAATCACAATCAGCCAGGGAGAGGAATTATCTGCTGAACAGCTTTGAAGCAAAGTTTTCCCAGCAGGCTTTTTCTGTATTGAAGTTTCAATGTAAACGCATCACCATAGCTGAAATGCTTAAAGATGATTTACTTAAAAAAGAGAGAGAGCAGGAGAGAGAGGAGCTGATAAGAAAATATATCCCCAATTACCACCCCTCCTCTTCCCGATTTGTAACTGCTCCTAATAAACTTTCATGGTCTATGTAAAATGCTTTAGTGCAGTGACAAATTTCTGCTGGAATTTGAGATGTCTTGTTCAGAGTAATAGCTATCTCACACAGGTGCCCAGCTGCTATTGTAAAATCAGTAAGCATTTAATTGAAACAAATGACTATAATAATAGTACATTATCCCTGCAGGCTCATAGCCATAACAGTTTTAATTATTGAGTTAAGAGTCAAACTAATTTATCCTTTAAAGTAACAGCCACATCTTTGGTTCCACCGATCATCCTATTACGAACACGAGGGGAACAGTTGGAAAGGATTTAAAAAGGAAGTAATTTATTTTGGTAGAGGTGGGGGGGCATTTATCATATGGCAGAGGATTTCTCTGTGCACTGACGTTCCCAGCTGTGGTTGTCACCTCCCTCCCGGGTGCATGCAGTTCCCAGAGGGATCAAACACCCCTCTGCCAGCTCCTGGGGATCTGTACCCCCACCAGGATGCCATGGGGGGGCTTTGCTGGCACAGCAGCAGCAGCACAGGAGCCCATTGGGAACCACTGGTGCCAGCTGTGGAGGCTTGGGCACGTGGAAATTTTCTCTGATCTGTATTAAAATTACAGTTTCTTTTCATTGAACACGGTGGAAAAAAAAAGGTTTTACAGACTCAAGTTTGCAAACATGATCTGAAGGAGCATCTCTGAACTCAGAGCCAGGCAGCAAAGAGGAAGGATCCACATTCATGGTTTAAAAAAAGTATTTCTGAGACACAGACATGCCCTGGGGCAGGTTTGAAGGCACAGCTTTCCCCAGCCCTGGGTTTCCTGAGCCTTCCTGCTGTTATTGCAGTGGCTGTGACACAGGGGATCTAAAGCATCTCTGAGAGCCCGTGGGGCACCACACGGGGAGGGGATGGAGAGAGGAGGGCTGCAAGGAGGTGGGGAACCCCTCTTTGTCAGGTGGGGCTCAGAAGCTGCCCAGGGGATGGATTCACTTGTCCCATCAGCCCGTGGGTGATCCCTGGAGCAAGCCTGGAGTGCAGCCTCCATGGCCAGCCTGTGCTGGCAGCCCTGGAGCTCCCAGCCCACCACTGGCCACCCTGGAGGGCTCTCACCAGTCCCATTGCTTCCCCAGAGCACTTGCAGAGCACCACCAACCCCCTCCTGCTCTGGCCAAAGACACAGAGCTCTGCCCTCTCTCCATGCCTCACCCTGCTCATTGCTCTGGGTGCTTTCTGGACTTCTCCCTCAGCAGCACCCACCCAAAGCATCTCACACCCCTTTTCCAGAGCCACCATCTATAAGGAGAGGAGTCCTCACCTTGAAAGACTTTTTTTTACTCCTGCAAGGGGGGCAATACTGTTTTTCCAAACTGTTTTTCTTTACTGGGGATCAGTTTACCAGGCCATGCCAAAAGCTCTGCATCTCTGTCTTCTGCCACCTTCCTGCTCACTGCATCATCATCTGCCAGCTCCACCAGCAATTATTTCATGCTTCCTTTGGCAGAAACATAAAAAAAAACCTCCAGGAAGACAGAGTGACAATCCAGCCCACCAAACCTGTGCAACACTGCGTTTGTATTGTTCAACTTTCTCAACAGACTTCGTGCTTCCAAGTCAAATGTCTTGCAGATGTCTCAGCATGTTATGTTAACACTGTTACCTCTATCACCCAAACCTGTAATCTCATCAAGAAAGATATCAAGTTAGTTTGACAAGATTTGTTTTCCATCAGCCCATGTTGATTGGCATTAATTATATTACCTTCCCTTAATTCTTTATTAATTGAGGCCTGGATCTGCCACTCCATTATTTTGCTGAGGATTGATGACAGACTGACAGGTCTGTAATTACCTGGGCTGTTCTGTCTCCCTTTTTAAATATTTGCACATTAGCTCTTTTCTAGTCCCCCAGAGCTTCCCCAATATTCCAAGAATTATTAAATACCAGCATTAGCAGAGCTCTTCAGTCAGTTATCTGAAGCCATGTACAGACAAGCTCAGCCTGATGGCTTAGAGGGAACCTGAGCAGACAAAGATGAGAAAAGAAACTTTTCTGGTTTAACTGTTTAAAATAAAACCCTGGTCTTTCCAATTGATGTTGGCAGTTCCAAATGCAATGCTTTCAAACATGAAGCTTCACCCTAAAGCCACACAGTGTCCTCAGACAAGGCTCCCAGGGCTTCTCCCAGTTGTGTTTATGTGGGGATGGACTGAGAGCAGCTCTGAGGAGGACTTGGGTGGATGAGAAGCTGAACATGACCCGTCCATGTGCACTGGCAGCCCAGAAATCCAACTGTATCCTGGGCTCATCCCATAGTGAGGGCAGTGGGAGAGGAGGGGATCCTGTCCCTGTGCTCAGGTGAGACCCCACCTGCAGAGCTGCCCCAGCCCTGGGGCCCAGCACAGGGAGGGCCTGGAGCTGCTGGAGAGTGTCCAGAGGAGGCCATAGAGATGCTCCAAGGGCTGGAGCCCCTCTGCTCTGAGCCAGGCTGGGAGAGCTGGGGGTGTTCAGCTGGAGAAGAGAAGGCTCCAAGGAGACCTCAGAGCCCCTTCCATGGCCTAAAGGGGTTCCAGGAGAGCTGGAGAGGGACTGGGGACAAGGGATGGAGGGACAGGACAAGGGGCAATGGCTTTAACCTGATAGAAGGCAGGGTTAGATGGGATATTGGGAGGAAATTGTTCCCTGTGAGGGTGGGGAGGCCCTGGCACAGGGTGCCCAGAGAAGCTGTGGCTGCCCCTGGATCCCTGGCAGTGTCCAAGGCCAGGTTGGACGGGGCTTGGAGCAACCTGGGACAGTGGAAGGTGTCCCTGCCCATGGCAGGGGGGTTGAAACAATGAAGATGGTTTATAAGATCCCTTCCAACCCAAACCATTCTGTGGTTGTAGATGACTCTGTCTCCTCATCTCTGGGGATTTTTTGATCTGCTTCCGTAACTGTGTAAATTGCTCCTTGTTTTCCAGCCTTGATCACCTCTGCCTGTTTTTGTTCCTCACCAAGAGAAGTTCCCTGCAGCAGGCAGGGGAGGGAATGACTGAGGGCTGGTGCTGGGAAGCACCTGCCTGACACTGAGCTTGGAGCTTTGGCAGCCCGTGATCTCGTGCTACGATATCCTGCTATTACAGGGGAAGGAATCCTCCAAACACAATTAGCACTTCATCAGAAAGGAAAGAACTGTAACTTCTGGGTGAGAACGGTGGTGTTAAATAGGGAACAGACTCTGCTTGGCAAACGGGGAATATTTCTCATTAATATTGTCATCGCTCCCGGGGCTGGGAGGGCACGGCCAGAAGGAACCAACTCAGCATGGCATGAACTGAATGTTGTTATTTTCCTGTGACTCAGCCCCTGCTGTGGTCATCTGCCAACAAGAGCATTATTGTGGATTGGCACAGCAGAGATGTCCATGAGGGTGGATATTCCAAATCCCAGCTACTCCCAGCCCCTGGCAGTGGCAGGGAGGCAGGAGCTGTGCTTCAGTGTGTGCTTCCCTCTCTCTTGTGCTGGTGGAGTGATCACACAGAGCACAAGAGGTTTCCAAGCACCTCGAGGTGTCAATGACACAGCTCCAGAGCTGTCCTCCCTCCCAGCCCTGCTGCAGGCCTGCAGCCTCAGCTGGGGTGCTCCTTCTTCAGGAGACAACCAAAGTGTTGTAAGGGCTTGGCCCACCCTGAGTCCCAAATCCCAGCAGCTGTGCAACGATGGAGAAACCAAACAGCTGAGATGGGAACCTGGAGTGCAGAGAATGAATCACCAAGGCTGGAAAAGCCCTCTGAGACCACTGAGTCCAACCCTTAACCCAGCACTGCCAGGTCCACCCCTAAACCAAGTCCCCAAGTGTGCAAAAAACATCTACATGTTTTTTCAGCACTTCCAGGCATGGTGACTCCAACACTGTCCTGGGCAGCCTGTTCCAGTGCTTGACCACCCTTTCAGTGAAGAAATTTTCCTAAATATCCAACCTGAACCTTCCCTGGTGCAGTTGGAGGCTGTTTCATACAGCTGAGCCCCTGCATTCCAGCAACCCCACCTCAGCTGCACTGGGGACATCCCACAGCTGACCTTCCAGGGATACCTTCCAGGGACACCTTCCAGGGACACCTTCCACACCACCAGGGTGCTCAGAGCCTTCCACTGACTTTTTTACCAGGTGTCTTGCCTCCTCACCATTGAGTCTTTGGGGGCAATGCCTGAAGGAAAGGAACTGCTGTGACTATTGCCGTGGGGACTGGGAGAGGGACAGCATGTGTCCTCTGCCAAACTCACTCTCCCAGGGTCAGGGATGAGCCCTACAGCCCAGAAAAATGCAAGCAAAATTCTGGTTGTAGTGGAAAAACCCCTGGTGTGTTGGAAGGCGCCCCTGCCCATGGCATGGGGCTGGAAGTGGATAGTTTTTAAGGTCCCTTCTGAGCCCAACCATTCCAGGATTCAGTGATGTGTCTGGAGGAGGAGGGATGCCCCTGGCACTGGGAAAGCAGCTGGGCTGTGCCTGTGCTCCATCGGTGCTCCCGCAGTTCTCAGCTGGAGAACTGTCTGTAAATAACATCTTCAATAAACTCCATTTTTTTTTAAGTACATTATTTTACAGATAAAGAACAAGCCTGATAATTCAGTGAACATGTTTGCAAATAATCTATCCCATTAATTTCCAGCCTGTTTTCTGAATGCATTATTTAGCGATTTCACAAAAACCCATTTGTAGAGGCAGGGAATTGACACTCATTCAGGCATAACACCATAGGAGCATCACCAAAAGCTGTGGCCAGAATTCCCAGGAATGGGCACTGGGAGGAAATTAAACAGCAGCAGACCCTGAGCCCCTCTCTTTTATAGCCCATGGTGGGGTATAAAAGGTAATAAAATTGTCACACCCCCTACATGTGTATTGGAAGGACAGGGAGCACCAGCTATGGAGGGGAAAAGAAGCAAAAGGGGCAGGTGATTAAACATTCATGGGTGGAGGGGCCAAGATGGTGCTGGGAACTGAGAAGAGTCTGCACCAGCCCTGGAGCCCATCCAGAACAATTTCCTAGTCTGGATTTCTGTCTCCACACTCAAGGTGGATGGAGGAGCAGAAAAACCCTCACGGAGTATTTCTGTAGCATTATTTGAGTGTAACAGTGAGGCAAAGCCATCCCAAGCAAGGGGAAAATATCTTCCAGTATCAGACCTGTTTATGCATCAGATTTTCTTTGTCTTTCACTTTTTAATCCCAAAGATACCAGTGAAACACGGAGTCAGAGGCCAGTGTTAAAACCTTCTACAACAAATACCTCTATAAATAGAACTTGCTGCTTCCCAAGGCTGGGGTGAGGCACCACACGTGGTGTGGGGCTAGAGGTGGTCCCTGGCCACATGTCTGAGGTGCCCTTTTGTTCATGAGCGGGAATTTAGGATCCTGCAAAGCTGTGCACTCCATGGGACTATCACCTGCCCAGCAAAGGCATCCCACAGGTCAAGGACAGGATTTGAGACACAAATAAATTCCTGAGAAGCAGAGATCTGGTGTCATGTAAATAACCTTAAGCATTAAAAAAAAAAAAAAGGAAAGCAGAAAAAAAACTAGAGACAGAAAGTTTTTTTCATCTTCAGCTCAACAGGGATTCCTTAGGGAGTTTGCTTTTCCTGGTGGGTTACCACATCCTCGATGTTATTAGATGTTTAACATCCTGTGTTCCAGCTCAGCCTCCTTTTTACAAGACTTTGAACTGCTGGGATGGACCAAAGTTCTGCTCCAGGTGGACTGGAGGCCAATAATTTAATTGAATTTTTGTGGAAGCAGCATGGGCAGGGCCAAAGTGTGCTCTGCTGTGTGTCCTTGCCAAGGCAGGACCACACCGAGCCCTTCCCCATCCTGCTCCCCAGGGAGAGCACCCTGGGGCACCCCTGGGCACCACTTGGTGATACCCATGGAACTGTGCCCAGCCTGCCAGGGGGACAAGAAGCTTCCCTTTGGATGGAGAAGATGCTGGATTGTGTAAATCCAGCTGTTTTGCTTCTCAGGGGGATAAAAACTAACATTGGCAAGAGCACCCCCGGCTCCCATGGGACTTGCACACCCCCTCACCCAGGGCTGCAC
The DNA here is from genome assembly GCA_026261815.1 of Monarcha castaneiventris obscurior. NCBI lineage: Eukaryota > Metazoa > Chordata > Aves > Passeriformes > Monarchidae > Monarcha > Monarcha castaneiventris. The sequence goes on along the minus strand of JAMPIT010000848.1, from coordinate 5,867,166 downwards.
AAACACTCCCCCATCCCAACACTGGCCCCCTCATCTCCCCCAGCATTTATTGCCCTCTCCCTGTGCTTGTGCAGCTGATTGAAGCCTTTGTGCACTCCCAGCTTCCCTTTGCTTTATGTCTCTCCTGGCTCTTCTCACACATTTTAGATATTGCATTCACATAAAGCAATAGACTCGCAGGTAATGAGAGACCTCCACGTTTTATTGCACGGAGCATTAAAAAAAAAGAAGAAGGAGAAGAAGGCAAAAAGAAGCAATTTTAGAACACAACAGGAAACTGGGAAGACTAGATAGAGAACTCATCCCAGTGGGATTAAACTCTGTGAATGAATTTTAATAGGTTTTTTTTTCGATTGCAAAGTCTAACAGCCCAGTTTCCAAGCACCGTAAGAAACGCTGCAGCATTAGAAATAGTTGGGTCCCCAGTGCTGATCCCACATCTGCACACAAACCACAGCTCTTCTGCACATCTGCAATGAGCTGCCCCCTTTTTGCCCCCACTCGGTTTCCCTCTGCAGCCAGATATTGCTGGGATTACTGTGTTAGTTTGTCATAAGTGTTTCATAAGAGTCTCCTATTACCAGGAATACCAGCATCCAGGGAAGGGGGATGGTTCTGTGGCTGAATATGAGTTGGGAAAATACAGGATTTTCAAAGCCCAGCTCTGCTGGAGCAGTTTGAGACAAAACTGAAGCTCCAGCACACCAGTTCTCCACCAGCACAGTGATGCTCCTGCTCTGCAGAGGGGAACCTCCGAGAGCTGCAGGATGTGCCACGACCTTGCTGCGTCACACAAACTGGTACCAGAAGGCACAGTCTGTTATCTTCCTGCTTTTAATCATAGCAAATGCTGAACACTCTTAAAGTAAGTGTGAAAAAGCCCAAATGACTCTGTATGTACAAAATTAATTGCAGGAGGGAACAGGGAAGGGAAACTCGAGCGCCAGCTCCTGCCACAAGAGCCAGATGCCGTAACTTCTGTTCTGACTCCTGACAATGGCAAATCCTTCTCATTTCTTAGCCAGCCAATATAACTGCAGCTGCTCTTCCAAGTTACAGACAGGCCAAAAGCTACATAAATGCAGAATTGAAGCCATACAGATGTAGGAAGTGTTCACTTAGGTTCCAGCAGCAGCATCAACCTGAGCTGCTGTGCTGCCTGTGCTGTGCAACACAGTTTATTAGATTAAATGTAGTGTATTAAGGGGGACCAGGGGAAGAGTATTCAGTCCAGCAGCATCTCTGTCCTCTTGGGCTTCCTCATGATGGATAACAAACGCCTCAGAGATTCATTTGTTTCCTTCTAACACCCAGACACTCAGTTCCTGGAGGTGAGATATGCCATATTAAATGAGGCTTGGATCTGCCCAGGACTGGATGGCCACAATAACAAGTGTTCCTACTGCCAGTCTCCATTTAATCCTGGTAACAGCAGGGATTCAGGCCATCACAAACACTTCCTTCCCTCCCAAAACATATAACCCCAAGTGGTAAACCAAGAGTAAAGCATAACTCCATTAAAGGCTTGATTTTTTCCCCTGGGATTACATGCCCGCACTGGGGAGCTTGATCAATTGAGTCTTGAGGTTTAATCAATAAGTGCCAGCAACAACATTACAGCATTCCAGCCATGCTCTCCATTCATCAACTTAAGTAACTCCAGTCACCCAGAAGACAGAGGCACTAAAGCAGCAATTAAGGTCTTTGGGGAAGTCTGAACGCAGCCGGTGGCCCCTGGGACAGCCCTGGGTGTTCCACGCTCCCAAAGGAGCTTCCACCTCCGGCTCAGGCACATCCCCCTTGGTGCCAGGCTGTTGATTAGATGGATATGGCAGGACTCAAATGCAACAGAAAACATTTCAATTAAAAAACTGATCGTTATTTTGTCTTGCACATTGTGTCACCAAAACATTTTGGATGGCACACCGCGCTCGGCGCCGCATTTGCATTTCCATCTGATCAGACACCAAGGACACGTGCCAGGCTCGTGTTTACATTCCAGATCAAGTCACATATCCCAGCGATCTCATTAACCTGCTGCCCTGGAATTAAACAAAACCACCTGGAAAGGAAGCGCTTTCCTCCCCGACGTGCAGCACAAGACATCTTCGGAGCTTCCCAGACAAGCTTTGAGCATGGGCGGCCTCACGGAGGTGTAAGGATTTATGTTCCTTGGAATACTTCCCAGGTTTTTTCTGGCCAGGGAGTTTCAGCACAAGTGCTGAGGTTCTGCAAGAGCTACAACTGTGTCTGTACATACGAACGGGCTTTAGGGACGACCAGCAGGGTGAAGGGATGGCTTAGGGGGAGCAGGTGGAGGGGAAAGCACAAAAAATGTTCACACTTTCTAAGGGCTGAGCATCAACCGATGAGGAGCTCAGGCCTCTCTGCTCTCGAGGACATTGCTGTCCTTTGTTACCTGAGGTCAAAGCCAGCACTGCTGTTGTTGGCAGTGCAGCCCCCAGCCCCTCACAGGCACAGGGCTGGTGCCCTCCTGGCTCTGGATATGGGCAATAGCAGGGACTCTGCAGCCCCTGTCCCGATGGGCAAAAGGGCCAATCTCCCCCAGAAAAAGCTCTTTATAAACTTGCCAAATAGAGACAAAACCATCCCTGTTCTGCTCTGAAGAATGCAGCAATCTCAGCTCGAACTCTGGGGTTTACACTTGTTATCTACACACATGCTCCTTTCTGAAACAAAACCCCAAAGCTGCTTATAGGAGACGACTGCCAAAAACTTTTATCACTTTCACAGACTTGTTTGCCAGGAACAGACAATATTGCCCAAGTAGCCACAAATGTATCAAAGAGGATGTGCAGCAGCACAGAGATGTGGGAGAAGCTCCAGCAGGATTTTTGGATCCAGCTTGTAGGAAGGGATTTGATCTCATTGGTCTCAGCTTCCCCAGCTGGAAATGGAAAAAAGGAATTGCTCCAGACCTGAGATGGGCAGGTACAAATGCTGTGTCACGATGGATGAGATTTGCAAAAATTAAGCCATTCCATACTTGCAGTTCTCTCTTCTTGAGATGCAGAAGATGAAGAAGAGCTAAATATATTATCTGGGAAGAAAGGGTTACTTTTCAATCGAAAATTAATGCACTGAATTCTGAATTAACATGTGGGATAATTAAAACCATCTTTCCAATGAATTTATTATAGGATATACAAAGCTAATTATAAATTCTCTGTTGCTTAATCCCTTGCAGTTTGCTAATGCAGCGTTGAAATCTCTTTGGCCACACTTGTTTAAATTATTCATTAGACGCAGCAACAGTTGTGAACTGTAATTTAAATTGGCATCTCATGAATATTCAATCAATACAATAAACACTGGAATGTTTTACTGCACACTGCTCGATAGTTTGTGCTGGAGCTTGTGTTGACACATTTTTATTAACTCTTTATAAAGGTGTTACCTATTTATGTCACTGATTACAATGAGAATAAAAAGTCCCACTCATAAATATTTGTGTCGTTGTCTTAAGAGAGACAATGTAATTAGGCAAAGCTTCAAAAGTCATAATTAATATTGGGCGGCTCTCCTTTCCCTCCTGGTTGCCTTGAACATGTGGACTGGCAGGATTTCAAAGCCTGGCACGTGTGGCCACGTCACAGCTTTGGCACCGCAGCTTTCCCAACTGCCCGGGCCAAATCCTGGGGTGGCACCTGTGGGGTGGCCCCGAGTCTGAGCTGCCACCCCAGCAGCTGTGCTGGGCCCTGCTCCCACTGCACAGGGCACAGAAATACAGAGATAACTGGAGCTAGCTACTGTGAATATTTGCCCTCTGGTCTCCAGCCTTTGGCCCGTCAAAATTAGGAAATAAAATGCAGCCACCATGAAATCCCTGAGCGTGGCAGCCTGATGGCTCTGCAGCACCTTATAGTCTTTTAATGGGGCATTTTTAGCAGCAGCCCTAAAAAGTCATTCTCACGAGGCTGTACAATTCCGGGTGGGTTTCTATTTTAAGCCTGAACGTTTTCGTTTCAAAGCGAGATCCCGCTCTGACCAGAGCTGTAAAAATGACATTGTGGGACTCAGTGGCTGCGGCTTCTCAGCAGCACCACATAACACACAAGGTAAATTTAGAAATTAAAATATTCCCTCCCTTGCAAACAAGGTTGGTGACATGAGACTGAAGGTATCAGAGATTCAGGCTCTTCCTGGGCTGCGGAGTGCTCCCAGCAGTGCAGTGAGGTCCAGGGAAACCCCCTAGACTCAAATGTTCCCTCCTGTGCACTGACTTCCATCCTCTGTCAGGTGGGAAATACCAGCAGCCATTGCTTTATTCCCAGAAAAACCAGGAATTTTTTTCTGGAGAGAACGCCAGCCAGGAGTTTATCACGGACACAACAAACCCTGCTGGCTTGCTCAGGGGATAATATCGCTGTCCCCGTGTCGTGTGGGGTAATCTCATGAGCACGTGGATGAACGAAAAGACCAAAGGCCGAGCAGTTTATCCCAGCAGGAGATTCAGTGATGGCTGTGGGGCCCAGGAGCTGCTCTGCGGCTCCCGTGTCCCCAGGTGAGGGCAGGGAGAGCCAGCAGAGCATCCCCAGCAGCTCCCAGCTCCCTCCAGAGACATCCCTGCCGAGGGCCTTGGCCACCGACCCCTCCTGGATGCCAGGAGTGATTTTCCTCTGCCAGGAGGGTTGGCAAAGCTAATGAATATTCACAGAGTGTTTAAACGCTAATTACCGATGGCTCAGCTGAGCGAGCAACTTCAAAACCGCAGAAGTTTAACAAAACAATGTTTTTGTAAAGTTGTTTCTGGCTGAGGCGTTTTTGTGGCTTGGGATCATTTGAAGGATTTTAGGCCCAGTTTCAAGGAAAGTAAGGTCCACACGTGTTTCTCCTACAGCACTGTATTTGGATGTTCCTAACCCTGAAATGCATCCGTGGTACCTCCTCCAGACACCTACAAGTATTTCACACACAATTTTACTTCCACCCGTGGACACAGTGGATTGTTGCTGACCACCCACGGCTCCACTGGCAACACTCACCCTGTCAAACTTTAACACTCCACCACTGATCCTACTAAAAGATTTCAGGCATTAAGGTAATTTTGTATCTGCTCCTTTTTCCATGATATGCCTCCACCACAGGACTCAGTGTCGGGTGCAGCATTTGCTTGTTGGAATCTGAATGTGATTCCTCACGGGGAAGATTGTTCCCTCCTGTATTCCTCTGTGTGCATGGCAGGAATCACCATTTCCTCTGTGATCTTTGCATTCTCTTTTTTCTCTCCCCATAGGACAAAAATCTGTTTTGGCATCTCTTAATTACGGCTTTGTGGCTGGCAGATCATCTGTTCACCTCAACCTTTATTTCCAGTGACAGAAAGCATCTGACTGTTCCACTCCTCTGCTGTGATCCCTCTCGTTCCAGATCACCCGCCTGTGAGTCAGCTCGGGGCTCTGCACCCGCTGTACTTCCCCTTAAATTAGTAAGTGATACCTTGGCTTCAATTGCAAGGGTCTTTCAAGACTAATCCGTGCATTTTTGTTGGTGTTTCTTCCAGCTGTTTTTCATGTACCACAGCTGGCATCTCGTTTCAGCCTCACGGTGGAACACAGACAATCCTGACACTCTGTACAGCTAATGCCTTTCTTTTTTTTTTTGATCCATGAATAATTTTCTCTGCCACGGTAGCAGCTCTCCCAGAATACTAAAAGCCACGCGCTCTCCTGTAACCATATCAATCCAGCTCTGACGTGAGTCGAAGAGCTGCAGTGCTCCTGATGATGTCAATGCATGATTCAGACATGTTTTCCTTTATGCTCCCAGATCCAGGGCTCGTTCTGCTTCCCTGAGAAAGGGAGAGGTGGCTGAGCTCCTACAGACCCTGCTGTAATTCACCCAGCCTTGCAATTTGCACTCACATACACTGGGAAAAGCCACTTTGCTCAGCTTGAAGCCCTGAGGATTGGGAGTGGGTAAATCCTTGTATCCAGCATCCTAAATAGGGTGGGTCATTACTGGTGTCCCCTTTGGATCTCCTCATCTTGTGGCCCAAGTGAGACTGGTGGCTCCAAGAGCTGCCTCCACCCCAGAAGCAGAATCTGCAGAGTAAGGACGGACAATCCATTGAAAGTAAAATTTGTCAGGTTTTAAATGTGGGAAAAAGTGGGAAGGAAACTCCTGACCCATGGAAGGATTTTGTTATTGACATTTTAGCAAACACCAGTGTCAATGTTTCCTTTTAAAATCCTCCCTCAGCTGATTGGGGTTGATGCACAGTTGCAGGCACACCTGGAACACACAGCTCACCCAGCCAGGGCTGGGCTGCAGCACCACGGTACAGACGAGGCTCTTGGGTGTCCCAACCCTTCAGAAACACGAGGTGAAGACAGGAAACCTCCCTTGCTGCACAACTGCAGGGTTGTGTCCTGCTGCTCTGCCTTTGCAGGCGATGCTGCAGGGGGTGATGCCCAGGGAATGCCCCTTGGTGTGACACCAGCAGAAATGTGGCCAAGATTCTTCAGATGTACTAATGGCAAAAGGCACTGTAGAAATAACTTCAGTGGATTCCAGGATGGGGGTGATGATGTTGCCTCAGAAAGAGAGACATGGACACAGCAGAGGTGTTTAATGCATTCTTTGCCTCTGCCTTCAACATAGATGATGGACCAAGGGGGTCTCAGTGCCTGGAGCTGGAGGATCAGGACTGTGAGAATGATCCTGAATTGTGCAGGATCTGCTGCTCCAGCTTGATGCCCTACAAATCCATGGGACCTGGTGAAATTCACAGGAGAATCCTCAAAGAGCTGCTGATGTCATCACAAAACCTCTCTCAACGATTTTTGGGCAGCCTGGGGAACCCAGACAGGTGCCAGCTGACTGGAAGCTGGCAAATGTTGTCCTGATTTTCCATGGTTCTATGAAGTTCCTTTCTTGTGTATCAGCTGAAGAGATTGCGAATCACAGCTATCCTCTGTCCCTTCGGCCCCTTTCCTCCTGCACCTCATCCCCTGCTCATCCCACCCCATCACTGCCTTGCCCTGTGAGGACCAGGATTTCATGCCCAACTCCAGCTGCTCCTTGCCATGTTCGTGTCTACTCATGTCTCTTCAGCACGTTGCAAAGACAGAATGTGAATTTTCTACTAACGTTCACTTCCAACATGAAAGTGTTCCTGGAAAAAATACCACGTGTGCAAACACAGACACCCAAAATGTGGGTTAAAGCATCTGAGCCGGGGTCTGGTCCCCCTCAGATCCCTGCAGAGACATTTGCTTCATCCCTGGGAAGGTATTTCAGACAGTTCAATGAATCACACCCCACGAGAGCTTCTTACTCTGAAAGAAACCTGGGGCACTCATTCAGGCCCACCCTGGGTATCACTCCCAAAGCTGGCTTATTAATGTGGTGTTTTACACCTCTGGAATGTTTCTAACAAAATACCCAGGCTCAGTACTTAGTATTTTTATGGTCCACAGTCAACATGGACACTGCCCTGCACTTGGGAATCTTATTCTTGACTTTGGCTGAAAAATCTTCTTTTTTCAGTAAGAAATTTTTTTCTAAGGACTCTGTAAGCTGCTATCTCTTAGAGACTTTCCATAACTCAAGAAGGGTCCTGTCTGTACTCAGTGCCTCTGGCCCAGTCTCCATCAGGGCAGGGGATTTCTCCTCCTTTCCTCTGTTCCTAGTTTTTTTTGGCACTGAAGAAGTCACCTAAATGTACAGTGACCAGGTGGCCTCAGTTTCCCCATGGTGAAGAAACATCCTCAGGCACTAGGGGAGGTACAGGTTGGACAGCAGGAAGATTTTCTTCACTGAAAGGGTGGTCAAGCATCAGAACAAGTTGTCCAGGGAAATTCTGGAATCATTATCCCTGGAAGTGTTCAAACCCCATGTAGATGTGGTGCTTTGGGACATGGGTTAGTGGTGGGCATGGCACTGTCAGGTTAATGATTGGACTTGATGATCTCAGAGGTCTTTTCCAACCTAAATGATTCCTATGGAATACTTGCATTCCTGTTCAGTGATAAACACGGGGAAGAAGTGAACTAGGAAAAGGTTTCTTAGAGGAAAGAGTGAGTCCAACATTCCCTGAGCTAATGCTGTGTCCCTGTAACTTTGGCTCCCAGCTTTGACAAGACTGACACGCCTCTGTGAGGGAGAATCAAGCTCCCAAGGTCTGGTTGCAATATGTATTGATTTTAATGATCCACGTTTTTAAATTACTGTAGATGATGGACTACAAAGAAGCCATCTTGCTACAGCCATAATTGCAGTTATTCCTCTAATTTGTCCCTGGTGAACCTTCAATGTGAGCTATAGCTGAGGTCCAGTTATTATAATTCATGGTGTACACAGCATCTGAGCGTGTCAAGTGATCGATCAGGTGCTAAAAATGTTACTGGTTGTTTCCTCACACCTACTTACAGTGATCATGCAGCAACAACAACACAGGCACTGCAGCAATGTAAATACAATGGAACATGATTTCAAATCATTGCAAGAACCCCACTCCCAAATTGCAGTAACCTCCAGCCAGATCCACTTCCACCCACGCGTCCTCCAAGGACAGCTGCTTAACTGAGTTCAGCATCACCCACGGAACACAACAGAAAAAAATCTGGTTGTGATAACTAAAACCTTTGACCAGTCACGAGCAACAGCAAAAATCAACATGAAATTCACGGGCACCAGCACTTGCAGAGCAGGGCAGGACTTCTCGGTGAATGGCTCAAATAAATCAGCATGGCTGAATTGCTGCTGACTGCACTGAAGTCATTGTACTGTATATGACTTTTCTACTTCAGTGAGAAAGCAAAGCAAAAGGGAATGAAGCAAACTGTCACTCAGGAGAATTCCAGCTCCCATCAACCATTATGGATCAGGAAACCCAAATTGTCGAAGGGGCTTCAATTTAGTCCTGGATTTCTGAGGCGTGAGATGCAAAGCATAAAATCAAAAGGCAGGATTGGCACAGAGAGAAGTTCTCCTGTGCAGGCCTGAAATCAGTGCACAAGAGCCCACGTACAGACAGGCACACACAAACCATCCCTTGCATGTGCAAAGAGCCCGGGAACGCAGCTCTGTGTGATCCTAGCAGATCCAGGTTCTTTTCCATCAAATTCTTTGGAAATCCACATCAGGGAGGCTCTATCAGCTCGCATTTCATCAATGCTCTGTGACTGTGAGAAGCCAGAGAAAAACCCCATTTGAAAGAAGTCCCACTTGCTGGACTTGCTGGCAGAATTCCACGCGGGAGCCCTTCCACAACCAGCTTAATGTTACAGATCTCGACTGTAAAACGAGTAGCCACGGGGTTAGCAGGGGAAATGTTCACCTCATGCTGCTTAGCTACACACACATCCCAGGAATCAGCAGTGGAATTGCTCTTCCACTTGGCATCAATACAATCTCCTCACCAGGGCAGAATGCTCCGTGCTGAACTTCGGCTCCCAGCCCCCCAGGAACTGGATGTCTGCCTTGTAAACCAGCACGGCCACGGCAGAATGACATGAGCTCCATTATAAAAGAAGGACTTTCAAAATCAGCTGTGCCCCAGGTGGGACAGGGATGTCTAATCTGCCTTGTGATATTCTTGGAACAGAGTGTAGTGATTCCTGGCACAACCAGGACTCCACCAGTTCAGCATTTGCTTTTGAGGAAGGATTTAACCCCCTTTTTTTTCTGTCTTTGTCTCTTCTGTTTGGGTTTAATTCTTAGGACTACTCTCAGATTCTCTGTAGATGATGTAGGGGGGCTGAAATTCTGGTGGAACAGGCAGATGATGAAGAAGAAATTAATCCCCTGAGGAGGACAAAGCTGAGCAAGAAGTGCTCGGTCCTCCCAGCGAGCTGATGGGATGGAGGCATTAGGAGGACCCGTAAGTACAGATTTTTCTATCCTTCAGCCTGCAGTGTGGAGGCCTTAAAATTAACCTTCTTCTTCACTTACAGCTGCCTGGCATCTAAGACACCCCAGGAGAGCCCTGGAGCAACTTCTTGGGCCACGAAGACAATTCTGTCACCATCAAATATTTGCTCAGTATCCACAGAAGCTCTGAGCTCCACAACGTGGTTTATTTCTGGACCTCTTACCTCCCACACCCCACACAGGGGCCTAACTGCACCCTCAGCTCTGTTAGAGGAAAAACAACTGCAGATGTATTTTCTTATGGGGCAGCTGTAAGGGGAGTGAGGCTGTGGTAGCCACAAATCCTATCCTAGAATATCCTGAGCTGGAAGGGAGCCCCAAGGATCACTGAAGTCTGACTCCTGGCACTGCACAGAACAACCCCAAGAACCCCACCCTGTGCCACCACAAAACATAAGCTTAAAAAGGAATGGATTCCCCAAGAGAGAGAATTAACCAACACTACCAACCAAACTGACCCCAGCTGGCTGTGGAGGCTGAGCAGTGACCTGCCTTGCCATGCTGGGTGAGGGGTCAGGCACCTTCCATCTCATCGAGGTGCCAAGACATGGAAATCAAAGCAAAAGCTCAACTTCAGTTGCTGATCCCAGCTTTGGGACAGCTGGGCAGGGACTATGTCCCAGCTATCCCATTTTCTTCTCTCACCAGAACTGGGTATTCTCGGTTCAGCTCAACAGGAACATGAAAGTTGACAGGACTCGTTTTGCAAGGGAAGTGATTTTCCTGCAGGTAAACGTGCCTCCTCCTCCCCCAGATTAATGCCAAGCAGATGGCCAACTGTCTGTAGACTGCTGCTAAAAAACACAGGCTGGAATAATCCGAGATTCTCTAGGACAGACACAGAGAACTGATTTAGAACTGGAAACGTGCCACGAAAAAGCCCAACCAGCGTGAAACTTGGAGCTGTGTGTGCGGGATTGTCTCCAGCACTGGGCACAAACCTTCTGTGGTGGAGCAGGTGGGTTGGCAGTGGCAGATGGATGTTTTGCACCAAGAGCACAAAACCTGAGCTAACAACTGGAGCTGGGCTCTTCCAGAGACCAGTCCTGCACGTGCAAACCAGGCCCATGTGGAAAGTGCACGTTCTAAGAGGGGGTTTGCAAAAGCTGGTCTGTCCCAAGGGGTTGGCAGCAGTAGGAATTGCAAAAAAGGTACTGGGACAGACCTTCTCTTTATGCTGGAGGAGGTGATGTTGATGAGATGTATTAAAAATGTTTTGAGTAAAAAGGAGTTACTAATACGATGAGGTTTAATTTGGGAATCTCCATCCCTATCCTGTCAAGAAGAGGATCCAGGGTTTGGATGCAGAAGGAAATGAGACATTGCTTGCATTTCTATGTAACAGTGGAGTCAGAGCTGATGCAGTCACTGGTTTTTAACAATGTTCTGTGGCAAAATCAGTACGTGTAAACTGCTCCCAGGAGCCCAAAGCAGAGATGGTCCCATTCCACCACACCTTCCCTTCTGGAATGAGACATGATACCGGTGAGATGGGACCTGGTGCTCCCAGCTTCAGGTTAATTCCAGCCAGAAATCAGCTTTGAATTTACTGCATGTAACAACAACCTCCATCTCTCCATCAACACACATTTTAACATCTACTACAGCAACTCCCCATGTTTTTGGTAGATCCATAAGCATTTTAAAAATATCTTTTCAGCATTTTCATTTTCACCCTCACTCTCAGCAAGTTGCAGAGTTTATCCTTGCCTGTGTGGACAAAAGTATTCCCTTTTATTGCTCTGAAATTCCAAATCTCAATTCCCATGATGTTTCCTGATGTAGCTGCTCTCACTTGTGTATTCCATGCACTTTTATACTTCCAATTATTTTATTTGCCTTCTTCTCAAAATGAGCGTCTGCCATTGCAGAGGATCTTTTCATACCCATAATCATTTCAGTTTCTATTCTTTGAGCCTCTTTTTTCCCTCCCTCTTGCCTGAGACAGGATGACCAGCACAGAACAGTGCACAACTCTCCAAACCACCCCCCTCCATGAGTTTGTCCTGTCCTCTGACCCCTTATCCCTGCACAAGGTTTTTTGAGGTGCTTTCTGGCAGTCAGTCCAGAGCACCGCAAGCTTTATGAATAGTGAATATTTTTCTCCTCAACATGCATTAATTCCACATTTATCAACGCTGAACAAACTGCCTTTGCAATCTTGCAGCCCATTTCCCTCCTATGCTTACAGCTCTGTGAATTTCCTTTCTTCTGTCCCAAATATGTCCAATTTCTTTGTGTCACCCTCCAGTTTTATCCCTCACTGCCTACATTCAGCATCGTTAACACAAAAGCACGAACAACAGAGCATCCAGGGTAATGACAAAACCTTGAGAGACCCCCACAAATCATGAGGTGCCCGAGTCTTAAATCGCTGCTTTTTCTAGTGTTTGCCAAATAATATCAAGAATGGAAGAGATTGGCAAAAAACACTTCTCCCCTACAGAAAATGTCCTGGGTCAGGGCAGCCACTCCCTGGAACTTTGCTAGTCCCCTTTTTTGTGGCAACACCTCAAATTGCCCTGATTTCATCCCCCTCTGCCTCAGGAGGAGCACAAGGAGAAGGAATGCTCCTCCCAGTTTGCCACTTCCACTTCCATCAGCTCCACTTGCCCTGCTGCCCATTTCCACAGGGATCAGACAGGTATCCGTGGGGGGAACCATGTCCAACACAGCCCTGGTGGGACTGCCCATGTTGGCCACTACAGACCCACCTTTGGACTCCTTTAACTCCAAATTGATACCCAGGCTTAGACACTGGCGTCAGCCCTGGGAAAAGGAGCAGATCCCACTCCTTCCAACAGCACTCTGGTGTCCTACAGCTGCCTGCTGCAGGTTCCAGGACACCTCGATCCCAGATGAGGAATGCCCACCTCAGCAGAGATAAGTGAGAAATACAACGCCAGCGATTCCTGCGGATGTTGAAGGATTGCAGCAATACCCAGCTCCCTCCCTCAGCAGAGACCAAACAATTTCCATGGTGTAAACGGGAGCTTCCTAATGGGATTCTGCAGCGCTGGGAGACAAATGTAACAGCCAGGCAGAGCATTAAGGAATGCTTTGCTGCCAGCAGAGCCCGAGTGAAACGCTCGGACATATAACATTACCAACTGGCTCGCTGCCATGCATCAGATGCAGAAACATTCTTCTCTTTCTGTGACAAGCTGCATCTGTAGCAATCATTATAATTTCTCTTGACATTGCATCCCACACCTCTTCACAGAGGCAGGACTCAAGTAGCACTCTTCATTTAAATGGTAACTTTGATTTCTCAGGGCTACGGGGATGTGAAGTGGTTCAGCCTGTACCACTCAGAAGCAGGGGCTGCCGGAGCTTTTTCCAGGGTGTGCTTCTCACATTCAGAGCTTTCAGTCTTCTGGGGTGGGGTCTGAATTTGGCAGCTGGACCTCCCCAGATCCACACCCAAAATGCAGGTAGAGACTGGTAGTGTTTGCTGAAGAAAGGGAAATCTGCCTGAGGATTGCTGTTTGTGTTCTCCCTTGCTCTGCACCATCACTCACACTCACAGCAAACCCCACCGAGGCCACTGGCAGCGGGAAACTCCTCTGAAAGGGCTGGGATTACCATTTCTATTTACCAGCTGAGGAAATCTTACCTACCAATTAGGGACCATTCCTCCTGTCACTCCAGCGCTCAGCCGAGTGGCTGATGTGACTCTTTGATCTCCTCATTGCATAACAAAGCCTGTTACAGCCCATTATTTTTATTGTAAGCACTTTCTGTTATTTGCCTCTAAAAACGGCTCCCATTTAAATGACACAAAAAGACTCACTCGACGTGCACACACCTACAGCAGTGAACAGTCATCATAACTTCTACAGCTGAAACAAAAGCCGTGGAAATTTCCATCCTTTTGTGCTCTCCTGCCCCGGGCGGGATGGGAATGGCACCGACACCAGTCACTGCAAGGCCATTTGGGGCTGAAACTTCTGGAAAAGCAATGGAAAGCAAAGCACGTGTGTGACTGGGAATGAACCTCAAAGTTACACAGCCCCTCCTTGTCCGGGGCAGTAATTGTTGGAGCAGGCTAATGCACCCTGGTAACATGCTAAGGGGAGGCCAGTGACAGCCACGAGATAAATATGATTGAACTAAGGGATAAGGGCAATTAAAGATGGGCTGCAACATTGATCAAAATGCGTAAGATGGATGGCAAAGAGTTGCCAGACACGCTACTTTGGTTTTTCTTGTATCAGAGGTGATGCTGGTTAAAAAGTGGCAAAAGATTTGTTCCATTTGCAGCTGCCTGCTGCACTTCAAGGAATACTTTATGTCGCATTATGATGTGGGGTGTGAACACACGTGGGAATGTGAACGCTTGATGGTGTGGCAGAGGTTATGATGAAAATTAAAACCCTTTGCTTGTCTTTTGGAGGCTCTTTGCATTGGGCACAGGCCCACAGCCACCACATCTCGTTATTTCCATGGAAATGAGAAAAGAGGGGAGAAGCACGGGGCAGAAGGGACAGCAAACAAGGTGAGCATGTGGAGCAACCTCCAGGAGGATGCAGGGAGGTCCATCTTTTTGGCAAAACTGGCTTCCTTTCCTTGCATTAGGCCCTTGCTGTCAGTCCAGAGGTGGCAATGCAAGCTCAGCTTTGTTGGCACGGTCAGGGAGCAGGAATGGGATGCAGGAGAAGGTGCAGAGACACGTGCCTTGGGGATTATTCCTGCCTGGAAATGCCTCTGTTTTCCTGTGTGTGACCCAAACAAAAACAAGTCCTCGGATGACCTGCACCATTGGGTCACATGAACAAAATTAAGCACAAAAGTGGTGTTTTAGAGAGGGTGAAGCAGCTTCTGGTTAATCAGCTGAGAGAGGGCTGAGTACATTCAGCGAGAAGCAAAGGAATCACAGAATGGTTTGGGTTGGAAGGGACCTTAAAGCTCATCTAGTTCCACCCCCTGCCATGGCCAGGGACACCTTCTGCTAGACCAGGCTGCTCCAAGCCCTGTCCAACACTCCAGGGAAGGAGGAAAATCCTGCCTGCAGCTCTCACATGAACCTTTTGCAGTGCTGGCACACACACACAGCCCTGGCTGCTGAATAAACCCAGTTCTTGGATAGCAGAGAGACCTTGGAAACACATCACTGTTAACTTTACCTACTGTTCCCAAAGGGATTGGGATCCCTGAGGTTCAAACACACCTAAAACTGTTGCACCAAAGGCAACCAGTCTTTAAGCAGAGATGATCTGGCATCATTTATCTCATGCTGCAACTAAAGGCAAGACATTTCACAATGCCCCAGATCAGTCAGCACGGACAAGGGCAATCCCAGCACTTTCTGACCATTATCTGTTCAATTCTGTTATCTTTCCTCGTGCCAATTTTGACATTATTTCCTGTGTTTATAAAAATTATGATAGGGAAGAAGAAGATGGCAGAGATGATCCCACAGTACAGCAGAGGCCAAGAAGCTGAGGAAAGCCCATCCAGGCACCAACCCCTGCTCCTGGGGCTGAGGTGACAAATCCTCCACCAGGAAATGGGGAATTGCCCAGGCTGGGGCACTCTTTCCCTAAAGCCACATCCCAGACTCCAAAGAAACTCTCTTCCAAAGCTCTCATTTTGCAAAGCATGTTCTCATTTGCAGGATTCTTTTGATACAGGCAAAATGGATTTTTAATCTCCCCCAGGAAAATTGCTGAAGTGCGATTTTTTGCTAAGAAGGAGAAAAAAATTTCACCCCAAAGATGGACACAGCCTAAATCTAAACTGGGCTAAGAACAGGCATCCACCTGCATGTCTCTATACTGGAGACAAACGCGTCTGAGATCAGTATCAGGTCTTAAAATGATCCATCCCATTCCTTGAACATATTTATTCGAGTTATTTGATATTGTTCTGAAAACCTCCTTCATGCTGCATTCATCTCATCTGCTCCCGTAATTCAGAGATTTTATTTTCCACTATATTTTTAATTTATATCATGTTTTATTTATGCCACTGTCTTTTATGAAACCCCAAATTTCCAAACTGACACAGGCATTACGCACATAAAGTAGACTTCTTATTATCAACACGGCAGAGGAGACAAAAAAATGACAGGAATAAATCTTAGGTTTTACGCCGGCGAGACGTTCTGCGAAGTAAGTGACATTTCTCAGCAATACAAATTGTACATTAAAAGATAATTTCCAGAACATGATACCAGCTCTGGAGCTCGGCACCATTACACAAAGTAATATCTCAGGCGTGCTTTAGCGAGCGCCGGGCTCGAGTTGTGTTCGGCACCGCGACCGCGTCAGGTCTGGCGAGGAGACTTCGGAGTGATTAAGTTTAGTGCACACACGAGAGGCAGTCATTTGGCACGCTGTCAACACGGCGTAATTGATATTTTAATTACACCGCTGATACACACCCGAGCCTCCTCCTCCTCCTCCTCCCCGGCCTTACGCAAAGCTCGCTGATTAGAGCTCCACACGAGTTTGCTTAAGCGCGGGCTTAAGTGCGGGCGGTGCTTTCTGAAAGTGCTGTAAAAGCACAGCAAATTGTGTCCCCGGTGCTTCGTGGCAGCTGAGGCAGGCACAGCACCAACAAGAGGGACCCTCTCATCCAGGGTCTGCTCCGGGGTCTGCCTGTGCCCTCCCCGAGGGTTGTATGGCTGATAAGGAGACTCTCACTGCTGGGACTGTCCCGAAGGCACTGGCTTATCAGAGAGAGAGTGACCAGCTCAAGGAGAGGAAAGGAAAGTTTAGGAAGATGGATTTCCGTGGAATAGTTAAAAGGGGGAATGCAAATAGTGAAGAAGAGATGCTGGCTCACTGAGAGCAGCAGGTACAGCTCAGGATGGGACCCCCTGGCTTCTGGCATGAGGTGAGTAGTGGGAGATAAGGACCCAGTTTGCAGCCTAAAACCAAAAGGCACAGGCAGCAGAGACAATTCTGCAGCCAGACTTACACACTCACACACGTTCACTGTGCAGGGCCCTTCCAGCACAGCTCGATGTGCTGCTGTGGCTAAGAGCACATCTGAATGCTCTCCTGCATCCCTTTGCTCTGGGACAGACTCCTGGAACGGTTTGGGTTGGAAGGCACCTCCTGCTGAGGAGGTGGCTATGACGGGTTTTCAGGAAAAAAAGCAGATTCCCATGTGAGATTCCCACCCTGGCAGGTGACAGTCACCCTCTCCCAGGCCTGGCAGACCAAGTGACGCCTTGTCTCCTCCCTTGTCCTTGTTCAGGGATAAATCCTTTCATTATCAAGCAAAGCCCACATCTGCTTTGCTTCGTAGCTGTCACAACAGCTCCCTTGTGTGAAAAGTGTATCATGACACCCTAGTTACTCACGTCTCAGAAATGGGACACCCATGGGTGAACCTAAAGAACAACCACAACCATACTGGTCCCTCAGGTTCACTCCTCTCATGCACAGCCCAGTGCTCATGAGCTCTGCTGTTCTCTGACCCCCATCACCCCAATTCTCTCACAGCAGTGCTTGGCAAGGGACAGCTCTGAAGCTGCCTCAGCCGTGTGAAAAGGGGCTGCTGCTCCACAGGGAGCTTCTGCTGGTGTTCAGGATGACTGGGACACTCAGGGAGGACCTTCCCCACAGAAGAGGATCTGTATTGATAGAATTATAGAATTGTTTGGGTTGGAATGGACCTTTAAAGACCATCTAGTCCAACCCCAGCCATGGGCAGGGACACCCCCAGGTTGCTCCAAGCCCCATCCAACCTGGCCTTGGACACTCCCAGGGATGGGGCAGCCACAGCTTCTCTGGGCAACCTGTGCCAGGTTTCTACCACTCTCACTGTAAAATATTTCTTCCTTATATCTAATTTAAACCAACTCTCTGCTAGTTTGAAACCGTTCCCACTTGTCCTATTGCTACAAGCCCTGATAAAAAGTCTGTCCCCATCTTTCTTATGGGCCCCTTTAGGCCCTGGAAGGGGCTCTGAGCTCTCCCTGGAGCCTTCTCTTCTCCAGGTGAGCACCCCCAGCTCTCCCAGCCTGGCTCCAGAGCAGAGGGGCTCCAGCCCTTGGAGCATCTCCGTGGCCTCCCCTGGACTCTCTCCAGCAGCTCCACGTCCTCCCTGTGCTGGGCCCCAGGGCTGGTGCAGCTCTGCAGGTGGGGCCTCACCTGAGTGGGGCAGAGGGGCAGAATCCCCCCATCACTTTCTGCCCACACAGGGCATGGAGGGTTTCTGGGCACACACGGCTGAGGCAAGTCCAGCTCTCATCCACCAGCACCCCCAAGTCCTTCTCCCAGGGCTGTTTTTGATGTGTTCATCCCCAGCCTTGGTATTCTCAGAGGGGTCCATCCACATTTCTGCCCACAGGCAGCAGCTCTGCACTCACCTCCAGCACCAGCAGTCACTGCTGCTCTCCCTGAGCACAGACAGCCCAACCACGACACCTAAAACTTCAGAAAACACCTCTCCACACGAGCCCCTTCCTCTGAGAAAGCAAGTTTTGAACACACGCAAGAACAATTTACTCTTTGATTGGGAATCTTGTCTCCCAAGTTCCGACCTGGAGCGAAATTTTACGACAGAGCCCTCCAGCTCGGGGGGAGGTGTGGAGGGAAGGGGCTTCCAAGTGAAAATGCCAACAGATACTTAAAGCCAGAAGCGTGTGTGGGTGTTGCTAAATTAAGCTCACAAGTAGGTGGGGCAAATGCCTTAAACGAGTTTGTGAAGGTAAAATAATGTTCATTAAAAATAGAAAAACAACTGAAAAAATACCCTTTGTATTCAACTTCACACTCGTACATCATAATGTTCCAGTAAAAGCCCATTTTCCCTTGAGATAATAAAAGAATTGAATTTTTCCTTATCGGTCATCTATTTTTCTAGCTAAAGCTATTACTCCCTCTCTGTGGTTGCCAGGCAACAAGAAATATTAATAGCAGCTTTTATTAGCTTAGCTTTAGCAGTGGAGTACCAGAATGAGAAAATGGAAAACATAAATGTGTTACATAAATCTTTCAACCTTTCAGGGTTTGTGTTAGTCTCTGTTTTCATAATGATTTATTGAAGTGATGGTTCATTTATGAGAAAAAGGAGTGTGAAATAAGAAAACGGAACATTACCCTGAAGGACTGTTTGAAAATAAATAATTATAGGAGGTGAAGAAAAGCTGTTTAAAACCATTTTTCTGAGTTTTATAAAATTTAAAAAGACATATTTCTTTCATTTATTGCCTCTGAGAAAAACACTAGCAGGGAATTGCAAACAGGGCTCTGCTTAATACAAAGAGCCCTTCATGTAGGGTTGTGTTATTTTCCACCTCATGTTTGGGAGTTTAGTTTTTAAATACTGGACCATTAATAAGCAGAAAGCCGAATTAGTCAAAACCTTAAAGCTCACAACAGAAAATTGCCAGTGAAAACTTATCCAGGACTGAAACAAGGGGAACTCAGGGAAGTTTTTGCCGCTGGTGACCTGACCGATGCTCTTGTTGGTTTATTTATTTATAAAGGCTCTTCTGAAGAGCATGAACTTGCTTTGAAGGGCAACGCTGCCTGTACACTGCACTGGGATATGGATTATTTTAAATAACTTATTTTAACAGGCAGTGGTTCAAAATTAGTGAAATATAGATGCATGGGAAGTATTTGCCCACAGCACGTAAACTGCTCTGCCTGCCGGTGATGCCTTAGGTTTTAACTTTTATATTTTACAATTTCTGTACTGCTCAGAGTGTAACTCTGAAGTTCCTTGTAGCTTGGAATTTCTGCTCTCTCGTGCTGGGCAGACACAACAAAGCCTCTCCAGGCTTTGCCTTCAAGGACAGCCAGGCTCTTCTAGGCCCAAAATGTGTAACCCAAAGCCTCTAAGGGGGGAGCAAGCTGAGGGGAGTTACATCATTGAACTGGGGCTTTAATTGGAGAATTAACCGTGGTATGCAAATGAACCAAACCTATAAAGGTGTGAAGAACTCGTGACCTGGGGTCCATCTTGGGGCCCATTTTTGGAAGCAGCCTCTGGCTCCTCCAGGGTGTACCTTGAAGGCCCTTCAAATAAACACCGACCTTTATTCCCTTACTCTTGTCTAGTCTCTGTTTCTAGGTGGCTGGAGAAGGCATCACCAGGATCACAGATTTCCAGCGGCCTGCAGGAAACACTGGCACAGCCCACTTGGCTTTTGTGCCAATACTTAACTGACATAACAAGTTTTTTACTATGAGGATGGTAAAAACCACCACAGGTTGCCCAGAGCAGCAATCCCTGGAAGTGTCCCAGGCCAGGTTGGATGGGGTTTGGAGTAATCTGGGTTCTGGCCTTGCAGCCTTGCCTGCAGGACATCCTCCCTCGAGGCCTGGGGAGCACCAGGGGGGAAGTTTGTCCTTGGAGCCCTGCAGCATCCCGGGAATGCACATCCCAGCTCTGGGAAAAGGCAACTTTTCCATTTCTCACATGGGACAGGCAGCTGGGTTGCTGCTGGTTTGTTTTACAGCTCTCCTCTCTGTTCCACACCAAAGCCTCGTTGTGTTGGGAAGCAGCTCTTCAAAGCCAACTGAAAACTTCCGGAATTTCAGGGTGGCACTCACCTTGCTTCTACAATTCATGCCCATTTATCATTTTACTCTCTCACCTCTACCCAAGCAGGTTCCACAGCTCACTGGAAATGTGACATTTTACACCATGGATATTCTTTTTGCCTCGGAGGATCTTAAATATGTTTCAAATAATTTCATGCCATTCACCAGGCTGAAACGAAACCTTTCAGGTCGTGGCCAAAGCCTTTCTGCCCTTGCACCAGCTTGCTGTGAGCAGAAAAAAGTCATCCCAGTGGGTTGAAGAAAATGTTAGTCTTCAAAGGAGTCACAAAGATCTCCCATCATGAGAAGCACTGGGAAGATGCAGACACAAGGAGAGGTGTCAATCTCTCCAACCAACTCCCCAAAGCTCGTGCTGGCTCACAAGAGCAGCCACATGCCCAGAATGATGCTTCCCATCTGCAGAAATCCATGGCTGTGCCCACGTTGCCCCTGGCCACGGCACAGCAGGAGGGAGCAGGGTGGCTGCTTTTTTTGGAGTGTGCAGCTGCATCCTGTGACCAGGCCTGGGGGCAGCACAGTTGTGGGGTCCTGGAGCAGTGCTGGGGGCTCTGGGCAGTGCTGTCCCCCAACTCAGGGGCTCCTGGCTCCCCCCACCCCAGCACTGTCCCACCTGATCAGCAGAGGCACCCCCAGCCCTCCTGGGTGCTGTCCAATACTTATGGAAATATGTTTGTGCTGCCTTGGAGATTCCTGGGCTCTGACCTTGACCGCCCTTGGTTTCTGTCAAAAACGTTCTGCCAAATCCACCTGGAAATCTGATTTATTCCCAGCAGCTCCTTAGCCCAGCGGGCACCCACCTCATCACTGATGCCCAGCACATCTCTGCCCCCTCCCCTGCTTTCCCCACGTCCCCAGATCCCGGCCCCAGTGTGATCCCAGCCCAGCAGGACTCCCTGTGGATCCCTGGAAGGCTCAGCTGCTGCTTGTCCACACTGTAACACTGCTGGGATGTTCACAGTGAGCAAAGCTATTCTCTTCCCAAGGAAAACATGGTTTTTTTCATCTTTGATTACTTTCCCCTAATTACTCCCATTTCTCAGTGACAGTGACATCTCTCCCATTTTCTTTCCCTCCTGCCATCCCTCCTCTTTCCCTTCTCTTCCCTTCCTTTTATCCCATAGGAAAAGAGAGATGAGTAGAGAAAATAAAATCCATTGCAGTAAGAATTGTCTGTTTCTTGTCATCAACATAAAAAATAAAAATACCTTCCGCAAATGTGCCAGCCCTGCCTCCTCCCCAGCCCTCCCACACCCCCTTCCAGCAGTTCTTCACACACCACATCCTGTGCCATCTCTTTGCCTACTCTTGTCCATCCATCCCTGCTTCCCTGCTCTGCAGCTCCCTGCACCCCATTCAGGGATTGAAAACTCCCTTAACTTCTAAAAACTCATAGGTGGGGGGGAAAAAAGAGGGAAATAAAGTGACAGAAACAGCATTGAAGAGCCATGACACGGAAATGTGGAGCAGGTCCGTGGGCAGATCTGGGTGTGCAGAGTGGTGGTGTGGAGGGTGCTCTGGGTGATGCTGCTGAAGGGATAAGGAAGCAGAAGTGATGCTGGATTTGGAGTTTCCCCATCAGGGCACAGCTGCTTTGCTCAAACCAGGGTCTCCATCTGACAGCCCATGGGTGAGCTGGAGCCAGGAGCAGGGGCTGGCACACAGCAAATCCACCTTCACTGCCCAGCTCCCATCCTGCCATGGCAATTCCTGTGCTGACTGACCTCCCTCTGAGTGGGTCACCTGCACAACGGGAGCAGCAGGCAAGCTCCTGAGAGGCACTGGGAGGTTTCATGCAGTCTGAGGGTAGTGTCAGGGCATCCCAGCACAAGGGGGACACAGGGGACAGCAAACCTGCACCTGGATTTTCTTTTTTCTCTTCTGAGCTCTCAAGAAAAAATACCAGTCCTATGGCTCTCAGGGAGTCCTGGCTCATGTCTTATCAGCAGTTAGAGATTTGTTTGGTTTTTTTTCCCTTTTGTGACTTAAAAAACCCTAAGGCCCAAGCTACATTTTTAGAGCAAAAGTCTGACCAATGTCTAAACATTTTACCATGAATTGCTTGTTGTTTGTCATTGTTTTCAAACCAACAGACATGGCAACCAAGGCAGGAAATAGCTGTGTGTGCAAAAACCTGTGTGAGCTGCAGCAAAGAGCAGCAGGGAGGAGAAAGGCTCCAGCTCCAGCATTTGCATGAGCAACGCTGGTCCTGGAACAAACCCAAAACCTCTGCAGGCTGAGCCACCTCCTCCATGCTCTGTGCAGGCAAGGCTCACTCCCAGACTGGCCTCCCATCACTGCCTGGTGAAATGATCCCTCTCTTTCTGCAAGTGTTGGCAAACAAGCCCCAGAATGGTTTGGGTGGGAAGGGACCTTAAAGCCCACCCAGTGCCACCCCCTGCCATGGCAGGGACACCTTCCACTGTCCCAGGCTGCTCCAAGCCCCGTCCAACCTGGCCTTGGACACTTCCAGGGATCCAGGGGCAGCCACAGCTTCTCTGGGCACCCTGTGCCAGGGCCTCCCCACCCTCACAGGGAACAATTCCTTCCCAATATCCCATCTAACCCTGCCCTCTGGCAGTGGGAAGCCATCCCCTGTGTCCTGTCCCTCCATCCCTTGGCCCAAGTCCCTTTCCTGCTCTCCTGGAGCCCCTGTAGGCACTGGAAGGTGCTTTTAGGTATTAACCATACGAGTTTAGAATGTGCTTTCTCCCCAGGACTTTTCTGTGCCCTCCCATGCACGTGCTGCTCCCCTCAGCACTGACAGGATCTGTAGGTGTGCTCTGGGACCAATGCTGCCATCGTGGGCTGCTGCTGGAGGAAAGGGGGACTCAATTCCCCACCAAAAGGGAAGGAAGGTGTTCCTTTTCAGTGGAAAAAAGGCAGGATTTAATTCTGACCTAAAACTGCAGCACAGCTCCCTCCCTGATCCCTTTCCTGCCAGGACCTCTGCAGATGTATCACAGCTCCGAGGGTTTCCAAAACTGAACAGCTTCAGTTCACCCTCAGCTGGGAAATTCAGGGTTCACTGGACTTTTTTATTTTCGTGGTAAGGGGCAAACAAATCTTAATCTCTCTATTCTACGTTTACAGCCCACTAAGTCCCCTTCTTATCTTCTCTGGCTCAGCCCTGATTTATCGTCACCACGCTGCCTTTGTAAAACAGTACCATAAAGTAAGGAAGAGAACATTTCCCAAGGACTACTCCAAAATAAATTATTTCAGATGCAGAGAAGCTGCTTAATAAATCCCCCTCCTCTTTTTTTCTGTAGGTATTTTAGAAAGTGATTTATAAGTGCAATATCACCTCTCAAAAATGAGACAATCAACACAGGATAAAATTATCGTGTTATGAAAATAGGGGTCAGGCAAAGGGGCTGTGCTTTAAATTAAACCAGGGAAAAATATTTCATCTGAAATTGACTCTTTCTGTCTCAGAAATGAATGTTTTAATCACCTAAGAACCTAAAAGGTAACACAGAGCCCTAAGTAATATTTAATTCCATAGAAATATGCCTCTGTTCAATACTGATGGGCAGAACATGGTATTTCTCTTAAACACACTAACAATGAAACTCAGAGACTCATCAGGACTTCAGAAAGCCTTG
Organism: Monarcha castaneiventris obscurior; assembly: GCA_026261815.1. Taxonomy (NCBI): domain Eukaryota; kingdom Metazoa; phylum Chordata; class Aves; order Passeriformes; family Monarchidae; genus Monarcha; species Monarcha castaneiventris. The sequence continues at coordinate 5,843,135 of JAMPIT010000848.1, read as the reverse complement.
GGATTTTCCTAGACTAAGAGATAATATCCCATTTAAATATTTAAATGCCACTACTTTTCAGACCCTTATCTGTTCAAGCAATCAACACCAAGCGTTCCCCAGCTAGGCAGGGCCAGGCTCCCAGCCATGCTCTTTAAGTAAAATTAACTCTGTTTGATATCAGTGTCATTCGAAATCAATGATCTTAGAGAGAAACAATGTCGAAAACCAACCACGGGGCTAAAGCTGCTAAAGAGGAAAATGGTATCAAACAGCAGCAGTATTAATTCAATATCACTGTCAAAATCAAGTCACAACCTTTCCTCGGTGCTGCTGATGCAGAAGCATCATAAGGTCTAATTAGCCCTGGAGTTTCTTCCCAGAGCTTCACTTTACTTCATTATCCCAGCCTTGTTTATCCCTGCAGAAGAGTCATTTGAACCTTTGCAAGGTATCCCCTTCCCACGGCGTGAGCCAGGAGGCAATTTGAGTTTGTGAGGGCAAGGAGGGATCCTGTTCCCCCTGAAATCAATAGGACAGCTTTCCCTTCAGGGAGCATCCGTGCTCCTCCTGCTGGTGCCACCAGGGCCACCCTGGCAGTGGGACAGGGGGGACAGGGAGGAAGAGAAAGGACCCAGGGCGCTGGGGCTTTGGCTGGGCACCTTCCTGTGGTGGGGCACTTTGCTTGGTTCAGGGAGGATGTTCCACAAAGGGGGGAAAAGACCTGATCCCCCTGATCCCGAGTGGTTCATGAGGCTCAGGAGGACACCAAACTAAGCATGAAACTGCCACCATGAGCACGTTGACCACACTCTCTGCCAACACACCCCAGCCTTGGTGGGCAGCAGCAGCTCATCCCAACCCATCCTGGCAAACAGCTCATCCCCACCACCCTTCTCTGCTCAGCTGGAAACACAGAGCAGCTTTGAGGAAAGGGAGAGAGAGGGGAAAGGCACTGACCGTGGGGAGCTGGCTGGAGAGGAGGTGCCCATCCTGACTCAACATGTTGGAGACCATGATGGCTGGCAGGTCCATGTTCTGGTAGGGATAGGCTGGGATCAGGCTGTTCGGAGGGAGGCTGTGGCACAGGGAGTGGTATCCAGCTTCGTGGTCCACCAAGTGCAGGAGGGACGGGTCGGGGAGATTGGGAGGCGTTATGGGAGGGATCTCGTAGTCCTCGTTGTTCTCATTCTGACTGTTGTACGTCTGAAACGTGAAAGAGACATTTTGCAACGTGTCACTGCCTTGCTGCTTCAGCAAAGGAAAACCATTATTGCTCTAAGAAATACGGATTGCACTGGAAATGGGTTGGTTGTAATAAAAAAGGCATCCTGCACGCCAGGTTGTAAGGAGGTAGGAGACAGGCTGTGAGTGTGGCAGCGCTGCACTGTCCATCAGGAACACACCGTGGATCCATCCCCTTCCTCCCTTCTTCCACACTGAATCCCTACTTGTCATAAAGTCCCCAATACCTCAGCAGAAACTTCCACACCTGGATCACAGCCATGGAAGGGCATGGCTGCTTCCTGACCAGCTGTGGCCTTCCTGGGTCAAAATCTCTCTCTGAGCACCCAGCTCAGCTTTCAACCTACAGCTGGTATTGTTAAGAGTTTTTGTGAGAATTAGAGCTGTAGAAATAACAATTACTTGGGATCAAAATTCCCAGAATTATGGAACAGTTTGGGTTGCAAGGGGTGTTAAAGCCCATCCAGCCCCACCCCCCTGCCAGGGGCAGGGACACCTTCCACTATCCCAGGTTGCTCCAAGCCCTGTCCAACCTGGCTCCAGGGTTGGGGCAGTCACAGCTTCTCTGGGCAATCTGTGCCAGGGCCTCCCCACCCTCACAGTAAAGCATTTTCCCCTAATATCTAATCTAACCCTGCCCTCTGCCAGGTTAAAGCCATTCTCTCTTGTCCTAACTCCCGCCGAATCCTCAAAATCCCCAGCACAGAAGCAACAACCAGGGAGGGAGATTTGGAAACACGGCCATCACTTTAAAAGAATCCTTTAAAGAAAGCCTGCATGACTTTACCACACATGGAGATTTGTCCTTCCTCATACCCTCTCCCAAATTTCATTGGGAAAAGCATTCCCTCACCTCCCTAAGAACACTCCCTCGAGGTGACATGAACACACAGACATGTGGGAACTCTGTCTGCTCCCCATATTTTCTCATGGCTTGTTTACTTCTAAGCATTCCCATTTATATAAAAAATGTTATTGCACCTGTGCAATCATTTTCACTTCAGACAAAACCGTTTTCTCTTCATAATGTGTGAATCTATCCAAAATTATTAATTACCAATGCAGAATATAATGAGTCTCTGGCAGAGGAGGCTTATTCTAAACATCTACTGTTTCACATATTATTATAGCATATGAAATTCTGATTAGCTATAGAATTATACACATGCTAAAGCTAAATTTCCCAGATCACCTAGTTTCATGGTTGGATTTGGACTTAATACTTGATTTAAGAGCAAAACCCCAGATGTTAAAAAACCAGTTAAGCACTGTAGGCTTTAATAATCCATTGTCCCAGAGCTCACCCCTGGATTCGTGCTCTTCATCACCGCAGACTGCGGGGAGAAAGTCCTTAATAAAATAAAATAAAGCCTGTATTTAACTGAAGTGCAGAAGTCAGTGGGAGAAGCAGCAGGAAGAAAGGAGGGATCCATGGACTGGTGAAAGGGCAGTGCCAGGGAGAACCATGGCTCTGTGGGGTGTCAGAGCAGGGGGTCACTCCTGCCTCACCCCACAACTGGGGCTGGAAGAGGCTCATCCTCTCCTAAGCAAAACCCTCCCCCTCCCACCTTCCATCACCCCACTGCAGGAAGAAATAAAACCAGCAGTTGGCACAGCAGAAGGACAGGATGTCACCCAGGGGGACCTGGACAAGCTGGAGAAGTGGGGCTACAGGAACTTAATGGGGTTCAACAAGTCCAAGCTCAAGGAGCTGCTCCTGTGTCAGGGCGATCCAGGCAGGAGCACAGACCAGGAGAGCTAAACATTGAGAAGAGCCCTGGGAGAGAAGGACTTGGGGATGTCCAGAGGAAAAGCTGGACATGACCCAGTCCTGTGCCCTGGCAGCCCAGAAACCCCCTGTGTGCCAGGCTCAGCCCACAGCGTGGGCAGCAGGGCAGTGAGGGGTCCCTGCCTCTCCCCTCTCCTCTCAGCACACCCCTCCTTCAGGGCTGCCTCCAGCTCTGGGGGCCACAACGGGACAAGGACATGGAACTGCTGGAGTGAGTCCAGAGGAGGCCACAAAGATGCTCCAAGGGCTGGAGTCCCTCTGCTCTGGGGCCAGGCTGGGAGAGCTGGGGGTGTTCAGACTGGAGAAGAGAAGGCTCCAGGGAGACCTTAGAGCCCTTTCCAGGGCCTGAAGGGGCTCCAGAAGAGCTGGAGAGGGACTTTGGACAAGGTTCTGGAGTGACAAAACTAGAGGAACTGGCTCCCCACTGGCAGAGGGCAGGGTGAGATGGGATATTGGGAAGGAATTGTTCCCTGTGAGGGCGGGGAGGCCCTGGCACAGGGTGCCCAGAGAAGCTGTGGCTGCCCCTGGATCCCTGGCAGTGCCCAAGGCCAGGCTGGACGGGGCTTGGAGCAGCCTGGGACAGTGGAAGGTGTCCCTGCCATGGCAGGGGAGTGGAATGAGATGAACTTTAAGGTCCCTTCCAGCCCAAACCATCTGATGATTCTGTGATTCAAGAGCAGGTTCTGCGTGTCTGACCCAAAGCTTCACGTTTGCCTGAGATTCCCACTGGCAGCAGGGAAACAGGAGCATGACAGAAACACAAGAGAGACCCTGGGCCATGACAGCCCTGCACCAACTGTTAGTGCTCAGGGGAAATTCAAGCCCAGCTCTTTCTGCAGTCAGCTGCTGTCTAATGTTATGATACAGGGAAGGCAGCGGGCTGAGGGGATGTACACCAGGCAGACAGAGAGATCCCATTTAATACATCTCGTAGCTGGGTTTCCATTTGGGCTATGCTCCTCGAGGTACACTGATTCTTTCCCAGTTATTTAAGAGGATTTCACTCCATGCTTTACAGAAAGGGATTTAAATAAATCATCGCACAGCAAACTTGTTCCTCCAGCTGGTTTATTTTGGTATCAGGTATATAAGCAAGTGGCTTTGCTGTACTTAACTAAATTATGTAAAACCCACTCAGAGTTTCCTAAAGCTCTCTTCAAAACTACGAGGCTCCTGTGTTGCTGCAGAGCAGCTCACCCAAGGGCTTTGAGGTGGTTTTGTACAGAGTGCCAAAGCCCCAGCGCCCTGCTCACCCCCAGGCACGTTTCTGCCTCTGTTCTATTCAACCCAGGGGGAAAAAAAAAAAAAGAGAAAAGAAAAAAAGACCTGTTTAAATCACAAAGCTTTCCGAATAGCTACAGCATTTTGCAGACGTATCAAAATTACAATCAAAGCTGTACACAATCAAAATCAGATTAGACAATATCCAATCAACATAATCAGACTCGGCGCCTGCCAGCTTTCACACCCTGTCGCTACCGAGCTTTCCAAAGCGAGCTGCCCTCACTCTATGTGTGTTTTAAATAGATGGTCAGAAAGATAAGGGAGGGGGATGAGGCACACAGACACTCAGAAGGCTGGGAAAAGGGGTGATTTATTGTCACACACACAGAGCACGTGTTGACATGTCCACAGTGACACCTCCGTCCCCACAAGGAGCGGTCTCACACGGTGTGCACAGAGCTGTCCCCTCGACCCCTCTGCAGCAACACCCAGTGCTCCTCTCCACTGCCATGTGGGCTCTGTGGCAGATTATATTTCCTATTCTTATGTTAATTTGAATTAAATTAAACAGCCAATTATACATTCTAAGGATACATTACAAATTAGATTAGCGGGCTGGTCTGAAGCCATTCATCCCACCAGGACTCCGAGCAGCTCGTGCTGCTGAGTGGCTGCCCATTTACTGTGCACAAAAAAAGATCTAGGATTTTCCACTGTCAAACAGATGACAGTTGTTGTGATTACACATTATTCCTCTTCAAATTAAAACACTGAAATCAGCTGAAACAACAAGTCTCTTCTTGCAAACCCTCTCGTGGCTGGTGCTGCCGGGCAGATGCTGGGTGCTGCTTGGAGCAGGGAAGCCCTGCCTGCAGTGGGGTGGAGACACAGGATGGAGCCAGGCCCTGTCAGAGAAGGGAGACTGACCCTGCTCTGAGTCCCCCCCTTGCCTTCAGCCCCACAAATACCCCTGTGCACCAGCTATAGGGGTTGTAGAGGATCTAACTGCCCTGAGCACAGCCCCAGGGTTATCACAGAATCGTAAAATTGTCTGGGAAGAGACCTGAAGGATCATCTCATTCCAACCCTTTTGCTGTGTGCAGGGACACCTTCCATCATCCCAAGTTGCTCCAAGCCCCAGTGTCCAACCTGGCCTTCGACACTTCCAGAGATCCAGGGGCAGCCACAGCTTCTCTGGGCACCCTGTTCCAGGGCCTCCCCACCTCACAAACCTGGTTCTGCCCCATGCTTGCACAGCAATGGCCCAGGATGGCATTGCAGCAGGTACAACCAACCTCCAACAGCAGCAAAATTGTATTTTAAAATAATTTTTCCATCTTGAAATCCAAGTTTGAGCAGTGGTCCCTGCACCATCTCCATCCAGCTGCAGATTCAGGGTCAGAAGGCAGAGGACTGGAGAGGACGTGATGTGGGGGGATTGTAATGGGGACAAAGGCTCTGGTTCCTGGCAAGGTGACACCAGGCCATGTCCAGGACCCAGAGGAGTCAGGACAGGTGACTGGCTGCTCCATCCCAGCTCATAGCACAGGGCTGGGCACACTTTATTCAGAATCATTTGAGAGGAAAGGCAAGCTCACTGAACCTCTTGCAAGGGCAGGGGCTGACCTGCACAACCAGGCCCCACTGCTGAGCTGCCAAAAGCACCTGCAGCTCTTGGAGTCACCCCAGTGTGGTCTCCTGCCAACACCACTCCCACCACAGGGACAGCGTGCCAGGATCTCCCAGCCTTGCTGTATTCCCTGATGCTTTTCAGGAGAGGGAGACAGAGACAGACAGAAGGCATCCCAAATGCTGGGGCCTGCAGGAGAAGGCTCTCAGGCAGCTTTGGGGACTGCTCTGCTGAGGGCAGGCAGCTCCTCTGCTGCAAACACAGAGCACATCTGTGGGGTATGGCCTGATGGGCACAGTGACCCTGCTCACCCTCTGCCACGGGACTCAGAACAACCCTTGATGTTGCTGCTGCTTCTCCTTCTGCTCCTGTGCTGCAGCTCCTCCTGGACTGTAAATAAAGCCAAGCCCCCACAGGCTCCCACCAGCCATGCCATAACAAAAGCTCCCTGAGCCTGGGGGAGAATTCCCAACAGCCACAGCAAAGAGGAGGATGGGCCAAGGTGATGCCTTCTGCAGCCACCTAGAAACAGAGACTAGACAAGAGTAAGGGAATAAAGATAGGTGTTTATTTGAAAGCCTTCAAGGTACCCCCTGGGGAGCCAGAGGCTGCCTCCATAAAATGGACCCCAAGATGGACCCCAGGTCACGAGTTCTTCACACTTTTATAGGTTTGGTTCATTTGCATATCATGGTTAATTCTCCAATTAAAGCCCCAGGTCAATGATGTAATTCCCCTCAGCTTGCTCCCCCCTTAGAGTCTTTGGTTTACACATTTTGGGCCTAGAAGAGCCTGGCTGTCCTTGAAGGCAAAGCCTGGAGAGGCTTTGTTGTGTCTGCCCAGCACGAGAGAGCAGAAATTCCAAGCTACAAGGAACTTCAGAGTTACACACTGAGCAGTACAGGATTTGAAAAATATAGAAGTTAGAACCTAAGGCATCAAAGGGACATCCAGATGTCTGAATGTGAAGCAGCTCTCAGGGACCAGCTGTGACACAGCCAAAGCATGACCAAGCCATGTTCTAAAAACCACTACAAATTCTCATGCAGGTGACTCAGCAGGGAGTGACAAGTGCTGAGCATATCTATAAATGATGCCTTTAGCTTCCTCCTGCCTTTCCCCTCCCAGAAGGGGAAGAAAGCGCTGTCCTCCTTTACAAACCACTCCACAGCCAGGCAGCACCATCTCTGCACTGCATGTTGGTATTAATCATACAGGACACGACTTCACCAAGGACCTGGGAAACCATTCTCCTCCTCAGCAGCGTGGCAAATGTCCAGTGACCCCAATTCTCCACTGAGTCATGTTCTGTGTGATTATCCGTGAGGATCCAGGAGCTGCAGCGAAGCATTGATTCAGAGAAATATTCTTCACAGTGAGAAGGATAAAGATTTGTAGTATTATTGCAGGTAAATATTTGCCCTGTCAAAAGGCATTCAACAGTAAATATGAGCCTGAGAGAGAACATTTGTTCTTGGGAAGGTACAAGGAAATAAGGAGGCTGGTGCAATCTATCCTGGTGACACAAACCACCATGGACTCTGTGCCATCCCTCATCCAACTGAGCTTTTCCTGAAGCTAATGCAAAAGCTCAGTGACCCTCCTGACACTTCAGAGATGAGATGGGTCTGAAGAGACCCAAACCAGCCTGGCAAGTCTGCAAAGTGAGAAAAACATTTATATTTGTGAGGCTGAGAGGTGCTACAGCTTGAGCTCCTGGTGCACACAAGGAGCACATGGGGGTTATGGGGTGCCCACACCATCCCACGAGCAGTGATGGCAATCATCCCAACCCAGTCCCAGCAGGACCCCAATCCCAGGGCTGAGGGCACTCTTTCAGCAGCACCACGCAGGGAAGGAGCTGCAGAGGAGCAGCCAGGTGGTTCTGGGGGTATCTCAATTTTCCCAAAGCTGGCTGATGTGTCAGATGGAGTCAGGACACAAAGAAGCACGTGGATGGATGTACCATACAGACACATTCCCTACTCCCTACACACAGCTAAAACATTCACCACATGCCATTGGTCACAACAGCTGCAGGGAATGCCAGGTTGAGAGAATGCCTTGAGCCACAGAAAGAGTCCAGACACAAGGAAAAAGGTAAAATTGAAACTTCCTGAACACCAGCTGCCCACATTTCCTCAAAAGCCTTCGATCTCTCCCGCTACACCCATTACTCACACAGGCATGATCCTATTTTCAAGAAGGAGATTTTGATATGTTTCCCCAGCACAGAAGCCAGAGGGGTTTTCTGCTCATCTCAAGGCACTGAAGCCACAGGGACAGAAACATCAGTTGGGGTGGCAGGAGAAAGTGGAACTCATTGGCCACTGCAAGCTCCAGAGAAATGCTCTGGGGCCAGCAAGGGACAGGGATGGGTGCTCACTGTGGGGTGTCCAGGAGGGTTGCCCCTTCCATCACCCCTTCTCCAGGCAGGGATGGCAGAGGGCTCCTGTTCACACCTGAGATTCCTGAAGGCCCGTGCCAAGAAGTGAAGCAGTGCGGATTTTCTGTGTCAGCAGCTCTGGGTCTTAGCAATGGAAATTGATTTGCCTCATCCTCACACGTGGAGATCTGTGTGAATACCAGGGCCAATGAATTATGTGGGGAGAGGTGGATAAATACTGGAAAGAAGTATTTATTAACAGTCAGTCACATACAATCTACAAATTGTCTTTGAAGTGTTCCTGGCCCCTGCTACATTAATTTTCACATGCTCAGGTTTTTTACTAGGGGAATGCTGTTGAAAAGGGAAAAAATGAGTTCTTGCATGAACAGAAATGTGCCCTGGAAATGTCTGCACAATATTCAGCAAGAGGTTGGGAGCACAGCAGAGCAGCAGGGAACCTGTGGGAAAGTGGGCTCTTCCTCCCTCCTTGTGGGCTCCTCTTCCATATCCAGAGCAGTGGGGTTTAAAATCATAGAATCACAATGCCTTGGGCTGGAAAGGACCTTAAAGATCATCTCATTCCAAACCTCCTGCCATGGGCAGGGACATCTTCTGCTAGCCCAGGCCACTCCAAGCCCTGTCCAACCTGGCCTTGGACACTTCCAGGGATCCAGGAGCAGCCACAGCTTCTCTGGGCACCCTGTGCCAGGGCCTCCCCACCCTCACAGGGAACAATTCCTTCCCAATATCCCATCTCACCCTGCCCTCTGGCAGGTTAAAGCCATTCCCCCTTGTCCTGTCATTCCATGACCTTGTCCAAAGTCCCACTCCAGCTCTCCTGGAGCCCCTTTAGGCACTGGAAGGGGCTCTGAGCTCTCCCTGGAGCCTTCTCTTCTCCAATCTGAACACCCCCAGCTCTCCCAGCCTGCCCCCAGAGCAAAGGTTATTCCCTTCAAAAACCCCAAGCAAGTGTTGGTTGTCCCAAAGACCAAACCCACACCTCCCCACTCTGTTTCTCCCCATTTCTCCACTCTGTGGGCATTGCTCTGACGCAGACCCTGCACACCACAACAACTGCAGCACAAAGCCATGCCTAGCTCAATCCCAGCTCTTCTAGACAGCTTCACCATTGAATCAGCTGGATGTTTATGCCTTTAAACTTCACATGAATTGACCTTCTCCCATCTCCTATAGATCCCTTGCAGTCCTGGAGCTAGAGCTCTTCCCAAAGCTAAGCCTGCTGGATGGTTTCAACCAAATCTGACAGCTCAAAAAAGGTCTTCTTTTCTACAAATTTTATCAAAATGTGTGTTTCATAAAACCATTTGTGCACAGAGGGTCCTAAACATCCTTGCTTGTCCTAATAACCTTTGATGTCCTTGGGAGGTTGCCACAGTGGCCAAGGGAAGGCTGTGATTTGGTGCTGTGGTACTCAGCAGGATGGGGCTGTGGAGGCAACAATATCAACAGGGAACAGAAAATCTCAGTTCACACCAAAATAATTTTTTTTTTTGGAGGCTTGCATCCAATTCTGCATTTTGGGGGGTTATTTTACATGCTACCAAGGCCAGAAACAACATTCTCAGGACTCTCTGGCCTTGACCTGTCTGTTGTGTGGGTGGGAAATGAAGAACAAGGTACTGATTATTTATAATTATCTGAAGGATGAAAAATCCCTGAGATTCAGCCTGAGCATTCTGCTGCATCCCCTCCCAAAGCTCGCAGTCAGGTTTGATATTGTCCAAGCTGCTCTTGACCTGCATCACCACTTCACAAAAAAACCCCCCTAAAAATAGGAGTTCTATGAACAATTTATAGCAAAAGAAATCAGCCTTATTGTAGGCTTTTAAAAAGGCTCCCAACTCTCTCTGCCTCTATTTTTTTTTTTTTTTAATCAGTATCTTATCCAGAACTGGAATCCTGTCAAGAATAGTGGATAGCAGAGAACTATAACTTCTTATTATGTGTATAGTGATTTTATGAATTCAGTGGGGAATGAAATGCAATTTTGTCAGACTTGTCTGTGTTCATAATGACCAAGTCAAATTAATCATCGTGGATAATACTCCTGTGTCAGCCATTCAAGAGATTTTTTAATAGAATTTTTCTGATTCATGTCTTGCAGTACATCAGATCTGTAGTAATGCAGGCACTTCTAAAAATCAGTGCAATTATGGCTTCTTGTTGGCCTGTCATTTTCCTGGAATAAAAATGTCTCCGCAGAAGTCATATACTGTACATAAACCAAAATGGAAAACAAAAATATAGTTACAATTAGGCTTGATTTTTTTCTAAAGATTTAATATCTTTTTGAGGCCATTATTTATAGGCAATACATAAAGCTCCAGAGCACGACGTGAAGATGGACGGGTTTATCACAACACAGACCAATTTTATCCTGGTTGTCATTCCTCCTTTGATTGCCCTGTGAGTTAGTGGCTTTTGCAGGCATGGAAATGACTATCCCGTAGAACAAACAGGGGATAGGTAATGGGTTTGCAGTCAAATTATTGTGTTTATTAAAAATGTATCCAGGAAAGCCCACTCAGATCCCAAAGGGCTCTTGTTCAGGAAAATCTCTGGTTCAAGCAAAGGTTACGGTTTCCATAAAGGCAGATATACATGGAAGGGGCAGCAGTGCAGCAGGCAGTGGTACAGAAAGGATTAGGAATGCTGTGTTTATCCTCCTGAGGAAAGAGAGACAGACAGACCCCTAATTCCCCGGTGGCACAGACAAAAATGAGTTTTGGAAGTCGATACCCCCAGGAATAAAGAGGAAGAAAAATGTAATGAGATATCTCAGCCTTCCTTGCTTTCACAGCAAGGCAGCAGCTGCCTCGTGGGAGAGGGAAGGGCAGGACCCTGCCAGCGCCCCACAGGGCCCAGAGGGAGCCCCACATGAGCCTGCTGCTGGGGCAAGTGTCCCTGCAGAGCCACCTTCTCCTGCCACCAGGCACCTCCTCTGCACGGCAGCACCACGTCCCTGCAACAAACACCTTCAGCTCTGGCTTGGGGTGACTCTATGGTGTGTATCCCCTAGCACGGCTCTATGCCAAAAAATTAGTTTTGTGCCTTTAAACTGAGCTTGGGAGGGGAGGGAGAAACAAATGAACTTTTCAAAGCAAGTTCCCAAGGACACAGAGATAGAGACCCCTCTGCGTTCTCTGGCTGCGGTAGCACGGAGGGAGCTCCCTGCCTGTCTCTTCAGCCAGTTTTTTTGGGTTTTTTTTCCTTCCTTTTTTTCCCAGCATGTTTCCTAGGACTTTGGTGGGTTTTAATTTTTTTTCCCCCCTCCTCTGGGCTGTTTCAACACCATCAGAACACATCAGGAGAACTTCTCTTCAGGCCCGGAGGGGGCCTAAGGCCACCCCCCACGGCAGCTCTGAGAAGGAGGGACCACACCTACGGGAGGACTCTAATTTCTTCCCAGGTTTTCTCGTTATAGTGGGGGGTTTTGCTATTTAGTATTATTATCCTTTTCCTGTGTGTTTGTTAATAAATAGGTTTTATCTCCTTCACTTTCCTTCGAGGAATTTCTTTCCCGAACCTGGTGGGGGGAAGGGTGGTTGTAACCTGACTTTCTCCCAGAGGATAGATTGCTAGATTTTGGCCAAAACCGGCACAAGCTCCCAAACGAGCACATCCTGGAACCACAGAACAGTCTTAAAGCTCATCCAGTTCTACTCCCTGCCACAGGCAGGGACACCTTCCACTAGGCCAGGCTGCTCCAAGCCCTGTCCAGATGGGATATTAAGGCTCAATTCCTGCTGACAGCGTTTTCAGAAGAATTCAGTATTGGTTTACACAAACCTCAGCAATAACCAGGGCTCGTGGAAACCCTTTGTTGTATCTCCACATGCAGGGAAAGGGCTGTGGGGCACATTCGATGCCCAGTTGCTCCTGGATGACCCAGAGTAGTAGCTCACTTCACCTGTGTTTTCCTTACCTACCCACGCTGACAAGGGAACTGCTTCCTTTCACTGGGTGTTTTTGTGGCTGTTCTTCTCCAGTCTCTCAGAGCAAACGTGGCAGCGCTCCAGGGAAAGGCAGGAGACGTGCAAGCTCTGCTCCACGTTGGCAAAGAGCAGCCTCTGTCATCTGCCTCACAATCAGCCTCCTTAAAATTGTTTATAATGATTTTTGCCTGGTTTTAAAATGTATTAAAGGCACTGTACATCCAGTGAGGCAGCAGCCAATGGGATCTAAAATTAGACTGACTAGGCCAGACAAATATAAATCCATTTCTTTTCTTTCCTAGGATCTCGCCTGGAAGTGAATACAAAGAATATCATATTCCACTGAAGAACATCATGCATTTCGGGGAATTATTTGAGTACAGGTTTTACATAATTGCCTTTTTTGTCTCATGGCATACTGAACTTGCATAATGAGCTCAGTGCACTCACAGCAATCCATTGTTGGGCTGGATGGATTTGGTGGAGGGTGTTGAGCCCAGGGTATGTTACACAATGGTGTATAATGCACTGTAAGCAGGTCAAGAGATAAGGCAGCCCAAAAACAGGTGCAGGCAAGGAAGAATTAGCAAAAAGCACTCTAAGAAATTAATTCAACCTGGCTTCAGCTGAGCCAGAAGGAAGGAAGGAAACTACACTCTGTACCATGCTTGTTCCCTTTGAGATTTTGTCTTAGAGTGCTTCCCTTGTGCTCCAAACTGAAGGAGTGGAGTTACAGGATTAAACAAAGCCTTTGTGCCATGCTTTGCATGGATGATTTGTTTGCACCACGTTTTCCAGAGTTTCATCTCAAAAGACATGTCCTACTCGTGGCACATGGCATTCACAGCCATCCTCTGCTCTGGGGCGTTGTGGTCTGCAGCAAGATCCCCCAGCAAAGCCACAATGGCAACACAACCCATCTGCAAGCCAGACTTTTTTCCCCAAATATGCCCCATTTGGGATTTTTTCTCTCATCAGCAAGGAGACGTTTCCCAAAGAAGCCCTGCATGGCCCTCACCCCTCCAGGGCTCACACCAGGAGTGCTGTGGGCAAGCCACCAGAGACACAACAAAGAGCACACCACCACACGTCTGTGAAGCCAACACTGAGAATCCCACGCTGGAGCTAAAGGGACAATTACAATTTTTTCCTAAATGCCCCACACTACCCCTTGGTTTGCTCCCCTGGCACCATCTTTCCACACAGAACCAAAGCACTTAACCCCAAGCCCTGGTTTTAGTGTGGAGACTCCACAGCACTCAGGATGTTGGTCCTGCTCATGGTCTCAGTCCTATAAAGGCAGAGCAAAGAGCAGTAACAGCTCTTGGCACCTTTCCTTTCAAAGTGTGGCTATCAGCCAGATAAAATGGTCACCAACTGGGCCAGACCTGGTACTTTTGCTAAATTTCTTGTTATTTCCTGTACCAGCACCTTTGAAGCACAAAGCATCACCACAAATCCACTCAGATTTGAGGCCTCACGCTTCCCAAGCCAGGCTTGGGACCCCAAAGCAAACTGACAAGAAAACTGTAGACACTAAAAAATCAAAAAGTAATAAAGCCCAGCAGAAGCAGTGTCCCCCCCTCCCCATCACCCAGATTTTGATGTGTGTGATTAGCACGAGGAAGGCAGGGATGTGGGGATGGCTTGCATAATGTGGTGCAATCTAGCACCTCCCCCAGGGTGCCCAGCTGCTGCAGAAGCAATTTCACAGCTCATCATCCATTATGAGATTAAAATAATTTTTTTTTCCTCCCGTGAAGTATTAATAAATTGTGCAGGCAGACCAGAGTTAGTGCCATTTACACAAATGGTACTGAATCACCCACCTAGTTATTTCTTAATAGATTGAGTATCTGTGTTCCTCCTTAGCCTGTAATTTAAAAACCTAAATACACAAACCTGTTTGTTTGTCTCATCAGGCCCTGAGCCAGCACTTACTGAGCCTGGGGACAGCGGGACAAAAGCAGAGCTGCTGCCTCCCCTGGACCTGCCCCAGCACTTTACAAGGGAAACAATACCAAAACAGCCACATCCATCAATAGGAAAAGGGAAATGCACCACAAAAAAAGCCCGGGCCCACGTTGAAATCCCTCCCTTCTGGGGGCAAAACTCACTGAGGCATTGCTGATGTAATGCACGTTCTTTGGTACATGAGTGAAGATGTAAAGCTGTAGTCAGAGCACCACTAATGGCTCTTTGAACATCCCTGCTTTATAATGGTATCAGACAAAGAAGGCATGTTTAATGTTTAAACTTCCAACAACAAATGCCTTCAGCAAATATGTTTTATGTATTTATTCAGTCCTTCTTAAGCGCCTGTCGCCTCAGCAGCTGAGGTGCTGCTTACCTTTTCTTTATATTTATTCTATTAAAATTAAGAATGCACCACAGCTTTGTAAAATGCCACATTCTTCCCTCCCTTCTCTACTCTTTACCCCCAAGAGCAGCTTGAAATTCTTCACCCATCCATCCACTGCCAAACATTTCAGGCTGCCAGGAAATGGGGAAAGGAAATTAACTGAAATCACTGGGGTGACAAATCAGCTTCCTACATTTTCCCAAAGACCCTCAGCCCCAGAATCTGGCTCTGGCACGTGGGAGATGTGCCAAAGCCAAATACTTCTGAGTCAGCTCTGCCAGAGCAAACCCTGAGGTGGGACAGAGAGAGCATAGACCCAGTTCCAATGGCAGTGACAGGGTTTGGTTGGCCAAGGGAGGTCTGTGACAGATTTCCCATGGGATTGGGATGTCTCACTCCTTGCAGATCCTAAATGTGCAGAACTCAGCTATGTGCCAGTCACAGAATCACAGAACAAGAGAATCACTGAGGTCAGGAAAGATCTCCAAGATCATCAAGCCCAACCTTCGAGTGACCATACCCCCTGAACCCAGTACTCCCAGTCCATGGGATGTCAAGGTAAGAGAAGCTGTGGCTGCCCCATCCCTGGGAGTGTCCAAGGCCAGCTTGGACAGGGCTTGGAGCAGCCTGGGCTAGTGGAAGGTGTCCCTGCTCAGGGCAGGGGGTTGGAACCATAGGAACTTTAAGGTCCCTTCCCACCCAAAGCACTCCATGATAATCACACAGGATGTCTCTCTACCTCCTTCGCATTTACTGAGCTCCTGAGAGCCACAATTATGACTCTTCCTCCACAACCACAGCTCCAAGAATTTTGTTCTTTTCCTCCCTTATCCGAAGCAGAAGCTGTCATGTCACAGGAGCACAAAGGTGCTGGGGCTGTTAGGGAAAGCAGGAAGCACCAAGAGACTCGTGACAGAGCTGTGAGAACTGGAACATGGTGCATGGCCAAGTATCCAACTCCCCAGTGTAGGCGTGAAAATCTCAGCCTTAAGCCTCCAATATGCGAATTTTGGGAAACAAACAGATTTTATCTCTAACAATTTTAACAACTTTTTTTTTCTTTAATAAAACCAAGCTTATCTATGGTATCTAAAAAAAGGCAGGAACACACACACGGCTGTGAGAGGCTCATCTATGTCCTAAATCAGACACTCATCGAATTCCTTCTAAAGCATTAAGCAACCAAATGGACAAAATGAGCAGTGAGAGTAGGAACCATCCTTTCAGGAGGAAGGCAAAAAGAAAAACCACCACATTAATAATCAAAATAGCAATGTTTCCCTAAAGTAATGACAACTGTCCATCTAGAAGGACAGCCAGGGCATCAATCTGCTGCTCACAGCCAGGAGCCTGTATCAGGGACCAACTCCAACGCTGGCACTGGCAGCTCTAGAGGCCATGGACAACATTTGTGGACACAGGGAATGGCTTTACAGAGGAAAAGAAGATGCAAGAGGGCTCACATCAACACCAGCCCAACCTTCATCACACGACCACGATGCCCAACCCAACACACAAGGCATGAGGTGGGAAGAGAAAACCAGCCCCAGCTCTCCAGAGGCCAAAGCAACTGAAACCCTCCATTCATTGAGCAGCTGGAGAGGTTTTTCTGTTATTTTCGTTGGTTTAGTCACACACCAGGTAGAACCTGAGCTGTTCCAAGGGGCAGAAGCGGAAGAGTCAAAACGAGAGGCAGAGATGCTGATGGAGAGGAGGGGGAGGCTCTGAGCAAAACAGGGCTGCACATACACAAAGCCAAAACATCAACCCCTTGGTAAAAATTCACATTTTCCCAGTGAATTCCCATTTTCAAGGGCTGCAGCTGCTACCTGTCAAATCCAAGCCCACACAAGGCCTAGATATTTCCATAAACTGGGATGAGTCAGAGCCAAGTGCTTCTACTGCCAATTCTAGTACCAAACGGGGCACCTCGAGTCCCACTTGGTGTTACCAAAAAGCATCAGCCCAGTCTGACCCCAAATACAAATAAAATGGGACAGATCCTTCTGAGGAAAATTACAGGAGAAGTAATGTCTGCAAGCTAAACTGCATCAGCTTTCACCACTTCTCCTCCCATCCCTAATTCTTGATAGCAAATAACAGGAAACTCTTTCCAGACTGAAACAGAGAGAGAAAGAAGTCAGAAATGGAGGATTGCACGGACAAAAGGAGAGGAAAGCAGGTGCAACAACAGGGATATTGCAGCACTCCTCAATGCAGAAGTCTGGAAATGAGGACAGGCAGAATTCCACTGCATGTTCCGCTCGTGGTGTTTCAAAAATTAAACACCATCACATGAGCTGCTCAGAGCACTCCAGTGTTTCCTGCACTTTACAGAGCAGCTTTCTTTTTCTTTTTTATTTATTTATTTTTTTTTGGATCACCAGCATCTCTGCTGGTCAGATCGTTCCTGAAGTTGCCTTCAAGTGCCCAGTAACTTGCTCTCAATACCCGTGTGGGTTCCCAGGCTTGCAGCACCCTGACTTGTACCCAAAAAACATGACCTGCTGCTGCCTGGTGCCCCATCTACTTGCAGAAGTGATGGGCATCATCCTCCAGCTGGAAGCAGGCTGGAAACAAGCACTTTTTGGGTATTCACCCCCAAAATGCACTAGGAATTCAAGAAGCCTGGGAAAAAAAGCTTCTCAAGAGAAAAGCAGCTCCCATGGGGAGCCTGAGCCCTCAGCACTGTGTAGGTGTGTGGTTTTGTTTAGAAGTCATCTGGAATTCTTAAAATAAATTTGCTAAATTGTCTTCCAGAGACTGATGGCTTTTCTTTTTTTTTTCTTCCCCCTCGTTAGTAAACTTTCAGGGGTATCTTTATTGTTATGTCTAATTTTAGCGAAAACTAACATTTCCTGAGATTCAATTTCTCTCATAATTGTTGGAAGGAAACTAAACTGTCTGCTGTAAACATTCACTGTATTGTGTGAAAAGTATCTTTATTACAGCCCACTGGGAATACTAATAAAATTCCCAATCCTAGCCCTTCCTCACTTTTTTTTCAGAGCTCACTCTTTTCTCTCATATACCCATTAGTGTCAGTTCAAACATTCTGCGGGCGAGATATGAGAACTTAAAATATATTATTTAACAATCAAGGGTGGAATAAAGACTTGTGAGCAGTAAGATCCTTTCTGCCTTCCCTTTAGATGCTTTCTATTATAGAAAATGAGGATGGCTATTCCATTTGTCTGTGCTCGTGCTCAGAGTTGATGTAAAAAATCTCATTAGTTTAGTCTGACACATATTCAATACAGTCTATGTACATATTTTTTTTCATTCTATTCTACAGCTGCAAAATGATACTAAATTTCATCAGATTGGAATGAAAACTCTGGTCTTGGAACATTTCCCTTTAAGGGTCTTATATTTATTCAGAATTCATGAATCATTTTCCAGTAATACAACTATAATTATTCTTAAAGTGTTATGTTTGAAGGTTTAATATGAAATACTTGCAAAAAGCTCTTTTTCACTTTGATAGTTTGTAATCTTCATGGTAATCAGATCAGTTAGCTCCTTCCCACAGCAGCCAGGAAAATACAATTTAATATGAATCTCATACTCTTCGCTCATGTTTTAATTAAAGTAATAAAAGCCAAGTCATATTTTGCCCTTTCCAGTGTACACAGATGTATACACCTGAGCTAGACAGCATCAGAGCTTGCACTTTTGATGGCAGCTGATGGATTTGCTAGTTTGAGATAAATTTAATTCAGGCTGGCTCAGAGGCTGCTGATCATGGAAGTGGTGGCAGTGATGGGTGAGAGGCAGCACAGTCCTTGGCAGAGGTGCCAAACAGGTGATGGGGGCATGGACCAAAGGTGGAGCTCGTGGAGCTGCTGTGACAACCATCCTTCAGCTGCACCCCGTGCCAGAGCTCACCTCCCTGGGAAAGCTTCCCTGCTGCCTCTGATTTGTGCTTCCCACCATGGCTCTGACCAGCCTGGCCTGGTGTGTCACCTGAGAGGGAGAGATCAAAGCCTTCCCCAAAGGAGCAGAACCACAAGGCACTGGTGGCATTCTCTTCCCAGCCAGCTCAGGTCCCCTGCTCTGCCCAACCTCACGAGCGAGGAGAGGTCAGAGTGAGCACCTGGCTCTGAGCAGAAGGAGCTGGATGGCTGCACTTGGGATACACAGCCCTCATCATCCTCCAGTGCCTGCAGAGCCCTGATATGGTGGAATCATTCAGGCTGGAAAAGCCCTCCAATATCACCGAGTCCAGCCTGTGACCAATCGCCACCTTGGCACCCAGCCCAGAGCACTGAGTGCCACAGCCAGGTGGGGATGGGGACACCAATATCTCCCTGGGCAGCCCACTCCAACATCTGATAACCCTTTCAGAGAAGAAATTCCTCTTGATATCCAATCTAAATCTCCCATGGCACAATATGAGGACATTTTCTTTTGTTCTATTGATATTTGCCTGGAAAAGCCTGACCCACACCTGGCTGCCCCCTCCTGTCAGGGAGTTGTGCAAAGCCACAAGGTCCCCCCTGAGCCTCCTTTTCTCCAGCCTGAGCCCCTTTCCCAGCTCCCTCAGCTGCTCCTGGGGCTCCAGCCCCTTCCCAGCTCCATTTCCTTCCCCGGACACTCTGGCCCCTCAATGTCTTTGTTGTCATGAGGGGCCCAGAACTGGACACAGCACTCGAGGTACCTCAGCAGTGCCAGGACTGGAGTCAATCACTTCCCTAATCCTGCTGGCCACTCTATTTTGGATACAGAAGCTCTGCTGATGGTCCTGCCCTCATGGGGCTGGTAATGGAGCCCAGCCCTGCACGTGCCCAGGGCAGCCTCAGAGCTGACACAGAGAGAAGGGCTCGTTCTGTCCTCAGCCGAGGCAACAGAGGGGCTTTCCTTTCTGCCCAGGCCCTCATCCAAATGCTGAAGTGGAAAACAACATTTTTCTGCTGGAAGTAAGTGGCTCCTCAGTTAATCATTGTGTTGTGACAGCAGACCCAAACATCAGCTCGGGCTGGGTCTCCAATGAGGAGGGAAGAAGTAATCAATCAGCTGGGAAAGGAAATCCCAAGAGCAACAGGCTGGGTATTTTCTTCCACACTGCTGTGGCCCACGGAGCTGCATTTCCACAAATAAACAGAATTTTCCAGAGTGACTCCCCAGAGGTCCCTCAGAGAAGCAAACCACCCCCTGCAGGACCAAACCCGACCCCCTCCACAGGACACAGGAGGAAATCCTTGCCCATCACAGCTCCCTGAGAGCGATGGGGCTGCTCTGGCAGGGCTCAGCATCAGTCCTTGGTGTGCACAGCCGTGGCTCCCTGGCACAGTGGGGAATTCAGGAGCTGTGTGCTGAGGAGTTAGCTCAGCACAAGGAGCTGCAGGATCCGAAGGCACAAACAACTTGTGGATAAAAGCTCTGGATTGCCTCTGGCTGAAGCCACTACCACCACTCCAGGCCAGCCCAGGAGCAGCAGGAGCTGACCAGAGGGGCCCTGGTGAGGGTTTAAAGCCCACATAAGCACCATACTAACCTGAGAGCTGTGCTTTAAAGGGGATCTGCTCCTTCCAGAGCTGCTCCACTGCAGCTGTCCCCCATGCAGGTCTCCACCTTGCCCTGGGCCATGCTGACCATCAAAGACAGTGGCTCTCTTTACATCACACACAGTCCCTTTACAGCAGTGCTGAGCACACGGGAAATCCTTGATCAAGTGACACTTTTTCGGCTAAAGCACCTTCCTCTATCATTTGCTGCTCTTTCATGAGCTACTGGCTTTACAAGCCCAGCAGCATTGCTGGACAGCCAGGCCATGTGTCCTCCTCATGCCACAGGAGTCACCCTGCACACCAGCAGATCCTGCTTGGTCCGACTGGACCTCAGCTGTGCCTCACAGTGCTCTGAAGCAGTCCCAGTTACTCCATCTCCTTCAGCCTCCAGCACACAGGGAGCATTTCTAGCACCTTGGATACACCTTTCCTTCAGCCCCACTGGTGGGCACGATGACATTTTGGGACCAAGGACCACCCATGTCCAATCCTCTATTAGAACTCATCTTGGTATCAGTATTTTCTGTATGTAAACCTTCAGATCAAGATGGAGCAGCAGCAAAGGCTGTTTCTCAGGGGGATGGACATCATCCTGCTGCTCCTTCTCTGCCAGCCCCCAGGTTCCCACCACCTCCCCAGCTGCAGCTCTGCTGCCTCCAGCCCTGGGCCAATCTTCTGCACAGACTGGATTTTTATAATTAATTTTTAAATGTTTCACTGTTTATAGACTTTTTCACTGCAAAAGAAATCATAAATCTGGCTGAAGATCCTCAGGCACATTTTGATGCCACACCTCACACAACAAGGGCTACAACCAGATGTGCTGCTTAATACAAACACTCTGTGTCAAAAACAGTCTCTGAGCTGGTTCATATCCCAGGAAACCTTGTAAAGACATGGGAAGGACAAGGAAAGGTAACTGCTGAGACTGGCCAGAGCTGGTTGTGGTCTCCAGGGAGACCTTGGAGAGTGGTGGGTGCTGTACCCAACCCTCAGGCTGTCAAGTGTGGTGTGTGTCCTCCAGTGCACCTGAGGATCTCCTTCTCCCTCCTGCCTTTGCCCCTAAACCTAAACCCATCAGCAATCTCCTTGATGAAATATCTACACATGAAATTCAACAGTTCCAGTGTTTCCCATCCCTACCAGATGCTCTGTGCCACCTGACAGGTGGCTTCAGCTGTTTAAGATGCTATTTCTTTTTCCCTTTTTTCCCCAGAGTGAATGCAATAGAAGCAAAGACCATCCATTTAGGTCTAGGAATGGCTCAGTTGCATTAGTTTTTCACTCTGGGATGCTTGGTGGCTGTTTTTCAAACACCCTATTGCTAAAACATAGGAGTCCCTTGAGACCAAGGGTTAAAGATGACGTTCATTCTGCTTGTAATACCAAGGGGTTTTTTATTATTATTTTATGTAAACACTATAGCCAGCCTTGCACCAGCAGTAAAACCTTCTCTTGCTATGACTAAGCTGCAGGAATTGCTTCCTGACTGCACCTTTCAAAAATTTCACTGTCACACAGGAGTTCATGCAAAATTCACAAGCCTGGATCATCAGCTGTAGTGGTGCTCAGCTCCCAAACCCCGCCTGGAAGGGTTTCCATTAGCTGCTGATTATAATAAATGACATGTAACACTCTATTGTTCATTCTAAAATAGTACATGAGATTCTTCCTGAGTCGTCTGCTGAGAAAGGCATTTAGGATCTATCAATGTCTCCCCTCTATTTTTTCTTCTCCAGCACAACATATGAAATTATACAGTATTACTCAAAGAACAGCAGGGAAAAGAGCAAAATCTGTATCTTAGCATGGGGGCCTGCAGTGCACACTCCCAAACTCTGTGTAATCCTCTTTCAACTCAGAGTCTACACAAACCTCTCTCTTCTCTTCACTAGGGGTCTTTTATACACACGTAGCTCTATGTTCTTGCAGTATTTGCAATGTGTCCTTGTAAAGGGACTGGGCAGTCATCAGCTATTTACTTTCAGGTCTGCTCTGCCCCTGTTGGGGCCAATTCCAGGCTTCAAAAATACAGATTATCTGCAGATTGGAAGAGACCAAGATTCTGCACAGGCACAAGAGAGTAAAGACCACAAGACTGCTGGAGATTCAGGAGCACCAGAGCTCTCCATGCCTCCCTTAAAAAAGGAGGCCACATTGCCCCTTTTTTAAACCCTTCACTTACATAAGTGACTTTCTTTAACACTGACCAACCTCTGATATCATCTGTCCCTGTGATCCACAGATCAGGCCAGAAATCAACAGAATATGGAGACCCCAAACCCGCTCTCCTCAGTTATTCACTCACAGGGTGGTGAAGCACTGGCACAGGCTGCCCAGAGAAGCTGTGCATGTCCCATCCCTGGGAACATCCAAGGTCAGCTTGGACAGGGCCCTGAGCAACCTGCTCTGATTGGAGATGTCCCTGCAGAGGGTTGAATTAGATGACTTTTAAGGGTGCCTTCATCCCAATCTATTCTGTGACTCCGTGAAAGTTAAAACAAGTTTCTTCATGTGCAAAGGATTAATTAGAAACACCAAAAGTTCATTAGGGGACTTGAGTGGAAATTGCACAAAGAACAACCTCACCATGGGCTCTAATTTCCTGTGCAGACCCTACTATAGGACTCAAGAGAAGGACCACCCTAAGGAATTGCTCAGCCACGTGTATGATCTCCTGGGTTCTTCCTGCCTTCCTTCTGGAGCAATCCTGGCTTCAAGGCAGTGGCTGTGGTGACCGTGAGCAACCTGCTGCACTTTATGGGACAAACAAAGTGCTGGAAACTCCTCCAAATTCACTCATCTGGTAGGTCAGGGACCAGCTGCCATAAGAACATCTCACACCTGAGCAGCTGCATGTTGTTGCTTCACTGTCAGTGCCAGAGCAGCCCCAGCACTGATGGACAGCAAACCAGAGTCCACCTTGGTTCCATTTTACAGCTTCCCACTCTGGAGGAAGGAGCAAGAATGAGGGCAGGGTGACCCACACCTTCATTAGCAGCACCCAATTACCCTCATTTGCCCAAGACTCCACGGCCACTTCAGTCACTGTGTTCTGGCCCCGTGATCCCCAGCAGGGACGGGGAACCCCTGCATTCACACGGATCTACCCCAGCCTCAGGTTTATTTTATCAAGTGTTGACATTTTGCTGCGATTCAGTCAAGATTGGTGGGAGGACAACACGTCTGCCAGTATTATGACAAGGTTTGAAGGCATATTTTATAGCAGAGGCTGCCAAGACGAGCTCTGTCTCGTCTGGAGCCTTAGCAGAACATGAGGAAGGTATCCGTAGCTTCCCACACATCATTAATTTCTAATTATCCTATCCTTGCTTTCTGCATTATCACTTATTTACCAAACACAGCTTTATTGGATCGCCCAGTTCCTTATAACCAGCAAAGCCATTGTTATGTTAAAACCAATGTTCTAAATGTTATTTATTATTTGATAAACCTTGTGTAACCCTGAATGAGGACATTAAACGGCAAGAACACTACTTCAAAATCCCATTTTAAATAAGTCACCAAGACAGCTGTGCCTTTATAAAACACATTAGAGTGGCACTCAGAGCACATATGGCTCAGGGATATATACAAATTATACAATTTCTGTCATTCGATCAAATAAGAGGGACGTTTTGACCCCAGAAATGAGTCAAATGTAAGTTGTAATTCCAGCCCCACCGGAGGCCCCGGTGGTAATGGATCCTGACGGCTGATCAAAGAGCCCTGACCATTTGACCCACCAGATCAGCGACTCACTGTATCTATTATGGCTAATACAGACCCCAGCTTGGAGATAGATGGAGGCAGAGAGGTAAAGGGCAATGGATACAGTAGATAAATGTTGATTTATACACATCCAGGCACGCGGGGACGTCTGCAGATGGATCCCACGTGTGTGGGAAGGGCTGGCCGTGGCTAACCCCACATGGGTTTGTGCACATGGGTTTGTGCAGGGGCATGGCTGGAGACATGCTGTGGATGTGTGTGCACAGGACAAACATCATCTCTCTTAACTGCATCTCCCTCGGGGTGTCAGCAAAACCCCTGTGCCCAGCGGGGCTCCCCGATTCACACACAGCCAGGGAAGATCTATTTTACACATATCCTGCCCCACAAAACACACACCTGCCCATGGATCTGCTTTCTTGGCAGTTAAGTGTCAACAGCCCCATGCACAAGTTACCCAGTCTCACCCTAATGCCCAGAGCCCAAGTTAAAGTCCCTTGTGCTGCTCTACACATCAGGTGAGACACCTGATGTCACCTGCAGCACGTGTCTCACCAGCACTGGGTGAAATCCTGCCTTCTTCAGTCGTAGAATCCCAGAATGGATGGGTGGGAAGGGACCTTAAAGCACATCCCATTCCACCTCTGCCGTGGGCAGGGACACCTTCCCCTATCCCAGGTTGCTCCAAGCACCATCCAACCTGGCCTTGGACACTTCCAGGGATCCAGGGGCAGCCACAGCTTCTCTGGGCATCCTGCTTTTTCAGTTGTAGAATCCTGGAATGGTTTGTGTTGGATCTTAAAAACCATCCAGCTCCACACCCCTGCCATGGGCAGGGACACCTTCCACTAGACCAGGCTGCTCAGTGCTGCTGCACAAACCTGGCAGCCAAGGCCTGACGTTTTTGATACACAGATGGGCAGCATGAGCCTGCCAGCAAGAGCAACACAGGAATAGCATCAGGAGGAGGAAATGATCTGCAAATAATTTTTCAATTGAACTCGCAAGTTTTCAACACCTGCCAGCAAAGCAGTGGGTCCTGTCTGTGCCCTCACTTCCAAAAGCAAAGAGCTGCTGATGCAGCTCCCCCTGGCCTGAACAAACCACACTGGTATTGAACAGCCTTTCCATGAGGAGTCACACAAATTAGCTTGTTGGGACAGAAACGGGCTGGTTGCTCAGCTGGAATAAACCATGCACTGAGATCTCCTGGGATTAGGCAGAGCACAGGATCCAAACTGCCCAGTGACAAATAATCAGCTCTTTCCTCCTTCAAGCTGCCTGTTGCCTGCCAGCAGCCAGGGATATTCATGGAGGGAGGGGAAATGCAGCAAACACCCCTCCCTAAGGCTTTCCATAATGTCCCTACACTGACCAGGCACAGAGTCACATCCCTGCTCCCAGAAGCCAAAGGACAATGGTCCCCAAAGCCATGCCAGGGCCTGGAAGTCCCCACAAGCTCCTCACATCACTCCCAGCTCCCTGACATGGCAGCTCCTGCATTTCTTCACCCAGAACACGAGATGATGATACCTTCTCCCAGGGGATTCCCAGCTGTAGTTAAGCCATGTTTCTAAAGCACCTGTGGACTCTTCCTGCAAGTGCAAGAGCCTCGATGCCAAATAAAACCAATCTCATTCCTGTCCTGGAATTGCCCAAATTTTCCCTTTCCTGGTGTTACTCTCCTTATCACAAAGACCTTAATAAATATCTTTTCCTACTGATTTTACTGGTGTTTTTATTCCTTTTACCAGCACCACTGCATTTTTGCTCATCTTTCAGAGCACTTTATATCTGTGTATTCCTTGGGATTTTTTGCACTCTCAACTCCTTGCCTTTGTTTGGGGAGGGGGACAGGAAAGAAAGAAGGAAAATTGACAGGGGTGAGGAATGATGTTCTGCTGACTCCATGAGACACAAGAGATACCTCACTCATCTCGGGGGTCAAATGTCCATGATGGTTTGATCAGATGTCAGCTTGCATTTATACTCTGGCCTCTGTTGGAGGTTGAATTACATTTCACATTTGACTCACTTCTGGGGTCAAATGTCCCTCCTATTTGATGGAACAAGAGGAATTATTTTCCCCAAGCAGGTTGTGCTGGCGTGAGCTGTCAGTGCTCCCATTATGTTTTAGGCTCCTTTATTTCTGCATTTTGTCCTCAGCTGAGTCCAACCCCTCTGGGATGACAAGAGCTGCAGCCATGGCACAAAAGCCATCCCAGTGAAGAAGATGAAGGGAAGGAGCAGCTCATCTGCCTTCCACATGCTTTGGATGGTGTTTTGTGGGGGGTTTTAGAAGGGTTTTATTGTGGGGTTTTGTTTCTTCTTTTCCCCAAAGCTGGCAGCTGTGCAGGGAATAATGAAGGAGAGGCAAGTGAACCCTGATCCTGGCTTTACCACACTCTGCCGTGAGAAACTGCAGAAACCTAGAAAATTTTGGGTTTGAAGGGACCTTAAAGCTCATCTCATTCCCATCCCCCTGCCATGGGCAGGGACACCTTCTGCTATCCCAGGCTGCTCCAAGTCCCATCCAGCCTGGCCTTGGACACTGCCAGGGATCCAGGGGCAGCCACAGCTTCTCTGGGCACCCTGTGCCAGGGCCTGCCCACCCTCACAGGGAACAATTCCTTCCCAATATCCCATCTAACCCTGCCCTCTGGCAGTGGGAAACCATTCCCCTTGTCCTGTCACTCCAGGCCCTCATCCCAAGCCCCTCTCCAGCTTTCCTGGAGCCTCTTTAGGCACTGGCAGGGGCTCTGAGCTTTCCCCAGAGCCTTCTCTTCCCTGGGCTGAACAGAAGAACTTCCTAAGGGATCAAAAACCAGACAAGGAGCTGAGACAATGCCCTTGTCAGGGAGCTGCAGGATCATGATGGAGAAAAAACCCCAACCCACCAGGCTCATCTATTGCAGTGTGAAGGTTCCAGTCCTGAGTGTGTGAGATTTGCCTTTGTCCTGGTGGAACCCAAGGGCTGTTGGGCTTTACATGAGCTGTAAAGGTATCTGGTGGTTCAGCAGCCTCTGAGGTGAGATTGTGAAACCCCCTCTCCTGCTGTTTAATGTACTCCTTTGGGTTACAACAGGGTTAGCAAACAATAAAAACCCATCTGGAACCCCCATTTAAATAACAGAGTTGTGTCATTAGTACTGAAGTCATGGCTGGGGCTGTAAAACCAGTCAACAAGTGCTGATGTGCAGGTAAATAAAGGGAGATGATGCACAGAGGGTGAGGAGGAAGCTCCCCATCCTCCTCGGCCAAAGCTCATGCTGGGTGTGAACCCCTACTGACATCCCTGCAGGGCATGAACTGGGATCCTCACCTTCCCTTCCAGTTACACTCCTGCCACACCAGATGAGGTTATGGGGAGTCACTGCAGCCTCCCACAGAGCCCCAGATGCCACCCTGCACCCTTCTACTCCTTGGTCCCACTCCCAGCTGCTCTCTGACTGTCCCATACCAGCACAGGGAGGGAACTGGGGATGCAAAACAAGGCAGGCTTCCCCATTTACCTTCCATGTTGCTCCCTAGAATGCTTTTGCTGGTGCAGAAAGCAGCAGCACAGCCCCTGAGCACAAAGCCATCCCTGCAGTGGGGGGTTCCTGCCCTCCTCTGCCAAAGCAAAGAACCTTCCTCCCTTTCCATCCTTAACTGCTACTCCAAAATAGGAAATAAAGGTCAGCAAGTAAACAGAGAACAAATGAAGAGTAAACTCCTGTTGCACAGCTTACAGGGATCTGAGCTGGTTTGGTTGATCCTTCCCCGGGATCACACTTGGTACAGGAATCCTCCACCACATGATAATCCTTGCTTTCCTTTGGAAGCCAACCCTCCTCCTTGAGGTGCAGCAAACCATTCCCAACCCCACAGCATCCCTTCTGACTTCCCTCCCGTGCCCACTCTGAGGGAAACGGGATGAGATAGGTGCAACTCACAAATGGTTCAAGCTGGCCATGGCTCTGCCCAAATCCAGCCTGGCCAGGGACTGTGGCTGGTCCCTGTGCCAGCACTGCCAGCCCTTCCCAGTGATGCCATCAAATCCTTGTCCCTTGGGGGTTTTTAAAGGCAAAGTACCTACAACAAGCGCCCTGTGAGCACGTACCACCCGTGGCTCTGCACAGCCTGGGGGGCACAGGGCTCACCCCTGCTTGGGGCACCTCAGGATCACCCCATTCCTTCCCATATTTACTCACCCTCTGGCAATTCCTGGCTCTAACGATCAGCCCCACGCCACTGTTGGCTGAACATGTGTTTGTTTCTGCTGAGTCACTCAATAGCACAAAGTTTGCTGCTCCTTCCCCACCCTGGAAATGCTCCTCAGCAAGAACCTCTCCCCACACAGTGACGGCTTCCAGTGCCAGCTTCCAGAGCCAAGGCAGGAACAGCTCTCCTGAGCAATGAGCCAATGCACTGCCACGCTCCAAGGAGGCAAACCACAGGATCCCATCCCATTCCCAGGGTAACATGGATAGAGTTTAACCCCTGCTGCTATTGGAGCATTGTGTGGGACTCACCAGCCTTGTAATCCATAGTGACACCCAAACCCCAGGGGCACTGTGTGGCCCATGGGGGTGTGTCTGTGGTCAACAAAACAGCCCAACACAGAAGTGGGATGCTGGAATGTGTCAGCAAGGAGCTGACACCTTCCCTCACAAGGCTGCACGGGATGAGATGCTTCATGCCAAGGGTGCAGCACTGCTAACAATGCCAGGCCACCACTGAGGGATGCACAGGGGACCTTCTCTCATCTCCAGGGCAGGGGGACAGAAAAACGTGTGCTGAAGTCCTCCTGTCCCAGCAGGACCTAAGCATCGGCTTAACTTTATATAATCACAGAACTGGGTTGGAAGATCACGTTAAAGATCATGTTCCAACCCAAATACAGGTTTAGGGCCCCACTCCATGTGTTTTCCATGTGTATCCAAGCCCAGAGAAGGCTCAGGCACCTGCAAGACATGAACACTTCTATTCTGGTCCCCCACACGTGGGTTTCTTGCTCCAAAACAGGAACTCTTTGATTCCTTTTTCTCCCCTAACTGTTTATCTATTTAGCTACAGGAAATACTCCACACGAGGGAAGGAGACACCTGAACTGCACACAATACTTGGAAACTTGCATCCAGAAACCCAAATGGGCCTTCATTTGGAGTGAGGGACGCTGAGGCAAAGCCCTTCAGCAAAACTCTTCAGCAGAGCTCCTCAGCAGAGCCAGGCTCCAGTGACAGGCAGCACAGAAGTGCATCCCACTCCCTCTACCAAGTGCATCCGCTGCTCCTCAGCAGCAGCTGGGCTCTGACCTCCTCCATGGACCCTCCTGACGTCCTAGGAGGACAGTTGCACAGAGAGCTCCTGGAATTTGTGCTTGGGCATAGCCTAAATCCCCTAAAACTCTCACCCCAGCAAAATAACACTTACCTGGTTGGCCGATAGGAACTCCTGGGCGTTGTCGTTCATCCCCATGTACATGTTCTCCCCATCAAACTAGAAAGGCAAAAGAAAGAGTTAATGAAATGCCATCTGCACACCACGCTCCTGTGCATCCCAAATGCCTTCCTGGCTCTTCATGTCGAGAGCCAGAATTCCCAGAGGAAAATCCTGAGCTGCTGTTTTAACATTTTTGAGCGTGTATGAGCACACCTTCATCCCAGTTATTGCCATGGGACATGCTAGCATTGCATGGATATGGGATTTTTTCAGTGAAATAAAGAATGAATCACTCCAATTCAAACAAATAAATCAAATGTGTGAACCCACAGATGCACCCTGCAGCAAAAATCACCCAAAAGGAGCTGTTGCTAAAATTCCTACTAGACCATCAATCAGATATAAAAAGCCAACTTCCAGCAATGGAAATGTCCAGGACTTGGACAGGTCCCATCCAATCCTCTTACAGACCTCTACATTACCCACGACACCAAAGCAAAGCTACTCCAGCATCACCCTGGAGCATTCAGGAGGGGTCTCTGTGCAAAGCCTGATTGTCCATCCTGACACATCCATCCCCTCACCTCCTGTTCTCCTGCCTGCTCTGCCAGGACCCTCCACAGCCCATCCTCCTGTGTCCCCACAGCCAGCTCCCAGCTGCTAATCCACTTACCAGGCCACAAAACCCCCATGGAGAACTACAACTCTTCCCACTAATTAGCTACAAGGGGAGCTTTTCACTCGCTCCGATTCCAAAGGAAGGAAAAAAACCCTCCAGGATTGTCTCCAGCTCGAAGTACGGCTGGGGCAGGCCTCAAGGCTGAGTTCACAAATTAATTATGGCAATAAAAATGGGCTGTGCCATAAAACACTCCCGAGACAAGGATGGAGGTACCAGCTGTGAGTGACACCTTGCACTTAACAAAGAGAAGAGCCAAGCCTCCTGCCCTTACCAGCAGGATGATGAATTGGAGATCGTTCACCCCTCCCCTGTTCTCTCACTCTCTGATATGAAGCTGATTCCAGTTATGCCTTAACAGAAATTGGCCATATTAAGAGCAATAAAAGTGAAATCTAAATAAAACCAGGTGAAGAATTTCAGCCTAGACAATTAATTACACTTCCATTTCTCAGAGTGCTACAGGATTAGTTATTAAAGTCAGCAGAGTTAGTAAAGCCAAGTGGGGGTAACAGGGCTCTGCTTGGCCTCAGACACCCTCTAATTGCCAAACTGTCCTCTGGCACAGCAGAGCAAACCAATTAAAAGCTGCAAAACTGGAGCAGGTATTGTGGCACTCATTAAGTGATACCAGCAGCAGCTGCAGCAGGGTGGGAGAGGATTCCTGTGCTACTGCTGGGTTCTGCAGAACCCACCAGCGAGGCAGGAGCTGTGGGATGCAATGAGCACTGGGACAAGCAACTTCCCCAGGAGGCAGCTGGGTGCCATCCACTTTACCCTGGATTTCCCCCTGCCTGTGGGATGGTCACTGGCACAGCCAGCTCCTGGCAGCACAGCTCCAGCTGGAACTGCTGTGCTTCCAGGCACAGAGACCCAACCAGCTCCACAGCCTAAACACCCTCTGACAGCCCAACCAACCCCAGCAGGGGCACCTGAGCTGGCAGCAGAGGGGCCAGAGGTTGGTGGAGGATCACAGAATCTCTAGGCCTGGAAAAGCCCTCCAAGACCAGCGAGCCCAACATTCTCCCAGCACTGCTGAGGCCACCATTTAATGATGTCCCCAAGTGCCACATCACCTCTCCTAAGTCCCTCCAGGGATTTAATCACCACCAGGGATGGTGACTTCACTGCCCTGGGCCACCTGTACCTGACCACTGTTTCAGTGAAGAATTTTTCCCTAATATCCCATCTAAACCTGCCCTGGTGCACATGAGGCTGATTCCTCTCATCCTACCCCTTGTTACCCACGAGAAGACACCGACCCACACCTGGCTACAACCTTTTTCTCCAGGAAAAAAAATTACCTTGAAAGCTACATTCAGCAAACCAAAAGTATCCTTCACACTGGGGAGGCCCAGAGCAGGCCAAACACTCTCCTTTCTCCATATCCTTCTGTTTGTCAGAATGTATTTTTTATGGCTTTCTACTGTTCCTGCACCTCGATTCCACAACTCCTTCTGCCCTTGATGCCTTCATAAGAACTGTAATGAATCCTGCCTTCAAAATTACTGTTCCTCTGATTGCCAGGCTGAGCAGCGAGCCTGAAAATCAAGACTCAAAATGCAATGGAAACTTTGGAATTTCCCCACTGCTGATTGGATTTTTTTCCCTCTCCTCCAGGCTATGAGGGTGCAAACAAATTTATTAGAAATTCTCCCATCAAGATATTTTTTCAATTAGATGTTTGCCAGTTATGCAGCAGCCAGGTAGAGCAGATAAGTAATGTGCTCTCCCTCTTCTCATTATTGTTTTGCTACGGAATGCACTTCAAAACAATCAACCCCATCATTCCAGGTAGATTTATGGTAGAAACAGAAATTTTAATATTTCCCTTTGGTTATAAATGCTTCCTCCTTTTTTTTCCTTCACTCTAGCTCCTGTTCCAGCCATTCAACACCCTCCTTACCCCAAAATCCAACCTGCACTGAATGATGTGGCAGGGATCATTTTCAAGCCCTAATTCAAAAGGAACATCCTCTTGTGCAGTTGTCTTAATCATCCCTTTGCTCCATTGCAATTCCTTAATTTTATCATTCTTTGGTTAATAGGAGCAGCTTATTAAACAAATCAGTGGCTGTGGCTGATTCTCACCCTCTCCTGCAAGAAATGAGCACAAAGCTGAGGAGGGAAGGGAAAAGAAAAGAGGGAAAGAAAAAGGGAAGGGGAAGAAAAAGGGGAAAGGAAAAAGGGTGAGAGAGAAGGAAAAAGGGAAGGGGAATAAAAAGGGGGAAGGGGAAGGGAAAAGGGTGAGAGAGAAGGGAAAAGGGAAGGGAAAGTGCCCCAAATTCCACCAATTCTGGCAGCAAAGTCAAATGTACACCACAGAAGTCCCTTGGTTGCAGGTGGCAAGAACTCCAACCCAAAGGACAGGCAAGACTCCATCTTGTGCCATGGGAGGTGCCTTGCCTGGCACTGATGGATACAGACATGGGTGCTGCCAACCCATGCAGAGAGGGAGATCCAAGGACAGCAGGGTGATGGAGACCAAGCCACGACTGCAGCCCTCCAGGGAACAACCTACTGAGTGTTATGGGTCCAATCAAGAGATAAAAGGACAGTTCTATTCTGTGAGAAATCACCCTCTGAAATTCAGTTTTTCATGAAGAATTTAATTAAAAATATAATTATTTTACTACAGCTCTTCCAGGGGAGCTGCAACTGGCCCTGCTGCTCTATCAGCCCATACACGGAGCTCAGCTCAGATGTTGTTGTTCAAAACACTTTTAAAACTTTTATTGCTTTTCTAGACTCACTTTGGTTTGTTATTTTTGCTCCA
The DNA here is from genome assembly GCA_026261815.1 of Monarcha castaneiventris obscurior. Classification (NCBI taxonomy): domain Eukaryota; kingdom Metazoa; phylum Chordata; class Aves; order Passeriformes; family Monarchidae; genus Monarcha; species Monarcha castaneiventris. The sequence goes on along the minus strand of JAMPIT010000848.1, from coordinate 5,810,440 downwards.
CAGCATTATTTTCAAACCTGTAAATGTGCCAAGAGGTCACACAGGTCCCATGTTAGCAGGATGAATATGAGTAAGAAAAACAAATGCAGGCAGCAGGCTGGGACAGACCCCAAAGCACAGCAGCTGTGGGATCTCCAGCTCTGTGCAAACAGGGAGAACAAATGTTTGCTAACTGGGAAGGACCCAGTGGAAAGAAACACAACCTCCTGCCAAGATTCCAAGAAGGTGTTACTTTTTCCTGGATGGCACTGCCAGCTTGTACAATTTTATTATGAATCTGATCACATCCTTTTTATTTCCTGAGAGCCACGAACTGGGATGGAAATTTCAGCTCTGTAAGAAATCATGGAATCACAGATGGGTTTGGGTTGGAAGGGACCTTAAAAGATCTTCCAGTTCAACTCCCCTGACATGGGCAGGGACACCTTCCACTAGACCAGAATATGCTGACAAAATTCATACCAGTAATACCATCTGTGATACCTGCAAGATCTCAAAAGCCTTCCAAACTTTTTTTAAAGTTTATTTTATGTGCAGTGGGTTTGGTTGTTTTTTTTTTTTTCCTGGTTTGGGGTCTTTTGGTTTTGGAGGGGGTCTCACCTAAATTTTGACACTAATTTTTAGCAATACTAGACCAGAGCACCTTAACTGCAAGTCCACTGAGGTTCTAGAGCTTGAAAATGTGGCCTGCTAATACAAATCCAGCAGTAATTAAGAGCCATCACCATCAAGGAGCTACTAAATGACCAGTTGAGAACAAATTGGATGCCTCCAGGGGTTCCTACTGGTCAGAGCTATAAACACTCCCCTCTAGTTTGCCTCCCCATACCAGGACACAGGAGATGAGCAGCAGGTTCCCTCTCAGGACAACCTCATTTCCAGCCTGGGTGCACTGGGGGTATCAGCTTTCTTGGGAAATTCTTGGAAATTGGGAGATTCTTGGAATGCAGCTGGGTTTGTTTCCCAGCCAGCTACACCTCAGCTACCACCAGCAGCAAGACAGAGTGACCCAAAATAATGCCACGCAAGGAATGCCTTTAGGTTTCTAGTGAATAAAGTTAGGACCCAAGAAAACTTGTAAAACACACTTAATCTGTATTTAATACTCCTCGTAAAAAAAAAATAAAGAATAAAAAATTGCAGCCTGTGTGTTGCTGGGCTTCATTCAGCTGCTTCTAATGGCACTGTTCCCACCATGGGGAAAAATAATTCTTCTTTAGCAAGTGTTACAGACATAGTTTTATCCACAATTCGTTTTTATCAGTATTGTTCGAGGGGCACATTCTGCTGTGAGTGCACTTTGGCTGTGATATTTCCATGGCCTGCATCCCCATGATGCTGTTCCTGCACACCAGGCTCAGCCCTCTGAGGGATTCAGACCCAAGGATGCTGGTCCTGGTAAGGATCCTCTTGATGCCTTAGGTTTTAACTTTTATATTTTTCAACTTCTGTACTGCTTAGAGTGTAACTCTGCAGTTCCTTGTAGCCTGGAATTTCTGCTCTCTCGTGCTGGGCAGACACAACAAAGCCTCTCCAGGCTTTGCCTTCAAGGACAGCCAGGCTCTTCTAGGCCCAAAATGTGTAACCCAAAGCCTCTAAGGGGGGAGCAAATTGAGGGGAATTACATCATTGAACTGGGGCTTTAATTGGAGAATTAACCCTGATATGCAAATGAACCAAACCTATAAAGGTGTGAAGAACTCATGACCTGGGGTCCATCTTGGGGTCCATTTTTGGAGGCAGCCTCTGGCTCCCCCAGGGTGTGCCTTGAGGGCCCTTCAAATAAATATCTATCTTTATTCCCTTACTCTTGTCCAGTCTCTGTTTCTAGGTGGCTGGAGAAGGCATCACTCTCTGTACACATCTCTGGGGTGTGAAATCCTCACCTCAGCCCTGCCAGTGCTGCTGCTGGCTGAGCGAATTCCTGCAGGAGTAATGTAGCATCCCACCTCTTCAGGGAATACATGGCTGAGGTTAGCTTAATCTCTTTAACTGCAGTTCCCCCATTAAGGTCTTTACACAACCTCTGGCCCGGAGTGATCTACTTAGCATTATTTATTTGTGTGCTGAAATGCTTGGATAGCCCCTCAGTTGATCCTGTCAGGGAGGGTCAGGAGTTCAGCACGAGATTTACAGCTCCCCCCAGCAGTGCCCTGTGAGGGAAGCTCAGCACCTCCAGCCCGGCCACGCACCACGATTTGTTTGGGGACAAATGGCATTAACAGGGAGCACGACCCCACAGCAGGTGTCAGAGGCAGAACACAAACCCAGCATCCACAGGAGCCACCAGGGCTTTGAAGGGCTGAGTTTTCCACAAACAGTCAATATTCTCATACATTATCCCAGGGGAAATTCAGATTGATACAGCTGAAGTCTCGAGGCTTAAAGCCTTACAGTAAAAAGTGGCTTGTTTGGTTGATTTGTTTAAGAACAATTTACAAGTAGGATGAAAGCCTGGTAGCAGTTTTTTCTCAAATACACCAGGAGCAGGGAACCTGCAGAGCTGGTGGGGCCAAGGTATGGTAGAGGCTGTCAAGAAACTACAGCCAGGTGAGAAAGGAAGGAATGACCTGCACCAGCCTGGACACTGATGGAGTGAGTATTCAGAAATTCCAAAGCTGGAGCATATCCCTTGGAAAGACCCATCTGAGAAGCTCTCACACTGGGATGGCCAGAAGGAAAACATCAAATCCACCAAGGAAATCCTAAGGAACCCCCTCGGCCAAGCGACATTCACCCACCTGCCCTAAAACAATGTGAGGGAACTCTGGGATCCTCATGACAACAAAGACACTGAGGGGCTGGAGCGTGGCCAGGGAAAGGTCTGGAGCCCCAGGAGAGGCTGAGGGAGCTGGAAAGGGGCTGGAGCCCCAGGAGAATCCCTGAGGGAGCTGGGAAGGGTCTGGAGCCCCAGGAGCGGCTGAGGGAGCTGGAAAGGGGCTCAGCCTGGAGAAAAGGAGGCTCAGGGGGGACCTTGTGGCTCTGCACAAGTCCCTGACAGGAGGGGGCAGCCGGGGGGGGTCAGGCTCTGCTCCCAGGGAACAGGGACAGGAGGAGAGGGAACGGCCTCAGCCCGGGCCAGGGCAGGTTTAGATTGGAGATCAGGCAGTTTTTTCACTGAAAGGCTTGTCCAGCTCTGGCATGGCTGCCCAAGGCAGTCAGGGTGGAGTCACCATCCCCGGAGGGATTTAAAAGATGGGTGGATGTGACACCTGGGGACATGGGTTAGAGGTGGCCTTGGCAGTGCTGGGGCAATGGTTAGGTCCAACAATCCCAGAGGTCTTCCCCAACCTAAATGATTCAATGATTTTAAATGTCTGATCTGTCTCTGCTCCCAAAGCAGCTGGAGTGGGAAGGGGAAGGTTCCACCTCAGCATGTCCAACTCCCTCAGTGTGAACCTGTCACACTCCAGCACACCCTGAGGAAGCCCAGAGGGAGCCAACAGAGGGGCCTTGTGCCTCACAGCCCACTTAGAGCTTGCTGAAGGGTCAGCAAGCCCCTAGGAAAGGTGAACTGATCCCTCTGGTTGGACTTCTCACAGGGTTCCTCAAAAACCAGCTCTAAACCCCAAAACCCAACATGTCATGGGACCCAGGGGAAGGTTCTTATGCTCACAGCAAGACACTCAGTAAGTTTCAGCAAGCAGAAGATCAAGGTCCATGACCCTTCTGCACTAAAATCTCTCCAGCTCATCATATAACTGATGTGGAAGGGTTCAGTTTATTAATGAGACAGAAATTATTCAGGCCAGCCGAAACTGAAAGCGACTTTGAATAGCTTTGCATTAGGACTCTCGCTGCACTAAGTGGCACTGAGGAAATGGAAGATTAAATTTAATGTCAATAAATGCAAAGTAATGCACTGAAGAAAAGCAATCCCAACGACAGACATGACAATGGGCCTTAAAATAGCTGCTGCTGTCCAGAAGAGAAACTGTTCTGGACAGCTCGCTTCCAACTTTTGCTCAGCCCTCAGCAGCTGCCAAAAATGCCATTCAGATTTTAGAAGCAATAAAAGAGCAAAGAATGAAAGATCAAGTATTATTTTGCCATCTGTACTGTTAGAAGAAGGAGAGAGGGCAACTGCAAAGAGGATCCAAGGTGTGGAATGGCACACGTGGATGAGGAAAAAGGGGTGATGAAGGGATAAAAGGGTGTTAGAGGGACTCAACAAAGATGTACCTGAAAAAACGAAATGAGAGCGGGGTTCTAACAGCCTGAAATCAAGAAGACAGACGCTGAAATTATTAGCAAGCGAAATTAAACCCTTCCAGAGAAGTTCTTCATACGGGGCCCAACAACAAAACCTCTTGCTGCAGGACGCTGTGGCTTAGAAGGATCCAGAACAGCAACTGAACAAATGAGAGATGAGCAATAAACCCTGACCTGTGGGCTTCTGGGAGCTCTGTGGGCAGAGATAATCTCATTTTTTAGCATGCAGGTGGTCAAATATCATTGTGGGATCTCCATCCCTGGAGATACTCAGAGCTCAGCTGGACCAGGCACTGCACAACCCCACGCGGGTGACCCAGCTTTGCTTGGGGGGCTCAGGACACACAGATGTCCCTCAGGACTGGCAATATTTGGTGTTTGGGGGCTTCTGTGACGTGTGATCCTGTGATGCTCACACAGACCTCCACCCCAAAAGCCTCTCCAGCATCCCCTTTCATTCTCCTGAAATGCCACCACTGTTGGAGTGACAGCATTCATTTATCTAAGAGACCGGCTGGCTTCCTGTCAACGCTGCACACAAAATTATTGTTATTACATTATTTGGGGGGGAATGAGGCCTTAAACTCATTTACCTGGATCTTTCTGAGCCTGCAAAGGAGTTCAAGCTCTTCACATACACACACAAAAAGCCCATCCACTGAAAGCTACAGGGAGCAGCAGAATTTAGTCTTAAGACTGACATGGAAATAGATTAATTTTTTTTCCCATTTCATATTCTAATTACAATTCTTCTCCCCCTACTATTTTCTGTTCTCATTACAGTCTTAAAATTGCTCTGCAAATTCTGTACCTTATTCTGCTCTTCCTACCATCTTTGTCATGGAAATGAGAAACAGAATGTATAAGCATGAAAATATTGCAGAAATCAAAATTCTGCTTAACCCTTTCTTGTGCAACTCCAAAAAAGAAGCTAAAGCAGCACAGAGCAGCTAATCCTGCACCCATCCAGCCTCCTCTTCTTCTCCCAGCTGCACTGAGGAGAACGATGCTCAGAGAAAGGGTGATTAATTTAAAGGCCAAAGTCGCTCACGGTTACACCTCGCTGTGCATGGAGGAGGGGTTGGGGTTTGGGCTTAGCAGGTTTTGCCCCTGAGGGCAGATGTTGATCTAATACATTTTGACTGTGTTCAGATGATCGTGTTTAGCTTTTAGCCTGGTGTAATGCTGCTGGGGAGAGCTGCTGCTGGTGCATTGAGCTGCCCTGGTGCACGGAGTGCTCAGCACATCTCCATCCTTTTCCATGGCACCGAGGGCTCACTAGAGTTGCAGCCAAAAACCAAATCCTTCCTGATTTCTCTCCAAGTCTGGGCATGGAGGAGGAAATCAGGCTGCTGGGAGGTGCAGCACCCGCTGCTCTCACCCAGGACCTCCCCAGCCCATGGCTGACCAGCTCAATGCTGTTTATTCTGCAGCGCTGTCCCTGCAAGGCTCAGGCATGCACATCACTTCCTTCTCGAAACCAAACAACAAGCACATCCGGAGCCGTTTATCACAGGTGCTCGAGGAGTTTATCTGCAAAAAAATATAAACACCAGGCCCTTGCTGAGCTGGTCCTTCACCCGTCAGCAGCTGAGTGAGCGGCAGAGCTGAGGGAACCTGGTGAGGGGAGGAGGAGGTTTCAGGGATGCAGGGATCCTGGCACTGGCCTGGTGTGCATTAAATAAATACAGTAAGTGCTAATGAGCAATAACTGCACTGCCTGCTCCTCCAGCAACACTTGTAATTCACAGGAAACTGAGAGAGGCAGAAAACACGCAAAGATCTAAAAGAAGCTGCGGAGACTCTGTGCTAGAACAGTGCCAGCGTCAAAGGCGCCGAGGAACATTGTTTTCTGCAAGATAAAACCTCAGGGCTGAGATAAAAATAGAGCTGATACCTGTGTGCCTGGGAAGCAGCCACCAGCCTGGCTCCGCTCTGGGAGTCTTTTATGGAGATGCTGATTTCAACAGCAGAGCAACAGCCCTGGCTGCAGCCAGAGGTACCACTGGAGAGGGGCTCCACATGGCACTGGAATAGCCAAGGAGGCGAGGGAGCAGCTGGGAATGAAGAAACCTTAAGCAGGGAAGCTTTGCCACCCTGCAGTTTGGTGCCCCTCGCCCAGGGAGTGTGCAGCGTGGGCAGCGATGCTGAGCTGCGCGCCTGAAGTGAATTCCTGCATGGAATCAAAGCAACTCCTTGGGGAGCGAAGGTGGCAGCTGCCAGCACAAGCAGTGGCTGGGTGACGCTGGGTTTGACGTACGTGGAGCAGGAATGGGTTTGGAAATCTCTATTTATCTTTTCTCCACTGCACAGCGAGTAAATAACGAAGCGAGGAACTGAGCTGTCAGAGGAGTGAGGAGGAGATGCCTCAAAGCTGGGCACTTTTTAAAGGCTGTGTATTTTGCTTCTAATCCCAGTGCCTTGCTGGCAGTTGTACAGGTAAATAACCTGGATCCCAAGTACCTCCTCACTCACGCCAATAATTCCTAAAATCACATGTGCTACTCAATTGATATTCACAAAGGAAAGCAGTACCTTTAATTCACTTCATAGCCCCTGTTCTTTGAGCACAGATTAAATATTACCAGGAAATATTTTACTCAGAGGATGGTGAGGCCCTGGCATAGACTGCCCAGAGCAGCTGTGGCTGCCCCATCCCTGGAAATGTCCAAGGCCAGGCTGGAGCAACCTGGTCTATTGAAAGGTTTCCCTGCCCATGGCAGGGAGTGGAATGAGATGAGCTTAAAAGTCCCTTCCAACCCAAACCTCTTTCCAAGCAAAACTATATTTCTGCCCCCCCAGAATTCAAGATTTGTCTATTTTCTTCTCTTGCAAATCACAACGGAAAAGAATAATTGATTTTTCAAGACCATGGGGAACATTATGCAAAACCAGCTAGTTCGGAGGGGAAAAAAAAAAAAAACAGACATCTTCCATGCCAGTCATTTAGAAAATAGTTTCCAACACAGAGATATTTGGCACCAGCAAAAACCTGCTTTCTGTGGTTCTGCACTCCACTTTGTATGCAAATATACTCTTGCAGTGGTACATAGAATGACTTGCAAAAAATAAAAAAAGGGCTGACAAAGCACAATCCATTTCACAATGTTTGGACATGTTCCTGACTCAAAAAGAAAAAAACTAATGAAAAGTGAGGTCTTTAAAGACAAAACAAAACCCAACCCCAAAACAAGGATGATAAGGAAGGTGATTTCTGAAGTTGCAAGGTCAGGCTGGATGGGGCAACCTGCTCCAGAGGAGCCATGTGGTTCCATGTCCCTGAGAAGGGCAAAACTCCAGGAAGCAGAGGATGGAGCGGGTCAGGAGCAAGGTTGGGAAGGTGCAGGGTTGGGAAGGAGCAGGGAAGGAGCAGGGTTGGGAAGGTGCAGGGCTGGGAAGGGGCAGGGTTTGGAAGGTGCAGGGCTGGGAAGGGGCAGGGTTTGGAAGGTGCAGGGCTGGGAAGGTGCAGGGCTGGGAAGGTGCAGGGTTGGGAAGGAGCAGGGCTGGGAAGGAGCAGGGCTGGGAAGGTGCAGGGCTGGGAAGGTGCAGGGTTGGGAAGGCGCAGGGCTGGGAAGGTGCAGGGTTGGGAAGGTGCAGGGAAGGAGCAGGGTTGGGAAGGTGCAGACACAGGGCATGCCCTGGCTCCCATCACTGCTGGCAAGGCTGAGGCTGGAGCTGCACGAGCCCAGCTGCAAACACAGCACCAGGGCTGGAACTTCACCCACCAGAGAGCCAAGCCCTGCAAAGGCAGGGTTTCACAGGAGCTGAAGCTCAGCAGCGTTTCCCACGGGCCACAACATCGCATCGCAAAGGTGCCACATCCTTGTGGCCTTGTTCCACCAAGTGCTGAGTTAGGCTGGTCCCACCAAGCTGCTGAGCTGTGTTTCCAGGGGGCTGTGCACATCACAGCCCCACCAAGCTGCTGAGCTGTGATTCCAGGGGGCTGTGCACATCAGAGCCCCACCAAGCTGCTGAGCTGTGTTTCCAGGGGGCTGTGCACATCAGAGCCCCACCAAGCTGCTGAGCTGTGTTTCCAGGGGGCTGTGCACATCAGAGCCCCACCAAGCTGCTGAGCTGTGTTTCCAGGGGGCTGTGCACATCACAGTCCCACCAAGCTGCTGAGCTGTGTTTCCAGGGGGCTGTGCACATCACAGTCCCACCAAGCTGCTGAGCTGTGTTTCCAGGGGGCTGTGCACATCAGAGCCCCACCAAGCTGCTGAGCTGTGTTTCCAGGGGGCTGTGCACATCACAGTCCCACCAAGCTGCTGAGCTGTGTTTCCAGGGGGCTGTGCACATCACAGCCCCACACCCCATCGCCGCAGCCGTGATTCCCTTGGTCCACGTGTCACACCCAAAGCTTCATTCCCAGCCTCGACTATTAAATATGAAAAAAAATCTCAACCATCTCCCTCAAGCACTGCTAATTTCAGCTTTTCTTCCTTTTTTTTGCTACCTCTCTGTTCACTTTATTAATCTTTCCACCAGATTTTATGGCCCTCTAACTTTTCATTAGGGCTAAAGGTATTCTGTGCTTACTGCAGCCAAGCTGGCCTCAGGTTTACTTGTTAAATATCTGCCTTAGTGCTGAAAATTGTCAACACCTTGAAAAGACAGTTAAAAACTCATTAAAATTAATGAAAGTAATCAGAAAAAAGCACCTCTGATTATTATTATTATTATGCCCCTGCCTCACTGTAAATAATTGAATAAAGATATTATTATGGCTATTATTATTACTATTATTAACCCTAAGAAGAAGTTTAAAGTATGTTGATGAGAAAGAGAAAAGAGCAGCTTTGCCCGACTAATTAATGACTTAAATAAAAACAAACAAAGGGAGTCTTCCTGATTTTAGCAAAGTCCTGCCTTTTTCCAAGCAGTTAAAAGCAAGACTGACAGCTTTATAGATAGGGAAATGGGCAGATAAGATAAACACGCACAATACAAACTTGTCCAAAGCTCTTACAGTCTTTCTCTGCAACACTTCCAGCTCATTAAATTACAGTATTACTATAGATTTGCAGCAAAATTATCTTTTATCTCGTCTTCTTTTAAAGCTATTTGGCATTTGCTGGTATTTTCTATTATAAATCTAATTGCAGATTCCAAACAGACAAGGGCTCATTAAGCCTTAATTATGCACATGTTGTTTTCAACAAACATTTTCATTTGGACTGCTGTGAGCTGTAATTGTTCCGAAGGCACTGCAGCCTCCCATTACCCACTTCCCTGGGATGGCAAAAGCTACTTTCAAGTAGGTCAGGGCTGGGCTGAAAAATCTCTTTGGAACCTGTGGAGTTTGGGTTGTGCTGCTCCGGTGGGAATGTCAGCAGGGAGCCAGTGATGGCACCCCCCTGCACCCAGCCCTGTGCTGGGGTTAACCACAGGTTCAGGGGATGGTTTGGCTTGAGAGGCTTTTAAAGATCATTTATTTCCAACACCCCCACCTTGGGCAGGTGGAGGGGAGCGGGGAGGAGCCCTGGGAATGGGATGGATGCCCACTCCTCACAGGGAGCAAAGCCAGAGGGGGTGATGTGCCAGCAGCTTGCCTTTGGCTACAGAGGGGAAGCACAACTTCTGCTGGGGAGTTCCTGCTGGGAACAGGCTGCCCAGGGATCACCATCCCTGGAAGTGTTAAAAACACGAGGGATGTGGCACGTCCCAGTACGGCTCAGTGGGCATGGTGGTACTCAGTGGGCAGCTGGATTTGATGGTCTTGGAGGGCTTTTCTAACCTGAAGGATTCCATGATTCGGGCACCTCTGAGCATCTGCCAACAGCTGGGCTCCAGCCCAACCCCAGATCCTCAGCCAGCCACATCTCACAGAATGGCCACAAGCACCACAGGACAAAAACGTTTCAGCCCACCCCAAACCGAATGAGGGTGATGGGGAGCCCTCTGTGCTTCTTGTTGGAGCCCTGGTTCTGTTATGTTACGTTTGCACTCTGAAATAAGCTACCCACAAGAAGAGCTGAGCTTTTATTAGCAACTCAGGCTTCCTCCTAACAGCACAAAAGCTGCATTTGCTCACACTCAAGAGTTACCAGAGCAGGAAGGGGCTTCAGGATGGCAGCTTTGAGGTCCTGGGTCCTTCCAGCCTCACCCAGCCCTGTGGCTCCTGGGCTGCAGTGTCCAGGGCAGCAGAGTGTGGCTCTGCCCCATCCCAATGCTCCAGTGAGGAACCATCACATGCAAACCTCACCAGCCTCCCCCAAACCTCTTCAGAGGAGAAAAAGCTCCTAATAAATAATTTCCCATCTTATTAAGGGCTAAGGCTCCAAAGGCAGGCTGGAGGTGCTGGTTGCTGCTGGACCCAGGAGTTCCAAAGGTTTTAGCACCACTGGAAACAAGCACAGTGTGAATACAATCAGTGTTGCAACTTCTGCCCTGAATTCCTGCCAGCCAGGCATCCAACATTCTATGTCAGGACAGCAGAGGTGGCCAGAAAAGGCCTTGCTTCATTAAGAAATTAGTATCCCCCTTCTTCAGGTTTCTTTCTCTCTTCCCAGTGTAGGACATGACAAATCCTGTCCTGAAGACTCATGTTGCACTGTTAGAAGGAAAATGTGTCAGAGTAAGCATGAAAACTTATGGCCTTGCCTTTGAAAAAGAGACGTTTTCAAGCAATAATTTGACCTAGAAAGGTTTTCTAGGTCATTTTGACTTGGCATGTATATGTCTGACCTACTAAATCTAGCACAATAAAATTACAGAGTTCGTTCCAGCCTGTCGGTGTCAAATCATTCATAAATTCAGATGCACTGTTTACCCAACTGCTATTCATATATTCACAGGGAAGGTCTTGCCAGGCTCCTTCTGGGGGGAAGGAATTGCCCTGTTCAACATCAGCTCGCGCTGACAAAGGGAAAATGTAAGAGCTGCCCTGACAAGCTGAGCTCCCATGTTCCTCCCACAGCCCTCACCCTTGGATCATGCAGGATTTATGGCTGCCACCCCTTCCAGGGCTGGTGACACTCCCCAAACTGGCCTGCTGTGGATTTGCCACGGGGAGGGAACACCCAGGCCTGGCTGGTGTCACTTGTGTGGGTGCAGGCACTGATCAGCACAGCCACACTAAGGAAGAAGCATTAACCCCTGCTGAAATCCTTGTGCCCCAGCACTCTGTACCCTGCCTGACAAACCACAAAGGTGACACTGGAGCTGCCACCAGAATGGCCCTGAGGAGCCCAGCATGGGCTTTACAAGAAAAGAAGCTCATGTTCAGCCTGCCAGGGCACACAGAGGAGCTGTGCTCGGTGGTGCTGGCTGCCACTCAAAATTCCCAACACCAAAGGGTTTTCTTAAATCCACTTTCTTAAATCCACTCTAATATTTATTAATTCTTATACATAATCCAAGCAACGCCTGTTAAAGGAACAATTGTGAGAGGTATTATGGAATATTGCTGTCCATGACCGTGTGGGCTGGGCTGTCAGAGCAGTCACCTGCATGGGCTTCATCCCCTCTCCAGAGGAGAAAACATCACCTGAGAAGCCAAAGGGACTCCAGGGCCGGGTCCTTGCAAGCAGCCCTCCCCACCATGGGGCACTTCCCACCAGCACACCTCGGGGATGCTGTGTATGGACTTGCTGGGTCTGGTTTTTCTCCACATAAGCACAGTTTTGTCCTTGGGATGGATCCTGGCCCCGAGCACACTCGCAGCCAACACCTCCAAACTGGGGTTGCAAGGCCGGGTGCCACGGAAAGCCTGAGGAGATGGGTGCCCTGCCCCACTGTCCTGCCCCACTGCCCACCTCCCAGGATGTCCTCCCCATCTGTGGGAGTGGGGTTAAGCAGCAGGGACTGTCCCATAACTGCTGTGTCCATGGACTGCCCCACTGTCCCATAACTGCAGTGTGCCCATGGACTGCCCCACTGTCCCATAACTGCAGTGTCCACGGACTGCCCCACTGTCCCATAACTGCAGTGTCCATGGACTGCCCCACTGCCCCATAACCAGTGTGTCCATGGCACTGCCCCACTGTCCCATAACTTCTGTGTCCACAGACTGCCCCACTGTCCCATAACTGCTGTGCCCATGGACTGCCCCAGTGTCCCATAACCAGTGTGTCCATGGCACTGCCCCACTGTCCCATAACTGCAGTGCCCATGGACTGCCCCACTGCCCCATAACTGCAGTGTCCGTGGACTGCCCCACTGTCCCACACCCAGTGTGCCCACGGACTGCCCCACTCCAGCTAGGCACCAGGAAGAGTTTACCAGGCGCTGCACAAAGGGACAAACCCTCCTGCACTGAGCTTTCAGCTTTAAGTCTCATCCTGCTGGTCAAACCCAGGACAGCCCAGGTGATCAGGCAGGCTGGCACAGGGCACCACCAGCAGCTCTTCCCCTCCTCCTTGGCTGCATTTTCTTCCTGAGCCTCGGGATCGGGAGCAGATCTCCAAAGGCACATCCAGCTCAGGAAGGATGGAACCACTGACCAAAGAGCTCATGAAGGAGCTGTTATCTGCACAGTGCCACCATGAAGCGTGGCCTCAGGCAAGAAGTTGCCCACAAGGCCAAGGCACAGGTAGGAGAAGTCATTTTTCCTTCCTTACCACAGCACGGGGGGGCAGGGGACCTCCTTACGTGCCACCCCACAAGCGTGTGGACATGGAAGTAGGACCGTGCCAACAGGGACAACCAGCAGAGGTGCACCCAGCCCTGCTGCTTCCCAAACTGGTGTGATGCCACCAAGGGCATGCAGGGGACAGGCACCACCTCATGGGATGGGTGCCACCCCACAGCTGGGCTGGCTGAAACATTCCAAGGGGTTTCATGGTTCTGCAGCACGGAAGGGATGGGCTGTAAAAACACATCACGACACAACACCCCCAAACCCAGGGTTTAATGAGATGATGCTCGAGTCAGCTTTGATGTCTCATGAGATCATTTTGATCCCCATGTTTCCAGAGAAAAGGAATCTCTGCTCAGGTTTCCACCACGCCTAAGTCAGACACCTAAAAAGATCCCATTTACAAGCTCATGATTAGTATCCCACACTTTGTCCAAAACCATTTAGTGGGGGAAAGTGATTTCCACCAATACTCTGCATCCTGATTCAGGAAGTCACACCAAGATTTCAGGCCCTCCAGTGAACATCTTCCATTTTATATTTCAGCTGCACTTCTATAAAGACCCCTTTTTTCCCCCACTTCCAAAAATTTCCTAATTGTTAAGAGAAAGAAGCCTCCTTGTTCTGACAGAGAGCAGCAGGAATTATACCAGTGCTGCATGTTACGTGGTACAACAGCCCCAGACTCTGTTTCAGTTGAACTCCTTTACATTAATGAAGGTTTTCTTTATTTGAGTTTGTATTACATAGATTTAAGTATCCTGGGGAGATGAAAACACTTAATTTGTTACTGCCTGGGCCTAATCTTTTGTTTCCTCGGCTGCCCTGTAACCTGTCCCTCCGTGATCCTCTAATGCTCCACGTGCAGCAACTTCTCCACCTGCTAATTACAGGCTCCATTGTGCCAGATAATTCAGCCCCAGCAAGGCTGCAGGGTGGTTCTGCATTTCCAGACTGTGTTTCGCTGCTGCCTCCAAAACCAGAGGAATTAATCACCTTCTCCATCGGTAAGTGGGACCAGACACTTGTGTGCTCATTGGAAAGGAAAACAACTTTGGTTCCTTTAAGCAAAACATAATGAATCTCCCAGAGTGCAGGAAGCTCATAGTTTATATTTCTTGGAAAAGAGTGTATTAATATATTAAGTCTAAAAATATATCTATAAATCTTTGCAAGTCAGAGCGGAAATGAGAGGCAACGTGGCTGGCTCTGAAGGAGCTGCAAGTGCTGACACAGATGAGCCCCCAGCAAATGCTTTCTGTGCAAATCACATTTACCTTTGCTGCCTGCCAGGGCTGTAGTTTCAGCCTGTGTGGAGATATTTACTGCAGGCAGCCCAGAGACCATCATTTTGGTACATGATTTCAGTCCATCCATCCATCCATCCATCCATCCATCTCTTGGCTCTCAAAGCAGCCTGGGCCATGGCACCCCACAGCCCCCTGGCCCAGCACGACACCTCAGGGCATTTAATTATTCTCCTCTGAATTCAGAAATTAGACTCCTTGTGCCCCTCCTGGGGAGTTTCTGCTCTCCCACCACTGCTAAGCCACCCTCCCATCAGCCAGTGAAGAGGATGGCAGCAATCACATCCCTCTGCCCTTCTCTCAGGCTTCCCAGCCAGGGTTTGTGATGATGTTGGGGGATAAGGATTCAGACCACACACCCCAAATATCCCATTAGGACAAGCATTTTATCAGCAGCTTAAACTCCAGCTTATGTCATGGCGAGAGCATTTTTAGCTTTGCCTCTCTGAGCACGACGGTCCCAAAGGAGCCCATAAAATGTGACAGGCACAAAATCACCAGCAAAAGCAGCTGCTCTGAGAAAGAGCTCAGGGTTGGCAAATGCCACATCTGGCCCTAAGAGAGACTTGGAAAGCAAACCTGAAAAAAGGGCCAGCTGTGGTAGGGTGAGGAAGACTGGTGACAACAAAACAGAGCCAGAGGAGCTGTAAGAGACCGCGATGGTCCCAGAGAGCATCCTGGGGCTCACCCTCAGCAGTGAGGGTGTTGAGAGAACTAGTGTGTTGATGCTTTCCAAGATTTCTTCTCAGAGCTCTCTACAAAGAAAATGTGAAGCTTTGAACCCACCTCCATTCGAGTTTCAGCCCATTTCAATAGAGGTGCATTTTCATCGCACCAAGCTCCACTGCCGTGGATGCTCTCAGCTGACATTTCATTTCAATACAGCTACTCTGTGAGGAACTGACTTAAGCCTGAATTATTACCAGACTGATCTCAACTGTGTGAAGAGTTCCCATACCAAGCTGAGCTTTGCTTTAACCAAACTGGGCTTTAGATGCGGGTAACACTGAGCACAGACCTGACGCTGCTGAGGGCCTTGACAAAACTAAAGCCTGGGACTCGTTTTTTGAGAGGGAAATCATTAACAACACACCAGCAGAAGTATTTAACCAGGTCTCCTGTTGCCCAATATCTTTATTAATGACCTGAAAACTAGGCTGCAGACTGAAACAAAGTTTGCAGATGAAAAGATCCTTATTTAGGTTAATTACAAATGGCAAAGCGTTGGGAATTTCTGAGCCACCTAGCCAAGCAGAAGGGAACATCAGAGCAGGAGAAACCCTGTGCTGACAAATCCAGAACACTCCATGCAGGAAGGAGGGGTCTGAAATCCTTCTAGACTTTACCAGGGGGTAAATTCTCTGAGCAGTAAGTGTTAAGACCAACAATCATGTCAGCTGCCCCATGCAGACCTCCACTGAAAGCACAGCAATATCAAAATGATAGGGAGCAAAAATAACAGGTCAGAAGAGAACACAGAAAATCCTGTAACTCTGTTATCCAAACTGTCAGCACACACTTGGCTCCAGGTGCTGAATTCAGTTCCACTCCCCCCCTTCTCAGCAGAGAGAGATGAGAAAACAAGGGAAGAAAGATGGGAAACCAAAGCCCTGGGGCAAGAGAGGACATTTGAAACACAGAGGTGTTTCATTGGAGAAAAAAAGGAAAAGGCCTTGTTTTCTTTTCTCCAAAAAGGAGGTGGCAAAGACCTATGACAACACATAAAATCGTTAATTTTGGCAAACCATTTGATGCAGGGATGCAAGTCCCCAGCATGGGGGCTATTCCTGGGAAAGGGTGGCATGAGGAGCTAGTGGGACTCCCATTGCTCTGGGAAAAACTGCTCTAATCTTGCCCCAAATGGGCTCATTTAGAAACTGTCAAGGTCCCCACATGTGAAATCCAGATAATTGTGCTTATCTATAGCACAGCAATGAATCATTTCATGATGCTCCTGCGAGGAGCAAAGCCCATGAGTTCACTGAAAGGAGAATCCCCCTGTCCTGCCACTTCAGCCTCCTGTCTCCAGTTTGGTAACGCAGATGCAGCTCCCACTCGGGGCTGGGTCAGAGCCACGATTCATAGTGAAACAAATCAGGGCACTGTACACTGAAAGCAGGATTTCAGGCTAAAAAAAAATGCTTACATATCTTGAAGCAGAAGGTAATACTTATAGGAAAACAAAAGGGGACAAATTCACCTCTGGCTTTAGATTTCTCTCTATGAGCAGTTTCGCTCTGCCCACCTAAACAACCAAAAAAACCCCCACAATGTTTTCAAGACAGTTTCATTTCAGAGCACTAAAATCACATTCTGAGCCAAGAGGCGTGAGAAACTCAAAAGCACCATAAAACCATCCCTGCTTCGGGTTGTTTTGGGGTCTTTGTTTCCACAGCGGTTTCCTGAGCTTCAAGGAGACAAAGCTCTTTCTTCCCACCGAGAGATGGTGCACCTCACACAGGGGAGCAAAGCCTAACCAGGAGGGAGAGGACAACATCCAGGTGCCCAGCAGGGAGACATGAAATCCCACCACGAGATCCAGCCTCCTGGTGCTCAGCACCGTCTGCTTCCCCCATCCCAGGTGGGGTGATAGAAAACGGAGCAGCACGTGGTGATATCACAGAATCCCAGAATGGAATGGGTTGGAAGGGACCTTAAAACTCATCTCATTCCACCCCCTGCCATGGGCAGGGACACCTTCCACTATCCCAGGTTGCTCCAAGCCCCATCCAGCCTGGCCAATGGTCCTTGGAGACCTGGGAGCTGCTGGGCCAAGGTAACTGTGGTTGCACCACCAGTGCTCATGCAGGTTCACTCAACATGCCAGGGTGAGGAGCGATGGCTGGGCCGTGGCAAAGAGAGAGAATGCAAGGCAAAAATCCAGGGTTTAAATGGTTTGGCCAGGCTTCCTTGCCCTCCTTCCCTTAAAGACAGGCTGAGAGTTGGGTTTTTTCAGCCTGGAGAAGAGAAGATTCTGGGGAGAGCTCAGAGCCCCTTCCGGTGCCTCAAGAGGCTCCAGGAGAGCTGGAGGGGGACATTGGGCAAGGGCCTGGAGGGACAGGACCGAGGGAATGGCTTCCCACTGCCAGAGGGCAGGGATGGATGGGATATTGGGAAGGAATTGTTCCCTGTGAGGGTGGGGAGGCCCTGGCGCAGGGTGCCCAGAGAAGCTGTGGCTGCCCTTGGATCCCTGGCAGTGTCCAAGGCCAGGCTGGACATTGGGGCTTGGAGCAGCCTGGGATAGTGGAAGGTGTCCCTGCCCATGGCAGAGAATTAAAACAAGATCTTTAAGGTCCTTTCCAACCCAAACCATGCCAGGACTTCCCCAAACAGGACAAAGCTCTTCCAGCATCACCCAAACACCTCACACCAAACCAACCCATCCCAGCCGTGCTTCCCGCACATGATTCCAGCAAAAACAAGGGGCAGGAGGAAATGGGCAGAACAGCCCAGTCCCACAGAGCCAAGGCTGCTGGTTGCTGCTGGTTGCAGGCTGTGCAGGCAAACCCTTCCCCTGCACCCTGCAGTTGCAGCAGGCTCCTGCCAGCTCCGTGTCCAACTTTCCATCAAGCAGCAACCTGAGTATTTTTAACAGACTCTTCTGTTTGAAGCTTAAATTTGCAAAACCCAACAAAAACAACGGCAACCACAAAAAAAATAACAAAGCACCAGCACCCCAAGGAAGCAGCCTGGAGCTCAGAGACTGCTCAGCTCCACAGCAGGTGAAAGCAAAGCCCGTGTTTCCAAAAAAACCCAAACCAGCCTCCTGTCATTCAAACGGTATTTGAAAGTGAATGAGCTGCCAACCAATCAACTCCCTGTCAGGATTCAAAGAACAGTATATCCAAACCTCAGGGCTGCGGCCAAGAATGTATTTGCAATGCAGGAACACTACAGTAGCAGCAGCAGAAGCCGTTTGCAAGAGTAAATGAGGTTATTTTGGCAGCAGAGCGGATGTAGCAAACAAGCCACTTTAACTGAATATGGTAAACAGAGATGGAGTGATTATAGGAAGAATGAATGTAATCGGGTTCCGAGTTGCTCTGAATTGCCTCGACTGACCACAATATCTGATAAAACCAATGGAAAAAGTTCTGGTTTCCTCTTGCATATAATTGATTATCTTACTGAGATCTACTGTTTATACACACACACACACACACACACTCTCAGCCCTCTGAAATTCAGTTACTTGGTGGTGCTGCCAGAAATAACCCAGAGCAGGAGCAGTTACATGTATTTATTTTTATCTGGGGTCACCAACTCCAGAAGTGAGAAAGGATGCAAAGCCCTCTCCCAAAATAAGCACCTGGGAGGTTTGCTTTGAGGAGCTGAGGTGTAACTGCTCTGATCCACGCTCAGCCAGCACCGCTCCTTGCTCGCTGCTCAGACAGGGATGGGGGGAACATGCTGAGTGCCATTAACCACATCTACCTCTGGGCTCTCTTCCTTGACAAAGAAATGCTGGCTTTGATTTATAAAAACAGATGGAAACGTGCCTTTGGAATTTCCCCAGTGCCATGGGTGGGCAAATAAAGATGATGGAACAGCCCCGTGCCTGGAGAAGGATGTGGGATATGGCCAGGGTGAGCAGTGATTTAGGATGGAGAGGGGACAGGAGCACTGGGCCGTGCTCTGTCCTGCCTGTTAGATTCCTCTCACACAGCTGCCTCAGGCCAGAGGAGTTTTGCAAAGACCACTTTGGATTTTTGCAGCATCCCATGGCTTTTACCACCTCCTGCCCCAGCCAACCCAGCATCTCTTCGCCTTGGCTTCTGCCAGAAGTTCCTAAAGAACAAAAACCAAACAAAAACAAGCAGAAGAAAACCCAAGGGGACCTGCAAGCTCTTCTTGCTGTGTTGACAGTGAATCCTGAAACAAAAATGTGCCAAAAAGTCGGGCAGGGGGTGGCTGGGGCTCGGCAGGGTGCTGGGAAACACGGTGAGCTCGCCTGCCGACAGCGGGAAGGAGCCAAATATCCACAAACAAGTTTCCTGTCTGAAATTAATTTACTTACTGAAACAGCACTCAGCAAAACCTGTGATTAATGTTTTCCTCCCCAGGCTCCTAACATGACAAAACAATAATTAATGAAATATGAAACTGAACCCGAGTTCGAGTAAGTGTAAAAATATTATTGTTTCTTTTATCTTCCCTTCTCTTTATCCCTCCCAGTGGTGGGAGACACCGAGCCCTGTGCTCTGCTTTCCAGGACAATGCTCTGCACTGGCAGGAACATGGGGCTGATTTCTTGGCACCTGTCCCTGGTTACCCAGCACCTTGCTTGACAGAGGAAATCCAGCTGGGAGCTCAGGAGGAGGGTGTAGGGAAAGGTGTAGGGGAAGCAGCATGGTGGGGAGCGAGCCTGTTCCTTTTGGGCATGCCCATCCCTGTGGGATAGTGACTAAATGCAATAGAACAACTGGAAGGCAGCTGGAGGATTCAATCCTAAATGCCACGTGCTGTGTTATTTTGCCCAATGTTTTCAATATCCACCTTCCTTTAATCTATTCCCAGCTCTGGCACAACACTCCCTGGCCCTGCTCGGGTCTCACGCTGCCTCCGTCCCAAAAGCACTCAGAGGCAAGCAGCCTGTGGTTTTTAAGGGATCACTCACAGCTGGAATAAACCAGCAGAAGAGGGTTTTAAATAACAGCTTCAGCAGCACAAAAACTCCCCTCTGGAAAGCTGAGTGGGGACATGTAGGGAGAGGGTGCCAGCCCCAGGAGAGGGTGGTGGCAAGGTGCCCACAGCCACTCCTGCCATGATGGATGGCAAGGCTGGGATGCTTTGTTCAAAAGCCATCCTTTGTCCTTCTCAAGGCAGGGACACCTTCCATTAAATCTTGTTGCTCCAAGCCACGTCCAGCCTGGCCTTGGACACTCCCAGGGATCCAGGGGCAGCCACAGCTTCTCTGGGCACCCTGTGCCAGGGCCTCACCACAATCCGTGTAAAGAACTTCCTTATATCTAATCTAAATCTCCCCTCTTTTAAATCTAAATATCCTGATATAATATAACCGAAAGACAAGGTCACCTTGAATCCTGTTTGCAGAGCAACTGTTTAAATAAAGCAATTGTTTAAGTCTTCCAGTGGACTTTGTCAAATTTTCATTTTTGTCCACATCTCTAAAGCACAAATGGATTGCATTCCTACAATGAGAGAACACTGTAAGTGAGGCTGAGCTAAAATACTGTGGAAATTACATGTATACTGCACACACACACAAATTCACACACACAACTGGTATTATACACTTCTGTATTTATATCCACACACAGAGATAACACCAGAGCCCCATGTATATAACCATGTATGTATATGCCTATGAACATTGAGATGGGGGGCTCAGTTTGCTCCCTTGGTGCTGCACCAGCCTGGCTGGCACAGGGCTGGGAAACCAGGAGCTGTGGGACCAGGAGGGTGCTGCTCTGCAGCCTCCTGCACCCCACGACAGCCCCACTTCCCCCCGCTCCCCACAGCCACAGGCACCCAACTGTAAAACCACAAACCCCAGCTGGAAGGCAGCAGAGCAGAGCCCACTGCGTGGGAGTCAGCTCCAAAACCAGGGAAAGGGGAACTATTAGGGAAAATAGACTACATTTGTGAGAGTCTTACAACTCCTCTTTTTTTTTTGTCCCTCGTAGTGGTTTGGGACAAGCCCAGCCCGGGCTGGCTCACACAAATAAAGCACCTGCTGATGCATGCTGTGCTCCGTGAGGGCTGTGAGAGGCAGGGACATGTCACCGTGATGCCTTGTGCCTCCACTAATGACTCCAAGATCAATGGCACGGAAGATGAAGAAGAAAGTGATTTAATTTTCAGATCAACGGATTACACAAGTACACAAAGTATTCCCTGTCAAATAAACGTGTTACCTTGATTCCTTCTTTCAGCTGAGGGAGCAGCAAAGTGCTGTTGCATTGCCCGTTTTTCATTCCTGCACTCCTTCTGAGACCCTGGAGTGTGGAAGACTCCACCAGACTTTTATTTTATGTAGAAAAGACACAAAGCTGATGGAATATTTCCCTTGTTAGTAGGGCACTTTGGTTGCCCTGATAAATAGTTGCCCAGATTTGCAAAACGCTCGGAGCACAAAGCAAGAGGAAGACTAAAAACTTTAAAAAACCAAACCCCATAGCAACTAAATCTTGGCATGTGGGCTGTAGGGACCATAAGGAGCAAACCCAAAAATGAGATGGACAGAGAAAAACATTGGAACTAGGGCAAGACTACAGTGGAGAGCCCAGGAGAAGAGCTGGGTGATGAGCTGGAGGCAGGGCTTCACTCCCTGCCCCTCACAGGACCTGCCCTAACTCACCTGCAGGATGGGGAGCAGCCAGGTGAAGAACACAGTTTCCCACCAACCTGAGCTTCTGCTCATCATCTGAGAGCTTTCTGTAAGCCTCATCCAGGAACTGATTCAGTTTGAAAACATCAGGTTCAGCACCCAACCCTTCCAGTCAGCAGCGACTTCTACTCAGCATTGGGTTGGGAGATTTTTTTTTGAGCTTGGTAATTAAAGCTCACTTAAAAGAGTTTCCTCCATCCTCAAGAGCCTCATGATTTACTGTAGCTCCTACTTGAACTCATACATGTCTTGTATTTCCAGACATTAGGTAATGAGGTTTTTGTGGTCCACAGAGCTTTCTCACTGATCCTCTGAGTTTGCAGCCAACAGCAATGACTACACACACAAACACTGAGAGAAAAGTTTTCAGGATTTTCCATTAGATCCTCCAAAAACTGTCATATCACACACAAACCTTATCCCAGCCCACCTTAACATCAAAGGTTAGAATGATGCAGGCACAACAGGGGGATGTTCTGGTGGGCCTCAGTTGCGTGAACTGTATTGGCCTCGCTTCTCACACCACTGATGCTAAATCTGACAGAGATGTGGCAGACCCCACCAAAGCCCAGGAGGTGATGAGCTACCCAAAGTGCCTGTTGAAGGCCACAAGGAGCTGGGAAGCAGCATGTCGCAGGATCCCTCTCCAGCAGCACAGTTCCTGTGCCTGACAGGAGCATTGCTGCAGTGTGGACTCACAAGGAAGAGCAGGAACTCATCTATTCCACTTCCAGCTACAGCTGCTTTTTCTTAGAGATTATCCAATTCTTGAGAAAAACCTGTAAAACTCAAACCTTTCCTCAAGTCTACCAGGTGACAAAAGAGGAGAGCACAGACACAAAAACACAGAGGGATACTTACAAGTATCTGTTGGTGCCAAAGGCTGGAATCCAGTTTGCCCAACCCTCCACACACAGCCAACACTTGGTTCCCACAGATTTCTTCACAAACCCCTGCAAACTGGAATCTGACATAGGGAGATAACCAGGCTGATTGGGTCCTGCTGAAACTGCACTGAATTTCCTGCACCTGAACCCAGGGCACTGCAATCCAGCAGGGAACAGGCCCCACAACACAGCACACAGCTTGAGCTCCTTCATCTTTTTGCTGGGAATAGGAAGGATCTAGTTTTTGAAAGTATTAAAAGTTCAAGCTCTGCTCAGGCCAGGAAGCACAATCAGAGCTCCTAATATCTAGGAAGGAGCTTGGAATCAAAGGGGTTTCCTAAAGTTTGGTCTCGACAAACTCAAACCTCCACGGACAAAGAAGAGGAGTCAGTTTACAGAATTATCATAGAATGGTTTGGGCTGGAAAGGACCTTAAATATCATCTTATTCCAACCATGCCATGGACAGAGACACCTTTCACTAGGCCAGGTTGCTCTGAGCCCTGTCTGACCTGGCCTTGGACACTTCCAAGGATGGAACCAACATCCTTGAGGAGCCACCAGGCCCATTGTGCCTTACCCTGCCCTGACTGCTCTCCAGTGCTCCCTTTCAGCTGGGTAAAGCAGCTGTTGCTCCTTTTCCTTACCTATTTATTGAAACAAAGTCTTTCCCCCATCTCTCTGCTGGAGCAATACCCAAGCCATGCAATTTGGTGACAATGGGAGTGTGGTGTCTGTGCCACCCCAGCTGTGATGGCTCTAACCAGTATGGCTGGTGTCAGGTGATAAATCAGATGCCCTTTAACTCCCCAGCTGAGCTCTGCACACACCACAGCACTGGAAGCACAAGCTACAACCAATACTTTTACTGACAGGTGATAAATCACATGCCCTTTAACTCGTGTGCACCAGTTGCAAATTCAGTTAATTAGAAATTCACGCTGACTCCTTCCCATGTATTATTTCCTGCGTGATTTACATGGGCTGTTGTTGTTGGAATGCTTGCTGGGATTAAAGCTCTTGGAAGCCAAGGGAGCACGGAGCACAGATCTTTGCTGCAGAGCACCACGACCTCTAGTGCTGTGCAGCCTGGAGAAATTGTTGGCAGCAGGAAGAGTAGCAGCAGTGAGGAGGGACCAGAACGTTTTCTGGACATTGGATGGGAATGTGGGTCCCTGCCAGGTATGGCTTGCACATGAAAACCCTGGGCTACCACTGGGAGCCTTCCCTGAAAACACAGAAAGAGCAGAAAAGTCTTTCTCAAGCCTGTAGAATTCTGCATTTTCACACATTGCACTGCAAATTGACACAAAAGGCTCTTTTTTAACTGCCTCTGGAGGTTTCTGCTCAGCCCTGGGCAGCCTCTTGGAGCAGCACTGTGACACCCAGCAAGCCCCAGTGCTCTCCCATGGGATCAGGGAAGGATTTCTGGCCAGTGCCCACCATGCTGGGAGCTGGTGAGGGAGACAGCCACCCACTCCAGCCACACTGCTTTCCACCAGAATTTGTTATTCTCCTCATTTTGGCAAATTAAACCAACTCTCATTTCCAACTATTTTGTCTGTATTTCTCTATGGACACTTTGTGCCACGGGTAGTATTTTCAGCTCTGCTATAAAAGGGCATTTATTAAAATATTCCATGGCTGCAGAAGACTCATACCAGATTCAGAAACCCAGTGATAATCATAATAATTTTTTAGCACTTGTCTGCCAGACAGAATTATCAGCAAAAACAGGGCCCTGTTATCTGCAGGAGCGGTATATGATACGTTCATTTTCTTCCCCCCCCCCCCCCCCCCCTCTATAAACTTCAATTATTAATGATGGAAATTTTTCCTTGCCTATTCTTCCCTTGGTGGGAAAAACAGCCATTACTGACATTTGCCGATTTAATCTAATCCTCCTCATCTGCATATAGACGAGGCTCTGTTTGACTCTGCCTATTGATCCAGCCAGGAAAAGGGACTCTATAACTTAATCTGATGTCAAAGGCTGATGTGTCCTGTAGGAAATCGGTGCTGTAGATCTCCCTGCTATAAATATGTCACCAGAATTAACTGGAAGCACTAATAGGTCACTCAATGAGCTCCACGGTGCACACGGGGCACACCGAGGCTGCTGTCTCGCTACTTGTGATTGATGACACCAAAAATTAGCCAGAACAGAGGGTTGTCAGCCAGCCTGGGGACAAGGGACTCGCTGACATGCTTTGTTCTCCTGCATGTGCTGGGTCCCAGCCCAGCCCTGTCACTTCTGAAACATTTAACACACTTTACATGAAAAGAAAAAAAAAAATTCCTACTACAAGGATAAAACAATAGAAAACAAGTAGGATCTCTTCCAGCTCTTCCTTCCTGCAGTTTGTCCCACTGCAGCACTGCCTTTGGTGAGCAAATAGAGCCAAGAGAAATTTTGATGTCCTGTTGCTGGCAAAGAACCACGTGGAGGATGGCAGGGATGGCATCAGGACCTGGAAATGCAGCTCTGTATGCTCAGGGGATCAAAGTGATCTCAGCTTGCTTGCTCTGGGCTGGTTTCTGCACACCAGGCTCCAGCCAAAACACCCCAGCTCAGGAAAAAGCCTTCCCTGTTTAGCTGTGTCCCTCCTTCACTCACAGTTTATCATATAATTGTGGAAAGGTTTGGGTGGGAAGAGACCTTAAAGGTCACCTTGTTCCACCCCCTGCCATGGGCAGGGACACCTCCCACTATCCCAGGCTGCTCCAAGGCACTGTCCCAGATGAAAACCACCACCCGTGCCAGGGATGGACAAGGATGGACCATGAGCCCCTCAGCATCAGGACTAATGACAGAGAAAATTAAACAGGGGTCAGCTTCTGAGGGATAGCTCAGGTGGTCTTGCTCTCACTGGCACCCTGAAAAGCAGAAGTTTTTGTCCCAAAAATGTTCATGTTTCTCCTGGGAGTAGAGGGCAGGACCACTGGGCTCTCACATAGAGTTGCCAACTTCCTTTACACATGAATAGGCCTCGCACATGAATAAAGCCCTGGAAAAGCACCTGACCCAGCCCTGATCAACTTCTGTGCACGTGGAGCAGCCCAGAACATTCTCTCCATCCAGCTACAGCTTTGTTTTCTGGCCAAGAGGCAACTTGGACCAAATCATCCTTATTGTCCTGTACCGAAGGAGCTGAGACAGTGCCACTTGTGTCACCAAGGATGCAGGAGGAGAGGCTGTTCTCCAAAGGCACACACCATCCCACACGTCCTGGTGGAGTCACAAGATGGATCCATCTCCACTTATCTTCACAAAACTCAAAGCCAACCAGAAAACCTCAGAGAGTCCACAGGACTGCCGTGTCCAAAGCCAGTGCGATGCTTCCAGCACGCCTGGATGAGAAGGGCTCTATTCCAGGGTTGTTTTTATGGCTGTAAATTATTTATGCTGGGTGCCTGCAAAATGGTGGTGCTAAATAAGTCACTTCTCCAGCCAGCTGAGTGCAAAGTTGTCTCCAGAGGGGACCTTTCAGGACTTCTTCAGCTCATAAGCTGAGCCTCCTTGTGAAAAGTAAACAAACCCAAGACAGATTCAAGAAACGTCAGAGGACAAAATCTGTTCAGATTTAAAACCTGACCTGAAACAGTCAGCTGGAACAGTGAACAAATCAAAACAGAATTCATCGGAATCTCACCCATTTTCATAGAATCACAGAATGGTTTGGGTTGGAAGAGACCTCAAAGCTCATCTGGTTCCACCCCCCTGCCATGGCCAGGGACACCTCCCACTAGACCAGGTTCCTCCAAGCCCTGTTCAAGCTGGCTTTGAACAATTCCAGGGATGGGGCAGCCACAGCTGCTCTGACCAACCTGTGCCAGGGCTAACATCTAATCTAAATCTCTCTTCTTTTAGTTTAAAACTGCTCCCCCGCTCTCCTCTGGCAATCCATCATCCCTAATACGAGGGGCGGGGGTTATCCTCGGCGCTGCAGTTAATGTGGGAGCCAGGTGTTCCCTAATCCCCGACCACAGAGAATATTATAATTGTTAGCACTGTAATGAGCACAGGAGCTTTTACCAGGCAGAGAACATTAACAGGTTCACCTCAAGCAGGGGAGCAGGCAGCGTTTCCAAACAGCAACTGGATTCGTCCTCATTATTTACCTGAACAGATGTTTGCTGTGATACTTCCCAAATCCTGGAGCTGGATATTTGTCAGCGTTAATGGGATTTCCAGGAGCTAGTTTGCTTTAGGAGCTCGTTTCCTCATTCAAATTGTAACCATCACCATTTTCTGGTGTGTGTTGCCTCTTTCGCTCGTGATTATCTTCTTGGGTTTTCACTTTTCCCTGGGTCACTGAGTGCGGATCCATTCTAATTACTGTCATTTTAGCTATTGTGCTGCACGCCGTCACACCAGGATCTGGGCTGCATAAATAAGTAATGCATGTGCTCTTGGTAGGCTTTGCTAAGCGAGCCAGAGCCCTGCTCATGTGTCTCATCGTGCCACGAGCTCACCTGAGGCCCAGCCCAGGGAGGATCCAGCACCGGGCTCCCCCTCGCATGGCTTTTAGCATCATTTCATCCATCTCTGCTCAGACAGGGATGCCCTCCTTCCACTGCCGCTCCTCGGGGTGGATGCTGATCTGCCTGCCCGAGGGAATGTTGTTATCCTAACACGGCTCGCGGGGCAGCGATGGCTCCAAAGGCTTGTTAAATTAACAGGATCATGGCAAATGCCTCACGCCTGATGGAAAGGCTTAAATCATCACTGAAACGCTGCCCAGCTGGGGGGCTGCTGCCCTCTGAGTCCCACGCTGGTCCAGAGCCACGTGCCACACACGGAAGAATCAAAGCTAATTGTCCTTAAACCCTCAAACCCTCTGTGTTTGGGGAGTCACTGCCCTTCCCCGCCAGACCTCGCACTGCGCTCCTGCGATCGGAAGAGGAAGGTGGTTACAGGACGTGACAGAAGTGCAGGATAACGATCTGCAAGCGATGACTTCAAGTGGTTGGGGTGTGTGGTGGCCAGAACAATGAAGGTGCTGCACCCTTCCCCTCTCTCAGGGTGCATCCTTCCCACTGAGAGAGAGAGAGAATGTAAGAACGCAACCGCACGCTGACACCACAGAGCTTGTGCCAGGGCTCTCACCTGAACACCCCAGCAGGGTACAGGGAATCACACTGTGCCCCAGGAGCAGGGGAAGGGCCAGCACAGGTAGCTTTGAACGAGGAGGATGAGCTGTTGGTAAGTGAGGGATCAGAGCTGTGTCAGGAAGGTGGGGCTCACCACAAGGTGGGATGGTCAAACACGTGGTGAGCGTGACATAACGTGATGGCCTTATTACTGCTACATATCTTTAACGTCCTTGTTTTCTGTAATAAACAGCATTTCATGGAGCCAGCACTTGCAGCCACTGCTCCCAGGAGTGGGAGGATGCCCCAAGTGGGACCTGCCACAGCTATGGGGGCTGACCCCACATCCCGAGCTGGCCAGGGGCAATAGCCATGACCCAGCTCAGGGCACGTGGCAGCAACACCTCTGACCAAAACAGGCAGGGTTACAGAGTGGTAATTGTGTCAGGAGCCTTCAAACAAAGTTTAAAAATTACATACAATTGCCAATTGACTTATTAATGAGACAAGTATTTTTTCCACTCTCCTTTGCAGGAAGGGACTTTGCTTTCCCCTCTCCTGCTGCAGCCCAGGATGCAGAGCAAGGCTGAGGCTGCTTGTTCAAGCTGGCTCCAAGGTGCTTCATGCAAGGAACGAGCATTCGTTTGTTCAGCTGTGCACAAGCCCCACAAAAACCAATAAATAACCACGCCAAACTGCCTGCAAACATCCAGCAGGCTGCAAGGCAGCCACACAGAGCTGCTCCTTACACAATACCTCCAGGGCGTCGCATCCAGTGAAACACAATGGCATCGCCACCCGATTTGTGAGCAGCCAGGAGAGTCGGTGGCATTGCAACCTCACCCAGGCTCCCAGGCTTGGCCACTTCTGCTGGCACACGGACCAAGTGTAACTCAGCACGTCCTTCAGCTGACACCTGCCACCGGGCTGACGCACAAGGACTCTGTCTTGCATCACGCCGGTGGTTGCAAACCTCTAAGAACAAGCTATTTTCAGAGGCCTCATAATTCACACAAATCTTATCTAGAGGACTTTGTCTCGGTATCTTTATCAGAAATGTTCTCCTGCTTATCTGATAAGACGTGGGCTGCGTTTCTTTGTAAGGAGATGCCAATGACGGCAGGGGCTGGCATCTCTTTGGGTGAGAGCAGAGAGAGTCAGCACAACACACTGCCCCAGGGCTGACCTGGCCCAGGGCACAGGGCAGCACAGAGAGCTCTCCATGCTGTGGGCACATGCCAACCTGCAGAGGTGAGCTCCCTGGCTCTGCCCACCACCACTGAGGCGACAGCAGCTCCTCCCTGAGCCTATTTCGATGCCAGCCACGAATTATGATCAACACTGAGCATGTCCCCAGCAGAACAATGAAGAAACCACAACCAAGTGCTGGAAATATTAAGCTGTGAGTCTGTGCTCCATCAGTGGCTGGCATTATGGTTTTAAAATGAAAGGGAAGAGATTTAGATTAAATATCAGGAGGAAATCCTTCCCTGTGAGGGTGGGAGGCCCTGGCACAGGGTGCCCAGAGAAGCTGTGGCTGTGGCAGTGTCCAAGGCCAGGCTGGATGGGGCTTGTAATAAGCTGGGCTAGTAGAAGGTGTCCCTGCCCATGGCAGGCGTTGGAACCAGATGCTCTTCAAGGCTCCTTCCAGCCCAAGCCATTCTTGTAATCTCTGATTACCAGATTCAAAGGTTTAGACAGGACTGAGGCATTTTTAATCCATGGTTTATTAAACTGGTAGCTGGGTATTGTGACTTTAAGACTGTGCAAGGAAGAGAGAACCAAAAACCAGGACAACTCCAGCTGGAATATCACTCCCCAAAAGCTGCAAATCCTCTTTCTCAACAAGATCTAAGTTTGCAACCAGGTAAACATTTGTTGCATTTCCTTTGCTTGCAGTAAAGTGCATCATCTTGTTACCATCATTTAAGAGTAGAATATTGAAGACAGCAAGTATCTCCCATTTTCCAACTAGAGCAGATCTTGACTTTCATCTTCCTCCCTACTCCAGCATTTACTCTCAATACCCACACGCCAACTTAGTCAAGCAGTCACAGCAGTCTAGTTTCACAGAATCCTGCACTGTAGGATTTGCTGCAGCTGGGCAGGACAATCAGTTCAACACCTTTTCTTTGGAAAGAACCACTGTTTTGGGAAAGCTTAAAAAAAACACCCCAATTCCCCATATAAGAAGGTGTCTGGATAATGACAAATTAAACCCACATATTGCCTAGAACTGCAAAGGGCTGAATCAACTGTGGGGATCAGCTCTGACAAGCCCTTGCTGGGTTTTAGCAGTCCCTGGGCAGCACAGGCCACGAGTGACAAGGAACAGGGACAGCAAGTCCAAAGGAACATAGAAATGGGGGGAAAAAAAAAGTATGAAGCAGAAGTGTTCACTGTAATGACCAAAAATACACCCCAGTGCCATGGATCAGTTGCTGGTTGTCCCTTTGAGTTGAGCACAGGTCTGTCTCTCCTTAGTACTAAGAGTGAGTGAACATTTATTTAACTCTCAGCAGATATTTAGCTGTGGCTGGTATGTGGTGATTTAACCCCAGAGAACAACTCAGCACCAGGCAGCTGCCACCTCACTGCCCCTTCCCAGTGGGATGGGGAGGAGGAGCAGAAAGAAGTAAAACTCATGGGTTGAGGTAAGAACAGTTTAATAACTGAAATAAAGCAAAATTTAATAGTACTAATAATAGTAATTGTAATGAACAGGAGAGAGGGAGAGAAAGGAATGGAACCCAAGAAAGACAAGTGACAGGACAGTCATTTGTCACCTGCTGACCAGTGCCCAGCAGCAACTGGTCCCTCTTGGACAACTTCCTCCCAGTTTCTGTACTGGGCATGATGGTCTGTGGTGTGGAATATCCCCCTGGCCAGTTTGGGTCACTTGTCCTGGCCATTCTCCCTCCTGCTGGCTGGCAGAGACCAGGAAACTGCAAAGTCCTTGATTTAGGGTAACACTGCTTAGCAACAACTACAACATCAGTGTGTTATCAACATCACAGGCACACCAAACCCAAAACACAGCTCTGTTTTGTGCTACTAAGAAGAAAATTAACTCTATCCCAGCCAAAACCTGGACACAGAGGAGTGGACAGTATCTCATGCCCATATGGAGGTCCTTGACTGCCAGTGGCACTTGGAAATTCCAGTGCAGCTGACTGGGCACTGCAGCCCTCACCCTGCAGCTCATGTTGTTGCCATCAGTCAGTGCCAGCAGCAAATCCACGGTGTGTTCCACCTGCACTGCTGCAGAAAGGCTTTTAGAGTCACCTCACACCCTGCCTGGAGGTCACATTCAGACCTGGCACGTGGATTTGGGACACGCTCCCTTACACCCAGGATGAACACAGCTGCTAATGGCAAAAGCTGGGAACAGCAGTGTTACAAACTGGCCAGAAAAAAAATTTAGCCTTTCTTCACGCAGGGAAAACAGAAAAAGAAAAAATAATAGAAAAGAAAGTAAAAGAAAGCCAACAGAAACAGTTCATCAGGTAGTTATAAGTAGCTAGAAACAAAAACCACAGCTGCTAAAAGCTTGTGCACTCACCTCCTGTTTTTGTTTCAATTAAAACAAAAGCAGGGTTTATTTTCAGATCTGCATTAAAAGTGAAATACCAAAGGCCAAGCTGAGCCCTGCAGTGTGTGGGCAGGGAACAGGCACCCAGTGAGCTTTACTGGTCTCACTGGAGGTTGCCCTGCTGTGTGCAACTTTTCCACAGCTCCTCAAAACCCCATTCAATCTTGCATTTGCTGCAGCGAGGTCCCATCTCCACTGCCAGAGGAAACTCTCCACCCTCACACTTGTCTCATCTGGTTTTCTTCCCTTCATTCCTGATTTCACCATGTTCACATCGATGTTTCTCAATACTCCACAAAACAGCTCCAGAGGCTTCAGGGTTTGCTCTTTCTTGGGAAGGGAGAAGGCTCATCCAACACATTATTTACAGAAAGAAACAGAAATGTGATGGAGCAAGGTCCTACCTGCCCAACCTGCCACCTACAATGGAGGGGAGAAACTCTCCTGCCTGCAGGTTACAGGTTGGTTATTAAATACTCAGCATCTCTGTCCAGTACCAAATCACTTCACACACACTGTGCTCCACCTTTAGTTACAGC
The DNA here is from genome assembly GCA_026261815.1 of Monarcha castaneiventris obscurior. Lineage (NCBI taxonomy): Eukaryota > Metazoa > Chordata > Aves > Passeriformes > Monarchidae > Monarcha > Monarcha castaneiventris. The sequence continues at coordinate 5,778,884 of JAMPIT010000848.1, read as the reverse complement.
TGGGGAAGCCTCAGCCTGCTGGGGCAGAAAATCAGAGCTGGCAGGAAGAGCAGGCAGGAAGAAAAGGCAGGAGAGCGTTGGGCAAGAGCCCAAAAGCAGCAAAGTAATGAGTCTGAAAGGAAATGAATGCAGCTCCTTGTCCCAGCCCCACGAGTCTCCCTTCACCACCAGGAGCGGGTCCTACAGGGGTGCAAAGCAGCTCATTCCCTCAGCCCAGCTGCCACACAGGGGATGCTCCAACAGCAGCCACCTGTGCCAGCCCCTCTGCCACAGGCAGGCACCCAGGGGGTGTGCTGGGTGCGTGTGCTCAGCCCGTGCCCACCACATGCCATGGGCTGGCATCACCCTGGAGTCTCCTCCTGGAAGGATCCAGGCAGGCCACAGCTCAGGAGCTGCTCTGCTCCTCAGAGCCCGTTGGTTTTTAGGATGCCTTTTCAGTTTTTCTAACAGTTTGATGACGTCAACAAAGACAACAAGAGCTGGAACACGCTGCATTTTGGGGCATTTGAAGACCACATGGTGACCTCAGCTGCTGGGACATCCAGTGCAGTGGCACAGGTTGGCACACGCTGCTGAGCTCCCCAAATCATCCCAGGACACCTCGCTGCATCTGCCACCCTGCCCCTCTACCCATGGCCAAGCAGACCTGCCAGCATCCAGCCCCAACTTTGGGCAAAAGCAGGTGTTTAACAGAGTTATCCTGAGCTGCACCAAAATCCAGCTATATTCCAATTCCACAGATTCTCCAGACTCTCCATCTTGACCTTGGTTGATTTTAAAATCACCATGTGACCCTTTTGGTACCTCCCACCTGAAAAACAACGTGAGGTAGGGCCAGCCAGAGCACAGAGCCTTCCTTCCTCCTCCCCATCAATATTTTATCACAGCAAACACCTGCCACGAAAACAAGCCCTGGGAGAAACAGGAGGTTCGTGGAACTGCCTCAACAGCAGCACAGACACCACAGGAAACAAAACAACCTGTGCACAGAGAGGAGCAGAGCCCACAGAGCAAATGTTTGTGTGCTCCAGGGACAGGACAAATTCTGCTTTTGCTTACACAGGGGTGTGACTGCTCTGTCCCCACCAGTTTCAGCTACAGCTTGTGCAAAGGGCCATGCAGGCAGTGCAAATCCTTTTCCAAGTATGCTCAGTTTTGGGGGTTTCATTGTAGTCAAAGACAGGAAAGTGATTCCCTGCATGGAGTCACCAGCTCACAGGTTTGGCAGCAGGAATGTCCCTGTGAAAGCAGTGGGATTCACAGCGAGATGGTGCATGGGGACAAGGGACCTCAAAGAATAAGAAGCACAGGGAATCCTTCATGTTTCCCTCTGAAGGATTCAGATTCAGCTTGCAAGAGCTGATCAGGCCCCCCTGCCCAGGTACAAAGCAATCATCACCTTTTCTTTTTGTTTTAACCTTTGGAGAACAGAGCCAAGACCAAAATATATCCACTGCTACCAACTTCTCCAGAGTCAGGAGCTGCATGGGAAACATCCTGACTCCTGAATTTCATCCATGAGACAAGCACTCCTTGATGCCAGTGCTCCTGGGGTGACACCTCCAGGGAAGCACCATTTGTTTATTACAGAGCACGCAGGGATGGGAGCAATTGGAAGTTATTATTTCTGTTGGAGATGTGATTTCAGGCTGTGAGAAAATTTTAGGCTGCACAAGCCTGAAATAACTCCCTAGGCCAAATTTACAACCGGTAACAAGCAGAACTATCATAGGCACTTGTCATTTTATTAATGGCCTGCACGACCCCTTGACCTACACAGGCTCTGGAGCTGCCAGCCCAGGAGCTGAAAGCAGAGCTGTCAGAGAGGCCAGGCTCCTTCTCACAGGATTAGTTTTGTCTCAGTGTGGACTGAAGGCACTAAACACCACGGTGGGATGGCTGCTCCTACAGCCACATCTCCCCTGAGGGGGACACAAAGATGCCCCAAGGCTGGAGCCCCTCTGCTCCAGAGCCAGGCTGGGAGAGCTGGGGGTGTTCACCTGGAGAAGAGAAGGCTCCAGGGAGAGCTCAGAGCCCCTTCCAGGGCCTAAAGGGGCTCCAGGAGAGATGGAGAGGGACTGGTGACAAGGGATGGAGGGACAGGACATGGGGGAATGGCTTCCCAGTGCCAGAGGGAATTTAGATAAGATACTAGAAAAGTTTTTTGCTATGAGGGTGGTAAAGCACTGGCACAGGTTGCCTAGAGAGAACGAAGATGCCCCAAGCCTTGAACCCCAAGTGTTCAAGGCCAGATTGGATGGAGCTCCAAGCAGCTTGGTCTAGAGGAAGGTGCCCATGGCAGGGGGGTTGGACCTGGTGGCCTTTAAAGGCCCCTTCCAAGCCAAACCATTCTGTGATTCTATGATGCATCCCTGCACCTCACTGCAGTGGGATCCTGCACGGTGCCTTATTTAGTGGCAATAACCCCTCCTGCCTCTTTGCCTTTCCCATCCCAGCTATCCACCTTGGTGGCTGCCCCCAGACTATTGGCATGTCTGCTGTGTGCTGGATGAAGCCCCAAGCACCTGAACAAAGTTATATTGAGGGATGTGACAAACACCAGATCGTGTTCTGTTGATACACTACACACTCAGCAGTGCTGGTAGGAGGCTGAAACACCACAGAATCTTTTGGGCAGAAACCTCAGAAACCAGAATTTTACATGTCCCAGGACACAGCCTTGTAACTGGAGCCATTTCTGCTCTGTTCTGAGGAGGCTGCAGGCAAGGACTGACACACAGGGACACCCATGGCTCACATGGGAGCCTCTTCTTGGGCCCATCGAGGAGATAAGAAAGTCCCTCTTGGTTTACAGTGTTTATTTCATCTTCTCTGTCAAAATAAAACCGAACATGAAGTTGTGGTCATCGACTGCACCAAGCTGATGTGCAGCAGGAATTGCCCTCCTGTCTGTGACACCCACCCTCCCCTGGCTGCTGCCAGGACAGACCCTTCCCTGTGAGCTCGCTGTCCCCAGGCTGTGCAGTGTGGGACAGGACTAAATATTACCCCACAGGAAATACTGAGAAATCCAGTCTCTTTGGTGATGTGATCCTTCCTAAGCACGAAAACCACACGCCCATGATTGATGGAGTGGCTCCCCTTTCAAACAGTCAGCTCATGCAGACCATCCCAAAAGCCAGAAGCTCAGCCCAGAGTGAGCACGTACCACTGCCTGCAGAGACAAGGGTTAACAATCTTATCTGGGGTCACCAGAAGAAATTCCAAGTAGAACCCACAGCACGCAGATTTCCTGCTTTCTAACCCAGTGCCCTATTTATACCTCTCTTTCTTCACAATGCCAGTGACAGCCTTTTCCTCACTCACAGGCATGTTTCCTGCTTTCTGAATTGTGACTTTCATTTGTAGCTCATTTCCATAACCTCCGAAATAGAGTTTCAGTGGAAGTGTTAAATGTACTGATAAATTCTTCATGAATCTTAAAGTTATTGGCAGAGAGAATGGGGGCAATTTACCCTGCACCAGTCGATTGAAAATTATATATTTCAAAACCCTCTAATGGAACGCAGCAAGGTTTAACTCTGACTGATAAAGTAACGCCTTCCTGAGGATGAGGCCAATAACAGAGCCTATTTCCAAAATGCAAAGTCCCCAGTGTGATGGCAAACATGCTCATCAGTGCACAGTGACCTTCACAGGCGTCAGTCTTTATCCCAAAGCACAGGGACAAGCTTGGTGTCACGTGCAGAGCAGCCCCCAGACACTCAGTGTTCACTTCTGCACCCTCTGGGCTCATCCCACAGCAGGGACAGGGAGGGGATTCTGCCCCTTTTCTCCTCTCTCATGAGACCCCACCTTGAGTGCTGCATCCACCAGTAAAGTCCCAATGTAAGAAGGATGTGGAGCTGCTGGAATGAGTCCAGAGGAGGCCATGGAGATGCTCCAAGGGCTGGAGCCCCTCTGCCCCTCTGGAGTCAGGCTGGGAGTGTTCACTTGGAGAAGAGAAGGATCCAGGGAGATCTCAAAGCCCCTTCCAGGGCCTAAAATGGTTCCAGGAGAGCTGGAGAGGAACTTTAGATAAAGGCATGGAATGACAGGGAAAGGGGGAATGGCTCCCCACTGCCAGAGGGTGGAGATAGGTGGAATATTAGGAAGAAATTCCTCCCTGTGAGGGTGGGCAGGCCCTGGCACAGGGTGTCCAGAGAAGCTGTGGCTGCCCCTGGATCCCTGGAAGTGTCCAAGGCCAGGCTGGCCAGGCAGGGACAACCTGGGCTAGTGGAAGGTGCCCCTGCCCATGGCAGGGGGGGAACGAGATGACTCTTAAGGTCCTTTTCAACACAAACCATTCTGTGACTCTGTAATTCCATCTGATCAGGCTGCACTTTGATTAACAAACCATCCTCTGCATGCTCTTTGCCAGGAGTAGGGCATGGTCCAGCTGCTGCCACTCCTCTGGTTTCTCTATTTTAAAAAACAAGAGAGAAAGAGGGGAAAAAAAAAAAAAAAAGAGAAAGAGAGAAAAACCAGTCTCATCTGATCCTTATCCCTGCCAGAGCAGGAGCATCTTCAAAACCACTGGCTGAACAAGTTGCACTAAATAATTAGGACACATGGGGGGACTAAAAGTAAAGAAAGACTAAGGCACGGATTTGCTGCAACGTTTCCACTTCGCTGGAGTCAGAAACAAGACACAAGGTGCCTCTCCTGGAAAACCAGACGTGGCTGTGACTGAACAAAACATGATGGACAGGAGGCAAGCAGGGGAAGAAAACCCACAAAAGTCATCATGACTTATGTGAGAATCTGAAGGTCAGACATGGAGAGAGCAAAGCCAGGGTGGAGTGCTGGGGATGCTGTGGGCTCAACCTGAGCTGTGAGGAAGGTACAGAAACGTGGGGTTAGATCCACTGGCAGGAAAACCATCCAGATTTTCTGGTGTAAACCCCATCAGTCTGCAACCCACCTGCCCTGGAGGGGATGCAAGAGGGAGGAACCAGGGATGGAGGCATTTGAAATGAGACCAAGTGCCAGAGCATCCTTCAGGAGCAGCCCAGGGCAGGCTGACAGAGCCAAGGGGACTGTGCCATCCCCTCCATCACTCTGACACTGCATGCAACTCATTCAGAATCACCTCGGGCCAGCACAGCCCCGACAACAAAAGCCACAAGCACGAGGTCCCTGTGATCAGAAGAGGAACCACGAGGTGACACCTCCCCTGACAGAGCAAGCCCAGAGCAAGGGGCACAGACCCTGCTGCAAGGCACCTGCCTGTCCTCACCCTTCCTAGAAAGCTTCCAGAGGTCACAAACCCAAGCACAATCATCACAGTCAGGTGTCACTGAGACCAAAACAGTGTTAATTCAAAAATGGAGCTGAAAAGGTTGATATGAAGCGGAGGAATGAGGGAACAGGACTGGACAGGGCAGCAGCCACCTGACCCCAGCAGAGCTGCTCCCAGCTCCCGCTCTCCTGCAGAAACACACACAGCTCCCTGCCCCATATAAAATATTTGTGCATCCTACATAATTTAGAATCCTATTAAATAACTTGACTCCCTTATTTTTCATAGCAGCAAATTCCATGAATTTTGCATGGAATAAAAATTTAGCAATCATAGCAGTTGCTAATTTCTGGGCTGTGCTCAGAGCAGCCTTTCACTTCCCCATAATGATTTTAAAACATTATCCTGCTGTTTCCTTTTTTCTATGCCTGGCATTGAAGAGCTCTGCAAACTATTTGAATTGCGCTGCTCTGAAAAAAAATCCTGTAGGGGAGGAAAAATTAAATTCAATCATCACTCTACCCTCTGTGAACTGTGAAAGTCTTGGGAACATGAAAAGGTGCTTTCGAAAGGATGTTAAGCATTCAGAAGATTAGACAGCAATGTGCAATTAAATGTGTTCCACAACCCTTTGTCAGAGTATCCAAAACCTTACTTCTGCATGAACTTCAAATCCTCCCACCGGGAGCTTGTTCAAGTGGTTTACTTTAAACCTGTACTTTAGATATTCCATACCTTTCACTTTTATAATTCTTCAGCATATGCTAACACTGGCAGAGTTAATAGTAACTGACTAATTTTAAACCCTGTGATTACTGGAGCTGATTTATATAGTAGCTTCACTTCACAATACTGCGAATCAGGCACGCGGTAATTGCCAAGTTCAATTTTAGCTCTGTCACACTGAAGCATTAGTTTTTATGCCTCAGCTGTTGCCTCCTCCATGCTATAGAGGTAAGTTGATAATGCAGTAGGTTTTGCTGCTAAATATCATAATATTATGATACCCCATGTCAGAATCTCGCAAGCTGTGTGAGCTGTGCATCATCTATTAACTAAATACTTTTATTAAGGGAACGGTTTGAAAAGGTTCCTATTCTAATTTAGCTCAGAGCACTGAATACTGGAAATGGTGGAGGGGAAATGCAATGATTTAATTCACCACCAGAAGTGACTTGGTGGAGAGAAGCACTCATCATCATCATCATTGTCATCAAGGTGCTGTGACAGGAAATGTGAAGGGCTCAAACTAAAGCCAGTGAACACAAACCTTCCGGCCCCTCACCCTGACCTCAGCCACAGCCTCCTGAGGAGCAGTGCCCGGAGCTGTTTCATCCTTCAAAACCAGGAGCTTTGGGGCTGCAGGTCCATGTCCAACAGCAAGTGGCATCTTGATCAAAGCATGGAGATCCCAGGGAAACCTTCCCTGCCCTCCCTGTGGATGCTGCTGGCAGGGCTCATGGAGCCTGATGCCACAAGCAGAGAGGAAAAGATACAGGAGATGGGGACTCCAGAGAGCCTTTGCCAAGAAGAGATGGGGTTCCACAGCTCAGGGATGGGCTGCACTTGCAAGAGGAATGAGACTGTGCTGCTGAGCTGCCGCTGCTGCCTCACAGCTGAACCAACACACACAGCTGGGCATTACCAGTAATCTCTTAATAGCACTTAAATCCACCCATCTCCTGGGCTTCATGCTAGAAGATTTTCTTTCTTTTTTTTCTTTTCTTTTTTTTTTTTTCATTATTAAAGTCTGCTCATATCGAATGTGACAAATGTGGGCAAACTGGAACTGCTTTCCTTCCCATTCATACATTCCTCAGTGCTCAGGATCAGCGAAGGTGGGAACACGAGCTGGAGTCCCCAAAGGATCAGAGAAGGCTCTGAGGACAGGACACAGGCCTGGGGATAGATCTGGGCACCTCCTCTGTGCCAGGGGCACAGGAGTGGGGTCTCTGCCCTGGTCCAGGGTTGATCTTTGGAATCCTTTGTATGGAAAGAGCACAGTGCAGCAGAAAGGTCTCCCCGCACAGCCAGGTGCTCACTGCTGCTGGACACTGCACTGATCTCAACCCCTTCCTCCCCTGCACAGCTCCCTCACCCCCAGGCAGATGCAGAGACACCAATCCAAGCCAGCACCCTGTGGGGGCTCCAGGGACCCTCCTCTGCTGTCACCACTCAGCAGTGGCTTGGCCACGCACTGGGGAAATTCCCTCTGCCAATCCATGACACTCACCAAAATCATGGCTCTTACTCCACCTCTGAAGCTCATTGCTTAGGAACTCAGCAAAACCCATGAGGACAGTGGTTACCAGTCCAGTGGCCACCTCTCCCATTAACCCTTTCACCACTGGAGCAAGGCAAGGAGCCTGAAAATGGATAAGTTCAGCTTCTACTATTTTTTCCCCACAGTTTTCCAAAAGGAAAAGAAACACTACATAATAAACAGGGTGCATCCTGCAAGCCTGGAGAGCTGGAGCTCCACTCTGTCATGGCTCAGAGCAGTGCCCAGGGCTCCCACAGCATCCTGCTCCCTGCAGCCCTTCATGTGAGAAGGTGGGACACCTCATACACAGAGAAAGGGGAAGGAAAATGTGGGAATTTTGCCAAGTGTGTGGTCACTGGGAGGAAGGAATAGGATTGATGAATTTTTCAGCTTTCATGATTTTGGTAAAACCAGAGCCACGTGCCCCAGAATGCTTCAGGAACCCACTCCACAAATTAATCAACCACAGTGCCCAGGGATTCAGAGGTGGTATTGACTCTTTGATGTCTGCGGTCACATTTTTTTTGCCACTCCCCAGGGATGTCTGAGCAGTGCCATTTGTTTCAGAGCCTCTGCCAAGGTCAGTGCTGCTGACAGGCAGCAGCCTGGTGCAAACCACTGGTGGCTGCATCAGCCCCTGTGTGACCCAGCTGGAGGATGCTGATGGCATCGATGTTCTCAGAGGTCTTCTGAAGCTAAAGCTGAGCTCGAACCACACTTTCTCACCTCCATCACCCCTGTACTTGTGATTATCTGATGATTGCCCAGAGTGCAAACTCCCCATCAAAGCGGAGGGAGAGGCCACAGCCCAGCTGCAATCTCACCAAGCCCAGGGATTGCAAGAACATGGATTTCCCTGCCAGCAGGACAGGGAGGACCAGTCTGGTGTCAGACAGCTGTCCCAGCACAAAGGCAGGGCCCTGCTCTGGTCTGGGGTACCACATGCCCACACTGGTAATGCAGAACTCACAGCACTGGGGTTCTTCTGAAAAATAGCCCTGGAAAGAAATTCCCTAGTAGCAGTACGATTTCTCCCTCCCTTCTACATGCACATATCCACACTCTTTGTCCACCTCAGCTATATTTTTTAGGAACCATCCTTTCCTAAGTGCCCAGCAGGACCTTTTTCAGCTGCAGCCTCAAAACTCTGCTGGGCCACAAGCCATTGCAACAATACCCAACACCTGAGCTCCTAAGTTTAAACAGAGCCTTGTACCCACAGGAGCCACAGGGGAAGCCAGCAGAGCTCATCCGTATCCTCTGCTCATGCAGAGCTGGGAGACTCCACAGCCACCTCCACACATCTGCCTGCAAAGCAGTCGGGGAGGTTTGCATCCTCTGGGCACATCCTTGCCAGAAAAAATGGTTTGGGTTGGAAGGGACCTTAAAGCCCACCCAGTTTCACCCCTCTGCCATGGGCAGGGACATCTTCCACTATCCCAGCTTGCTCCAAGCCCCATCCAACCTGGCCTTGGACACTGCCAGGGATCCAGGGGCAGCCACAGCTTCTCTGGGCACTCTATGTCATTGTAAATAAGAAAACAAAACAAAACACCAAACAAAAATAACCTTATATCCAGTTTAAATTGACCCTCTTTTGGTTTAAAACCATCACCCCTTGTCCTATAGCAACAGGCCATGCCTAAGTTTGTCCCCATCTTTATTGGCCCCTTTGAGGACCAAATACGCAAGAGCTGGAGCTTGCACAGCATTTTACCACCCATACTTTCATGGCTTCACACCAGCTATGAGCTCTGTTTCACTTTGGGACAGAAAAGGGGCATTGCCACAACCAACACTGGAACAACCAATTCCCCCATGCTGGGGGAAGCTGTGGAACAGAGCTCCAGAGCCCAGAGCTGCCCCAGCAGCACATCCCACCCAGCCCTGCACAGAAAATGCCTCCTGCTCACAGAGGGGAGCTAATCCCTCCAGCAGGATATCCAAGTCATCCCCACCCACGTTTTATAATTTGCAGATAACAAACTAAATGCAACATTAAGCTTAAAATAAAAGCATTGACACCTTTGCACAAAGACATCTTGGCTTCTCTTTCTAATGCATTTAGCTGCTTTTTAAGAAAATGTCCTCATTATTTTCTGGGAAAGGGAAAAAAAGGCAAGCAGGTGGTCCCTGACTGCATGTGTCATGTGTCCCCTGGCACGCTGTTCTGTGACTAAATGGAACATTCACAGTGCTCTGAGCAGCTGCTTGCCACGGGCATGGGGACAGCAGAGCCCCCCGATGCTGCTCTCCTCACACCCGCTGTGTCACACAGAGCCACGGCCTGGGCTGGGCTGGAAGGGACCCTAAACCCATCTCATTCCACCCCTGCTATGGGCAGGGACACCTTCCACTACCCCAGGCTGCTCCAAGCCCTGTCCAACCTGGCCTGGAGCACTTCCAGGGATCCAGGGGCAGCCACATCATTGGATACTGCCGGAAAATCAGCCAGTGCTGAGTTTTCAGCAGCCTCAGCTCCCACCCTGTGTGTGCACCTGCAGCTCTGGGAGCTGGCTCTGGACAGGGGTGCACAGGAGCCTCTGGTGCTCATGCAAGGCACCTCACACACCCCAGAGCTACTGATGCAACTCCTGGCACACCCCAGCACCAGCAGCGAGCTCTTTCCTACTGCTTCCCATTCTCCCATCACAGTTAGGAAAATAAAAAACCAAGAAATCCCCCAAACTGCAAGTGTCTGTTGTTCAGATGAGCAAATAGAAGATATTTCACCAAAGTCTGTTTACTCATGTGCTGACACACGGAGAGGCTTTATTTAAAGCATTGAAAAGCTTCTTGGTCGCCCTCCTCACGCTGCCCAGTGCCCCCAGTTTCAGATGTAAATGTGGAACCTCTTTGTTGGGGTGAGATGCTGCATCACTGAGGTGAGTGAAGGGAGGAGGGAAGATGAGGAGCATGAAGAATTACATCAAGAACTGGCCCCCAGAGACCTGCGTGATGCACATCCCCACATCACACTGGCAGCTCCCAGCATCCAGCCCCGCTGGGGTTTACTTGCTCCAGAGCAGGAATTCATTTGCACTCAACTAATGTAAGCCCAAAGTGCTTTCAAACAATACTCCTCTAACAGAGACATTATGAAAGCCATTATTCTGCTGTTTAGAGTCAAACTAAGCACATACAAGGGTAACTTTATTTTAAACAAACTACCATTACCACAAACAATGGATACCAAATATTCTTTTCCAATATACAAGGAATTTAACTTTCATTTTTGCTCTTCTTGAAGGAGTCAAGAATACCAACTTGGCAAACACCAGCTTGTGCAGGAACACGATGAAGAAACTGGAAAACACTTCCCTCCAAATCCTCTTCCTTAATGAGAGTTAAGGAAGTTTAATAATACATTTAATTTCAAGATCTCTTTCCTCCTACTTTCTAGAAAAGCATATAATCCAATGACACACCAAAAAAAAGAAGTCCTTGCTTTCTAAATTGTTCCCAGTTATGTTCTCGAAAGTATTCCCAGTTGTCTGTGACATTATCAGGCTTCCTACCCACCCCACCAGCATCCTTGAGGATGGGAGGGGGCTGTGTTTGCTGCTATCGCTGGATAAATCCAAAGCAGCTCAGAGGAAGCAGATTTGCTCCACAGGGAACAAGCCTGATCTTGGTATCCTCCGTACCACAATGCTGCTTGTCCACACCATCTCTGACTTCAGCCTTATTTTACAGAGCCTGGAGCTCCAGGTCACACCCAGCATCAGTCACCTGGCGCCTTTAGCTGTATCCAGGTGACCCCTAAATGTCAGTTTTGCCAAGCAGCACAGAGATACCTGCAAAGCTGCTACCCCTGAGCTGCCACTGCTACCACCCTTTCCATGCAGGGAAACTCAGAACTCAGGTGGGCACAGGTGGGATGAAATGCTGGGATCACCAAGCCATGCCCTCTGGAACGGGCAGTCCCAGGGGAAGACTCCAAACAGGGCAGCAGGTGGGAGCTCTTCACCAAAACCACCCAAGTGGTTTTGCACAGAGCTTTTCCCCCTCTCTGCTGTGTCACGGATGCCATGGGCAGTGCAGAGCTCTGGCAGCAATGCCCAGCCCTGGTTTATAAAGCTCCTCCGGGGTGGAGGCTCCACCGCTGCCCTCCTGCCATCCCAGCAGCTCCTCCTGCGCCTCAAGGGCTTCATTTGACCACGGGCAACACAGGGAAGTGAAGGTTATTCCTCCCCACCACCAGGACAGCTGCTCAGTGCTGGTGCTGAGCCTTGTTCCAAGTATTTCCTTGGAATCAGAATCCTCTCCTGCAGCCCCAGCACCACCCAGCACATGCTGCTGGTGCCAGTCCCAGCACTGGTCCTCGGCCCAAATGGCAACGCTGCAGGTTCAGGGTTCTTCTGAGGACAATCTTCTGGATGCTGGGACACCTTACAGGAACACCCTCTGGAGCCCCACCATCCCTGTTCCCTGCTGGAGGGTGCACAGAGGTCCAACAGCTGCTGGAGGCTGCCAGAACATCCTCTTTAACATCCAGTCCCACTGCAATGCCACCACAGAACCAAAACAGTGCCAGAACACCCAGACAGCTTTGGCTGGATGCAGCCCCTGAGCCCCAGCCAAAGCTGTGTCCATTCAACACCAACCCTAGTCTGAGAAATGGCATTTTTTAGTGGGAACTCGAGTGCCTCATGGGAACAGGGTCCTGCATAGGAGGTTGGTTGTTGCAGAGCATCTCACAGCTCTGCTGCACTGCAGCAGGAGCACCAGGATGGATGCCCCCAGCCGAGGAACCAACCTGGGCATCCTTGAATTCTGTGGCAGTGAGGATTAACTGGACACTGCAATAGTTGTAGATGCACAGCAATCTTAAACCTTCATCAGCCTTACAAAAGCTAATTTATTATCATTTCTGCTCCGAGAACATGCTCTGCCTTCATTTACACCTTCACCGGCTCAAAGGAGGTTTCAGAGGTAAAACCTGGACCAATTTTATCAATGACTTCAAATCTTGAGCTAAATCAGAAGGAGGAATGGATTTACCCTAATCCCCTCCAAACATTCATCAACATCACCTGCCAGCTCAGCAGGATTTAATCTCTTTTTAATCTCCCAAAAGCAGTGGAGTGGATGGGGAAGAGGTTGGGCACACAGCAATGGTGGATCTCTCTCTCTCTCTCTCTCTCTTTTTTTTCTTTCTTTTTTGAGAAAATCCTGGCTGCCAAATCACATAAAGCAGCACTTGGAAACTCATCAGGATTTTGCTAATATCACTTCCCAGGTAAATAACTGGTTTGGATAGAACACTATCTGGCTGAGGAGAAGAGGTGCCCACCCAGGAGCCTTGGAGGAACACGGTATCTCCATGAACACGCTCCAGGAGCTCCAATTCCACGAGCTGCCTGGCAGCAAGCACAGGGACTGCTCAGGCAGGCCCTGCCCTGGACCGAGGGCAGGGATGGGGTGGAGATGCACCAAGTGGTAGCAGAACCCTCTCACAGCATCCACCAACACCGCTACAGCCCCGTGTGCCGAAAACGCAGCTTTGCTCCGCAGGTACCGCGCCCTACAAACAGCTCCATCCCAGCCCTGAGCGCCTCGCTGGGAGCTCTCCTGCCTCCCACTGAAGCTGCCAGGGACAGCGGCGATGCTGGCTCAGATGGCCGGGGTTGTCATGGCCAGGGCCACCCCATCCCTCGGCTCAGCAGCCCAGGGGACCCCTGGCACAGCACTCGGCGCGGGGGCGAATCCCACCCAGCGCCTTTGGGAGCCCCCGGATCGCAGCGTTAGCGTGTGATTCGAGGTTTACATAACACCACCGAGAGCTTTTGGCAGAAACAATTGGTATTAGCAAGGAAAAGGAAGCATCAGGAACAGCCGGCAGAGCAAAGAGACACCTCTCGCAGCAGCCCCCGGGCTAGGGAGAAAATAAATAACAAACGCAACAGAAGCAACACTTGGGCAGCAGAGAGGGAGAGGGGAAGCCTCTGCAGAGGGAAACCAAGCCCGAATTGTGGCTGAGACAAGCAGGGAATTAAACTTTCCACTGTCACCTCCTTCCCACCCCCGTCGGACAGAGCTTTGTTCTTCACCAAGGCGCTCCAGTCACGCCTGCCACACACAAACACGACCAGGGCTCAAAGCTGAGCCTCACGGGGCTCCAGGGCTGTGAGGGATGAGCAGCTCCCACTCATTGTGGGCCTCACCAGAGCCCAGGCAGGGACACAAGGCATGGAGCTCACTGGCCAACCAGCCCTGCAGAGCCTGGCTCCGTCACTGCACCCGGCAATGCACCGCACTCCAAAACCTTCAGTCACACCCATTTCTTCATTTTTAACTCAGCTCAGCCTGGTGTTGCTGGGTTTCACTCTGGGAGGTTCTGTTTATCACAGAGTATTCCGACCTCCAAGTGACTCTCATGGATCATCAAAGTCCAACTCCTGGCCTGGCAGGGGACAGCCCCAAGGAGCCCAAACCAAATCCAGAGAAGCCCCAAAGAAGGCTGGATCATCCCACTGGCCTCGTTAGTGGCTCCACAGTGGCCAAAGGGATGAGGCCCCCAGTTTCAGGTGGCCCAGCTGGCCCCTGTCCTGCTGTACGTCCCACACTGCCACCAGAGAATCATGAAGGTGGGAAAAGGCCTCCAAGATCATCGAGTCCAACCATCAGCTCAGCACTGCCCAGGCCACCACTAAACCATGTCCCCAAGCACCACATCTCCACGTGTTTGGAAGCACATGCCCACACCCAGAGAGCAGGACAGCAAGCAGCAGCCCTATCTCACAGCTCCTGAGGACATCTGGTCCCTCAGCACTGCGGCCTGGTGTCCCAGGGATGGGAAGAGCCCCAGCAGCTCTCCAGGAGCCTGTGGGTCCTGCAGCCTTCCTGCTGTAACTGTGCTAAGAAAGGAAGCAGCCTGTTCTCGAGACCTTTTTGTGCCAAGCAGAACATCCCTTCCAAGCTGGCACTGTCCCCATGGCACGGTGACAGTGACACAAGCTCAGGCCCCAGATCCAGCACCAAGCTCTTCCTGCCTCTGAGCTATCCAAGATTTCCAGCTCTGGCGGCAAATGAGAAGCTCCAGTTGAGCTTCAGAACATCCTGAGACAATTCCTCAAAACAAGAGGATGTTAAAATCCTCATTTCCCAGAGAATTCAAGCAGTGCTTTCCTGAAAATGGGAACTATCTGTGGCTTCACATGCAGCTTCTGGAGGGCAGCTCTGGATAGCAGGACTTAAAATCAAACTTAATCAGGAAAGTTTCCATGATAAACTTGGATTTGCCTGCGATACAAGGATCCTGGTTTAGAATCCAGTTTGGGTTGGAAAGGACCTTAAAGATCATCCCCCTGCCATGCACAGCACAGGAAGGTGAAGGAGTGGGAAAAGAGGATGATCATTTTGTGCAAGGCTGACCTTGATTCCAGCTCTTCAGTAATTTCCTCTCAATCTTGCACATTGTGACCTTTCCAGGCAAAAAATAAAATTTTTAAAAACCATAATAAATAAATAAATAAATAAATAATAGTAATGCTTGAAGGGAATGGATGCCAGAGCCAGCTCTGGAGCCTGCAGTCCAGATCCCTGCTCCCAGGACATATTTCTAAATCTCAGTCAATATCACATGTTTTCCAAGGAAGGAGGCATTTCACATTTTATTAATTCTAACTAAAGCCCTTTTTATTGCAAACTTTCTATTTAGCATTTGATTGCAGCCACCACCACTGAGACTCTCACTGTATTAGAGCAGAAAATCTATTGATATTTTTCTTTCCTGCCATCTCAATCCCAGAAGGTGCTATTGAAATTAGCTCAAATACACTTCCAGAGGTCCCTTCCAGCCTGAGCTCCTTTATGATTTTTAACATGTATTTGTTTCTTTGGTGTTCTCACACAAACCTGGTACCCCACTTCCACAGGTGATTGAAGCTCCATGTTGTTATACCCACCAGGATTTATCCTCTCCTAAAACAAAGGCCAAATATGCCAAACAATTCACTTAAAGGCCTGCAAGTTTATGAAGCTAAAAAGACCATTTCAATATTTTTCCCCTTTCCAAAGCCCAACTCTTAAATGGAAAAACCAACTTCATCAAATGTTCAAAACACCACCATTCTGATCTGATTTAAATGAAATGGTTAAATACCCCACATGTTTGGCACAGCCAGAACTATCTCCTTTGCAAACAGATGGCCACCCACTATTAATTTGCCACCTTGACACAGAAATGCAGGTTGTCAATTAATTAAAAAACAAATGCCAGCAGTCTTCAGTTCACATTATGACCTGCAGCCTTTTCTCTTTATCTTAAGTGGAGGAAAAAAAAAATATATATAAAACTACCTCCTACTAACGCAGACTCTTGGCACATAATAAATGCTGTTCTCAGCTTGAACAGATTTATCAAGTTTAAACCACCATGTCGCCAACATCCGGCTGGGGTAGAGGAGCCCAGACCATAATTCCAGTGTGGGTCCCTAAATATCCCTGGATTGAAGGCTGACCTCAGTGTCTGGCTGCAGGGCTGGACCCACGGTGCTCGCTGGAAGGTTTTTCTTCAAGGGCTGTTTGATCTTCAATCAACAATGCTTATCAGTGCTAAAGTCTGCCAGCCATCCCCAAAAGTTTGATATTTTTAACAGCACATTCTTCTTCTCCTTTGAACGCTATTTAGAGACAAGATAATGCAGCAGGGGAAAAGTTGCCTCCCTGGGCTGAGCACGGACAAACAGAGCAGGATCTGACTGGGGGGGGAAATATTTTCCAGTGCTACAAGCCCCAGTTTCTGTGCTTTATGTCCCCCCCCCCAGTACTTCTGCTTCTTCTTCTACATATAATATTCTAATACTTTTTCGGGCCATTGCATAAGCTGAGACAAACCAAAATAATTCAGTTAGAAGTCACTAAAGTTTTCATACATTTTATTTCCATGCTGTCAAAGTTTCTCTTCTTTTTGTTGAAGACTCCAGGGCAAACTGCCCCTCTTCTGACAGTAGGGACTACAGATCTAATTCCCTAAAAATACATCATTCTTCCACTGCAGGCACAATGTTCTGAGATGGCTCAGTGTATAAAGCCCCTCTGTTCAAGGAAGCACTCAAGAAAACTAAGAAACAGGGAACGGATTTGTTATTTGTTGACAAAAATAATAAAGTATGTTAGGGTTCAGTAACTGTAAGCAATGCAACAAAATCACAGAATGGTTTGGGCTGGACCTCGTGTCACCCCCTGCCACAGGCAGGGACACCTTCCACTATCCCAGGTTGCTCCAAGCCCTCTCCAAACTGGACTTGGACACTGCCAGGGATCCAGGGGCAGCCACAGCTTCTCTGGGCACCCTGTGCCAGGGCCTCCCCACCCTCACAGGGAACAATTCCTTCCCAATATCCCATCTAGCCCTGCCCTCTGGAAGTGGGAAGCCGTTCCCTGTTGACCTGTAATCCAGACCCTTGTCCCCATTCCCTCTCCAGCTCTCCTGGAGCCCCTTTAGGCACTGGAAGGGGCTCTGAGCTCTCCCTGGAGCCTTCCCTTCTCCAGGTGAGCACCCCCAGCTCTCCCAGCCTGGCTCCAGAGCAGAGGGGCTCCAGCCCTTGGAGCATCTCTGTGGCCTCCTCTGGACTCACTCCAACAGCTCCAGGTCCTTCTTACGTTGGGGGCCTTCAGCAGCTCACCCTGTGCCCTCCCACAGCACCACAAAGGTCCCTGGGAGCACCTTCCCCATGGCATAAAGGAGAGGTGATGGTGGGGTGGAATCAAACAGCTCATCCTTGACCAGGAGTTCAGCTCTCAGGGGAGAAAGGAGCTCAGCCTGCCCTGCTGGAACAGGACTGAGCTCCACCAGCTCCCCACATGGACCAGCACCACATGAGGCCAAGCTCTCCACTACCACAGTGTCCTCCCCCTCCCAGCATCATCCTTCACACTAAAACTGTTGCATTTGAGGGTTTTCAAAAGGCTTGACAACTCCCAAAGAGCCTACACAGCCCTGGAACCTTCCCAGGGAGATGTGCAAAATAAACTGCTGGGTGAACCTGGCTGGAAAGGTGAAACTCTTACATTGGTATAAACGTGGAGGTCCACATCTTTGGAAGAGAGAAGCCTTTCAGATGTCCCAGGCTCTGCCTGCACTTGTCCACAGACATGAATCTCCTGCAATGGATGCTCAGTGCTCAGGGTGGCTCAAATTAATCCTAAAATAACCCCCAAATGTCTGGGGAGCCCTGAACTGAGCTGCTGCTTCTGGAGAGGGAGATCTAGGCCAGTTCCTGGAGAGGATAAACGGCAGAGCCATGACACAGCTCTTATCTCCCAGCCTTGGCCACTGGCAAGAACAGAGATGGAGAGGAAGATGATTGTTTTTTCTAAAGTGGAGAGGAAAAGCACCGTGCACAGGCAGACAGCTGGAAAGAAAGGGGATGGAGCCTCCCTGACGAGCCCAGATGGGGATGGAAACTCTGACTCATTGGTAGGTTTTGTGGGAAGAGAAACCTGCTAAGGTGATCCAGCTAAATCTGACAAAAAAGTGCTCCTTGCCACTGGGGGGTGGAACAGGATCCATGGGGTTGTGGGGGAAATAAAACCTGGGTGCTAGTGAGGACGGTGGCACATCACCAGAGGGGAGGGTGCCATGTGCCAGGGCTTGTCCTGCACCTCCCCTGAGCACCACGGTGCCAGGGCTGTCCCAGACCTTCTCCTCGAGGCTGAGGCTCTCTGCTGCCTGGAAGATGATGCTCATTGGGAACGGGGAGAGGAGGCTCAGGGCAGAGCTGCAGCAAGTTCTGCCACCCACCCCACAGGTCCTCAAACTCTCACCCCCCTTTTCTAGCACCGGCAAAGTCATGAGATCCTTAGGAACCCAGGAAAAAAAGGCAGCATGAGAGCAAGGTGCTGAGCCCTCAAACCAACAGAAAAAAAATAAACCTTCTACATTTAAAACACTGGCGAAATTCAACCTCCTGTGTCCACGTCCAGCCCAGAATTAGAGGTCAAGAAGCTGCCTCAGACCAAGGCTGGCCCGGATTCTGCAAGTCAGGCTCCTCCGAAGCCACGTGCAGCGACCAACACAAACCAGCGCTCCAAAACCTCCCCGTAAGAACAATTCCTGGCCCGGGGCCCTGTTTAACACTTCCCTCCCGGTTCCCTTCGCCACAGAGCCGAGCTGCAACCTCACAATCATCAGGAAGAGATTTAATTATATCTGCAGAGGTCAAGCAATCCATGCAAAAGATGAGGGCGGCGGAGAGAGATTCTGTGGCACAACGCGCGGATTTCGCCCGCAGCAGCCAGGGCCATTTTTCAGGGAAGAAATGGCATCCATCAGAACAAAATCTCCAGAGGGAAACAATAGGAAAAGGTGGGGGAGAGGCAGATAATTAATATATTTAAATCTGGCCACACAGCTGCAAAATCAGGCAATTTAATGCAGTTTTCTATCTTTTTTTTTCCCGTTTTTTAAAGAGTGGTGTGATCAGTGCTTGTTCCAGTAAGTTTTGTTGGGAGATTTCTTCCTGCTGAAGCTGAGCTATGTATCCCCAGGTATCCACTATAATGACATAAATGATATCTAATACATCATACAGAATACATCATATAATTTAGATCATCTATTAGATAACAGCTAATTTATATTACCATAGAATATAGTACATGGCATATATAATTTATGTGCAATATTATAGAACATACATTATGCATTATTGAATTATATTAAAACGAGTGTAAAATCACAAAGGTGGAACATTAGAGCTCCAACCTCCAATTAGGAATTAATAGTATGAAAGCTCTAATCACACTAACACTTCAGCCTGACTTGAGGAATACTGAATCAGAGCTCAAGAGGAGGCAGAGGTGCTGCTGCACGACAGTTCAGACAGAAGCCTCGCACTCACCGGATGGAAAATTGTCAGGAAAAACACATTAGCAACACAATAACTTATTTTTAATGTCAAGCTGTTAGGAAAACACAATTATATGCTTCATTTATACTGCAAGATATAACCCAACTTATGGTAAAAGCCTTTAGAGCTCGTTTTGTTAAAAAAAACAAAAAACCAGAGGAGCACAAAGGTAATAGGGAAAAATTGCACCTTGAGGGGAAAATGCTCCCCCCTCCCAGTGGGGCCAGTCTGTGGTGGTGGAGCATCCTCACCTCCTGCTCCTTGTACCCAGCAGGAAAGAGATGCAGAGTGAAAATAGAGATTTTTCTGCAAATGCTGCAGAAATATCACAAGGGTAACAACGACCCCCAGGAAAGGAGCTGGCAGTGCCCATCCTCACAATGAGGAAAAGCTGGAAGGACTCTGCAAAGTTCCAGGTGCTCTCCCACTGCCCTGGCACGAGGATCAGCCATGCACTCCAAGTTATAGGATGCTCTGGTCTGTTAGAAGCAAAATACAGTTTATTCATGGAATGTTTTCTCCATTACAGATGCACAGACTGATCCTGGTGCCTGCTGCAGGCTCAGAGGTCCAAGCACAGAGCTGTTCATGGATTTACCCTGCAGTTACGGTGCTGTAACACCCACAGGCTTTGGAACACTGATTCAGGGGACAATCATTGATTGGAGGAATCATAAATAAATCAGAGAAACTTGTACAGTTTTGATGCTGAATTTTTTGTCTCGTGACGTCTCCTCTGCTACAAGGACTTCCATGGATCAAGTCCTTTCCTGGACAAGGTTATTCAGAAGGAGCCCAAACAAACATGTTGTTATACACAAGTCAGACGGGTCTTCAAAACGTCTCCCATTGTTCCCAAAACAACCAGATTAAAGCCTCCCCTCTGTGCATGCAGAGAGAGCAACATTTTCTATGAATGGATGGACATTCATTATTTAGTTCTCAATCCCTGACTTAAAGCCCAAGGCAAAAAATGGAGCTTCAAACATTTTCTGCTGTGCAACCCATCAAAGACCACTCTGGAGAACGCAGGGTTGTCCCACTGAGTAGCTCAACCACTTTTCAGAGGAAGCCCTTGCCCACATTCAGGGCCTAAAAGAAAAAAAAAATTGAAAAAAAAAAATCTACATTTGCAAATCAACAGGAGCTGCCTGCCAAATGAGAATGAGATGGGCCCCAAATTAAAAATCTGCTGGACTTTGTTCTCCATCCAAAATTCTCCATCTCCAAAGAAAGATTTATGCTACTTCAAAACAGAGTTGGCTTCGAAAGTAGGAAGGGAAAGAATGCATTTTATCTTCCAGAATGGCAAAGCAGTTCTGGAACAAGGAAAAAGGGATCATGTTTATCACTGCAATGGACAATTTATTGTAAAAGTCAAAACAGAACATTTCACAGAAATGCATTTGCTACATTGACTCGGGCTCGTACCAGCTCAGATCCCATTTCTGAAGGGTCCTTAAAAGAAGAAGGGAGCACTGGTTGCAGATTAATACCCATCACATGACCAGTAGATTTTAATTATCCATAATTTATGATGGTGCACTGGCAAAATAGTTGTTGTCAATTTATCAGCCTAAAAGGCAAGAGAGAGGGTGTGTTTGGAGAGGCAAAGCTGCAGCATCCTACCAGGAAAATTCGGGGAAAGGTTTGATGGTGCTGATGAATCCTACAGAAATGCTGCAGGGCCCCCCAGCACAGGGGCTCCCAAGGACCACGGGCACTCCCAGGGTCTCACAGCAGTGTGGATTTGGTATTCCCAGGCTGGGTCCTCCTCTTCCTCCTCCTCCTCCTCCCCATCAATTCCCCTGGCTGGAAATCGGGCATCGTGCTGACCCCGTCTGATCATTGTAACACCAGAAGCAACCGGGAAGAATTTGTATTTAAATTTATTTCTGCAGGAAGAATAGAGATGATAATTCACTCCCCAAAGATGCCCCTGGGGAGCAGGGAGCAGGATCACTGCTCCTGCATCACAGCATCCCTGCACAGCCTGCATGAAAGAGCGCAGGGCACCGTGCTCTGGCAGGATTCCTGTCACAGGCCCCCCTCACCAAGGCAATTTTGCCTGGGCTGAGAAGGAAAAGCTCCCTCTTGAACTTCGTGGACACACAAACACAGTTTAGGATCTAGGAAAAACCCTTCCATGCTGGTGCATCAGCCAGCACAGCAGATCCTGGCACTAAAGCTCTGCTGAGAGCAGAACGAGCCTCGGCGTTACTAAAATGCACATTTTTTACCACGGTTTACTTGTTGTGAAATACAGCTGCAGAATCTCCCTAGAGCTCAAGTGGGAAAAATCCCCACATTTTCTCAAAGCACTTGGAGGGATGGGAAAATGCCCCACCAGGGAGCAACACCCCCTTAGGTGGTGCAGGAACACGCTGCTCTCACCCAAACACCAGCACCACACACGAGCAGCTCAAAACCCTGTGAAAGCTTTCCTGGCAAGCGAGCAGGAAGGGGTCTGCAGCCTGCAGGTACCAATGCCCCAGGAAAAAGGCCAGAGGGGACAGAAAAAGGGGTTTAGAGCCCAATTCAAACGAGGAATCCAAACCAGAGGTAGGTGTTTCCTTTAGCGGCGCTCAGGTGGCCGATGACAGGGATGGGTGTCGCAGGTTGAATGAGGGCTCCTCACACCTTCAGCTGAACCTCCCCAGTCCCTCGTGGCCACTGTGCAGACACCAGAGGTGTTCCTGCTGTCCCAATGATGTAGCAGGTCCTGGATCCAGCCCGCAGGATGGAGGGGACAGCATTTCAGAGTGGGAAATGCTCGTTGCGGTGGCTCCTTATCACCCCCACACCTTGGGCTCAGCACTCTGCAGCCCTAAAAATCCTGCCAAGGAGCTTCAATCCTCCAGGCTGCGAGCAGCAGCTCCCTGGGGCACTGAGAAGTTTGGGGCTGGCTCCACTGCCAGCTGCCATGGCAGGCTGCTTGCTCCATGCAGGATCACCAGTGACAGGGACTGCTTTACACAGGGAACCCTTTTCCCCAGCTTCGATGCCACCAACATTCCTGATCCATCAGAACTCCTCACCAAATGCAGTCAGCAGCAGGGAGGGCTCCTTCTCACCCTGCCTGATGGGGCAGGAGGGCTCTCATTACCCACTTGTGAGTGTCCAGCCCCTCTGTGCCTTCTCCATCCCTCCCAGAGGCCAGCCCTTCCAGGGAAAACAGGGGTGCTGTGGAAGCAGTTAAAGAAAGGCTGCAAATGCCCCCCTTCTGGGGAGGCCTCGGCTGAACACACACTCGTGTTTCATTATCCCTCTAAACATCCCTTGTCCTTTCAGAAATGGAAATGCTGATATGCAGTAGGCCCCTGTGTAGCTGCAAAGAGGAATTGTGGCTGACTGCAGCGTGCAGGAGAGATTGGAGACCTCCCGGTAACAATATCATGTCCAGTAAGTGCACAAAACAATTCCATTAACGTTCCAGGCCGCTTTGGGCTGAGGCAGCTCACGGCGATGGCAGAGCTCGGCCATGCTCCCAGCGAGTTATTTATGCACAGTGACACTGCACAGCCCAGCTTTGCTGCCTCCCCCTAAAGAAATAAATAAATAAACTAAGGGGAAAAACAAAACAAAATTAAAAAAACCCTGAACAAAACAAATCAAAGGGCTTTAGAGCCCCTCCATAAACTCAGCGAAGCAGGAGGACAGCAAAGAGCGTGTTAGTGCTCCTTGCTAGGTCCTTCCTAGAGATGGATTTTGTCTGGGATATCTGCACACCATAGTGGGAGAATTCTGATTTCTCCAGTCCACCCTATCCTCCTCTGTAGCATCTTTAAGTGGAAATGCTTTGAGGCAGACCCTGTCTCAGCCCAGCCCTGGGCTGAGCCACCAGCACCGGACAGGAGCAATGGGGTTGGGACCGGTGTGAGGTTCCGGAGTTTCCCAGAGTATCCCAAGTGGCTCCAGGAAGCAGGAGCGCTCGGGAAGTGCTCTCCATGGCAGGCAGCAGAGAACAGCACGCTGCTGGTGATCCTCGGCTGGATCCCACCCCGCACCTGCCCGAGTTATCCGAAGGGAAAGCAGCAGGAGACACTCGCTCCTGCTCCACGCTCTGATGCTGAAGTTACAGCCGCTCTACCTGCAGTCTGTCAGGGAAACAGAGTCAGCCCATTTCATCCCTGGCTTCATTCCAGCGGCCTCATGGCACAGACAAACGTGCACGGCTGTGCATAAGCAAATGTCATTTGAAACTCAGAAAAGAATAGAAGGGGGGGGGAGCGCCCTGAATATCAGCAAAGGGTAAGTCACTTCCTTTCTTCTGCCGCTGCTTTAAGATCCTCGGTAGCAGTGACAACAGCAGCATCTGGTGGCAGTGGTCAGTACCTGGGGTGCTCCTCTCCGGTGTCACATCGGCCCCGGCCAGCACCAGCGCCCATCGCACCCGCTCCCCGCCGGGGCTGAGCTCGCCGCGCACCCACAAGAGGCGATTTCCCGCAGCCTCCCGGCCGCAGCGGCAGCGAGGACCCGCGGATCAATTGCCACCGCCTAATCCGGGACTAATCTCAGGGATTCAGGCCACGGATGAGCTGAGGACGAGGGGCCCCGCGCCCCAAAGGCTCGGCCGGGGGAACGCGGCACCGCGCAGCCCCGAGAGAGGCACTGCGAGCACGGCCACGAGCCCCAGCTCCCGCACAAAACACTGGAAGGCAAAGTAAAATCGTGTTGACATCCAACAACTTCTTGGTAAAAGCGAGTTCCGAAAGCCGGCAGGATTTGGGGGCAGCCGCAGTTGCCAGTGGCACACGCTCACATGATCCCAGATTTCTGCTTTCACACACCACGGGCCGATGTTTCAGCTGGACGAATGTCCTGCTCCCAGGTGAACCAGCTCTCGTTAGTATTTTAAGAGCATATTTAGTGTTTTAAGAGCAACGGCAATGACAATAAAACACTTTGAAACCAGCAGTACGCAGATATAGGCGAAAACAACGAAAGTTGTTTCCTTTCAGTAGAATCCCGCATCTCAAAATAAACGAGAACTATTAGGTTTGCTACAACTTAATAAAAAGAGATAAATAAGCCAAATGACAGAGAACAGTTAAATACGTATCTTGATACATAAAGATTAATTAGCCGCGTCTGGGAAGCCACACACGTTTCCCTCTGCTTGTGTCTTAAGAGTTTGATCCCAAAGTATCACAGCAGTGAGGTGAGCCGAGAGCATCCTGAGCTGCTGTACGGACGCAGGAGAGCATTTTCTCCTTTTTTTAACTTTTTTCAACGCAATTACCCGAATTTGGCCCAGAAGGCAGCAAGGATTACGTCTGGGATGATCCCCCTCCCTCCAAAGGGATCTGTATCCCACGGCTTTGGAGCTGAAAACATCAGCGCTGTTTACCCACACCGAGCAAGGCGATACTCGCAGAGAACTCCTTATCCCTGAAGTAGCATCTATCCCCTTCGCTTCGCCTTCTCTAGGATGAGGGAAATTTCCTACAGCACCTCCGCGCTCTCAAATATCCCCTGTGCATCCCTCTCCCGTTACAAGTGCCGGGTGCTTCCCCTCGCAGCTGCAGCGAGCGGACAAAATGTGGGTGACGGAGGTCTGGGGGCACAGGGACACCCCCAGCCCGGGGCTGGTGCTCCCTCCGCAGGAGAGCGCAGGCAGGTAGGGGACGGAGGCGAGGGTCGGGGCCGGACCCCGCTCGGGAGCAGCCGCGACCCGGCCCGGCGGCTCCGCAGCTCGCGAACAAGGTGCAAAACAACAACACGGCGAAGAACAACAGGAAAAAAGTCCCCGACAACAACCGCAACAACAACCCCCCCCCACCTCAACACCCCGCGCATCGCCCCGGGCCGAGCGCTCCCGGAGCGGCGGGGGCTGAACCGAGCCGGCACGGACACACGGACACACGGACACACGGACACACGGACACGGCGCTCGGCCCCCAGCCCGCCCCGCCGAGCAGCGCCCCGGGCTCGGGCTCCCCGGGCACCCGACGGCTCCCCCCGCTCCTCTTCCAGACCACTTTCAAAATTCCCTCCCGCAGGAGCCGGGCGCCGCCGGCACTTTCCGTGGCCGTGCCCGCGGAGCAGCGGCGGGACGCGCCGAGCCCGGGCACCCCCCGCGCCCCCCGGTACCTTGTTGCAGTGATAATAATCCAGCGGCCCCAGGCAAGTGGGGTCCGCGCCGGGCAGCGAGCCCACGGCGGGGGGGGCGGAGGGGTAGAACCGAACGTCCATGCCGGGGCTGCGGGCGGCGGCAGGCGGGGGCTCCAGCGGGCATGGACCCGGCTGCGGCGGCGGCGGTGCCTCTGGCGCGGGGAGAGGGCGGGGAGAGGGCGGGCGGCGGCGCGGGGGGGCGGGCGGAGGCCCCCGGCCCGCCCCGCTCCGCACCGCCCCGCGCCGGGGCCGCTATTGTTCGCGGCGGGGCCGGGCGGCTCCTCCCGCCGCCGGGGGCTCGGGCACCGCGGGCAGCGCCGCTGGAGCCCCGCCGAGGAGCTCCCCGTCCCTCAGCCCCGGCCGCCCCGGCGAGGGGAAGGCTGCAGCAGCAGCCCAGCGGGTCTCGCTGCCCGGTGAGGACCCTGTCACATCTTCCGTGCCCGCACCGTGCCCGCTGTGCCCTCTCCTGACGCGGGACGGTGCCCAGCAGCTTCGTTTCCCTCCGCGCCTGGTGCCCACCCGCTGATGAAGGATGCTCTCCAGCGCGCTGATGCAGCCGAAGTAGGACCCCAGTAGGAACCCCAAATAGGTCCCCCATTTAGAAGCCCTACCTGCGCCCTATTTCCGGAAGGCCTGCGCCTCGCCCCGCGCTCTCCCAGCCTGGAGAGATCAGCCAGGCTCAACCTCTGCAGCCGGCGTTGGCTTCCTGCTCCCCCGGGCACAGAGATCCCCATTCTCCCCCCACCTGGGCTTTCCACACATCCCAGTCTTTATAATTCCCGCTGCTGGAAGGCAGCTCCATCCGTGAGCACCTTCCCTGCCATCCCCCTCCCACTCCCACGGGCCGGGACTGGCAGGGCACACAGCGTGGAAAACCCGCGGGGATGGAGGATGCTCGGAGGTGAAGAGGCTGGGCGTGCAGGCTTCCCCCTCGCTGCCCCGCTGCCGCAGGCTCCGCGCTCCCCCGCGCCCTTCCCGAGGCTCACAACAGATCCCTCTGGAAAAGCAGCGCAGTGGGAGAGAGAATTATACACAGAGTGGGTTTGCAGCACGTTATCCCATCGCCGGGCAGAGGGAAACGCTTGAAAGTTGCAACAACCGATGCATATGCTGGCAGAGAGCTGGGACAGGGCTGGGAGAGTCAGTTTGCTGGCAAATCTCCAAGAGAAATTGCTTCTTTTCCCTTTTTTTTTCCCTTTTATTTTTTCTTTTTTTCTTTTTTTAAGAAAAAACCCTCCTGACTCCGAAGGCTCATTTCCAGCATGCGCCCTTCAGGACTCTCCGGAGCTGGGAAACTGAGCTAAATAAATGCTGAGTTCTTCCTCCAGCGTCTTTCGTTGCACGAGTGGGGCCAATTCCTGCCGAATTCAGGGAGGGGGGAGGCGGGCTGGGGTTTCAAGGGAATGCCAGCTCCAGGAATCAAGTGATTATGTAAAAATCGTAGCTCTCATTTAAATTAAAAACAAGCTTTCAGCCCTCGTGGTGGTGAAAAAAATTGATTTAAGGATAAAAATTGACTCGGGCACAAAAACTGCTTCACATTTATTATTATTTTTCAAACGGTGTGATTTTTCTGGAGAAGCAGCATCGATCCTTCTGCATTTAGCAGCGAAGCAGGTCGGCTTCAGGAGTTCTCCACCAGGGAAGCTGCTCCGAGGGCTCCCAGTCAAAGGCATGATAGAGATGTCTCATATTTTGCATTAAAACTTTGAATATCTGAGCTCCGCTGATCTGTGCCCTTCCTGATTTACACACTCCCTGAAAGGACTGGTTTTCCTGTCTCCCTGTTTCAGCAAATACTGAACTGACATGTCACATTATTAGAGCTTCATTATTTTTGTAAAACCTTCCCAAGTAGAGTGACTGGTATATTACGAAGTATAAATAATTAAAACTAAATGAGAGATGTCAAAATAATGGAACAAAGTGTATTTTATGATGCATTATTCTGGCTTGTTTATCCACAAAATTCAGTAATTAGTAAGCAGCCTCTGAGTCATTAGCAAGGTTTGACTGTATTATTATCTTTATTAATTATCATAATTATTATATTTCTTATACTGTGGAGTCATTGCTGGCAGCTTTGCAGTTAAGGCAGAATTGACTTTCCCACTAAAAGCAGGATTTAATTCTGTTGTTTCCTACAAAAATGAACACATTTCATCACCAAACGTGCAGCAACTCCCCAGCAGATACAACCCAATTTATTTCCAGTGCCTGGGACACCCCATCGCTCCCTTTCAGACCCTTTCCAAGCTCATTTTTTTCCCAGTGAAGCCCTGTTTCCTCAGATTTACACTGCTCAGCCCTGTCAAACTTTGCACGTTCATCTGCCTCCTTTAGACCTCAAACAGAGCCTGATCAGAGACACCCAGCATCACAAAGTGTTATTGCTATTAATAGCCAGAATGCTTTTATATACGTATATATATATATATATATATACACACACAGATATATATGCTAAGGGAAGCTGGCAGAGGGAATGCTCCTCATCAGAGGAATGTTCTCACAGCTCACCTCGTGTCTCCAGGGCTTCTCCTCCTCAGACTGGCAGAAGAAGACAACCCAAAGGAGCTGAGCATCATCCCTGGCCAGGCTCTGGGGAGCCACGGTTGTCTCCAGCCTCCATCCATGGTTCTCTGCCCATGCACCAGCAGCTCCTGCCCCTGCCCAGCCTCACCCCGTGTCCAGAAAGCCTCCAACTTGTGCCTGCTGCTAAATCCTCCCTCAGCCTGTTTTTCCCTGTGTTTCAGTGTGTTTTGTCCCCATGGCACTCTGCTGTTGGGCAAATGGGCTCTGCCAGGAGATGCAGATTTGTGTGAACTCCAGCTCTCCTCTAGCACCTCTCCATGTGGGATCAACAGTGGGCCACAGAGGTGGTCCCAGGGCTGGAGCACATCTGCTCTGCAGGCAGGCTGGGAGAGCTGGAGGTGTCCAGCCTGGAGAAGAGAAGGTTCCAGGGAGACTTTAGAGCCCCTTCCAAGTGCTGAAGGGAGCCTGTAAAAAAAGATTGGGAGAGACTTGTTATCAGGGCTTGCTGTGACACCACAAAAGGTCAAGACTTTGGGTTTTCCCCAGGCATCCACAGGTGACAGGGGTGGTCTGGGATGGCTGAAGGGAACCAGCAATACCACTGGAGCTGCAGGATCCCCAACAGGGCTGAGCCAAGACACCAAACAGGCTGAAACCACTGGTATCTTTTCCTTTCTTTCCCCAGCCGAGTCCCCCCAAACCCCAGAACGTTTGCAGTTGCTTTGGCTGTGTGGCTGAAAGAGGAGTGAGCTCCCAACATGACAACTCACATTTCATGCCTAACGTTAGCCCTGGAACAGAAACAGCAGAGTGTGATTATCTCAGCAATCCCATTTAAGCCACACAGACTCCTCACAAAGAAGGGAAAACTCTACAGTGAGTATTTCTAAATATTAGGCTAAACCTGAACAATCATCATTTCAAAGGCACCTTTCAGAAGCCGGAAAAAGCCTCCGAATCTATCAGTTTCATTATTTGTTTCAAAGTAGTCCTCCTCCTCTCAACAAACCATCTAAAAAGCCTGCTGAAATGATTTTTAAAATAATTAAGCACAGCGCAGTTTATTACTTTAAAATACTGATATCATTTTCCCCACTGTATTATGCAGCTATATTTTGACATTTTAGTCTTATCCCCAGTTTATGTCTGAGAATGATTTAATTCAGAGCTACATTCCTCGTTCCCATTTGGAAGTAGAGGGATTCTAAATATTCAGTAGTTTCAGTGGTCACAAAAAATGCTGAACAAATGGATAAAGCCAATTGCCAATAAACACAATGCAAATGTGTACATTTAAATGCAGTGAAATTGGATTAATTAAATCCACATTGCATCTGGATTTACATGTAATAAAAAACAAAATCAAATGCAGCTCAAGAGCTTCCTGTGGCTTTAAAATGGAGCTGATTGAAAACATCTTCGTTTACCTACGTGGGCTCTGGGTCAGGAACTGTGCTGGTAAATAGAAACATTCACAATCCAGATAAGCTAGATTTGACCCACAAATCAGGGTTATGAATTTGGCATTTTGTGTCTTTTAAAATCTAACGTAAAACTGCATCTCTCTGCTAACAAAACAGATGGTATTAGGCCTTCTTTTTGGCTTTGGGTTTTGGTACCTGTCCAAAAAATCTTCTTGACATCCTTTAAATGCAGCTATTTAACCACCTGTCACTTTGCTTTAGATGCCCATTGAATTTCTGACAGGAAAAACATTATTTTGTCTACACGTTATTTCATGACACAAGAAACGTAGCACATATACAGCAAAGTTTACACATTGTGTGAAAATCTCTTAAAAAAAAAAAAAAAGAAGAGAGTTGTTACATGCTACTGAGGCAATTACTCCATAATTAATGTCATTGATGGGATAAAACATTCCAGAAACCCAAATACAACAAAACAAAACAAGCTCAAACACAACAGAGAAGTATTAAGGACACTCACAACATCGACTTACAATTTTCTTCTACCCAAGTGAAAACATCTCACCTTTGGTCAAATACGAGCCTGGCTGATGCATATAAGCAAATAATTTTACCCCCCAAAAAATCTTCATTAACATGAATATGCTAAAGACAAAAGGTTCCAATACTGTAAAATATATCAGCAAGTTTCTTCTTGTGCTCAAGATGATACAAGTGCTCGGATACCTTGATGGATCAAACCTAGGAACTTCTTCACAGAATCATGGAATGGTTTGGGTTGGAAAAGACCTTAAAAATCATCTCATTCCACTCCCTACCATGGGCAGGGACACCTTCCATTATCCCAGGTTGCTCCAACCTGGCCTTGGACACTTCCAGGCATGGGGCAACCACAGATTCTTTGGGCAACCTTCCTCCTCACCTTCAGGACCTTCTCAAAGGTCACATGTATTTGCTTCTGCTGGCCAGAGGTTTCAACACATGAGACAAGGGAGAACCTTGTCCTTAGCCTCATCTCCTCAAACCCATACCCAAAGCCACTCTTGATTTTTCAAAGCATCAAAGCCTCCAAGATGTGTAGGAAACGAATTTACTTGCCAGAAGCAGACTTGGGAGGCAGCTGCAGGTGGCTTCCTTGAAAACCCTGACCATGAGCTCTGTACTCACATCTGTCCTGAGTTTGCATTTGACTTTGGTCATTATTTGCCTGTTGGGCTGCCTGGGATCCCCATTTCCCAGGGAAGTGTAACAGCCTCCCTCCTTCCTCGTGCTGCTCCATGGGAAGAAAAGACTCTGAATGTTTTGTGCTTGTTTAAACCTCACCTGGCCTGGGATGCTCCTGCAAATTTGGGGCAGCAAGATTAGGGTGGCTCAGAGGAGAGAGGAGCTTGCGCTCTGGGGAGGACCCAGGACTGTTTGGAGATGAAGGCCTGATCCATCTGGGGGGGTTTGGGACAGCGCTGCCTCAGCTCTCACCTCGGCATGCTGGGCACTGGCACACCACGCTGCCCTTTAGAATTCCTCCAGGAAAATGTAAGCTTTCCACAGGGAAACTGTAAGCAAAGAATGGGAATGTATGTCCAGGAGCAGAAATCCATCTCACACAGAATTTGCAAGGTCTCCCCCAAAGCCAAACAGGAGGATTGCAGGAATAGAGAGGTGAGCGAGCTCTGTCACCCTTTGGGGAAGGTACCACGGGATAACCCAGGAGTTTGGGTTACAAAGGCAACAATCCAGCCCACAGATCCAGTCAAAGACTGTCCCTTCACCAAGGTCCACACTCCCTCCTTGATCTCCTGTTCCCCACTGGAGGCATTTTTTCTACGTGAGAAATCAGTGCATTCACATGGGGCTTCGCACTCTGTGCCCACGTGAAGGGGGAGGGAGCTGCAATCAGCCCCAGCTCCCATCCCCAGCCAGGCAAATTTGGAGCCACTCCATTTCCCAGGTGTGGGACACTTAGTGAATAAGGTTTCTGTTAACTAAGTGCTACAAAAAACATTCGAAACAATTTGTCAGGGTCTTGTGCCACTTGTGTAACAGAGGAAATTAATCCCAGATGCCTCCCCAGCCACTGGCAAGAGAATTACACCAGAGATGAATTTGGCTTCGTGTCTTTAATTTTACTGTGCAGTTGCTGAGAAGAAGTATTGCTTTTGATTTCAAGGATGTCACATACTGTGACCAAGTTTAACAGTTTCTTCAGTTTCTTCCTCCTGAAGTAAAGGAGTCATTTCTTATAACCACGCTCTGAGTGAGCGTCTCGGGCTCGCGCTCGGAAAGTGAAGCAATTGAATCATCTCGTCGGTTCATTTTGAGGGGTGAAGCCAATGCTCCCCTCCTTTACCCAGAAGATTAATCTTTCCCTGAGCAGCTCGCAGACTCCTCAATGCAGAAGAGAGTGACTTTTGTTTTATAAATGATCTCCTGAGCTTGCAATAGTTGGGTTTTCTTTAAACTTATTCAGTATTTCGACAGTGCAGGGGAGCTCCCGTGCTCACCCTCAGCCCAGGGAGAAGATTGGTGGCTGATCTTCAAAATTAATTCCTTTTTTTGTTTTTTTTTTAAGCTAGTTTCCCATGGCTCTGCTTTGCCAAGGTGACAAGAAAAAAAAATCTATTGTGAGATTTGCCAATTGATCTAGGATTAAATGTCAGAATGCATTTTAGCTCAGTTTCATCGCTGTGGTTTTTTCTTGTGCCTCCAGGCCTCCGCTTTTGCTTTCACCCAACAAATCATCGCTGGGCATTTTGGGGCAGGGTGGGAATTTCCCAGGGTAGCCTCTGAGCTGAAGTGCAGCACATGTGCTACACTTTAAAAATGGTTTTGCATGTATTCCCACACGTGAAGACAGGCTGCACCCCTGCTCGACAACCCAAAATACACCGCCTCAAGAATCAAGGCTAAAATTACATCCCAGCTTCCACTTGCTAAATATATATTATATTATACATTCCTAGTGACAGAAAGTTACCTTTTTAAAAACAAAAATGTTAATGAACCTGCAGATTATCAGAGGTTTTTAGCTCTTTCAGCCTGACCTGGGATGACTCCTGCTTCCTCAGATGGTTTGTCATCATCCTTGCAGGGCTAATGGAGTGAGGGAGAGGGGAGGCTCGACACAGGTCCAACATTAGGCATTGGTAATGGCATTGCTAAAGCATTTCAGAGGCTGCAGCTTTGAACATGAAAAGGAACTCTGACTCCCCAGCCTTTTGGCAGCCTTCCTCCAGGGTTTCTGCTGCCCATGGAAATGCTGGTTGGTGTTATTAGCTGAGCTGGACAAATAATGGATTTTCATTTAAATGGCAGAACTATAAACTCCAGCAATGCCAGGGAGGGTGCAGGGAATTATCACAGGTTAACCCCAAAACGTCCCCTGTCTGAAACAGAACTTTCAGCTCAGTGTCAGGTTACTTCCTGCCCTCTCTATCATGGGATAATTACACTGCTGAGGAGACAGAGGCCTTCTGTCCAAGTGGAAACTGAAAATGGTTCATTTTCAAAATGTTCAATGGGATATTTTGACTATTTTCAATTTGTTCCCCCCACCTCTCTTTCCCTGCAGAAAGAAGTTGCAAAATTAATACAAATCACAAGCTGGTTAACCTTGATAAGTCCAGTTTTCACTACAAAGGTGCCTCCTCCCATCAGTGTTGCAGGATGAGCTTTGTCTGCTTCAGGCCCAGCTGAAGAGGCCTCAGCCCTCAGCTCTGGGAACCCTGGTGAAATGCAACCCACACTCTTCCTTTTAGTCTCTGCTCCTGTTCTTCTTCCCCTGTTCACTGTTGCTGCCCTCACTGCCCTCTTCTCTATCCTGCCTTTTACTCCTGCCTCCTCTCCTTGATCTCTGGGCTGGAGTTCCACCTTGGCCAGTTTCTCTATGTTATTATACAAGACCTACCCCGCAAATAAAAGCAGCATCACAACACCTGACAAAGCTTCTTTCCTAGTTTCCTAAATTCTCCAGGCTTCTTAGGAAACTCGTACAACATGGATGTTGTACAGCTTCCTCCAAGCTGGGTTTTTGCTTTGATTCTTAATAAACTTCATCCCAGATTATGCCTTTTTATCACTGTTTTCCTCCACACAGTGCAAAAAAGGCAAGAAGCCCATCCCTGAGCAAGGCAGCTGGAATCAGCTGGGCTGTGCAGGCTGAGCCCCTCAGTCCATCCTTTGGATCAAACAAAAATACAACTTGCAGAAAGCCAAACCCCACCAGCTGACAGCGCCTGTTCCAAGCACTTCAGCTTCCAGGAGAGTTTGCTCTGACAGCATGGGCTGCCATTCCAGGGGAAGTTAGGATGTGGATGATGAAAATCAGAGTTTTAGAGGGAAATTAAGTTAAACATAAATAAGCAATGGCTCCCATTCAAAGCACACGTGCCACACATAAGAACACCCAAATTCCATCCGTACTGAGGCTCTGAAGCATTCAGTCATTCCTTGTCCCTGCATTGCTGGAGGACTTCACACACGAAGGCATCATTGCAGAGAGCCAGCTGTGAGCTGAGGGAGGTGGTTCTCCCCTTCCACTCCACTCTCACGGAACCCCACCTGCAGCACTGCACCCAGAAGGACGTGGAGCTGCTGGAGTGGGTCATGGAGGGTCAGAGGACAACCACCAAGCTGCTCCCAGGGCTGGAGCCCCTCTGCTCTGGACACAGGTTGGGAGAGCTGGGGGTGTTCACTTGGAGAAGAGAAGGCTCCAGGGAGAGCTCAGAGCCCTTTCCAGGCCTGCACGACCCCTTGACCTACACAGGCTCTGGAGCTGCCAGCCCAGGAGCTGAAAGCAGAGCTGTCAGAGAGGCCAGGCTCCTTCTCACAGGATTAGTTTTGTCTCAGTATGGATTGAAGGCACTAAACACCACGGTGGGATGGCTGCCCCTACAGCCACATCTCCCCTGAGGGGGACACAAAGATGCTCCAAGGCTGGAGCTCCTCTGCTCCAGAACCAGGCTGGGAGAGCTGGGGGTGCTCACCTGGAGAAGAGAAGGCTCCAGGGAGAGCTCAGAGCCCCTTCCAGGGCCTAAAGGGGCTCCAGGAGAGATGGAGAGGGACTGGGGACAAGGGATGGAGGGACAGGACAAGGGGAAATCACTTCCCACTGACAGAGTTTAGGGTTAGATGGGATATCGGGAAGAAATTCTTCCCTGTGAGGTGGGGAGGCCCTGGCACAGGGTGCCCAGAGCAGCTGTGGCTGCCCCTGGATCCCTGGCAGTGTCCAAGGCCAGGTTGGACAGGGCTTGGAGCAACCTAGGATAGTGGAAGGTGTCCCTGCCCATGGCAGGGGGCTGAAACTGAATAACCTTTAGTGCCTCTTTCAACTCAAACCGCTCTCTGATTCCCATTCTGATATTTCTGGGGGAATTTCAAGAGTTCCCACATTACAGTGACACAGCTGCCACTCACCATGTCACCAGGCAGGGCATGGAGGCTCCAGGAGGAAGTGCCCTGGCAGCACAGGCTGTGCAGCCCCCACTCACTCTCTGCATCCCAGGAGTCTTTGGAGAAAGCAAGATTTTTACCTCGTGGAATCACCTTAACAAAATACCAGTGAAACAAAACTCTGGTCATGAGCTGGGGAGAGGGATCTTCTACAAAATAAATTTTAATCATTACCTTTTTGGTTTTTTTTAGCAGATTAAATCGAGTTCAATACAAAGAAAAAACCATGGAACTCTTTTTTCCTGTGGTTGCATTTCCAGCCCTGGCTGAGGGGCTGTGGGCTGGCTGAGCCCCCTGGCTGCCTGGGCTGCCACGTCGTGTCCTGGGCCACGGCAGCGCCAGCACCGTGATGCAGAGCAGAGCCCACATCTCCGGAAATTCATGTTTTCCCCTGAAAGGGGAGAGTCTCGAGATTTCAAACAAACCTTTGCCAGCTGACTGTGCAACTAAAGAAAACACTGATGTAATTCAATGAACAATGAGGAACCCAAACTTAGCACAATGACCATTCTGGCTTTGTTTTCGGTTTCAGCAGCTCTGCACAACGTTGATTACATTCACAGGGGCCACGTTTGCAGAAACCAAGGTCTGCAAGGCAGTGCATTCTTCACTGGTGGGAAGAACACACCCCTGCTCCGTGTGAATGTGCAGGCACAAGCAGATTTTAGCAAGGTGAATCCCACCTGCAAGAATTAAATCATGTTTGAGGGTGTGCAACAGCTCTGCTTATTCCCCCTGTCCCCTTCATTCTTACTCTGGTTGAGTGGAAGGTGCCCCTGCCCAGGGCAGAGAGTCTAATGAGATGGTCTTTAATGGCCCTTCCAGCCCAAACCATTCCGAGATTTCACGATTCTTCACAAAATCA
Organism: Monarcha castaneiventris obscurior; assembly: GCA_026261815.1. Classification (NCBI taxonomy): domain Eukaryota; kingdom Metazoa; phylum Chordata; class Aves; order Passeriformes; family Monarchidae; genus Monarcha; species Monarcha castaneiventris. The sequence continues at coordinate 5,743,132 of JAMPIT010000848.1, read as the reverse complement.
GCGCCAAATGATGTCCAAAGGTGTTCCAGCAGTTCCCTCAGCACAAAGGCTCTCACATTCCCTAGGGGCAGAGAGCCCTGGGCAGGAGAAAATGCATCTCTGAGGCATTTTTGGGAATGAACCGCTTTGATTCAGCACAGCTGAGCGTGCCTGCAGAGCTCGGCCACCAAATCCAGGCTAAACACGAGTAAATGAAGAAACTCAGTCTGAATTTAGGACAACATATTTGGGGTTTTGTTCTTTGCAAGGAAATGTTTTTCTCTCTCAGTTTTTAAGTGGGGGCTAAAACTGATAACGTATCTTTAAATAACAATGGAATCCTGCATGAGTTCCTTTGCCCTGCCTGCTAAAGCAGGGCTCCCAGTCTGGCCAGCTATGAACTGTGCTGGTTCAGGTGCTTGTGTCAGTACTGAAGACATGGCATAAGAGGATGTGAGAATGATGGAAAAAAAACCCTGTTTTTAAAAAATATTTAATTCCAGAGATTCCCCCCCCCCACCCCTGCACTAATCTTTGCCTGTCTTTCGGCTGAATGCAAGTTTGAGATCATTGGGAGAGGAAAACACAGTCACACTGTGGGCTCTGAGCCAGTGGCATGGGCTGGAAGCAGGTTGCCTTGTGGAGATAAATAATTTGTTTGGAGATGGGAAACAAAGACAGGAAAAAAAGGATGGTCTCACCTGAGCAAGAGGTGGCCAGTGGAGCCCCACAGGGACGTGGGCTGGGGTCTGTGTGGTCATCACCAGTCTGGAAAGGAGATCAATTAACACAACAAGGGTGTTTGCACACAATTCAAAGCATCCAGGTATTTTCCTGGAGCAGCTTTGCTGCTGGAGAAGTGTTGTGGGACAGTCACCCAAATAACTGGGCAAGATGCAGCAGCAGAGGGAATTCAGAGGCAAGAAATGCTACATACTGCAAATGAGAGCACAGCAACACCAGCCCTGGGATAGGCTGTGGCTGTTTGTGTCCCTTGGGAAAGATCTCAGTTTTCCAAAACCATCACCAGCTCAGCAATCAGGGATGGTCAAAAATGTAACAAGAATGCCTGGGTTCGTGGGATGAGACACTGAACAGGAAAAGTTGTTTTGCTAGTGCATAAATTCCTGCTGTACCATCTTCATAAATATTGCAGGCAGCCCTAATGCTCCCTTTCAGAAAGGATATTGGAGAACCGGAAAATTTATAAAGACAGGTTCAAAGCACCAGAGTTGTGAGCTGCTTCCATAGGAGCAGCTCCTAATAGGATAGGTAGCTACATTAGAATTTTTGCCTGGAAAAGAGACTATTGAGGGAGTTCTGACACAGGCTCCTAAAATCATGAGCAGCATGGAGAAAGATGCTCAGGAACAACTATTTTATTAACTCTTGTAAGGAAAAAACAGTAGGCATCAACAGGATTAAATTATCTAGAAGTAAGTAGTAATCTACCCCACAGGAAATTACATTGTGACACTCATTGCCGTGCTGGGAGAACAAATGTGCAGGTGGGTTTGAAAGGGACAAGTTCTTGAAAGCAATTAGTTGGACATGAGTACATGACATCAGGAAGTGTCTACATTCAGATTTTCCTAAATCTAAGGTCACACCTTTGTGAAATGTCGTTCAATACAAGCTCTGTCTCTTTTCCAGTTTCCTTAAGCAGCTGTTGTTGGAGATGGGATATTAGGCTATGTGGAGAGCTAGAAAACATTTATGGCTTTGAAATAATGAAACTAATAGGGAGATTTTTGCTGATATGGGCCTTGACCTCAAAGTGAAGGCAAGGTGATCAACTTCAGCAAGCTCTGGCTTCAGTATGACAGGAAAGCAGGTGCTGAGCAATGAATGTCGGAAAGTGCTACAAAAACTACAAATTTTATTGTTATCAATGAATGCTGGGCTTGTTCATTAATAACTATTTGAGAAATATTTGCATCAGAGCTGATCCAAAAACATATGGAAATATTTATGCTCTGGTTGGTTCACTAAGTGAGAAGATCATGAAGCAGCATTGCAGCCACAGATCAGGCAAAGCCCCCAGAACACGGTTTTCCCCACACAAATCACTCCTGCAAACACTGGGCCAAAGGTCTCTCCTGGGCAGGAGTTGGGACATCCTGGTCCAGCAGGGAGCAGGGTCTGTGGGACTTTGCAGAGTCCTGCCTTCACACCTCTTGGTGTGCTTGGAGCACAAGCCCTATGAGGAACAGCTGAGGGAGCTGGGGTTGTTTAGCCTGGAAAAAGGAGACTCAGAGGTGACCTTATCACTCTCTACAACTTCTTGAAAGGTGGCTGTGGTGAGGTGGGGGTTGGTCTCTTTTTCCGGGCAACAACTGACAGAACAAGAGGACACAGCCTTAAGTTGTGCCAAGGAAAATATAGGTTGGATATTAGGAGAAACTTTTTTACAGAAAGAGTGATAAAGTATTGGAATGGTTTACCTGGGGAGGTGGTGGAATCACCATCCCTGGACGTGTTTAAAAAGAGATTGGATGTGGCACTCAGTGCCATGGTTTAGTTTAGTTGAGGTGTTCGGACAGAGGTTGGACTCGATGATCTTGAAGGTCTCTTCCAACCTGGTAATTCTGTGATTCTGTGATTCTCTCATGCTGTTGAGTGCCCCTGGAGTCAGAGCCTTGGCCAGGGGCAGAGACTGACAGATGTCACCAAGGTTCAGCTGATGCCCGAAATTGAGCCTGTCCTCTCGACACCAGCACATTTCACAGAGCCACACAATGGTCTGGGTTGGAAGGGACCTCAAAGCTCATCTCATTCCAACCTCCTGCCACAGACACCTTCCACTAGACCAGGGTGCTCAAAGCCTTGTTCAACGTGGCCTTGAATTGGTATTTTTGTTTTACTCTGTCAGTCATTAAAAACCTGCAAACAAGGTCATTGCCCCTTATTTATTGTGTGACAACTGACACATTTGTGTTGGAGCATTGAAGCAGGCACTGCTCAAGGTGTAAGTTCTTTGTTCAGGGCGGCTCAGCAGTCGCTCTGTGCTAATGCCAAGTGACCTGCCTCAGGAGAAAAGGGCTCAGAACGCTCAGGCAAGGCAAGACCTCAGAAAGTTAAACCATTCATGAGCCTACAGGTAATTTCCTGCCTGCGAGCGTTCACTATCAGAAAAAAAAAATTAAAAAGTAATGACATCTAAATTATAGCTCTGCTATTAAGAGCAGTTTGGTGTTGCTTCCAGTCTTTGAGTCACAGAACAAACAGGGAGAGAAGCAGAAGCTGCGTGAGCCTCTCTGGTTTTACATTTGCAGAGCTGTGGATCTGAGGCGAGACTTAAGCTGGGCATGTGGAGAGATGCAGAAATCTTTAGATTTGCATATACAATATTGAGATCATGAGAATGTCACATTTAAATGCAAAACTCACGTGTCTCATGAATAAATCATGAGTGGTGGCAAGACTGATTTCTTCCTTTTTTTTTTCCCTCCCTCCAATTGTCACCCCCCTCCCCGCCCGCTGAAGAGACACTGATCTGCAAAGCAGACAATTCCTCCTTCCCTTCCCGAGGAAACACCGTGATAGATGAGACTCGATAAGAAGCTGAAAGCTCTTCCAAAACAAAAACATGTGCGTGTGCTTCTTGTTTATACTTGGCTAGGAAGTAAAGAAGCATCATTTCCTCTCTCTCTCTCTCTCTCTCTCTTTTTTTTTTTCCTTCCTCTTTCTCAAGAGATACCTTAATGCCATGGCAACAGCCTTCAACCCTTCTCTTGTACGACACCACCAGATTTGGAAAAGGTTAGCTGTGTGTTGTAATCAAATCCAGGCAGGTCAATCATGTAAAGAGATGACTTCCCATGCGCCGTGGAATAATGAATGAATAGATCACATAGGTCTTCCTTCCTTCCCCTCCTTCTCTCCCTCACCATGTGAAGTGCCAACAGATTAGCATTTTGTCTCTGGTGAATAAAATTGAAGTGAACACTTTCCAAAGGTTACTAGAAAACACGGAGCATGGCAGAAACGGAGATGAACTGATGGTTATAAACCCTAAACTCAAAAGTCACCAAAGTGGTCGAGCCCTTCCTGGTGTCATTAATGGGTAGAGAGGTTTTATGTACAAAACACAACAAATAAGATCCAACAATGCTGTGAAACATAACCCCCCTCTCACACTAACCAGGGCTTGCTGCCTGTGTATCATTTTCAGTCTTAAGATATCACCACCAATTTCGCGCTTTGAAAGCAACAATTCAGATCTCATTAACATCAGGCTGGGCCTGCGTTTGGGGTTTGGGATGACACTTCCAAAAAAATCAGACATTTAGGATTCATCTAAATGTTAGGAATGTGTTGATTCTGACAAAATTTGCTTAAGAAAAGGTATCTCTGATCAGCAGTGAAAATTTGGATCAAAGCTGGGAACGCACAGCACGAATTATGTTGGGTGAGGACAGACTGGAATAGGGGACAAGGGGGCTCTTGATGCACAGTTCCACCTCTATCTCCTGTGCAAGCAGCTCCACATGGCAAATAAGCCCTTCATTGACTCTGTGACTTTACACTTCATTTTCCACACCAGAGGCTGGAAGTCCTGACATTCCACCTTCAATGATTTACCTCTCCTGAATATTAAGTTTTATGGGAAAAGCTGCAGCCACAGGTCTGACTCTGGCAACCCCAGAGTCTTTCATGCACCTGCTCTGTCCACCACATGGGTCCAAGTTCCTGGCCAGCCACCTGATGTAAGGTGTCTCATAGTTTATGAGGGAATATAGGATTTTTCTGGGGTCTGAGGGTTAGTCTCTGCCTACCTCAGCATTGCTAAACCCCAAAATGCTGGTAAAGACCTTCGTGCTGCTTTGAAAGTAAACTGGGAGGGGAGAAATGAACCCCACACAAATACCTCGAGAGAGATTTCAGGTCGGAGTTGCAATTTAATAGAAAGAGCACGATGAATGCAACGATACAGAAAAACTGGCTTAAACTCACAAACTCAGAGTACAGGGTGGTGATCACAGTCCTATCAAGTGGTGATTGCAGTCCTGTTGAAATGATGGTTGGAACTGAAAGCAGTGATCCTGTGGAAGTTCTGGTCCTCCTCTGGCTCCATCCAGTAGTGGTGTGCAGTGTCCCCAGTCCCCAAATGTCCAGATTATAGACACTCAAATTCAGGCAGGAATGTTAAGTACCTCCCCCAGGGCCAGAGTGGGGGGTTCACAATGGAATGATGCCATCCTGTGAGTTATGGGGTATGTTGGGAGTCCTTGATGGCCTCAGTCCTTGCAGCTGCCCATGGTGCTGGTGCCACTGAGCCCATGATGCCCTTCTGCCCATTAGCAGAAGTGACCCCTCAGGCTGGGTGGGACTGTGCTGGTGCTGGTTATCACAGCTGAGTTCTTTGTGAAGGAAAAGAAACACTGTGAAGGAAAAGAAACACTGCCCTGCCTCACAGGGTTTGCCTCTTCTTCCTTCTCTCATCTAACACCCAGCTCGCAGCCTGAGGGGTCGGGGTGCACTGGGCAGCTCCTGCAAATGACCCACCATGAACAATTCGTCAGAAATAGGTAGAGGGGAGTAGAATGCACAGATTGGTTACACCCACATTGGCACTCCTCTCTTGTAAGCAGGACACCCTCTTGTCCTCCTGCAGGAACATTTGGGGGATGTCAGAAAGTTTGTGGGACAGAGATGTTCCTCAGAGCTACAGAATATTCTTGGTGCACAGTGTTCACTGGAACAACTTCCAGCAACGCAGGACTGTGCCAGCTTTTTACAAATGTGGTGTTGGTCACAGCTGTACTGGGATCTAAAGACAAGAGCTTCCAGCCTGGCTGTGAGTTTCCAGGACTGTTTACCACTTGGATTTGTAATATGCTCCTGCTAATTGCAATTTGTAGCTGGAGACTGGCTGCTGGAAATGCTTTAGTGGTTGTAGCCACAGACAAGTGGCCCCAAGCCTTCCAGAGCTCAAGAAGCATTTGGAAAATGCTCTCAGGCACTTGGTGGGATTCTTGGGGCTGTCCTGTGCAGGGCCAGGAGTTGGACTCGATGATCCTTGTGTGTCACTTCCAGCTGAGGATATTCCATGATTTTAGGTGGGCAGGATCCTGTGGCAGTGATCCAGTGGGCCATTAATGGCAGGCTGTGGTTTGGCATGGTCCTGCTGCAATCCATATAGGGCCAGGGAGAACTCCAGCTGCTGCTGTGGTTTTTTGGTTATTGGACATGGAACAAGCAGCCCAGAGGCACTGGGTTTGTCTGCTGGCTCTTTGCAGGCTCTAATTCCATATTAATGTCCATTAGGGAACGGGGAGACAGGGTGAGGGAAAGTTGAACCCCCAGAACCATCACTCCCTCCTTGGGTTAACACTTCCCTGATGATATTAAGGATGCAGCAAACTCAATATTTTATATTAATCCATGTATCCTACCCTGTAGGCCCAGCTCATGGCTGGTGTGTGTACACACTGTCAGGAATGCTTTGCTTCATCCCCAAAATTAGGTAAAGCAGCCAGAGCACAAACAGAGCAGACCTTCCACCCGCTAGTTCCATCAGAACATGCATATTTAACCAAATCTGTGTTATGAACCTACATTTTCCTATGATTTTTGCTTCAGCACTCCCCAGCTGGTGATGCTATTGACTCTTGTGAAACTATTCCAGGTCATATGCATCAAAAAAAAAAGCCCATGCTGGGCCAGTTCATTCCAATAGACAAGACAATTTCCTCTGAACCCTTGGGCTGATCTTTCTGGATGTTACCTGGAAGAACTCACAGCCTTTACCCCAATGCAAACTGCACTGAAAGACCATGGAACTTGCAAAGACAGGTGCTCAAGGCCACTCCTGCATCCTTTTTCAATCTCTTTTTTGTCAGTGTGCCTGACAAAAATCTAAGTGCCAGTTTTTAAGACAGGGAAGCTTTAAGCATCTTAAAATAGTCTTAGAACAAACCCAGCTACCAATTAAACCTCAGTTCACCTACAGCTTTCTCACCCACTGGAAGTTTCCCAGACCTACTTGTGATGGAATTTTTAATTATAAAGCTGGGTTTGATCTCTGGATGTTCATTACTGTAGAAAGACAATGCTTAGAAGTGGAAACTTAGAATGAAGAAGGAGGGTTAGAAAACTATGAGCTCTTATTCCAGGAGAAGGCCTTTTAGCTAATATGCTTTGTTCAATCTGCAGTAGGAAAAGATCTATAAAAATGGCAATATTAACCAATGCTTGGAATAGAAATCCATGATTTTATTTTGAAACAGCTTATCTTTCAGCACTGGATCCGAGTTCTGTGTCAGAAAAATTTTTATCATTTCCCCTCAGCAAAGGATAAGAATGGAGAGAGTAAGAGGGATTAGGATGAAACCATTGCAGGCTTGATAATGGCAGAGAGGTTTTTAAAAATTGACTTTGAAGTGAAAAATTAAGCAAACCTTTAGAAAAATATTTCTTCTTAATCAGAAACTGTGTATTTATAAGAGGCATCAAATGTAAACAACAGAAAGAGCTGAATGCCAGAGTGAATGAATGTCATCTGTCCCCAGGAACCTGAAAGCTGACTTCATTTTTCTTCATTTGCATCCTGAAACTAAAGGAGGCAAAATGGGATTGCTTCCTACTGAGCAAAGCTGGGCACTAAATGACCTGGTACCTGTGCTCCTGTCCATCCCATTCCTGTTCCACCTCCAGCAGCCAGTGGCATCTCCTCCTGAGCATCCTTTTCAAACAGATTATTATGGGAAAACCTGATTTTAGTCCAACTGCCACAGGGTGCCCCAAGCACCAACCCAAGCCAGACCACAGGAGGAAGAGTCTTCTACCCCTGAGCAAAGCTTTGAACCCAGTTGGTATTGATGCCTTTGCCTGGTGTTACAACCAAGAATCAAACTTGGTTAGAAGGGAAAAGGGTTTTTACCTTGGTATTTATTTTAAGGATCCTTAGGTGCACCACGTCCAGGTGGAATGCACCTCAATGCCCACTGCAATGCACACCCCCAAAGATCTGGTATAACATTATAGGTTTTACAAATTAGCATATCTATCAAAGATTCCCTAGTGAGAGGCTCAAATGAGCCCCTCCCCCCAAGGAACCTTCCCCTGGATGGTTCTAGCTTAGTTTACAAAATCTGTTCTGGAGAGGACCTTGGGCTCTGGGGTTTCTAAGATGTTTAGTCTCCTAGCTTAACAAAATAAGTCTAAGAATGTAGGCTAGAAAACACTAAGAATTTAAAAAGCTATAAAAAGGTATAAAAGAAAAGGCAAAAAATCATCATGGCATTACTGTCAGGTGGGCAATGAATCTAAGTCACTTCAGGTTCAGTTCGTAACCAGGTGGAATTTAGGATCAACCCACAACACCATGGTATGGCCAGAAGCCATTTGGGCATGAACCAAACTGTAGGGTTTGGCTGGACAGACAGACAACCTCAGCTGTAGTATTTTTCTGACTGTTTTTAAGAGCTTTCTGATTGGACATGTCAATCACATGGAATTTTTTTTTTTTTTGTCTCTAATCAGATGCTCCAAATTAATAATGAGAACTTTTTTCACTCTTGAATTGCCTGCAACCAATACTAATTGTTCAGTAGCAGCCTGTTGTGTGACTGAGTAACAGCAGAGAGAGCTTTGCATGCTGGCTGGAGGAATTCTTCCAAGCAGGACACTTCAGGGAATAAACATTCATGATACTCTTCAGAGACCTCTTCCCTTCCATGAGGGAGAAGGCCTTTCCCTTCTATGGCCTTTTTACTAAACAAATTATCCCCTCAGCTCTCTACTCCCAAACTTACTGTTCCATCTCCTAACTTCTTCTTTTTTAAAATGACACATGGCAGCCTGATTTTCCCTTCTCTGTACCAGGCATTATCACCTGACCTCAAACCCAGAAGATGTAAAACAGTCCCAAAACAACAGATACTCAATAGCTTACACCTACCTGGAATCCAAGAGAGGGAATCACACACATCTGGCAAAGCTGGAGAACTGACCCCTTTAACACTTTATATTTTTTCCTTTATATTTTACAGGATGGAACCTTTCTAAACTACTGGGCAATAAAACACCTTATCCCACCACGTGGACACTGTGCTAAAATCCTTGTTTACAGAGTCTGCCTGGGGCTGAGTCAGGGCTCACAGGTGAAAGTTTTGAGTAATCCAGTCTCAAAAGCCACTAAATCCCTTTCTTGCTGTTTGCTTCCTATTCTTTCCTGTGCTTTGTCATCCATCACCTCTTCACCTCAGTTTGGGGCTTTTAGGAATAGCTCTTTGTGATGAATAGTTTAGTCCCTTGTACCTAATTAAAAAGATCTTGTCATTTAAGCTGTGTTGCTTTCTCATTTTTAGCCCCACTTAGCACCAACAGCTGCTCCCTTTGGCTGAAGGGAGCAGTGCTGGGCACGGGCAGCATCAAAGTCAGGCACAGGAAAGCATTTCAATATTGTTAATTTTAAGGTTGTGATTAAATCGCGGTGATTTCAGAAAACTATCATGAACATCAGATTCTGTATAGGATTGTTATCCTGAATAAGAGTTGTAACAGGTATGACACAGGAGAAGATTTTATTCCTAGCAACATTACAAATAAATATAAATATATATTTTTATACCTAAGCATATGAATAAAATACAAATAAATGTCTAAAAATAAATTATATTAACAGATGTAAAGAAATAAACAGCATCCTTTGTTTCTAGCAATATTCCCTCCTATGGTTAAATAACAAATACCTCTTGAATTGATCAGCCATGCTCTTGGGCACAGCGTAGGAGTCTTTTCCCATTGAAGTTTGGCCTTTCCCATAGCTGAATGTAGATTTAATTAATTTTCCCAAGTTTTAACATTCCAAATCCCTGTTCAGCTTTAGAAGTAATGATTATGTTGAAGCATAAGGTATTTTGAGACCTCCTAACAGATGCTCTGCTGTTATTTCACATCCACCTACGGCACTGAAGCCTCTCAGGCATTAATGAGCACCATCTCCAAAGGGGAATTACGAGCAGCCATGTGGGAAGGAAACAATTTCCCAGGCTTGATCCCCCAGTAAATGCAAAACTCATCCCTGGTATCTACTCCTCCCTTTGGGTTGGCTTCATTCCCCTCTCACTTCCAAAGGGTCACTACATCAGAGATGTAGGACAAGATCCAGACTGGAAATATTGGTTTCATATTAAAGTCTAGGGTCCATGAGCAGGATTTCCAGCCCAGTTAAGGACAGCAGGAACCACAGACACCAAAGATGCCACTGAGACTCATTCTCCAGTGAGCTCCTCTCATCCCCACTGCAGTGGATGGGGATGCTTAGCTGTTTGTGTTCTTCTCCAGTTCTTTGATTTGTTTAGCAAACTGGTTTTCCCATGGTTTCTCCAAGCAAAGATATCCCCTGACTGCAAGGCATCCTTGTGGGACCAGCACTGTCATGACTTGTGGGCACAGGAGGGTTGGAGCAGCTTTACTCACAGCTGAGATCATAAAATGGTGTCATTCCCTCCCGTGGCTACCTCTGTGCAGTTCCCTGCAGTCACTGGGGAGGAATCTGAGTCCCTTCTCAGCATACAACTGCATTTCAATGGAATTAAGCTCTGTCACAGCAATCCAGCCATCCTATCACCAAACTGCAGTCCTGCCCTGAAATAGCTCTCCGAGTGATTTACAACTCATGCTCCCAAGTGAAAAGGACAAAAAATTAATTTCTCCCTCATTTCCAGGCTGAAAAGTTTTGAAACTTGAATTTTTCAGCAGTGATTTTCTCCATTCAAAACTTGCTGGCAGCAAGGAGGCGGATGAAGAGTGGGACATGGCCATTCACCCCAGGCCTTCAGGGACTGCAGGCCCTCTTCACTTCCTTCAACTCCTTTTGCTTCCTGAAGGCTCTGAGAAGGTCGCAGCTCAAGCTTATTTTTACCTTTTATTTGCACGTTTCCCACTGGCTGTCGGGACATCGATCTCTCCTGAGAAGGAGCTCCCAAACAGCAGCTGCAGCAAACAAGGCCAGGCTGGACGGGGCTTGGAGCAACCTGGTCTTGTGGAAGGTGTCCCTGTCCACAGCAGGGGATGGGACAAGATGATTTTTTAAGGTCCCTTCCAACCCAAACCATTCTGTGATTCTGAGATAAATCCTGGGGGAGCGCAGGGTCAGCTCCTCTGATTTCTGAGCAATTGCACCACAGGCACCAGGTAGGGCTGGGAGCTGTTTCCTGTTTCCTGTCAATTTAAAACCTCACCTCTGGGTTTCATTTCCATGCGAAATTCAGAATGAGGAGCTCATTCCAGAAGTAACTAAATCCCTATAGGGTAAATGCTGGCTGGCTGAGGTTGCCCTAAAAGCCCACCCAAAGCAAAGCAGGGTCACTCTGCTCCTCTGCCCCGAGTGTCCCCTTGCTGGTGAATGACTGTCACCCCTCAGGGGTCACAAACTCGGTGTGTGTGAGAGCTGTGAGGCACCACAAGGCTTTTGGGGTGGCCTCTCCACGGGGATCTCTCTCCCCTCTCTACAGAGGTGTTGGGGCACCCCAAGACCATTGTTCCCTCTGCTGTGGCTGAGCCAAGGGGTCTCTGCTGTCCCCAGGATTCCTTGGCAGCCATGCTGGGTCACCCTCCTCAGCCCCCACAGCCACAGCAGCTCCATCAGACTGGGGCTGATAAGACAAACAACATCAGGCTACATTTCCCTTCCAGCTGGAGAAAGTGCCCTGATTCACCTCCCTCCTGTTTGCCCACAGAAATGAGGCAATTGGGATTTATCTCCTTTTTAGTGTACTTTCTGCTGAGGAATTCAATCTGATTATCCCAGAGCTTTGGCCTACCACTCCTAACCTGGATCCTTGGCCTTCTTCTTTCGTGAAAGGCTGCTTTTAGCTCTTTGGCCTACTTTTAACCCTCAAAGATAATCCCTCTGCAGCACTTGGTGAACTGCCAGCAGGATTAAAATCTGCTGGGGTTATTTACTCTCCTAATGAAATGCAATATACCCGAGTATATCAGGTCTAATTAACACCCTGTCCGCAACATCTCTCCTTAGCTCTGATAATTATTAAAAAAAAAAAATCCATGCTCCCCCAGTCACCCTGGCCATTAGAGAGGAAATGAATTTCACTAGGGTTTTATTTTTTTTCTGATTTTATTACTGCAAATAGATCTCTTCCCAAACTTCATGGTGTCTCACTCCTCCTTCTCTAAGATGAACTGTTGCCAGGAGTTGTCTGACACTTTTTAGTTTTATTTAGATTTGGCTGAAATGGGATGTGGGTGATGAGTCGAAACTCATCCCACTCCTGGGTCACAAAAAGAAGGTGGCACAGGCTTGGCAGGGGAGTAGAGGGGGGCAATCCCAGGGAAGGGCTCCTGAGGGCATTTGGGAGGAGGGAAATCAGTTCTGCCTGAGCACTGAGCCTGTCTGTTTCAGTATGTCCTGGACAAGGGCCTGCAGGGACAGGACAAGGGGGAATGGATCCACGCTGCCCGAGGCCAGGGTTAGATGGGATATTGGGAAGAATTCTTGGTGTGAGGGTGGGGAGGCCCTGGCACAGGGTGCCCAGAGAAGCTGTGGCTGCCCCTGGATCCCTGGCAGCGTCCAAGGCCAGGTTGGGCTTGGGGCAGCCTGGGATAGTGGAAGGTGTCCCTGCCTGTGGCAGGGGTTGAAGGAGATGATTTTTTAAGATCCCTTCCAACCCAAACAGTTCTGGGATGATGCTGTGAACACACCTGGCAGGGGAGCAGTGACACCAGAGTGGGGCACTGAAGTCAGGAGAAAGGAATTCCATGTTAGCTGAGGGGAAAAAGCAGGTCCAGGGAGATCTGGCAGATGTAGACATCAGGGCTGGCTTTGGTTTCCAGTGCTTCTCAGCAGTCCTTGCTGCACCGTTTTTGTGGGTGAAACAAGTCTGACACAGGGATCCTGGAAAAGGACTCCAAGGTTGCTTTACAAAGTCTGGAAGGCCTGTCTTAACTTTTCACTGTCACAGCTGCTGGTGAAACACTAATAGATTTGTAATTCAGAAGAGAATAACTCCAAATAAGCACTGCAGCCTCTCAGAAGCCCTCATCTGTGCTAGATTACGTCAAGGGCTCTTGAATTAAACAAATCTGAAGTTTCTAGGCCAAGCCATTTCTGAGATATGACATGAAAAAGCATTAGGAGATGCTTCAAACACTCTGAATTACACTTATTTTCCCTAAGACCCATGTCTCAGAAATGGATTTTCTGATACGCCTCAGGTTTTGCCAAAACCATTCCTCCCCTGTCTTTCCACCACATCTGTGCAGCCTGAAGATGTGTCCAGCCTTTCTGTAGGACTCGAGTAGCAGGGCCAAACCCAGACATTGGGAAGCCCATTTTAATAGGGAGAACAGGGGAAAACCAATCTTTATGTAAACCCTTTGCAGCCCCCCAGCCCTGAGCCAGCAGCTCCTCATGCCCTGAATGCCCTGCCAGCTTTTCCCACAGCATTTTGATAGTTGTCACTTTATCAGATTGATAAATATCACAGGTTTAGGTTGGAGATCAGGAAAGGTTCTTCCCCCAGAGGGTGCTGGGCACTGCCCAGGCTCCCCAGGGAATGGGCACGGCCCCGAGGCTGCCAGAGCTCCAGGAGCGTTTGGGCAGCGCTGCCAGGGATGCCCAGGGTGGGGTTGTTGGGGTGTGTGCAGGGCCTGGGGTTGGACTGGATGACCTCTGTTGATCCCTTCCAGCTCAGGGATATTCCATGATTCTATGAAACAATAACTGCATGCACCGAAGTTTTCTCCTTTCAACCTGCTCCCCTCAGATTAAACAGAGGTTAACATAACTCTACAAAGGTATAGGGAGGAGTGCATGGACCCTGCCCTGCCCACAAGGAGATGTCACATCACCCAGACTGGCAGGTAATAGAGAATTATTGCTTTATAAGCACAGGTAGCTCTTCCTTCACTCTGCAATCGCTGAAGCCAAGGATTGGGTACAGATTCAAGCCAGGGCTGCAGCAGGTGGATGGAGAGAAGAATTCACCCTGTGTCTCTAAGATCTCCCCACCTCTGCCAGACATAGGCAGAACTGGGCAAACTGCATATGCAGAACTTGTCTGATAGCACTCATCCTTCTTGTTGAAAAAAAAATCGAGGTGAAGTGATGACAGGCACTTGGCTTCATGGAGGTCCCTGTCTTGGGCAGCAGAAGCCGCTCCCCATCCTGCCTGGGTGCAGCAGGATTTGAGGCTACTCAGAATTTTGCAAGAGCAGACACCTCTGTCATTGTAGAAGAAGAAGGTGTTTCTGCTAAGATGCCTGAAGGAGAATCTGCAGCCCCCATTTCTGATGAGCTCCCTCCCAGGGAGCATTTAGGGAAGCAGGTGAAAGCAGAGACATCAGTACATTATCCATGTTCCCTTGCATTTACATCTTTTCCATTAGTGAGCTGCTGGAAGAGTCCCAAAATCTGATGCCACAGAGGAAAACAGTGACAAACAGAGAAAAAGCCTTACTGTGTGGATCCACCTCAGCACAAAGAAGGGCACATTCCAGACTTACCCCTCATGCTGGGTGTGCTCCATGCCTTAGCACCAGCTGTGATGGAGTTCGACTGATTCCTTGAAAAAATCAGCTGTTGGAGTCTGAGAAAAAGGAGGAATGATGCTCCAAAAGAGTTGTTACTCCGCTTATGATTTTCAGCTCCCATCTAATCCTGAAGGTGTAGGAGATAGATGGGAAAGCAGGTGCTTAATGAGGACCTGGAAGAGTCTCCCATGGCTGAGGGAGAGCAGCTCAGTGCCTTGGGAGGTGTCAGTAGGACCCCTGCACTCTTTGGGCTGGGGCAGAAAGGGAGGCTGAAGGGTCCCCTGCAGTGGCCCTGGGCTCATTTCTGGGTGGTCCCTCCAGAGAGCTCCTGGTGTCCACCTGCAAGTGGCCTCCAGGCTGGGAGAGGTGCCCAAAGCCCTGGGGACACCGGCAAGTCCCTCAGAAGATTGTGCCAATGTGGCAACCAAGGGAAGCCTGAAATGAGGAGGGGAGAAGTTATACCTGAATTTTATGGACCAAGTCTCGCTGTGTGGTCCTGCAGCTTCACCTGGACTCACTGCAGGCAAATCCATTGACTGCATGGAAAATCCAAGGGCTGCATGGAAAAGGTTTTGGGGTCTGTGTGGGGATGGGCTTTGCTGAGTGTTCATCTGTGCTGGAGAAAAGGCCACAAGGGGCCTGCAGAGCACCAGCAGCATCTCCCTCCTGCCCTGCAGCAACATGAACCAGCCTTGGGAGCCTTTCATGGCACTTGCTCACGTTTCATCCACCTCCCTGCAGACCCTGGTGCCCCCCAGCCTCCTCTGCAGCTCCACAGCTCCTCCCCAAGCCTTGGAGTGCTGTGGGAATCTGGGCTGCCATCCCTTAGCACCTCCTGGGGCACGAGTGTGCCCAGGATGAGGAGGAGGAGGAGGAGACAAAGGACACAGTGAGGAAGAGGAGCTGGGCAGACACAGTGGGAAGGCTGAGACACCCCAGCACAGCCCCCTGTGCTTGGCTCAGGGTGACGAGCCCGTGCCAAGCTCTGGCAGGGGCCACACAGTTGGATGCCATGATTATTTAACTGAACTTCAGCCTGGCTATTTATGGACAGGAATCATACCCAGGATCCAGGCTCCTCAAGTGTTTGAGTGCTCTTTGGGAATCTTCCAGGAAATGTCAGAAAATTCTGATTAGACAAAATCAAGGTTTTTCGTGGGGAGCCTACGGGGCTGTTCAGCTGCGGCACGTGAGGAATTTCTGATGGAAAGCAGAGACAGGCAGTGGCAGGGCAGGAGCTGCCTGCAGGAGAGGAGCTCCTCCAGGCCAGGGAGGACTCCAGCTTGTGAGCAGGGATCCTTTTTGCCCCCTGGAAACAGCTTCCACTGGATTCCATTGATGTTCAACCCCATCCCTGAGAGCTGTCCATAAAAGTTCCATCAGGGAGGTGAGTTTAGGATCACTTGGAGAACTTCTCCTGGCTCCCATTGGACCTGCTGCAGGAGGCAAGGAGGAGAAGATGAAATATGAGGAGGAGATAATAAATCCAGCTTGCTGTGAATGTTAGGGAAAGGCTGAAGCTTGAGAGGTGCTGCAAAACTCCCTTCCACTGCAAGCCTGAGGACTCAGAAATTGGGAGCCACATCTCCCCAGAGTGAGTCTCTGCCTTATGGAAAAAAATCCATGAGAATTCATCTGTATCTCAGTGTGAATAAAGGATGGGAAGGGGCTTTTAATTTTCTTTCTGAAATTTGAAGAGTGTATTTTTAATCTTTCCCCTGCAATGCTGAGATTCAGTTTTATTTCTTGG
Organism: Monarcha castaneiventris obscurior; assembly: GCA_026261815.1. Lineage (NCBI taxonomy): Eukaryota > Metazoa > Chordata > Aves > Passeriformes > Monarchidae > Monarcha > Monarcha castaneiventris. The sequence continues at coordinate 5,726,901 of JAMPIT010000848.1, read as the reverse complement.
TTTGTTTTTTTTTTATCTTTGATTGGTGGCTGACACTGCTGGGCAGGGCTCCAGGAGCCACAGCTTCCAAGGTGACGAAAAAACCAGCAACATCAGTGAAGATTGTCAGAACCAAAGATGGATTTCATTTGAGAGAGAACTTCCAAGTGAATTGCGAGTCAGGTGTATAAACACAGCGCCCTTGAAAAACCTTGTGGAGGAGAAGGATTTTCTCTCTTCTTTGCCTGTTAAATACTTCCCTCAAATCCATCTGTCCTGAAATTAGGCAGGTGGGTGGTAGGGAGCTTGGCTGGATTGGGATCTCAGTCCAGGCTGGACACCCAGGCGTGGTGAGGTGCCTGCTCCATCAGTAGAGAGGAGGAGCTGTCAGGGGCGACATCTCTTGGATGTGGGATCTTCCACCATTAGGGAATCCTCGGCACCTGTTTTAAACCAGCACCTCATCTTATGGTTAAAGTTTGATGTGGGATGGTCAGAGCCTGAGATCTTTGCAGGCTGAGGTCTCTCCTGGAGAGAGCCTCTATGGTTCTGTTCTCATTTCAGCTTCAGCTGGGTCCAGCAAAGGAAAAGAGGCCAACAGGGAATGCTGTCTCCAGCCCTCCCTAGATGGGTGCCAAATCTCACAAACAAGTTCAGCCTCAAACTCACAATGCAGCATTCAGGGAGGCAGATACGAAGTTGTAATCAGCTGGGATTTGCTCATCCCAGAGTGGTCACTTAATCCCAGAGTGGTTTGGGTTGGAAGGGACCTTAAATTTCATCTCATTCCACCCCCTTCCATGGGCAGGGGCACCTTCCACAATCCCAGGTTGCTCCAAACCTCATCCAACCTGGCCTTGGACACATCCAGGGATCCAGGGGCAGCCATCACCTCACAGAGCAATCTGTGCCAGTGTTTCACCATCATCGTTGTAAAAAACTGCTTATATCTACTGTGAATGTCTCCTCTTTTAGTTTAAAACCATCACCCCGTGTCCTGTCTCAACAGCCCATGCCTAAAAGTTTGTGCCCATCTTTCTTATAGGACCCCTTCAAGTACTTCATCCTTTAATCCTGCTGGGATCAGTGGGAATGCCCCTCTGCAAAATTAGACCTTGAAAGAATATTTTGCCATGAATTTTAGCAGGGCAGGGCGTGCTGAAGGGCAGCCTCCCCAGAGAGGTAGAACCCCGGGCTGCCAGAGCCCTGCCCTGTGCCCACGTGAGCTGCTCTACCCCTGCTCCTCCCCAGGTACAGATAATTACCTTACCCTAATTGCCATCTCCGGGTCATTAGCTATGTGAGCTGTTTACCCCAAAACACGAAGGCAGGGTAGGAGTGCTTCATCCTAGGAGAGGGTTAATTTCCCGCTGGATGCAGGATGCCCTCATGGGAATGGAATGTGTAGTGTTGGTAAGTGGTTGTGCCCCAGAAGCCTTTGAGAGCCCACTGACTACTGCATGCTAACGATTGGTATTATTAAAGAACAATTGATGGCCTGTAACCAAACAAGAGAAACTAATTACTGGAAAACTTTTATTGTCCTTTAATTACTGGGCCTCTTTGTCAATTAGCAGAAGAGAGAGGGAGAGGGAAGAGAGAGAGAGAGAGAGAGACTCGTTTTATAGCAACAATAAATTTTCCAAAACTACAGTCATCAGTAGCTGCAAAAGCGAGTCTATTAGCACACAATATTAAGGCCTGATATTTACTCTGGCTGCTAAATGTAGGTGCTTCTCTCCTGAAAAAGTGCAGAGCTCTAGGAATACTAATCAGGGGGTTCTTGCTCTGGCTCTGCCGCTGCCTGGCATGACAGCTCTCACTTCCCAAGTAATTTTACCCCTTGACCAAGGGTTTCTTTCTCCAAGGCTCCTCCAGCAAACTGGCCCCGTGCCCACCGCGGGGCATGGAAACTCGAGGAGGCTGAGGGTGGGAGGGGGACAGGGCTGGGCACTCCAGGGACAAGGATCCAAGCAGGGCCAGCTCCTGTTTGTCCCTGCCATGTTCTGTGGGTGTAGGTGTGTGTGGGACCCGCCACCCCATCAGGGTTTGGCTGCATGGACCCATCCATATGTTCTGCTCCTTGGTCCTGGCTCACCAGCACTATCCAAAAATAGTGTATTCAACTTTTTTCTTTTTTGTCTTTTCTCATCCACTGCCAAATAAATTATTTCTGGGCATATTGTCACAAGTAGTTAACCTTCTCTGAGGAGCTTTGAACTACAGTTACCCCCTGAAATGAATCACCATCTTTTTTCTGTCACTTGGCAAAGAGCGCTCACCAATATAATTTTTTCCTAGTCGACTTTCTCTGATTAACTAGTTAGTGCCTCAGCCAAAGGAAGTGGTGTGGGCACCACCACTCCTCCCATAGCACGTGAATCACCAGGGAACCAGTCCCCACGTGGGGCTGGGCTTTGCATCCCAAATGGTCCTTCCAGGCTCCTTCTCCCACCAGGGAGATGTGAGAGCAGAGAGAGTTACCAGGCCCAAGAGCACTTTTCTCAGGGGTGAGATGCTTTGTGAAACACGGTCATTGCCAGACTCCTAAAAGCTTCAGCAGTAATGACTTTCATTTGGGATGGACCTTTCTTCCACTCAGCGAGGGGATCTGGATATCTTTGAGTATTCAGGAGCTTCACGAGGTTTTATGTCATCTCTGTGGGCAGAGGCAGGGACAGAGGTCATTGGAAGGAGTTAAATCCCTCCCAAGAGTAACTGCTTTTAAAACTACCTTGTGAAAGAGCAAAGTACCAACCTTGTTATCAGAAAACAAATATCATTCCCACTCCTGTCGGCAAACACCGGAGACGCCTGATTTTCCCGAACGTTGGCCGTGCCCACCCTGCCAGCCCCTGCTCCTTGTTCTCAGCACACCAATGGCAGGGATTCATGGCTGAGGTGGGATAAGCACTGGGGAAGTAGCTTAGAAATTTGTCACAGCCTGTCTTACTTTATGTTGCTTGAATAGACTCGGGTTTTGTGCTATCACAGGGAATCCGGAGTAGCTCCTGCAGGTGACCTTAATAGCGACAGTAATCTGTGGTCGTTTGACACGTCTATCCCCCTGTGATGATGCAGAGGAATAGCTAATCCTATAAAAAGCCAGCCAAGCTACATGGGATTTCTGGAGTTTACCCACAGGGCATTTTTCTTTCATTTCTCTCCCAAATTTCCCTCCTTTCCCTCTTCAGCCAGCCCGAGCAGAGGAGGACAGCACACCTCTGTCCTCGCAGGCGGTTTACAGACAACGTGCTCCTGGGGCTGCACACCCAGAGATCCTCTGGAGACAGAAAAGAGCCATAAACGCCGGGATGAGGCCCTTGGCAGGGGTCCTGCGGGCTGTTATCAGTGGAGCAGGGCAGGATGTGGGATCAGAGCAGCACCTGCTGCAGAGCCATCGAGTAACAGAGCCCAGGCACCGCCCATGGGGACAGGTGGCTTTGCCTTCCCCCACCTTCAGCCCTTCTTTTTTTCCTTCTCCATGCACGTGGGTTTTTTTTTTTTTTAATTTCCTCCTATTATTTTTCCTTTTCTGCTACTCACACAACCCCCTTTCTCTTCCTGCTTTGCAACTTTTTTCCCTCTCTCTGAAAAAAATAACGAGGGAAGATGTAGTATCTCCCTTTGTCCTAATTTCCTGGTAGGGCTGATTTCAGAGCTGCTGTTTCTGAGAATTTCTCTCGGTGTTACACACGCACCTGGTACTGATAGGGAGATGCACTGCAGGGTGAGTGACCTTAAACAAGCAGGGAAGTCCTTACAGCAGCCTATATTGGTAGGAAATTGTACAAACAATGGTATCTAAAGTAAGGGTTCTGCCAGGGATAGGTGTTTCAGTGGAAAACTGTGGTGACAGATTCTTGAAAGCTGGGAGGAAAAGCAAGAAAAAGCGCATGTGGAGAGAGCCAGGGTTACACAGTCACTGAAATTGTGTTTTATCTTCACCCAACTCGTAGCCTTTTGCTCCCTGACTCCTCCTTCGAGGCCAGGGTCTTGTCAGTGCTAAGAGAAGGGGTCTCCACTGGGGAAACAGCCTCATTGCTCTGGCCAGATGCTGAAGCAGCCTGACAGAAAGAGCTGTAATGGTAAAGCAGCCCCAAAGGCCGAGGAATCCCATCCCCAGGGCCATCCCTGTCCACCTCAGAGAGCTGTCTGCAGATCCTGGTGCTGCCAGGGGGGCTCCTGAGCAAATCTGGGCTTGCTCTGTCCTCTCAGATTTTCTACTCCTGCCTTTCATCTAGCGTTTCCCAGGAATGCCTGTCTCCAGAAGCAGCAGAGGGGGAAGCTGAGGCACAGAGGTGCAGCTTTTTCCACAGCACATTGGGGGATCCCATTCCAGCCCTTTCATTGCTGGGAGTGTGGCACTGCCCATCTCAGCCCCTGAAGATTTCATTTCCAGTTCATGCTCCCACCACATATTCAGCACCCTGAACACGTGGCCATGCCTCATGCAGGAGTTACTTCTAGAACAGCACAAACCAAGGATTTGGGAGACCTGGGATCTGTTTCCCACATTTGCTGAGGAAAGGGACATGAGCCAGGCTCTGTTCCCTGGCAGGGGACTGTAACCCTTTCTTGTGTGGCTCAGCTGGTAGGTCTGTGGGAGCAAACCTCTGCCTGTGCTGTGGTGCCTTCAGAAGCTCAGCTGAGAGCCTGGCCTGTAGTTTGAACACAGGAAGAGACACAAAGAGGCTCAAACCCCACTTCTGAAAACCTGTGGTTGGGTGGTGTTTGCTTTTAGTACCCCTAAAACACAGAGAAGTCACTGCCTGGAGAGGGGTGGACACGGGAGAGACCACCCCTGTTAGGCAACAAGCAATTACAAAAACTAATCACCTTCCTCTGGGGCTCTTCCTGAGGGGTTTTCTAGCATTGAGCACCGATCTCCTCTGTCCTGGCCACCTCTGCTGGCAGCAGAGCTCAGCACCAGAGGTGAGATCCGCACCCTCCCTGTCACACATCCCCTGCTCTCGCAGCGGGGACGTGTGAACTTCACAGCTCTCTTTGACCCACTTAAACGCAGGTGGTTTTCTCAGAGAGCAGGAGGAGTGATTTCCTCCCACAGAGCTGCCCTGGCTCTCCCAGGGAAAGGACAAAGCTGCCTTTGGGGTCCCTGTTCCCCTCTGGGACTGGCTGGAAGTGGGGCAGAGGTGCGAGGAGCCGTGTGAGACATGCACAGGAAGCAAAGGGGCACATGCTCCACTCTGGGGCTGTTGTCAGGATGCTCCCCCCTCTCTGACATTTTAGAAGCCCCATCTCTAAGAGAGACACGTGATGGAAAGAGATTTGGGTTTCACTTCTGAAACCCAGAGAGTTTGTGCTTCGTCGTGACTTTTCCCTGCGAATGACAACAGGTCCCAAACCCAGGCTCGAAAACCAGAAGGAAAAGAAGAAGGAGCTCCAATTAAAATTGAAAACCCTGTGACAGTTTGGCTGGTTCTCGTGGTTTGGGAACCTCAGAAGTTTTTAACATTTGGGGTTGGCAATACTTTTAAATTACAGGGAATAACTTGCCTTTTTATAGAGTCTTTCAGCGGGAGGATCCCAGGCGGCTTCTTCTCCAGCTAAACCCACAACTATCATCACAGTGGAAGTGGAAGGTGAGGCTGGCACAGCTGGACAGAGGTTCCCAAAGAACCTTTACCAAAGGAATGGGACCTTCTCCAACCCCCCCTGACCAGGACTTGGCTTTCAGAATCATTGCAAGCTGGAAAATGCAACCCAGATCCCAGCACCAGGGACACCCAGGTGACACCAGGGACTTCGCAGCGTGGGTCTGTCCTCCTTCCTGCTCCCTCAGTAGCTGTTTCCAAACCAGGCCGTTGCTGTTTTGCCTGGATGGAGAGGATATTCCATGTTTTCTCAGGCAGGCAGCAGACTTCTAGCAGCAGGCTTGATTTTTAGGCAAATCTGTCCCGTGTTGTCACTGAGTCAGAGTGGGAAAGCTGGGAGATGGTTCATATGCAGGGATACGGATGGTGCATCTTATGGAGATCATTTTAAACACAAACAAACACATCATTGTGTTATTATGCAATAATGAACATGATTTACTGGGTCTATTTATATGAAATTAAATCATTAAGTAATGAGCCTACAATTTAATCTTAATTTTCACTGAAGTTTTTAACTGCAGGAATCTGCCAGAAACACACAAAATTCATCCTTTCCCGTGGTTAAATGATTCAGAGCCTGGGTGGCTCCCCCATGCCAACCCGAGGTCAGTAGTTTCATGACACATTCTTTCTACCACATCCAAGGACATGAGAAATCTCTCCAGAAAGTGGGAAGGCACAGATGCTAACCACTTCACACAAGAAACTGGTTTCGGGCCAGCCACCAAAGGACTCTTCAAAGAACTACATCAAACCTGGGCAAGGAAGAGCCACACAGTGCCAATTCCCAGCACTGAAGAGCCCTGGTCCAGGGTCTGGAGCATTTTGAGATGCTGCTGATATTAATCCATCCAGCAGCAAGGCTCCTCACTTGAACCAGGCTGGTTTGCTCCTGGAATCCCATATGGAACACAATGGTACAATAGACCTGCAGTATATAATTATCATGCTGTATCTGCTTTCATATCACAGGTATTTTTAGATGTGTCAGTTTGAAATCTAGGATTTAGTGCACAGAGCCTAATGGATTGTTCTTTCCTTCCCCCTCTTTTAATGTCAACTCTCAATATGCATGAAGCAGACATAAAAGCACTTTTGTGCAGGTGCTGTGAATCTCTTAGCACAGATGACAAGGGGAGATGGTTTTCTAGATTCATTGAGCTTCAGAGGAGACAGAACTCGATGATCCAGCCTGAGCTCCTGCTCAGAGACAGCTCAGGTTTCCCCCACAGCCCTTCCATGAGCCAAGCAGCTCTGCACATCCCAGGAAAGGCACAATGGATCTCCTTCCTTCAGGGATGGCTTGATCCTCCCATATGGGACCACACATATGGGCCCAGAAAGGAGAAGAAGGGGAAGCCACTCCAGTTCTGTGCAGTCCTTCAAGACCTCAATTCTGCCCAGCTCAAATTCAGCAGCATCACAAGGGGAGCTGGAGCAGCCAGGTCCAGGCTCCTCTGCGAGGGGACCTGAAATCCTCCACCTGCCTGAGGCTGGATTTGGGCTCAGAGGCTGAAGTGCTGATTTACTCCAGCCTACAGGCACTTCCTCCTGTCTGGAAGGCAAGATATTGTCTTGGGCTTGACTCAGGGCAAGGTGGGTCCATACCTGCTCCCTCCAAAGGCACGGAGGCTTCACAGCATCCCCCCAGAAGTGGGTAACCCAAAGGCCTCCTCAGCCCACAGGGAGCACTCAGAGGCTCCGTGGTGAGGGGGAACAGGGTGGGGACCAGCCCTCCCTGTAGCTGTGGGCTGTCATGGTGGGATGCATGGAGGGAGCTGAGGTGGTGTTTGATCTAGAGATCCCCAGGGCAAAACAGGAAAAAATAATTGGAACAGGTTGTGCTCTAACTTTTAATTTACGAAAATGGCATTGCTGTAGTGGGATTCTGGATATGCTCTACCCCACTAGGTACTGTCCTCTGAGGTTTTTTTTGGCAGACACATGAGAAATCCCTTGTTTTGGCAACTGCAATAGTCCAGCTGTTTGAACTATGCCACTGGGTGCCTTTTCCACTGCTGATCTCCTGCTGCATCTGCCCCTGGACACGGCTCCAGAGAGACCTACAGAGGTCAATAAGCACAGCCATGTTCACTGAGCTCACAGAGGTGTCCAGACCCCAGGAAGATGTCATGCAGTCAGGTTAACACACCTTTCCTCTCAGCAGAGCTCCCCTGTGCCCAGCACACCCTCCACAACCACCACCCCAGAGCAGGCTCATCCCAGAGATCCAGGGAGGCTCAGCATGGCTCAGTCCCAGGGCCAGGCACACCAAAACCAGACCCATTCACCGTGACCCAGCATTGCCACCTGCTAGGCTCCTTATTTTGCTGCTGGTTTACTGGTTCTCAGTAGAAACTTCAAGTAAGAATCACAGAGGCTTTAAAAAAAAAAAAAAAAAAAAAAAATATTTTAACTAACTCAATATCAGCACAGCATCAGAGTAAATAAAGGGGCAGCTCTGATTGCAATTGTAGTACCTGGCAAACTGGCAATTTTTGACTGTGTGAATGATGCTCTGGGAGGGTAGGAGAGGCATAACTGAGACAAAAAAGAAAATCCTTCTGCCCATTTAAGCTGTCACTGCCATAGAACAGAAGCCCTTGTGGAAACCAGCAACTCATGGGAGCAGATTTTCAAAGTCCCCCTATTCAGGCATTTCAGCCCAAGGTAAACAACTCAGTTCTGGTAGTTAACCCCACCCCGCTTGAGGTTGATGTGAAGCGTTTTGTTCCAGTATGAGGTATTTACTTAATAGCTGTTATCAGGTTATTAAGAGATCCCCCTTCCACCACCCACAGCTGCGTGTGGGATGTGTCCCCACGGGTCCCACAGCAGCACCAGCAACCCGCCCTGCAGAGAGGAGTCACTGAGCAAACAAGTAAAGAACAAGGCAGCCAAAGATAACAGAGGGGGTGGGGGAGGGCAAAAAGGTCTATTTTCATGAAGGCAACAAAAGGTGAGAAAATCAGTTCACAGAATTGTAGAATCACAGTGTGGTTTGGGTTGGGAGGGAACTTAAATACCATGGGCAGGGACAGCTTCCACGATCCCAGGCTGCTCCAAGCCCTGTCCAGCCTGGCCTTGGGCAGTGCCAGAGATTCAGGGACAGCCACAGCTTCTCTGGGCACCCTGTGCCAGGGCCTCCCACCCTCCCAGGGAAGTAAAATCCATCTGGAGCAGGTTTTGTGTGCTGCACCCACGGACAGCACTGAAGTGGATTTGACACTTCCCAGCTGTGACCCGAGGAGCATTTGGGTGACACTGTGCTCCAGCACACCAGGGAAAAGCTCATCTGGAAGGTGCTGGAGCTCAGGCAAGTGCAGACAGTCCCATGAGATCCTCCTGTGGTGCCCTCCGTGGTGGCAGGCAGGGACATCTCTGGGACAGCACATTGCTCAGGGCAGTGCCTTTGGCAGGACCACATTGTTCAGCTGCTGTGGGGAAGGGAAGGCAGGTCCCAAACCCAGCCCTCTGCCCCTGGGGTCTGGCCCCAGCCCTGCCCCTCACCCCTTCCAGCCCCCCAGGCTCCTGCTGGGGCTCCCAGGGGCAGAGATGTACCACCAGATGTACCTCGTCATGCGTGGTGCCAAGTGCATTCTTTTGGGGAGATAACAATACCAGTGGGTCTATTTTTAATTCAGTTCCTTGACAGAACATTTAGCCGTTCCTCTTAGAGAAGAATTTTGTAATGGGTTCCTATCATGTCAATTTGGAAAGTGTTCCAGCCTCCCACTACTGAGAAGTGTAAAACTATTGGCAACATATGGCATCCCCGTGGAGCTATTTAATTGTACAAAGGGCTGCCAAAAGATAAAAAGGGACTCAGGGAAAAAAAAAAAAAACAACAACCAACACAACTACTACAGCTCTGTTCTTTCCCTTTCAGCATCTAACAGCAAAACAGCTTGTTACATTTCCTAAATCCTCTCTCAAACAAAGCTGGGCTGCTGCTTCCGTGCTTAATAAGCTGGGGACTTGCGTGGTGTGACCAGGGATTTGACTCAAACCCAAGTTTCCAGTGGCTGAATTTTGATACCAGTTGCTGGTGGTGGCTGCCCAGAGTGGGGCCTGTGCTCTTCCTGCCCCACAGCCCCAGTGCTTGTTGTAGGGCTCAGCTTTGGGGATGGGGAGTTTGTGGGGTAGGAAGAGCCGTGGGCAAGGTAGGAGTGGCTGTAGAGCCTGGAGGGGGCAGGGGGAGGCCCTGGGCAGCTGAGGGTGCCCCTGAAGTGTCTGCATCTCAAACTAGGCCCCAAGGGCAACCTCCAGAGGCTGTTGCTCAGGGCATGTGGATATGTTGTTGTTGAACTCGCTGTCATACAAACAGGAGAACACTTCTCAAGGGCCCCAAGGAGCTACATCAATTTTATGGTCGTTTTTCAGAGAGTTGGAAAGGTTTTCTTCAGAGCAACTGGCAAAAATCAGCTTCTGAACGTCTGATTGGCCTTCAGGCACTGCCTCTCTGGGTGTGAGCATGGCCTTGTTTCACCCCTGAGCTCCATGCTGGGCAAAAATGATTCTGGTTTGAGGATCTCCGCCCAAAAAAGCCATCAACACCATCCCTGGGCACGTGGCACCTTCACCTGCACCAGCACATCCCTGCTCCATACCCAGGCACGTGCACAACCCCCTTCCAAGGTGAAGGCAAAGCAGAGCATGCAGCACAACTCTCTATATTTGCTTTTTCAGCTCACTCCTCAGAAGAAGCCTCCACATCCTGGGGACACTCTGGAGGTTGGTAGGGTCCTCACATCCTGGCTTGGGGAAACACCTCTCCTGCCCCACAGAAACTTCATGAACAGAGAGAACAAACCGCCCTTGTGAAGGATGTGAGGGGACTCGAGGCCAAAACATAACCACAATGAAACAGGGAGCAAGAGAGCTTGTCCTGTCAGAGACTGGAAGGCTGCAAAAAATTTGTGGCACTGTTGAAATGCCAGTAAAGGGAAGGAAAGGCATGAAAACTCCAAGGAATTTACATTATTCATCTTGAATGGTACAAACCCCACACAGCCGTGGCATGTTTGTGGGTAGAAAGGCCAGAGCTCCCTCAGGGCTTTTTAAGGGGACACAAGAGGGGGTTAACTGAAAGAATAAGGAGGGGAATAAAAAGCAAAACAACGCACAAGGCAGGGGAGGTGTCAGCCAAGATCTCTTCAGATTCTTGAGAGAGAAGAGGTGGAACAGAAACCAAAAATATCCAGTCTGTCGCTAAAACCGCCCCTGCGCTGGAAACCTGGAGAGACACAGACTGCACAGCTCTGTGAGGAGCTCCAGGTTTCACCCTCACTGCACAGGCAGTGCAGTAGCAGGAAGGCTGGATCACCTGGATCCTCCTCTTGGATGGGAGAACAAAGGCATTTACATGGGTTTTCAGAAAATCTTCTGAGTCCATTTCTCAAAATCAATTTTGACCAATATTAGGTGTTAGACTGAGGTTGTGACGAGTCCTCATCCCCACCCCTGCCAAGAGCAACTTGCTGCTGCCCTGAGGGTCCCTCAGACCACCCTCTCCAGCAGCACTAGGGACAGTGCAGCTGTGACCATTCTTGTCCTCCCCTCCACTGGTGGGCCTCACTGGAGTGACTGGAAAACCCCGCAGAGAACCCACGTCTCATCCCCATGGAATATCTACACAGATCTTTTGCCTGCTTTCTGCTTTTCAGCCAGCATTTCCTGACAATAAAGTCAGGAATAGCCTGACAGAGATATAAATATCTTTTCTGAGATATAAGATGGCCAAATCCCAGAGTCTTTCCTATCCCGATCCTAAGTCATCGGGGTGATTTGGAAAAGTTCTCCTGTGATAGCACAGACGTGAGGTTTGGCCTCTGTGGGAGGAAGAAGCCTGAGTGCATTACTCCACTAAGGGCTGTTCAGCTCCCCGCTGGATGCATTATTTATAGCAGGACTTGCAGTAAAATAGTGTGTGATGAGCTCTCAGATTGAGATTTGTGTTGGCCCAGTCCCACTAATGCAGCCTACAGAAAATCCTGCACAAAGGGATGTCACAGGCTGCACCAACAGCACCTACAAAAACGTCCCTGTGCTCCTAAGATAATTCTCGGGTAATTTTTGCATTAATTGGAGCAAAAGGTGTCATTGTCAAGGCCAATCTAGTCTTTATTAGTGCACTCTGGCTTTCATTAGAAAAAGCTTTTATTGCCTGGCAAATAATCGCATCTGGGAGGTCTGATAGGGAAAAATCACTGCCTAAAATCACTTTCTTGGTTAATCAGAGGAATAACAAATGCTGAAGGAACTCACTTTCTTTTCCTAAGTTGGGCTGGACCTCATTAGTAAAGGAATTATTTCACTGCGAAGAAAGTTAACAGCTCAAACAAAAACTAGAACTCTTTTCTTGACCAAATGCATTTAAAGAACTCCTCTCTGTCCTCGTTCCCTTTTGCAGTAGAGCTGACTCGTCATTCCAAAGAAAGAGATTTATGAGGTTGTCCCAACAGCTTTGTGTCATGGGACTCAGCATTTGGGGACTCCACAAATGGGATCTGCAGGATGTGTCTGGCAGGAACCAGCAGCAGGGGACCCTCAGGACAATCAGGAGAGCTGGGGTTGGACTGGCCCACCCAGAATGGTTCCTCAGTGAGGTTCCCCCATATGGAAAATCAAGAGCTGGGAAATCTCTGGGTGCCTGAGAGGGTGAGTGCATGTGTTTCTCTATTTATATGATCCTCCCCTGCCATTCAGCAATCCCTTTCTGCTGCTCCCACGGCCCTCCCTTCTCCCTGAGGTGCCTTCTCCCATCCATCCCAGTCCCACGCCCACTGGAATTCACTCTTTCCTTGGTTTCACCCCATAACTCTGCTCTCCTGGCTCTGTGTGACACGAGGAGACTCCTGTCCCTCCTGGAACATCTAAAAAGTGTTGGGGACAGCAGAATCCTGAGCTTCCTGAGGGAACATGGGGTTGGGTTGGACATGAGGTGCTGGATTAGCTCGAGGAAAAGCCAGAGCTGGGTCCAGGTTTGTGTGGCCCTAAACTCAGGGATATCATGCTTTCTTCTTTTTAATAAGGATGGTTTTAACAATGGTTTCATCTCAGTATGAGTTGGGAAAGTCTTTTAACATCTCAACACTTTTCACTGGGGTGGAAAATGCTTCCTACTGGGCTTTAAAAATGAGTGGAGCTTGCTGTCTCTCCCTAGTTGTTATATTTCAGTGGAATGAAGAATCTCATTCAAACCAAACCAAACCAAACCAAACCAAACCAAACCAAACCAAACCAAACCAAACCAAACCAAACCAAACCAAACCAAACCAAACCAAACCAAACCAAAACCAAAAGAAAACCCAAAGAGATGAGAAATAAACAAAACAGAGGATGAGGATGGCTGGTGCAGGATGCCCCCTTTTGCTGCAGAATATCTTGGTGTGGAGCAAGACTCTCCGGGCTCTCTTCTCAAACACTGGCCCACCCTAAAATTGCTTTTTTTTTTGTTTGGTTGGGCCATTTAAAACTCACCCAGAGACCTGCACTTGCAGGCACCTGAGGAATCTTCAAGTAGATGAAATGCAGAGGAGAAACCTCAGCTTTTGGCACAGGGGTCTTTTTTTAGTCAGATCTAAATTGCAATATCAGTAACCTGAGCTCTTATAAATAATACTCCGACCACAGGAACCACGTGTGCAGGGGAAAAGGTTGCTAATTTCTCAGAAAAGTTTCTTGTTTCAGTTTTTATTTTATTGTTGCCATAAGATTTTGCTGTTGGGTGAGTAGGGGAACAACGTTGTTCTTATTGTTACAAAATAAGAACAGAAGAAAGGAAGAGGACTACTTTTTCTTCAGCTACCCAGCGATGTCAAAAGTAGTGTTTAGAGTATTCCCAGCAGGAGAGGGGCCGTGGTCACCTGCAGACCCTGGAAACAGAGATTGTTTTATCAAATTTATGGCAGAAATTCCTAATGCTGGAGAAGAGAAGATACCTTAGACCTTCCAGAGCCTAAAGGGGCTCCAGGAGAGCTGGAGAGGGACTTTGGACAAGGTTCTGGAGTGACAGGACACAGGGAATGACTTCCCACTGCCAGAGGGCAGGGCTGGATGGGATATTGGGAAGGAATTGTTCCCTGAGAGGATGGGGAGGCCCTGGCACAGGGTGCCCAGAGAAGCTGTGGCTGCCCCTGGATCCCTGGCAGTGCCCAAGGCCAGCTTGGATGGGGCTTGGAGCAGCCTGGGATAGTGGAAGGTGTCCCTGCCATGGCAGGGGGTGGAACAAGAGCTTGAAAGGGACAGAAGAAGAGATGAATCAACAAACTCCCTCAGAGTGCAGAAACTGCAAGGCTAAAATGAGGCTTGCCAAAACTCAAGCTGAGTTACAATTTGCAAATATATTTTAAATAAAAAAAATCTTAGGTCACACAGACAAGAGAGGAAGCAAGTTGGATGAAATAAAAAACAAATGCAGTTGCAGAAAAAAATCCTAAATTATTTCAGTTTTCAACAAGGAGGCTGCTCCAGGACACAAGGGCACAGGGACGATCACTAATGGGCATGAGATTTATAAAAATGGAAATTTCAGCATCCAAGGTGAAAGCAAAACTGAAAGAGCTTTAATGCACTGAAGCCAGGGGGAACAAATAATCCAACCCAGACTCCTGAAAGAAGTGGCACACAAAATCATGAGTCCACTCTCTGGGATTTTTACTACATAAATCAAGCAGAAAAAAAGAGAAGCCCAGTTCTCCTGTTTTAAAAAAGAAATAAAGGATCCAGGCAACTAGAGACATCAACGGTATGCAAAGCTCAGAATAGATTTGCAAGGAAAGAATAATTAAAGACCCGAAGGTAAATGGAAAATCGGATCAAATATAACAAATAAAACACTTGGATGATCCTGACGAGGGAAGTAATAGAAGCAGAATGAAATGTAATAGTACAAAGTGCAGAGCTGTGCACACTGGGAGTAATAACAGGAATTTCTGCTTGGAGCTTGGGCCTCATCACTTGGAAATGACAGAATAGGAGAGAAAGTTGTTTCCACTCATCTGTCACAGGGGATGGGGAGCTGCCAGTATGGTGCAGCTCTGGAAAAGGCTTATCCCAGGCAAATTTTCCCACTAGGAACGGGTGAATGTGAGTACTGCATCCCTGCCCAGGTGTGGCCACATCCAGGAGCTCTGCAGGCCTCTCACCCCTTGGAGGACAGCGATGGGAAGGGGCAGGGAAAGGCTCTGAAAGGGGCTGAGCTCTTCTGCCTGGAGAGAGGGAGGGTTGGCCAGGGCAGGAGGAACAAACAATGACCAAAAGAGACCTGAGTGCAATGAGAGAAGGGGGAATAAACAGAGAGGAGGAAGAAAACTACTTAAGCTAAAGGACTGTCTTGGAACAAGAACAAATGCAGCATGCAGGCCATGAAAGCATTTGGGAAGTTACAAGAAGATTTTTAATAGAAGAGCAGAAATGATCTGGAAAAGCCTCCTGAAGATGAGGGGAAGGAGGAAATTAACCTTGGCTTGGAGAAGAGATGGAGACATTCCTGGTGGGTTGTGTGGTGTGGATGCTGGAGGTCTTTTCTCATCCTCTGGTCTTGCAGCTGGGGAGGGGGATGTGAAGGAAGGGGATGGGCAGGAGGGGAAAGGAAAGCCAGACTTGCCTGGCTGCTCCTCCTGGGGGTGCAGCAATGATGGTCACCACTCAAGTGCCTCTAGGACCTCTGAATGTTCAACCTTTCACATGACTCTCTGGGGAAAATCACCTGGTTTGTAGGAACTCTCTTATTCCTTTGCCACTGAAGTAATGTTTTTGTTGTTAATGTTGATGTTTGTACAGACAAAATAACACTAAAAGTGGGGAAAAATAGAACTGCCAGTAGATTTTCAGTTGAGAGACAAGAATGCCAGACCTGGGCACTATTTACCTGGAGGGGTGGGGCTGGGAAAGGCCATTCTAACCTCCACAAGCACCTGCTTTCACCCAAGATATTGGTGCTTGGCTGTGGTGTTTCTAGAAGGCAGCTGGTGCTGCAGCAGAAGGGATTCCCCATCACTTACTGGATAAAATGTTGGTCCTTTGCAGAAGGGCTGTTCTTTGAGCCTGGACATCAATCCATCAGCTTTCTCTGTGTGAACATTAACTCAGCTTTTTCCCCTGAACCCGCTACAACGGCTCAGAGTCAACTCCATGGAGAAAGAGCTTAAACCCACACAGAGCTGTGTCCAGCAGTGCAGGTTGGGCACATCTCTGCAGGGCCCTTGGCAGCTCCTGGTGTTGAGAGGGTAAATTGTGCAGGGAGGAGTTGGGAGACAGGTTCAGCTCTCATTTGCACTTCCCTTGCCCTGGCTGGCTTTCAGGTGCTCTTCCCCACTCAAAATACACCACTGAGACATGGGCGGGGTTAGTTGGTGCTGCTGCTGAAGCAGGAGGCAGAGCAGAGCCTGGACTTTCAAGCATCACTGGAATCACTGATCAGCTGAGATGAGGACAGCATAGCTGGACATGCAGGATGAACCCCTTGGAGTGTTCCCATGGACTGAAGGCACATCCACGTTCCATCTGTTAGTTGCTGGCCTGTGAAATCAGAAAGTGCTGCTCTCCATCATCACTGGAGCCACTATTTAAATTCACTTGGATCACAGTAATTTTTCCACTCTGTTAAAGGTTTCTTTCGCAAGTGCCACTCCATGTCTCTTGATTTGATTTCCTTGTACCTTTTTTAATCCATTTTTAATAGGCTTCCAGATTTTTAATAGCTTTAGAGATTTCTTTTCTCCTTCATGTCTATGTTGTTGATTGTAAGACTGGCTTTTGGATGTCTCCTTTCTTTGATACCTCGCTTGCCTGGGTCGTCTTTGCACTTATCCTTTAAACATATTTGCAATGTACTTGGTTTACTTCATTGAGCATTTTTGAAAGCATTGCCTTTGCTTTTCCTCTCAACTCTGTTATCTGAATACATCTTAGGTAATTAATCAGCTCCCATTGATCTGAACATAAATTTCCAGATTTTTCAGACATTCATTACATGTGCTGAATAGAAGTGAGAGTGGCTGGATGAGAGAATTCATACCTGACAAACAGCCCATCCAGATCTGAGCTGTTCCTTCTCCTTGTGCTCTCCTCATTGAGCAGCTCGGGGCGGGGGGGAGTGATGTTTTTCAGACAGCTGTGAGTGAGAAGCAAAAGCTCAGAATATAAATTCACTCTCTTAAGGGCTCTTCTTTCCACTTCCTCTGGATCAGCAGCCATTTCTGAATCTGCTGTGGCCGGGATTAGCTGGTCCTAAGAGCTGCTGTTTCATTCCTAAGCCCACCTTCTGCTTAATACATTTGGATCCCAAAGCACAGCGTGGCCAGCGGGACCTGGACTGGGTGATCCTGAGCTCCCCTCGCCCTGCACAGACACTTGGCTTGCTGTGAGCACCAGTTACCTCCTCTCACCCTGAAACCCAGCCCGTGGCTCTTCATCTGTGCCCTGAGAACTGAGGACAGGCAGCAAAAGACAACATCAGATCCAAATTAAAGGACATAGGTGGAGAGACAGGAAATCATGCCATGGCTTTGTCCCTACGTGTCCATTGCCATGGGGGAGCAGGTTGCCAAGGAAGAAAAACGTGGATAGGATCACTGTGTGATGGTGGAAATGCAGCCACACAGCAAAGCCACAGAGCTTTTACATGAGGGGCTCAGTGACCACCTGTGTAATCTCAGGGGGCCCTGGTGTAGGTTTTTCATTGAGTTATAACTCATATATTATCCTCCTTGCCACTATCTTCAGTACTCCTGGAGGTGCAGGATTTCCTCAGAACTGGATTAAAAAGCAGCCCCAGCCCTCACATGCCTGAACCAGCTGCTGCCACCTTTGCCCCAAGCACAATCACCCATCCCAATGACACTGAATTCAGAAAAGCCACTCCTCTGTCACTGGAACTTCCCAGAGCAGCTCCCAAGAAGTGAAGGCTACTTGTTAGGGGAGCACTTCCTGCGTATTTAAAGAGCTTTGAGCCCTATATGCATGTACCTCATTGGGCTTCATTGCTAAAAGTGCAATTAATGGGTTCTGTGCTGCAGAGCAGGGCAGGAATAGCACTGCCTCCCTCTCTGTGCTTTGTGTGCTCTCATGCTGTGAAGAAGGAGGGAAGTATTGGTAAGCAGAATGAAAAAAAATGTATGAATTGCACATCTCAGTGAGTGGCCATGAATGATGAAGGCCGTGGGTAGGGCATGGATCAGACAAACTCGTCCTGCAACAACTCATCCTCATCTCCCTGGCAAAGCACAGTGGAAGGTGTTTGCAATGCAAAGAGCTCAATTTAATCAAATCTCTCCCTCTCTGTGGATGTATTTATATGGTCACTTGTTAGTTTATCCCCACACTTCGGTTTCAGTCGGGAGATTTTCAGAGCAAGCTACAAACCAGCATGAAAGAAGGGTGTTGAAGCTACATCTGAATTAAAACCTAATTATTTCTGCTAGGAAAACACAGTTCTGTATCAAAGAGAGCAGAGCAGTCCAGGATGGCCAGCACCATGTTTCAGAAGGGTAATTTTTTCAATGCTTAGTTATTATTAACTCTACCTCATATTCATCCTGTCTCTTGATCCTTTTTCCCGAAGCACGGAATTTGCTCATGCAGTACAACTGTCTATCAGAAATCACTGTTGCAAACTGATTTCCAGTTGTCAGGCCCAAAGATATTTTTATTTTAGTCAAATATTCTGTTCCACTAATTCAGTCAGCTCACCCACAAGTTTAACAACTGCTCTGAAGAATGTGCATGTGAATATGATTTGCCAGTATTCCTGCTTTTTGAGATGGGCTATGCCTGGTGTGTGCCTGAGAATGATTTAATATTTAAAGGGACTGAAGGGGATTTGAAGAATCTTCATAGCTGAGGAAGTTTGTGAAAAATCTCCTTTCTGGTTTAGAATGGATTAGAAATATGGATTCTGTTTATTGCTGCAGACTCAGTTTTCCCAGTGTTCAAGGCAGCCTAGGGAAAAATTTTATTTCATCATGCAGTATGGGTCTAATCCTACAAGGTCTCAAATAACCAGGAAAAAGCCACTGAAAATAGCAGCATGGCTCCTGTGCATGGCAATAACGTGGTTGTACAGGCATTGGGGAGCAGAGACTGGGCTGTTCCACACATCAAATCAAACCACAGGTATGAGCTGGGGGAAAGGCTGTTCAGGACCTAAAGGCAGCTTGTGGGTGGCTCTTGCCTCATGCCCATCTCGAGCCCAGCCTCACATGAAGGAGCCATTCCTGCCCTCTTCAGAGTGGTGATCCTGCCCCTCTGCCCAGCCCTGGAGTGCCGTGTCCAGCTCTGGCTCCTCAGCACAGCAGGGCCAGGGAGCTCCTGCAGCGGGGCCGGCGGAGGCTGCGCAGCTCAGGAAGGGCCTGGAGCATCCCCGTGCCCAGGAAAGGCTGAGGGAGCTGGGGCTGCTCAGCCTCAGAGGAGCCCCAGCTGAGAGGGGCCCTCAGCCCTGGCTGGCCCTGGCTGCAGGGAGGGCTCAGGGCAGGGCCCGGGCTCTGCTCCGGGGCCCAGCAATGGCACCAGAGCCACGGGCAGGGCCTGAGCCCAGCAATGGCACCAGAGCCACGGGCAGGGCCTGAGCCCAGCAATGGCACCAGAGCCACGGGCAGGGCCTGAGCCCAGCGATGGCACCAGAGCCACGGGCAGGGCCTGAGCCCAGCAATGGCACCAGAGCCACGGGCAGGGCCTGAGCCCAGCAATTCCCTGCACAGGAGGCACAACTCCTGCCCTGGGCAGTGCCCAGCAATTCCCTGCACAGGAGGCACAACTCCTGCCCTGGGCAGTGCCCAGCTCCCTGCACAGGAGGCACAACTCCTGCCCTGGGCAGTGCCCAGCAATTCCCTGCACAGGAGGCACAACTCCTGCCCTGGGCAGTGCCCAGCAATTCCCTGCACAGGAGGCACAACTCCTGCCCTGGGCAGTGCCCAGCCCTGAGCAGAGCCCAGAGAGGCTGTGGGGTCTCCCTCACTGGAGTTATTCCAGACCTGACTGGACACAACCCTGTGCCCTGTGCTCTGGGATGGCCCTGCTGGAGCAGGGAGGTGGCACCAGATGAGCCCCCTGTGGTCCCTTCCAACCTGACCCATCCTGGGATTCTCTGCTGAGGGTGGAAGGAGCTGAGCATCCCTCTCCACCACACTGGCGTCCCCTTGCCCATCCCTCAGGGACTCCCTTTTTCTCTGGCTCATGCAGAGTCCTATTCCCTGGTCTCCATGTCCTCTAATCAGCTTAGCAAAAGCCCTCCACTGCATATGGTCGGATTGCAATTTTTGAATACTTGTAGCATGGGCAAATCAAACCCAATTTCCTGCAATACAAAGCCCTGCACTGCTCCCCAATGAGGGCTATTTTCCTGCCAAATTGCATCTTTCAATCCACAGCCAATTCAGCTGTAGAGCTGCCAAGAAAAAAAGGTCAGAAAGACTTAAAAAAAAAAAAGATATTTTCCTCTTTGCTGTATTCAAAAGCAGGTCTCCTAATTCTGCACAAACTTTCAAAACAAGGGGGAAATCACTGTGGGATAGGTGCTGATTATAGGCAATTTCAGCCCAAAGGACAACATTTTGCAAGCTTATTAATAGGACTTGAAAATAGCAATTTCTAATGTGACCAGTGCTGGAAACACTTTCCATCTACCCTGGTTTGTATGAAGACCTGTTCCAGTGAGGCCAGTGGAATTATGCAGATTTGGGGCCTTCCTTACTGGAGTTATCACTGCTGCTTGTACAATATTTTACATACATCAGTTTTACTTGAAGGATTTGACCGTGAGTATTTGCTTAGCCACATACCTGATGAGATAAAAATGCAATAAATGGGGAGATGGGAAAACCATCTCTCCTTTTCTATACAGGGGATAAAGACTGGACTGGGAGGTGATTTGAACAAACAATAAAATATGTAGAAAGAGCAGAGTAATGGAAGATTTTAAGTACCCAGACAGGGAGTAGAGGACATTAGGGAGAGAATGCTAGCTGGAAGCTTGTTTATGGAATTGGCATGAGATTGGATTTTAACTTAGTGCATGGAGCAGCTGAAAAGGAAGAGAGCTACATGATGTGTATTAAGTGCTGCACTACGTGGAAGGTGTTTGAAGACAAGCTGTACTCCAAGGAAAATGTTCTGCCAAACATCCGTGTCCACCGTGGTAGGCTTAGGATGAGGGAAGATTTTGAAGCAGGAAACTTGGAGAAGTTTCATTGCCTGCTGACAGGTGCTCAAACAGCCAGCACAGAAAGCCAGCACTGCAGTTCAGGGTCACATGAAACTGCACGTAAAGTTTTAAAATCCAAATCCCCCAAACACCTGCAAACACCCAAATCAAACACCTCTCATGGGTGTGAAGGCAACCCCAGGGCAATCAGGGGTCAGGGCAGGTGAGGGAAGAGCCTCTTCTCCTACAGAAGCTGTGAAGTTTATTGTTGGCTGAGGTGAGGGGAAGAAAAGACTTGTGAAAAGCACTGAAGGCAGCGACAGAAGCAGAAAAGGTGATGGAGGAATCCATGTGCAAAGGGGTGAGAGACAAGATCCATGCTGCTGCCTGGGATTTGCTGCTGCACAGGGAGGGATTTCCATGCAAGAATCACAAAATTCCCTCTCCACAACAGGTATTCATTTTCCAAAGGAAAAGTGGGATTAAAACATTAAAAAGGTTCAGCACAGTGCATGAGCAGGTAATTATTGCTGTTAAAGGTAGACAAGGAACCCAGATTGCTGAAGGACATTGCTGGGTCCTGAGGAACCTCCAACTCCAGAAGATGTTTTGGGGCAGTTCCCTCTAAGCTGGCTGCTGTTTTGGTACTAACAGTGCACAGGGCTGATGGCTGCTGTCCTGAGCTCATTTATGTAAGGTCAGGGTGGGAAACACCAGGAGTAGATGGGGGGCATGGGATAGTGGTGGGCTTGGCAGTGCTGGTTAATGGTTGAACTCAATGATTTTGGAGGTCTTTCCCAACCTAAATAATTCTATGAATAATCCCCCCTGTGTAGGAGGGGATCTGACCTCATGGCAGAGATAACATGCTTGTGTCAGGGCTGAAAACCAGGACTTCTCTGAGACATTGGTGCACTGGAAAGTTTTCACTTGGGGCTGTCTGCCCCAGGCTGCTGCTGTTCTGAGCTGGGGAGGTGACTACAGTGGGTTTTATAGTGCTGTGGGACCTGGAGATGAACATCCAAGCACAGAGGTCTCTGGCAGTGTGACCCTCCAGGACCTTGCTTGATTTCATTTCTTCCTTGTTCCCTTTCTTAGCTCACAAATTTTGTTTGCTCTTTGACAGCTTCTGCACACCACACCAGGCAGATGTTCCCGTCGCATTTCACATTGATGATGAGTTTTTTTGGGCAGTTACAGTCAATTTAGAACCCATTAATGGACATAAATAGTGCAGATTGTCCCTTCCAATTCCTGTTACTTTGCCTCTTATGCACCAAATTTGTTCAGCCACTGCACTGCCCCATCATGGAACTCGTGGAATTTCCTACCCAAGCTTTCAAGACTTGATCATTTCACGTAGTTTTGTATTTATCCACAAATTTTCTTTTCACTGTTCATGCACTGACATGAATGCTCAGGCATCCAGGCTATTAATAAATACACTTGATAACAATGGTCCTCGTGTGAGCCATTAAGACACTGCAGTATTAATAGCCTTTCCTTTTGGAGAAGGACTATTTATTCTTCCCCTTTTCCTTTCTTCAGGCTGGAACTGATCGAATTGTTCATTGTGAGTAATCTCCTTGGAGAATATAGTTCTTATTTCTCTATGAAAATCATTCATTAATTCATCTTGTGAACTTTATCCTGAGATACTCAGCCTTTTGCTTTCACTCTTTGCTCCTTATTACTCACTTGGTCTTGGTTCACCTCTGTGCTGGAGCACGGATGCTCCAATGTATCTGGATGCTGAGATGATTAAGCAAGGAATGACAGGCAGCCAGGAGCCAAAATTTTATTCCTTCTGTGATTGAGTCAGCCTTTAGCAAAGGTATAAAACTTGAGAGGCCTTTGAATTTCCTTTGAGTGGCCAAGTTGTCTGTTTGTCACGGGAAGCCAACTTCATGACTCTGGTGGCAAATCCATGGGTGCTCTCAGCCTTCCCTGTTTCCAAACCACAGCAGCCAGGTCCTCCTTGGACATGGAAGCCCCTTGGGCAATTTCCTTGTACTTGCAAGCACATTTTTGGGTGAGAGTCACCATTACACAAGAGTCAAGGCGTGTTGGGTAACGGTGACCTCAGGAACCAATTTTACCCTTTTTGCCCCCATTTCGTTACACTTTTCCCACTTCCCACAGCGGGGTTGAACCAGGAGCACCTTGGCACCTCTGAGCATTCAAGCCCAGAAATCACTATTCAAAAGTGAGCACCTGTTTCTATTCATTCCTTGATGCTCACACCCACCCTTCCCAAAACCCACATCGATCACGCTGTTTGCCTGCTCCTTGGAAAAGCCCATCTGCTGCATCTTCTCACATTACCTCTGCTGATTATGGAGCTTATTTTATGGGAAGGGGCTGGATAAAATCTGCCCCCAGGACGCAGATAGGCCTGAGAGCTCCAGACCTGATGCAGTTCATTTCTTTGCCCATGTAACTCAGAGCACCAGTTGGTAAGAATTTATTTGCCATCAATAAACTATAATTTCCCAAACTGCCAAGAAAAGCAAGGTTAAGAGCATCTTCTATTCGCTAGGATTGGTGCTGTCTGAGCCCTCACAAGGGAAATGACTAATAAAGAGACAACCTTAATTAATGGCAGAGTAAGCGCTAGACTTAAAGGCTCAGATTCCTGCAGCTTTTCAGCTCACATTCATATAAATTATTATATGTCTTTGCACTTGGATGGTGGTTTGGGATGATCAGCATCATCCCAAAGAGTTCAAGAGCCTTTAGGCTCCCAAAGCTGACAGTTTAGGCCACAGCTCTCAGAAAAAACAATGGACTTGGCAGTGTTGATTCAGCAGTAACCAAGCTCAGTGCTTGTGGCCCCAAATTATATTATGAGACAAGCCAGCACCTGTGAAAAACAAAGGAAAATTTCCTAGTGATTCCAGTGGGATGTAATCTAAACATTTATTAGCCAGCATCTGCCTGTGTAGATTCACCAGTGTAAATTCACCAATCAAAATCTGTCCTAACTAATTAGAAATGTGCATTGTCAAGTTAATATTATTATTATTATTATTGTTGTTATTACTATTATTATTGTTATTATTATTATTAATTTGATTAAAAGACAGCACCCCCAAAACTTACAGTTTAACCATAAACCAAAGGAAAATAAAATAGAGGGTACAGAAAGAGGAGGGAATACAAGCAAACAGCCTGGTTTTATTGGTCAGTGTGATAGATGGTGGTTTTAATGCACCCAGGACCTGTGGGTTCCTGCCAGGGAAAAGGAAAGTCTTCAGGATGGATTTGCAGAATGATATCGAGGTGGTTTTGAGGATATTTCTGAAGACAACTACATAGAACAGAGAGGTCAAGCTAATTGGTTCTCAATTCCTTTCTCTTGCTAGCTAAGGATGCTCTCGGTGGCTCATTGAATTGGAAATGTCCAAACTTTGCACTGCCCAAAAAAATGAGATGGATCTCAAGCAAGACCATCCAAGGCAGAGAGAGGGACGTGCTGAGTGGGTGTAGAAGAAAAGGCTGTGCTGCTCTTCGTGGGCAAGAAATGGCCCAAGTGGGCATCCCCATGGATACCCTGGGGGAGGAGGCCATGTCCTGACCAATGAAATGGAAGAGAAGCTGTGGAGCCAGGAGAAAAATCCCAACAAGGAAACACAAGGAGACAAGAATTGAAGGAGATGAACTTGTTCCACCCTGGCAAAAGAGGGCCATGATTCATCCAGAAGAATAAAGGTGGTGTCCTGCATCAGAAGGAGGAGGGGTTTTGGGTTGCTGAGTGGTTTTTTCTGATCAGAAAGGTTTCCATCAATATCCCCTTCTCACCAACACCGATCTCCAGCACAGCCATCCATAACTCTCAATCTCAGTCAGCCCTGGACCTCGCTGCACAAATTTTCATTCAGGCCAGAGAGTGATGTGAAAGACTTTTGCGAATTTTGAGAGATGTAAAATGTGGAATTCACTTTTCTCTGGGCTTAAAAATCCCTTTTTTTTTGTGATAAAAAGACTTCATATAGTCCTTCTAACCTTGCACTTTCAGGGGCACCAAGTGTAGCTGGATCATTTTAGAATAAGAAAAGCAAAGACAAGAGTGAACAGGAGCTGACTTACTATTTAAAGAATTTAATTTTCATTTTGAGGAAAGTGTAAGTCTAAATTTGCTGTTATGTAACAAACTGCATTTAAAAGCAATTGCTTTTGAAAATACACTATTGAACTTTGAAATTACTGTGATAATGCAGCCTTAGTCTGTGAATGCTCCAGTCTGGGAAGAAGCACAACAGCAGCCTTTGATGAGGACATGAATTTGTTATGACAGGCTAATTTTACAAATCCAAGGCTGCCTTACGGCAGAATTATAAAGATATATATTAAAGAAACCCAAAAGCCCAAGAAGCAAGAAATGCATCGTTGCTGCTGAGAAAATGTTCTCGCACATTCAACTCCCACAGGTCAATTCAAGGTAGTATCCAGCTGCCTTTGATAGCTCAGGAAGCAAAATATTGTGAATACTGGGCATGTTTAGGCTAATTGGTGACTTCAGCCATTTGATCCGTGCCCATGTGTGTGTCCAGGAGTGCTGTGATCTGACCTGCCTCATGTAAACAGCCAGAGACAGATCTTGGGGAAAAAGCAATGAGGAAAAACCAAATCTATCTACCAACCTTCTCCCCCCACCCCCGAAATAAAATCTTGAACAATAGAAATCCTGCCTGGAACCTTCGTGCAGCCCGGCTGTGCCTGAGCAGAGCTGACACGGTGAGTTAACATCAGGCCAGTGTCAGTGGTCTCCTAGAAATAATGTCATTGCAGAGATCCCTGCTAATCCTCCAGCAGGAAGGGCAGGAAGGATCTTCTGGATGGGGCTGGCAGAGATGTCTGCTGGAGATGGAGGAAAGCAGGAGGCAGAGGAGACCTTGGAGATCCAGGGAGAAGGGTGGATCCTGGAGAAAGGGGGAGTAGGAAGCTGGGTTGAGTGGTCTGGGCAGGAATGGAGGAGGCAGCCTGGTGGCAGAGCTGGGGGAGTGTCCACCTCAGCCAGAGGCACCAGCAAACAGGAACAGCCTTCAGTACCTCAGGGAACCTACAGGAAGGCTGGAGAGGGACTTTTTGGAAGCAGTGATTGGACAAGGGAGAATGGTTTTAAGATGAAAGAGGATAGATTCACTTTGGAGATTGAGAAGAAATTCTTCCCTGTGAGGGTGGGGAGGCCCTGGCACAGGGTGCCCAGAGAAGCTGTGGCTGCCCCTGGATCCCTGGAAGTGTCCAAGGCCAGGTTGGATGGGGCTTGGAGCAGCCTGGGACAGTGGAAGGTGTCCCTGCCCATGGCAGGGGTGGCACTGGAGCTTTAGGGTCTCTTCCAACCCAAACGATTCCAGGACATTATGAACTGTGGGGAGCACATGGGAGGGAGAAGAAATCATCTGGTGGGGCCCTTATGGGATGCTGCTTGCTCCTGTGAAGCTCTCGTGACCAAAGACTGACCAAAACACCTCCCACAATGTTTGAGGAAAAGGCAAACAGAGCTTTGGGGCTAAGGAAATCCTCTATGGACAGATGCCAAGATTCACTCAAGTCTTTGCCACTGATTTTGGGAGGTGCTGTATCAGCCAGTGGCCAAAGGAGCCCGGTTTGTGCTCCTGACAAACTCTGTAAGGCTCCAACACTCTGCCAGTGACCGAGGGAGCTCTTACAGCAGCTCACATCTCAGTGCCACTGTGTAAATCTCTCCAGCCTGTCACTGATGGAAGGGTCTATGTGACAGGTGTCACCCATAAATGCCATTTAAATACATCCATTACCACACACTGTATCACTCACAATCACCCATGAAACGTCTCTTTGGAGTCAGGAATCAGACAAGGATGATTTAGGGCCATTTTGCTGGTGTGAAGGGATTAGCTGGATCTTGCAGCTATTAGGATGTCAGGCCCAACGCTGGCCCCAGAAGGGATGAGGCAGAGCAGGCAGAGACAGCTCCAACAGCAGCTTCCCAGCAGCATTTCCCACACAGGCTGGAGCTGCTTCAAAATCAGACTTTAAAACTGACCCCAGAGACTTCAAAACCCACTTCCCATGGGAATATATGCAAGAGTCCTGCAGGTACCTTATGTTTTAGAGCCAATGAGACCTTTCTCTGGTTTTCTGTCATAATTTCCACCTTGGCAAGTGGAGTTCACATAGCTTTACACACACAGTCATGAGCACACAGAGTTCTGCCTGAGACACAGACAGAAGGAGGCTTTTTGCCACTCAGCAGGTGTTTTTTTTTCCAATTTATCCTCCAAAAGGAGCAGGCAGCTTGAGACGTCAACCTGCTCCAAATAGAAAATTGGTGTCTCATTTAATTCAGAATAACATGAGAACATCTGCAAAATAAACAGGGCAATTTCGACAGGCAAATGTTTATTGGGAGACATCAGTGCTAGCTGCTGTTTCAGCTTGTGCTAGACGGGAACCGTGCTGAGAGAGGCTGGGAGACACCCCAGATGAGCAACATTTTTAGGCATTGTTGAGTAAAAGTAGGAGAGGAGAGGTGCCCACATATCCTTTGTCTGAGCAGTGTCTGGCAGGAGCAGGTTCAAAGGAAGAGTCCCAATGCCACAGAGACAGCAGTGGCTCCCTGGCACTGAGAAGCTTCTTCTCTGAAAACTCTGCTCCAGTCCCAACACCAGGAGAACTTCACTCTCCTGTAGTGACTTTTCTCATCATCCACAGAAACATTCAGTCCTTTTTTCTGTGATGGCCTTGATAGCAGCTCTGGCACTGGGATCAGGTGAGCAGCATTTGTATATGGGGGAGCAACTGGATGCACTTGGGTCTGAATTAGGATCAGGCCCAAGCAGCAGCAAAAGGCAGCCAGAGATGATCTGAGGTTCATGGGCTCAGCTCTGCCTTCGTTTTCCAGAAAGGGCACAGGAAGGAAGCACCATCACCACTTCTGCTTGTCCATGGTGCTGCTGGAAAGGGATCAGCTCAGCTCAGTCAGGAGCAGGAGGAGATGAGACACAATGTCAGGCAAGTGCAGGAGGAGAGGGTGTGGGTGAAGCAAGGAGCTGGAGCACTGTCACTTTTAATGAGCAGGGTGATTATGTACTGGCAGCTGTTTGCAGATTAGAGACTGAGGACTTGGTCAGGGATAATTATCTCTCCCTGGAATTAGGAGATTTTTCTCTTTTCTGGCAGGGAAAGAAGTGCTGGGCAGTGCCCAGCATCCAGACCTGCAGCCCCAGGAGGGGAGGCCAGTGGTATCTCTTTCCCCCACCCCAGTGGAGGAGGAGTCCTGTCCTCAAACCAGCCCAGAAGGATTGGATTACAATCCATGGATTAAGCCCGTGTCCTAGGATGTCCTTAGCTCCTTAGCCCAGTGTGGAGTAACTCTGGCTCCCAGGCAGCTCCCTGTAGGATCCAGTGCTGTGTTCCAGCCTAATGAAATGTTCTGAAAACTGGATATTGGGATGATCTATTACAGAGGTCACACACCTGCAAGAGCCAGTGAGGGGTGAGGGCAAACATCAGCATTTCCAAAACTGCCCCCAAAGGCTGTTTCTTCATCCCCCTTGAGATGGAAAAATAAGCCTGCTGTCTGCAGCTAAAAACTGGTATTAACAGCAATAATTTATTTCTAAAAACAAAATATTTAGCTGCAGAAAATGTTTCTTGAAAGCAATGCCATTGCCTTCAGCTCTGCCAGCAATGCAAACTGGCACAGCAGCCATGGCACACAGAGAGCATTGCAACCAGTTCCTGTTAAAATCCCAACCTGACCCCATGGGTGGTGTGGAACTGTGGAATAGGATCTTCCCAGACTAAAAGTTTTACGTTTATCAGCTCATCTATTGCCAAAAAAAAGTGACTAGAGGGGATCTTTTAAACATGCTTTTGTAGCAGGTTATGGGTGCTTGATGATCCATCTTGTGCTTTAATTAAAGGAGGTTTAATTATCAGGGAATAGCCAGGGTGGCTGCAATTGTTTTCCAGGGCTGAGGCTGCAGTGTGAAAGTGGCAGTGGTGGTGGGAATGTTACCTACATGGGACCTCTTTCACTCATCTCCTCCTGGTGTGAAAATAAATTATACAAAGGTTGTAATGGTGATCTCCCCCACAGAGGGGAGAACAGCCTGGGCCAACTATTAGTGTCTTCACACAAAAAAACCAAAAGTATGCCTAGCAAAATATATTGCACCAGGAAGTTTAAAACCTTCCTCAGGTTGGCTTGAAAAGGTTTGTGGTGAATCCAGGCTTGCTCCAGGTGGCCTTGCTGTTGGTACAGGATGAGCACAGGAATTTGGGAACAAGACAATGTCTGCTGGAATATCACTGTGGATGTTCTGCACTTCCCCTGCTCTGGAAGGCAAAAAAGGCTTAAACTGAGAGTCAGACAGGATGGTCAGATAGCCCAGAGTGGTGCCACCAGAGCTTCTGTGACAGGGGACAGTGGCCAGCAAAGTGATCTGTCCCTCTCCTCTCTCTTCTTTTAGGCACCACTTCAACACAAAGTTCTTCTATCACGGGAAATTTTTCCACTGAAGGAACAGGAGGCGCTTGGGATGGAGACCCTGAGGCAAGGAATGGATCAGGCAGAGCAGAGGGGAGCAGGTGGCTTGGTGGGAGCTCATCTTTGTGTCCTCATCCTCCTGTGTCCCACGAGTGCCAAGTGCTCACCAGGAGCAGTGAGCTCCACAGGCAGCAGCAGCATTCCAGGCATCTGACTACAAACTGGGTTAAAAATTACTCTGCGGTCAGAAAAATTAATGTCTTGGAAAAATAAACAGGATTTTCTGAAGTGAGTGGTATAATCATAAATTAGACTCAAATGGCAAGTGTTTCTCTGAGCACTGTGTGACACACTGAGCCAGCCCTCGGGGATTTCTGCCTTCCATATGCAGCAGCTCAGCCGCCTGCTGCTCCCTGCCTGCCCTCACAGACCTGCACAGGCCATGCCAGCCCTGCCAGATGCAACTTCCCTGCATTTTAAAGGTGAGGGATCAGACCCCAGTCCGGGTTGTGGAGTGTCCTGCACATGGCAAAGCCAAAAGATTCAGCAGGTTTTATCACCCCAGAATCCAGAGCTTGCCTGTTGGATGCCCAAGGAGTGAGTTGAAGGTGTAAGAGGAGCTCTGTGAGCTGGCTCTGAATCAGGCACAGGAGACATGGCCACACAGATTTGCCTTTTAGCAAAAACCCCAAAGAGTGGGGCTAGAAGGGGCCTCACAAAGTTAATCCCAAACATTACCTTCATATTTGTTCTTTCTGACAGGAACCTATCAAACGTATTTCTTTTAAAATTCAGTAATGGACACTCCATTGACATCCTCTCCCCCTCTCCCCAGCCCTGCTGGCTGATCCACCCCAGTGCTTCACTATCCTTGGAGTCAAAAGCCATTTTTCCTTAATTCTTGTCTGCATTCCTGACCCTTCCCAGCATGAGAGAAGCCCTTTGAATTCTCCCCTCTCCACCACAGACACAGAGAAGGGTTGGTTATATTCCTCTTCACAACTCTTTACTTGAGGAAATTTCTCCTATTTTCCCCCCTCTTAGACAGGTTTTATCAGCTGCAGGTTCATGGCTCCCCAGCAGTCCAGAAAACTGTAGAAAATGGTCTAAAAATAATAGGGGAAAACCACTTTTAAAAGCCCTTCCCTTGTTTGGGATCCATTCCCACGCGGATGACAAGTTGTTGTGAGCGCTGACATGTAGGCGGAATTGGCAATGCCTGATGAAAATGCTTTTAATTACCACACTCAAGTTATGATTTTGTAAAACAATAACATTTTGCTTGTCTGAAAGCTGAGTATTTATTATTCTCCAACTGTCAAATATTAGTCTGAGTACAAGCAACAGCCCTTGGATTTCTCCCAAAAGGCTTGGGCGATCCTTTGCTAGCAACAGGCGAGGGGATACAGGTACAGAGTGAATAATCTCTGGTTTTACACTGTTCCCAGAGTTTGTTTTTTTTTATCTGACCATTCCAGGGCTCCAATCTGAGCTCTCTTTTAGGTCTCTTCTCTCCTGGACTTTCCTGGACAACAAAGGACACCTGGGGGTGCACCAGCACTGGGGAGCTCCTCTTACTTTTCCCAGGTATGCTCCTGTTGTACATCCCTTCTACATTTGTTTGTTTGCACCAGCACCAAACCTCCCCCTCCTTGAAACCCACTGCTTCTTTAGTTCTTTCCTGCTACCTCTCATTTGGTATAAAATGTGGGGCTAATGGGGACTGGCAAAACCAAACTTTGCTTTTTGCAATCTGCAAAAAAAGATATTTTGCCTCTTCTCCAACCTAAAAGGTCAGGGTGTCACTGCTTTTCTCCCCAGTCTTTTGGAGCTGATTGATTGGAAGAGGAACAGCCCCAAAACTTTAACAGATGGATGAATGGAAGTGCTGAGCCTGTGCTATCAGGAACAGCGAGGGCCAGGGACAATGTTGCAGCCTTATGGTATTGAAATCCTGGGGTTTTTCCTTTTCTGGTGCAAACACACTCACCTGGAAGGGGCCTTTCCACACAGGTCAGGAAATTTGGGGGTGGCTGTGAAGCAATCATAGCCCCAAGGCTGACAGAGCTCCAGGAGCGTTTGGGCAACGCTCTCTGACACGGGGTGGGGTTGTTGGGGTGTCTGTGCAGGGCCAGGGGCTGGACTGGATGATCCCTGTGGGTCCCTTTCCCCTGAGGATATTCCAGGAGTCTATAACGGGCCAGCCAAGAAAGCCAAAGAGTTCAATTCCAGTCCCAAACTGGAGAATTTGACTTATCTTCTTCCTTAGAGCACATCAGATCTTTGATGACCCAGAAACACAGAAAGAAACTGCTTAGGAGTTTTTCTCTCCCACAAATATATGGCTCCTGCTGGAAAATAATTGGAGAGGAGAAAAATTAGCACAGGACATTATGCATGACAGTGTCTGATCTCAGAGAGGGAAGGGTTTGGGAGAAAGAAGAGTTTACATTTGTGAGGCTGCTGGGAAAGGTGGCAAACCCACGTGATTTGCAAATTCCTCTCATGTCCAGTTAAATAAGCTCTTGGCCTCTTTGGTGCCTGACAAGAAATGTTCTGTCAGGAAAGCACGGGTGTGTTTTCTGTCTGTCACAAACACATGGACACAAAGGTGCTGCTTGTTTGCAGCATTTTCTCTGCATTTTGGTGTGTGACTTGTGGGTTGTGGAGAAGAAGTGGTACATCATTCTCTTCCTTCCATCCTTTAGCAACCAGGAGAGCAAGAAACTCCGGGAGACTACATCTACAGCCAGTGTATCCTGCAAAAGTGACCTAAATTACTATTAATTGTAGTGGCAGGACTAAATGGCTGTCCTCAGTGTGTTTACAACTGGAGAGACAAACAGTTTGTTCTCAAGATAATGACAAACTAGTTATATTTTGTCTACAAAAGGACTGTTTGTTCCCTAAATACCTGCACCAGGAACTGTGTTTGTGAAAGAAAAACAAAATATCTTCATGAGCAGTCCCCTGCCTGGAGCTGGGATGCTGGCTCTGCTCACCCAGCTGTAGTCAAAGCAAAAAAAAAACAAACCACATTCAGTTTTCTGTCAGGGAATGGGGACTTGGGAGCCAGCCTTGATCAGGTCAGAGATGCAAATATGTAAATAGAAAGCCACTTGGCTTGTTAGAGATTTCTGACATTGTCACACATTTCTCAAGGCCTGTTAACCACCAAAACCACCCTGATCCCAGGGTTCAGCTGTCTCTGAGGCGCTGGCATCCCTGCAATGGAGCTTGGGTACAAACTACAGCTGCTCTGAGTGGTGCCATTCATGGGCCAACACTGCTTTCATCTCTGATGGTGCCTGAAAAATACCCCAAAATTAATTGTCCAAGAGATGTCCATTGAATCAAGAACCTCAGAAAGCCAGAAGGAATGTCTGAGATCTCACCATCTCACCTTAAATTTCATCCAATCTGGAAACTCAGCTTCTGTCCTGTCATCAAGGTGTCAATAAGATTAAATTATTTCAAAATGCTTTTAGACCATTCCTGCAGATGTGTCTTTCAGAAAATGTTATTATTCTTTGGGTTTAAAGGTAGCTTGTGACCCAATGCTGATACGTCCTGTCTTTGCTGAAAACTCCAGTGTGTGTCCATGTCTTACCTTTCCTGGATTGTCACTGAACACAAGAAAACCAGCTTAGAGAAAGGAAGAAGTAAATCTTTAAAGACTCAAAACGGAATTCACTGTCAGCTGTCTGTGTGTGTCTCTCTCAGACTTGTATCAGAGACTGGGAAATTTATTGCGGCAGCT
The DNA here is from genome assembly GCA_026261815.1 of Monarcha castaneiventris obscurior. NCBI lineage: Eukaryota > Metazoa > Chordata > Aves > Passeriformes > Monarchidae > Monarcha > Monarcha castaneiventris. The sequence continues at coordinate 5,693,923 of JAMPIT010000848.1, read as the reverse complement.
CTGATTAGATGGAATGAAATAATGCCACAGAGTCGGAAGTGAGCACTGGGAATCTTTACCAGTGTGGTTTACAACCTCCTGCTCCCTGTATGGATGCACTGTATGGACCCCACTGCAGATGGACCCACTTTCATCTCTCCAACCCATGAGACACCGCTCAGGGTCATGGTTTAATGCCTTGCCTATGTGTGGGGCCACCTGGCAGGTGAGCATCTAGAGCAGAGTTCAGGCTGCCAGCTTCCAAATATCTTGGCAACCCTCTTTCCCCTGCTGAATGGCTTTGTTGTGCTCAGTTGGCCCATTCCTCATTGCCAGGCTCTCGGGACCACATTCCATGCAGTCTGGGATGAGCTGGAGGTTGTTATTCCAGGCTTGGGACCTGACATTCAGCTGAACTGTCACCTCCAGGGTGATGTGGAAGTCACAGGGCATGGCACTCTTCAGGTGGGAAGATGCACGGGGTGTGATGCTCTCCATCACTCCCACAACTCCAGGGAGCTGGAACAGGGACAAGGAGCAGTGAGCAGGGCATACAAGAAGCTGGGACACAGGAGATGCACCAGCACAGGCAGCAGGATGGTCTGTGAGATAAACAGCTCCTGCTCCCTGCATCTCCCTGCTCCCAGCAAGGCTCTGCATTTCTCCTGTTCAACCCAGAAACGGGAGGAGATTCTTCACCTGGATTCACACATGGGATGATCCATGAAGACAACATTATCAATCACCAGGAAAGCTGCTCTGCTGAGCTCTATAAATAAACAGCTTCCTCCCAGCCTCATGCACCAGGCTGCTGGAGATTATTTCTGCCAGAGATCTTCAGTGTTTCCTTAGCATTAATTCTCTTTTTGAGAGTGATTCACCTTGAACAGTGAATGTTTTCTCGAGTATCTCATTCTGATCAGAGTGTTCCCCCCGACCTTATAATCTGCAGCTCTGCTAATGCCTTAATGGCACCTGGTTATCCCAACACAGCAGGACAGTGCTGCATCCACGTGCCATCAAGGATTAGGAGTCTTCTGGGCTTTCTGGGAAACCCTTGCTGCTGTTTGTAGAACAGTGGGATTTCTTTCTTCCTTACTGCAAAGTACAGGCTTACAGACCCCTCACTACTGCCTGAAAAAAAAAATATCATTCCCTCAGTCAGGTCCAACTCTTTAGAACTTCTGTTTTGTTTCCTTTTTTTCTTCTTTCCAAAACTGCCTCTTTTGCAGAAAAGAGCTTTGCTTTTCTCCATTCTGCTGGGCTGCCCATATCCATCCTTCACGAGGCTTTCCAGGTGCATTTCTTTGAAACCAGCAAAGATTTAGTACAAATAACCACCTTTTGCATTCCTAAAAACACCTTCCTGGGAAAGAAGGGCTGGACTTATTCTTGCTGCTGCTTCTGCTCGGACTGGCTTTCCAAAGCAGCCTGCAGGGGCCCAGGTCACTGGAGTTTCCCAGCAGAGCTACTGCACTATTTAGGTCTCAAGCTGTAACCTCCTAATGAGCACTCAATATGTATTTAGGACCCTTCCTTTCATTTCCTGTTTTCTACAAGAATTTTGAGTACCTTGAACATGAAAACCTTGCAAGTTCTTAGCTCTTACTGAGAAGAAATGCAAAGCACTGGGTAGGACTAGCTGAGTTTATAATTTCTCTCTCTGACTTTATCGTTTGTTTTCCTGAGCCCTGTTTTCACTGCGGTCAAAAGAAAACCTTGAACTAGTTTGTTTTTTTCTAAAAAGCAGAGACTTGCTGGCCTTGCAGAGCCACATTCACCTTGCAGACTCAACTTTTCCAGTATTTGCCCAGTTTTGACCTCTCCATTAACCTTCCTGACACCCAGCAGTAGGAGCCAGGAGCAGTTTGTGGAGGAAAAGAAGGGAATCAGGGAAGAGCTGTGGGAATCACTCGCAGGGCTGGGCTGGCAATCGTGGTGTCAGATGTTCTCCAGGGCTTGGTTAGATCCTCCCCAGGACACTGCAGTTGTGTGTGTTCAACAAACCCCTGTGGTATTCCCTGGGATTTTATAACATTCCTACATTGCAGCATTTACCCACACAGGGAAACTGGGAATATCTGTGGCATTCAGATTCACACAGAGCCAGGGAAAAGTGCAAATGCACATTATATGGAGAATTGTAACACCAGAATTTTATTTTTTTTTTGACTGTTGCAAAAGGAGTGAAGTCATATTTGGCAAAGATATTTACTGGTTATATGCCATTACAACCACTGAAAATGTAAAGGTTTTCTGTGAACTTTCCAGGAGATATTAAAAAAAATGCTTTGGAGAGGGACTTTGGATGAGGGATGGAGTGACAGGACAAGAGAGAATGGCTTCCTACTGACAGAGGGCAGGGTTAGATGGGATATTAAGAAGAAATTCTTCCCTGTGAGGTTGGGGAGGCCCTGGCACAGGGTGCCCAGAGAAGCTGTGGCTGCCCCTGGATCCCTGGCAGTGCCCAAGGCCAGGCTGGACAGGGCTTGGAGCATCCTGGGACAGTGGAAGGTGTCCCTGCCCAGGGCAGGGGATGGAATGAGATGATCTTTAAGGTCCCTCCAACCCAAACCTTTCTGGGATTTCATGATTCTGTGTCTCCACCCCATCCTCCCCACTAACTGTGCTTCACCCTGAGAAAACAGGTGGGATTAAATCTGAAATTTACAGTCAAAATCTGAAATGGGGAATTCTGGTGTTTGTGGAGCACAGGCCATCCTGCTCTCACTGCCTCCCAAGCCCCCTCAGCTTGAAATTTCCAGTCCCTGCCACATTCTGTGGCAGGCCAGACACAAGTACAGATAACACAAAATGGCACAGTGCATCGAATACTGGTCAGGAGTAGGAGGAATTGATTTCTGACTAATAAAGAAAATTCATTACCCAGACTGAATGAGTCAGAAGGAAATGAAGGCTGCAGTAAAGAGGGAGGATGGACTCATGCACTCTGTTATTTCGGGCTTGCTTGGTTGCAGAAAAGGTCTGTCTATGCAGCATCTCCATCTGCACAACCTTGGCCCATGCCCTGTGGCACGATTTCAGCTCAGAAACTGCTGCTGCTCTTCAGGGGGAGAGGCCTTTGGTGGAGGCAGGACTTCAGCACAGTTCCTTCTCCCTTTGGCAAGCTAACATCTTTTTAACACCCCCATCCCTCCTTAGGGCTGGCAGAAGGGGTTATGGCTGTGGCCAAGCAGAGCCAGCACACACAGGAGACAAGGACAGGAAGGAGGAACCTCAGGGAGATGCTGAGAGATGCTGGGGACAAACGCCTGTTGCTCCTTCACTCCAGAGCAAAGCAGCAAGAAGGGCCTCAGATATGCACTCAGGGGAGACCGGGTCCTGATCCTAGGAGCTGCCACCATGCCTGGATTGGGCTCCTGGTGAGGCTTTGCTGATGCCTTAGGTTTTAACTTTTATATTTTTCAAATCCTGCACTGCCCAGTGTGTAACTCTGAAGTTCCTTGTAGCCTGGAATTTCTGCTCTCTCGTGCTGGGCAGACACAACAAAGCCTCTCCAGGCTTTGCCTTCAAGGACAGCCAGGCTCTTCTAGGCCCAAAATGTGTAAACCAAAAGCCTCTGAAAGGGGGGGCAAGCTGAGGGGAATTACATCATTAAACTGGGGCTTTAATTGGAGAATTAACCCTGATATGCAAATGAACCAAACCTATAAAAGTGTGAAGAACTTGTGACCTGTTGTCCATCTTGGGGCCCATCTTGGCAATAGCCTTTGACTCCCCAGGGGTACCTTTGAAGGCCTTTCAAATAAATACCAACCTTTTTTCCCTGACTCCTGTCTAGTCTCTGGTTTTAGGTGGCCTCTTAAGGCATCATTACTTGCCCAACCACCTTGCCTGGCTCAGTGCCTGGGCTGGAGAACAAGACCAGACTGCCAAGGCAGAGGGATAACAGACCAGGACAAGGTTTGGGATATGCAGGAACAAGAGTAACCCTGGGATTTGTCTCGATCAGCTCTTCATGCTCCCTGCAGCCCAGCGCTTTTCAGGGCAACCTCTGTGGGAGGCAGGAGGAGCAGAAGGGACAGGTGGGAGGGAGAAGATGCTGCAGTGAGCTCTATGGGCTTGGTGGCAGCAGTGTGGGGATCACTGGCTCATCCAACACTGGGCACGTGTCTTGTCACCTCTGACCCAGGCAGGAGAGGTTAAGTTTTGTCAAGAGGCCATGGGATTTTTTAACAGAACCCTCCTTTCCATCCCACTGAAGGCCTCCTTGGAGGCATCTTCCCTGCCCCTCACTGCTGTTCGTGCCAGGACTGACGGCATCTTCCCTGGCAGGGAAAGATATCTTAGTTAGGAGCCTCCTTGTTTAGTCTTACAGCTGTCAATTAATCCCACATTTTTGCTATTCAGACTAGCTGTGGGTAGCAACATTTCCTGCTGCAGTGAAAATTTGTTGTGAACAAGAGCTGGAAGGGGAACTGCATTAATATTTGACAGCAGTTAGTGCTGAGGGAGCCTTTGCACTTCACAACCTGAGACCCAGAGGGGTTTCTCAAACCAGCAGTAGTTTAACATCATTTAAACAAGCTTTTGCCACATGCAGCCCAGCTGGGGACTGCTGCTGGCCCGGGCTTGCTTGTGCCATCCCCAGCTCAGCTGAGCTTCCCATCTTGGCCTTGTCCTTCAGAGCAGAGATTTTGGGACATTGGGAAAGTAAAAGCAGCTGATCACAGAATCACTGGATCACAGAGAGGTTTGTGTGGGAAGGAATCTTAAAGATCATCCAGTTCCAACTCCCTGCCATGGGCAGGGACACCTTCCACTAGCCCAGGCTGCTCCAAGCCCCATCTGACCTGGCCTTGGACACTGCCAGGGATCCAGGGGCAGCCACAGCTTCTCTGGGCACCCTGTGTCAGGGGCTGCCCACCTTCACAGGGAACAATTTCTTCTTAATATCCAACCTCACCCTGCCCTCTGGCAGTGTAAAGCCATGACTCCTTGACTGTCACTCCATCCCTTGTCCCAAGCCCCTCTCCAGCTCTCTTGGAGCCCCTGTAGGCACTGGAAGGGGCTCCGAGGTTTCCCCAGAGCCTTTTCCTCTCCAGGCTGAACACCCCCAGCTCTCCCATCTTGTCTCCATAGCAGTGGTTCTCCAGCCCTTGGGTCATATTTATGGCCCCTTCTGGACTCACTCCAGTGGGTTCATGTCTTTCCTCTGTTGGGGACCCCAGTGAACAGGCGCTGCCCAACTTTGGCTCCTGGTGGCCCAGCACAGACACCCACAGCCATCAGTACATCGACCATGTCCTTCCACAGCTGCACCAGCCTTGCAGGTCCCTCCCCACCGACATCCTGAACAGCCAGAAAGTCCCTGTGCCAGCAGACCTTGTTTCATGGCACAGGGATCCATGATCTAAACCACCCAGTGGTACTGCAAACAGAAAGTATCAGGAAAAAAAGCTTTGTGGGGAAAACAAAATGTTTTTTTTTTTTCCCAAAATAGATCTGTACATTTCAAAGCTTTCTTCATTTCTTTTTACAATGTTTTCAATAAAACTACATTAACTTCAAATCATGAAAGGGATGTGTTTCATATTTTTTCAAAGTTTGAAGATGGTTACATAACCATAATGAGCCTGAATGCATTCCGTGTTTTCAGATGCCTGCAATTTTTTCACCCAAAATTAGGCTTTCTCTAAAACTGCTCCCCAGTGGGGCTGCCAACACTGCAGTGTTAATGTTGAGAGAAAATACACTAAATCCACCTGCCAGCTCCATGAACAGGGTGGTCACATCCTGAACACCCAGAAGAATGAAGCCAAACCAGCACTGAGCCTGCACTTAGCAGTTGTAGGGCAATGCCTGCCCACAGTCCCTTCATTCCAGCAATAATCCATCCCACTCCTACATGGAAAACTCCCTCCCAGAGGCTCCCCTGGCTGTCAGGGAGAAGCAGAGCCTTGTGCTGCCTCCCCAGCCCTTGCCAGGCATCTCCACCATCTCCATGCCCTCGAGAGGGGCGGCCCGGGGGGTGCAGACAGTGTGTGTGAACCCACCGCCCTCCCACATCCCTGCTCCTCTTGGCACAGATAAGAGTACCCGAGGAAAGACCTTGGGAGACAAGGCACAGATTTATTTGGTCTTTCAGCTGCGAGAGGCTGCTGGCTGCTGTGTGATCTTTGATAAACTCCGGGATGCAGAGAGACGCAAGTTTGCAGAAGTCCCTGCCAGCAGCTGACACAGATGCTGCCTGGCACGGCACCAGGGAGCTGTGACACTCATTTGATCATATGTTTATCCACATGTCCCTCACATACTGATAGGCACAGCGATAGCCTCTGGGCCTGCCCTCACAAAGCACGAGCAGCTGAATTTCTGGGCCAGCACGCAAGGTTTAGAAATGACGGCACAACGTTTTTCAAAGGCCTCTCTGCATGCTGTAAGAACTTTCCAAATGTTGCTGGCACCCAAGACTTTTAGAACAGGTTTTGTCTTGCTGTGAAAGAAATCGTGTCAAGTCTGCACTTCGTTGACTCCCTAGTCCAGATCTGCCCCATGGCATTTCTCCCTGCTTGGCCAAACATTTTTTACCCAGACAGTCTTCAAGCCCTCCTGGCTGAGAGCTCTCATTCCAAAGTAGCCCCATCAGGGTGTTCCTTCAGTCCCATGGCACAAAAACAAGACAGCAGTGACCTTGTGGATTCTTCTCCTATAACCCCAAGAGTTGTGGCACTGGCTAGAGTGCGTTCTCTGCCCTGGGACTCCACTCTGTTAAACTTTGGTCCCTCTTACTGGTTTAACTCTGTCTTTAGCCACCCACTTCCCACAACCTTTTGCAGACACAGCCCATCCCAGCACCCAGGGCTGGAGCTGGGGAAGAGCCCCCAGGAGTGTTTAGGGTTGCAGTTTTGCAGCCCTGCTTTCCCCACCCTTGGCGTGGTGTTCTCCTGGAGCAAACACGTGCTGTGCCTCTGTATCAATTGCATGACCAGCTTCATTTTGTGCCGCTTATGAATTATTGCTGGCCCCCGCGGCTCTCGTCAGCACTTCCCCCCACTGCCTCATGGAGACATTGATTCATACACACATGAATGTTCCCAGGCTTAATTAAACTCGGGGTCCCTTCCCGACATTCTTCATCGTGCACACAAAGGCGGCTCATCAGCTTTGGGTGGGCTGGGGATGTGCCCACCTCCCCTGCTTCGTGCCTCCTTTGTGCTCAGACCCCATCAAATTTCCAAAGTCTTCATCCCGCCTTGAAACGGACCCGTGATTTTTCACCCTCTGCAGTTCAGTGTGTTAAGTTCTGTTCCCCTTGGATCTCTTGTCCACCCAACCCCAGGGCCTGTGTGTGGCCCTGTTGTCCAGGCTCCAGCCACACTGGCCTTTCATCTCCGGGTAGGATTATTCTCCAGCTCTCCTCCACCAGCCATAAAAAGCAGTATATCACCAGCAAACTTGAGATCAAAACTGACAAGCAAGCTTTTTAGATGAGCCTGTTCTGCTGTATGTAATTAATGTGTCTTGTTTTCTTCATTTATATTTTATTTATATGCTTTTATGTATTGTGAGAACCTCCGAGAGGGTTTTCTTTTTATGAATTGCGCTTTGTAAAACAGGAGAACTGATGTTGATGAAATAGTTATTATCAGCTAAAGACTGCACTCCCAGACTGTGCCTCCCTTCCAACTGGCAATCTGTCACTCTTCCAAACGTGACCGACAGACAGACAGCCGGGCAGCTCCCAGGAGGGAGCCAGGAGGAGGAGGAGAGAGCAGGGATGATGATGAAGGTGATTAAAAATAGAGAAAGATTCCTTCGCCACAAATCACAGCGAGAAGTTTCAGAGAAGAAAATAGCGAACCTAAAAGATATTGCCTAAGGGGGCTTTTACTGATTTTAGACTGTGTTGCTCAGATCAGTTCGCTCCAGTGAGCGTCTGTACCAGTTTTTTTTAGGATGGAAGAAATAATTGCCAGCATGGGGGCTGGAGGGAGGATTTTTTATTTTTAATTTAGTTTCCCTAAAAAGTCTTTCTTCATTTAAATCTTGGAAGCAGGAGTGTATCTGAGGGAGAAGCTGATTGAAAATGGATCATTTAGAGCTTAGCTCCCATCTTTGTGTTGATTAAGTGTTTGCCGAGCTACTGCCCCAAAGGGAATTTCACTGTTTTTTATAATAAATCCCTGAAAAACAGGTTTCACTGGGACCACTGAGATGGCAATCAAAGCTTGAGTGCTGGAATCAGGGAGTAGGAGCACAGAGGCTCCTGTACATAATTCACTCAAGGAAAATGGGAAATAACTCTACCAGCTGAGCAGCACCCTTCCTGCTAAGTATGTGGATTAACTGGGACAAATGTTCTCCCAATGAAAAATCAAGGATTCTAGAGGAATCCCTGCACACCTCGGTGCTGGGGAGTGTGGATTGAGGCTGGGCTGTGCTGGAGGTGGTGTCTGGAGCCTTTGGGATGAGAGTACAGTGAAAAGGGTGGCTTCTACCCACCCTCCACAAGCATTCATGAAGTTGTCCACAAAATCAGAGAATCCCAGAATGGATTGGGTGGGAAGGGACTTTAAAGAGCATTCAGTCCAACCTCCCTATCCCAGGGTGCTCCAAGCCCCATCCAACCTGGCCTTGAACACTTCCAGGGATGGAGCATCCGTGAGCAGCCCAAAGTGTTCAGAGGTGCAGCCAAGCTGTCCCAAAGCACTGAGGCAGCCCGAGGCAGGGAAATCTGAGAGATCTCTAGGAACAGCCCAGGGAAGATGTGTGTGCTGTGAATGAGGCTGAAACACCTCCAGTTTTGGCATGGTTTTCTATATTTGGGGCCCTTTACCACACATCTGCTGATGAGGCTCCTCACAAGTGATTTGGATCCTCTGATAAGCTCCTGTGAGTGCTCCCTATCACCATCACTGGCTTAAATAATGCTCTAAATGTCACTGCTGGGACAGGAAATGCAGCAGTTTCGATACTCTTGCTTCTGTCCCGATGATTCACGTTGACATTTACATGACCAAGCACAGGGGGGAAGATGCTGAACACATCACTGAGCCTGTGGAAATCTTCACAGTAACAGGATTCAAACCAGCAGAGCCTCAAAACTCCAAGGAAACACCCTCACAAAGGCAGAAGAGCTGGAGCAGGCTGTAGAGAGCGACATCCCCTCCCAGCTCTGTGGAGGATAAGTTCCCTGCTCATCCTGAACTCCCCTTCTTGGAGGATACTGGGTGCAGGTACCCAGTGTCCAGGGCTGTGAACACCAAGCAGTTCATGAGGTGTGATCATACAAGAAAGTTTAGCATGTGAGACATCATTTTTCATTTCAGGATATTTTTCGCATCCCTGGATGGACATACCTTCAAGGCAGAGAGTCAGGGAGGTAAACTCATCCCCTGGAGGGTGCTGAGAAATAGTCCAGTCCTCATCATTCTCATTACATCCCGTTTCCGTTGTAAAACAAATGATTTTCTATCTCCATTGCAGCGCATGGCTACTCACAGAAAAACCTGCAGCTCACGATGAACCCTTTATAAAGACAGAGAAGCAGAGGCATCATCCCCACATTCCCAGGCTGTGATAGAGCCTGGGGAGGGACAAGGCTCTGCAGATTCCTGCCCTGAAGGCCATGGCCTCATTGACAAATACAATTGCTGGGGCTGCTGCCTGAGCCAAAGCTTTCTGTATCTTTGGATCCTTCTTTTGGAGCAAAGTAAATAAATAAGCGAGCAGAAGAAGGAGGACTGGAAGAAGAATGTTCTGAGCTGGGCCCTTGCCCATGGTGCCAGTGCTGGCTGTCCCTCTCTTTCGAGGATGTTACTGCACAGTGTTTGCTTGGCTTCCTGCATGCTGGGGAGGTGTGGCCTTTGTGATGCTGTTTTGGGCAGTTTCTGTGAGAAGGGTTATTCCCACAGGCTTTGCAACATCAGCAAAGCCTCTAACCAACACAAATGACCAAATTCTTGGTGGAATTCTGTGCTGTGTAAATCAGGAAGTGCAAACAAACAAGGATTTTGTATTACGTGTGTTGCGTGTGTGATGGAGAACACACCCCAAGGATCTCCGTGCTTAGAAACTTCTCAAAACTTGACTGGATATGCCCATGAGCAACTTCACCCAGCTGTCAGGAGGGTCCTGAGTCGTGAGTGACACAGAAAACTTTCAGAAAGCTTTTCCAAACCAGATTATTTTGTAACACCTATATGAAGTGACCCACCACTGAGTTATAGGTAGACAAACAGATCCAGGTTGGTTCCAAATATCTTTTAGGGAATATCGTTGGAAACTGATGGACCTTCTACCCATGGCCCTGTGAGAAAGTGTTCTTGTGACAAGTATTATTGTGCAATCACTGTTCACTGTCTCTCCAATGAATTACTGGTAATGTTCCTAGGTTCCAGCACACACTGAAGGAATGGTGGCAAAAGCAGCCCTGCCAGAAAGCAGAAGAGAAAGAGGTTCTGCAGCTGCTGCCAGCAATGAAGGAACCATCCACGCACTGGTACCTCTGATTATTTCCCAGCTGGTTGTGTGACCCAAAGGCAGCTGTCCCCATAGCTGCCTCTGGGACTCCAGGGCTAGGAATCACTTGGGGGTGTTGTGCTCCTGCTTTTCCATGCCCACATCTGTCACACAACTGTGTGCACAGTACCTAATTTCACGTGTATGTGGGTACAGAATCCTGAATTTCTGCTGTTCGGAAAATGAAGGTCCTCGGGGGAGGGAAGGGTGAGCTCACCCAGCCCTCAGGAAAGCCTGATGTTCAAAGGTTTTATGGAACTAGATTCACAACAAGGTTTCAAGCAGCTTCAGTAGCACTTTGGGGCACAAACTCAAAGTATAGCTTCTCAAAACCCTAAAATTCCTTGCATTTTCCCTCACGTGCTCCCTGAGCTTGAGACTGAGGGTGCAGTGGAAACTCACTGCCCAGCTGGAGGCCTTGGTGCTGCCTCCTCCTCTCAGCATGGAGACAGCCCCATGGCTTAGGTGCCATCCTTGGGGGATGGACCTGAACACACAGTGGAGAAGCCTTCATGATCCTGGAGTCGTGGAGACACATCTTCAGGGGGTCTGCTAACCCTGCACACCTCTCCCCTGCCACTTCAGCAGCTCCTGGTTTGCTCTTTGCTTCCCCCTGCGCCCCTTGGGGCTGCTGAGGGCTCCTCACAAGGTGTCCAGGTCCTGTGCCACAGGTAGCAACACTAAAATGTAATCACTGCATCACTGAGTCCTGCTGAATTTAGGGCCCTGTCTCCACTCCCAGGTTTATATTTAGCACGTTGAGCAATCCCAAACACGCCAGTTCCTGAGCCATCTGCATCAGTTGCTCCAAAATAATGCAACTGAATGGCAAACGGTGCCATGCTCCAGCAAGAGGAGTGCTTTTAGCACACTGTGAAGAGTCCTCCTTCTTCTGCTCGCTTATTTATTTACTTTGCTCCAAAAGAAGGATCCAAAGATACAGAAAGCTTTGGTTCAGGCAGCAGCCCCAGCAATTGTATTTGTCAATATGTGGAGAGTGTCTGAAAGTGATGTATTTGCAACATATATGGTCCATTGCCTGATTAACTCAGAATGAAAACCACCCAAGCTTCACACTGAAATCAGTTAGCAATACAATATCTCCAAAGATTGTGCAATTACTTTTATTTTTTTTTCTGAATGGCTGCCAATAACTGCAACTTTCACAGAAGATAAAGATCTTTTCTGCTTCATTATTTCTGAGATGGCACATTAGGATCAAATGTACCATCCTATTAAATAAAACTCCAGGAACACTATATATAGCACCATGGCAAATGTGGTCTGCAAAGCAGCATTGATCAGATCAGCACAGAGCCCTGTTTACATGTTGAACAGTTAAAATATTCCTGCCGTTAAAATTTATCCTCTTCTTGGTAAACCTGAATGTGCATGTTGCATATTGTGCTCACACAACTGCTGCTCGTCCCCTCCGTGAGCACAGACTTCAGCAGCCTCCTCTAAACCTGTGCCAGGGGGGAGAGGTTGTGCTTTATTTACCTCATCCAACAGACTTTTGGTAAGCACTGCTGTACTGGTTTGAGAGCAAACCCAAGAGAGAGCCCAAGTCAGAACTACAATTGAATAGGAGAATTAAAATAAATGCAGCAGTAGAGAAACAGTGCCAGAGGCAGGACACAGGCTGACACCCTGCGGGCAGGGCGCTGGCAGCAGCCCCATGCAATGGTGGCTGCAGCCCTGCTGCAGTGCTGGATGTGCTGCTGCTGGAGCTGGGACCCTGCAGAAGGCTCTGGTGCTCCTCTGCAGCTCCAGTGCTGCTCATGGAGCTCTTGTCCTCTGGGAACCCAGCAGCTCAGGGCTGCCTGTGCTGTTCCAAACCTCAGCTCGTGTCCAGCTGGGAATGCTGGGTTCCTCCCCCTGGGCACAGCATCTCCCAGGGGGATGATGGAATTTGATGGGCCATGCAGGGAGGCTCGGGGGCCCATTAGCAGGAGCTGTGGGCCGGAGGGAGTTCTCAGGGATGTGTCATGGGAGAGATAAAGAGCCCTGCCCCACCTGGTTTCAGCAGCTCATGAAGATGGTGATAGAATACACAATTTTGGTTACATCTTACACTGTAACCTGAGACAATTGTCAATTCTCATGGACCTACGGGTCCCACCCATCCAAATTCCCCAGCTGCTCAAGACAGAGATGAAGGAAGAGGTTGTGCTTTTCTGGCAGCTGGAGAGGTTGAGGTCCTCCTGTCCTCGGGTGCCTGTCAAGGAGACAAAGAACTGTTACCATGGGATTTTTTGCCAAAGAGGAATTGATGCTCCCCTGAGGACAGTGGGTGAGAGCCAAGGTTTGAGTGACAGCCTAATCTTTCTCATGACAGTCATGGCCAATGAGCCACATCCCTGTGCAAAGCTCCCAGCTTTAACACCCAACTGTTGTTCTTGTACAAGACCAGAGCCCAAATTTGCCCCAGGCTTTGGCTCATGGGAGATCACACTTCCATCGGGGGGTTATACCCACACCATGGGCTTCCTGAAACGTCCCTGAGCTCACACACAGCAGCACTGAGGCAGCAGCCAGAGGTGCTCCAGTCCCTCAGTGCTGGGAGTCAGGGAGAGATCCTCCAGGAGATGAGGCAGCAGCTCTCTCTCATGCAGGGTGCAACCCAATCTTGTGAGCTGGCTCCTGCTTCCCTGGCACGGCCCAGGCGAGTGGCACTGCCCAGGACAGACCCCTGTCCTGGCACCTCACCCCGTCAGAGCCCTGCGGTTTGCACTGTGGCATCCTTGCACTCAGTTATCAAGGGACGGGTTTTGAAAATGCAGAAAACCCCTCTGAAATTATATTCCAGTGCATTCACAAATTAAGTGAAGGCACATTTGACTGGATGGGCATTTACATATAAATTGCCATCTAATTGCACTAATTGCACACGTTCACAGATGCGCTATTGCACAGACAGGTTTTGCACATGGATATCAGGTGTCTGCTTTGTTTTGTAGCAAAGATGGCTTTAAATCAATATGAATTATTGGTTCCTCTCTTACCAGACCATGGCTTAGATCAACCACTGTCCAAGTCAGGGCTAGGAAGACCTTTTGAAGTGATTTTCCAGCTCTTGTTCTGAGTCATCCTGATTTCATACCCTCAGGCTTGCAAGCCTTTCCTTCCTTTCCAGGTCATAAATACTTGTCTTGTCCCAGGGAAACATTTGGTGCTGTTAGGTACTAAGGACACAGTGTAAAAATCAAATATCTTGGCATTTTACTTTTATATTGGAAACGAATCGAATAGTAAAAATGAATCTTGGATGAAGAAAATTTTAAAAGATAGTAAGTAGAAGTTAATGTACTTCAATAACATCTTTTTTGTAGACTCGTTACCTCTTTATTTACCCTTCAAGATATTTGCTTCTGGTTTATAGCACAATATGTATTGAGGAGAGACATAAACTGGGCAGGGAAATGCCATTGAAATGAGAAAATAGAAAGTTAATGGTGAAACTAGAGTAGGCTAAATTAATTTACTGATTATATGACCATATCCCATCAGTAAGACATGAATTATTTTGTTTACAGTCTTCAGGTTGTTGCCTGGCTCTGCTACCCTTCACTGTTTTCAATTTAAACTGCAGTGATTGTAAAGAGAAGAGAAAATAAACCAAATGTTCCCATTCCACTTATAAATTTTATGTTTATAATCTTGTAGCCATCCATGGAAACCATGCCTGTTATTCAAGTGCCTCGCCTCCCCAAGCTGAGCATAATTATTACTGATACATCTGGATGTTTAACTACCTACTACAGGCTCTTGAATTCTTTCCAGATATAAAATACCCATTAATACAGGAGTGGAGAAGAGTGGAGTCACAGGGGGAAGAAGAGAGGGGAGGGTTTATGTCTATTACTTCAATTCTCAAAGGGTTTATGCCTTGCTTAGCACCACAGGGAGTAAAACACTATTACCTAAGCTAGTGTCATTCAGATAAAAGGATGTAACGTGCCTCTTTCCACTTTGTTTTACAAAGAATCCTTCGTGCACAGTGGGACAGATCCACTCCAGCTTGGTGTCCTCAGAAGATGGAGATACCCTCCCATGGTGCAACCCTCCCCAAGCCCAGGGGCATCAGTGAGTCCTGTTTTTTAAAGCCCTTTGGGTTGAGCTTTCACTCAAAACCCACATATTTTTTGTAGCCAATGGATCCATCTGTAAAAACAGAGCTTGGGCTTCCATCCCATGCAATGCTGCTTGCTCTGGTGTCAGCTCTTGAGGGAAGTCCCAAAGGAGCAGGTGGGTCTGGGAGGAGCCCAGCAAGCACCAAAATAGTTGGTGTGAAGAAAGGGGCTCAGCTTTGAGCAGTGTCACCAGAGAATTTGGTCCCTGAGTAAAAGGTGTGTATCTTACCTGAGGGAAGAGCCAGCATTTCAGGAACATCCACAAATCCCTCCTCTGGGGGTTGCATCCTCAGGGGTGCATCATCCTTCCCCATCACTCTTGAAGGCAACACTGAAACACCATTTAGGAATTTCAGCTGTTTTGCAAAGATAGTTCTGCTCTGCAGCATTTCCTCACCGTATCAGCTCCATTAAGGCTCTGGCCCAGACTTATTGATTACTCTCTAATCTGTGCCCTATTAAATTCACACATCCGTCTCACAATTACATCCATGGCATCGGTCACTCTCCAGCAACGCCCCATTAGTCCCTATTATGAAGAACACAGTGGTAGTTGTGTTGCTGCTGCCTCATTACCTTCAGTATGTACCTGATCCATGGCACATCGGGCTGGCTCTGGTCCAGGGAGCATCTTCCCCACAAAAAGCCAAGGCTGACTCCTCGCCTGACACCCGGCACTTGAATTGTGATTTTCAAATGCTCCGTGTGTGAGGAACACTTAGGTACAGAGAGTGTCAGATCCCTTTCTGTGAAACTATTATTTGCCTCCAGATAGAACGGGAAACAACTTGTCTCTGATCATAGCAGTTACTTATAAGCTGCCAGACTGGAGGGATAAGTGAGATAAATTAAACTGTGAGCGCTCGCTTTCCAAGAACAGTTCACTCTATTTGCTCAGGCGTTTAAGTACACACGCAGCTCTTAGCCTGTAATCAAAGCACGGAGCTCAACCAAAAGGATCTTATTTAGTACACCAGATCAAAGAGGAGCGAGCTCAGAGTCATGTGCCAGTGCAGCCCCTCCTGGTTTTCCAGCCCTGCTCCACAACCTCTGCTCCCAGAGCGACAGCTGCCCTTTGCTGCAAGCAGGGCAGGACAGAGCCACACTCCATGGCAGAACAGAGCAACCAAAACCTTATTCCTTCACCACCTCCACCTTTCACAGCCCCACAAAACCCTCATTTGCAAAGCATTAGCTGCTATTTTATCTTCTGCCCCCGTTCCTCCGGTGGCATCACGGGCAGAGCTTCTGCAATGCCTCCCACAGCCCTGCAATCCCTGTCCCCACAAATGTGTTTGGAGTGCACAGGGCTGCCAGATGGAATTGCACATTCCATATTAAGGGGACCAGATGAGCACAAGAGGCTGCACAGGCCGTGCATTGTGCTTCCGATTCTTGTGGATTCCCTCTCACAGAGGAAGTGGCCTGGAATGGGAAGTCCCATCTGTCACCGAGATACTTGTTGAAATTGAATGTTCTGATTGGTTTTTGGTTTTTTTTTCCCCCAAGATTGGAAATGTGTTGGTCCCATCAGCTCTGCCTTTAGCTCTAATCATACACTGGAAGCGCAGAAAAAACATAAGAATATTTGGTTTATTCTATTTACCAAAAAGGATGATATTTTGTTACTAATAGGTAGAATTTTAAGAGGTTCAATATAATCACCTTGGAATGACCTGGAAAACTTTCACATAGGAGAGATTTATGCACTTTTGACTAGAACTCCTGTGGCTTTAATGTTTAACTGAGCTTCCCAGATGCACCTGTGAAAGATACCCAAAGAAAAGCAAAGTGGGCATGGTCTTAAGCTAAGAAACAGGAGGGGTGTGAAGCTGAGTGTTTAGACCCAAAGGGGATTGAAGGTGCACAAAGAGGATGGGAAGACAGGAGTGTCAGGAGACTGCTCTTAGCAAACAACAAAGCTAATGGGAACATTAAAACCGGAATTATGTCAAGTTTGGATCAAAACTGCACACTATATGATCCCAAATCATTTCTGAAGATGCTCTGGAGACAGAACTCCAATATCTGAGGTCATCCTGAATTAATATTTTCCTTATTTTTGGTTTGGGTTTCGAAGAGGGAAAATTACTGTGAGCAGCAGGACAACAACATCACAACTGTGACTGGAAACCCTGCTGGTAGGATTTGGTGAGGGTAAAATATCATCTGTGAGCTGTGAATCTGGCCATCCAACCCAAACCCTTCTACCAGGCATTGTTTCATCCTTCCATTTCTGCAGGAGAGGCAGCCAACACCACATTTGGCTGATTTACAACTGAGAACTCATTTTGTGGTGATGATGATGATCAGCATCTTCTCCTGACTCACCAGCATAAAACCAAAAGCCCCAGTGACCGAGGAAAGGTTAACTCAGTGACACAGCAGCATCTGAAAGCCAAGGCAAGGCTGTCACCACCCACCAGTGTAAGTGGGCTCTGGGACAGTCCCAAAGTGGTGAGAGGCTGCTGAGCTGTGCACTCACTCCTCTTGGGTGGGCAGAGCTTGTTGTGCACCCCACACCCTGGCAGAGCTCCTCCTGCCCGTGGGGCACTGCTGCTGCTGTGTGAGAGCTTTCAGCACACCCTGGCAGTGCTGTCACCTCTCCCACCCCATCCCAGTCCCTGCACTGCCTCTGCCATGCCTGTGCTCTGCTGGGCACCCCAAAACTCCCTCTGCAGAGTCTGGCACTGCAGCAAGGAGCCTGGGCCATGTAGGACAGCCCTGCCCAGAATGGGAGCTGCCTCTGGAGGAAGAATCCCTTCCACCTCTTTGCTTTCCCTCTCCCAGGGCTTCCTCCGTCGTGATTCTCTTGAAACAGGACTGGGCACCTGGAACAGCATTCTTGAGTCTTAACGTGTGTGTAGTGGAAACGCCACCTCCTCCTTGAATGTCCCATAATTTCCTTTGAGGACTCACAGGCACCCTCAGTTCCCCCAAGGATAGTGGCGTGGCCCTGCTGTCTGCATTCCTTCTTTCCTTCCTCTTTTCCCTTGGAGCTGTGCCCTCTTCCCCATAGCTCAGCTGGAGGGACAATTCCCAAAGCACAGCCACTGTGATCATTTCTGGTTCTGCCAGCATCAAGTGATCATGGCTCATGCTCCAGATGAGTGGGTTTAAAATACCACGGGATTTAAAAATAGTAAAAAAAAAAAAAAAAAAAAGGCATTTCTCTTTTGGTGTCAGGCTGTCCAAGGATGATGTTTTCAGAATCCTCTTGGTGGGTGGAACTACAAAAAGAAAGCATGAGCTGGTAACACCTGAGCAGCACTCTGGGAACGAGAAGGACCCTCCCTGTCCTGAGAACCAAGAGCGCTGCCTTCTGCCTGGCTCTCACATTTCTCCCTCGTGCATCCCTTAGCTTGGAAAGGGGAAATCAAGCAGGAGATTGCCCATCCATGTGTTTTCTTCAGCCTGGAATTCACAGGACAATTATCTTAGTTTGAGTGATGTTTGATGATGTATCATGAGCCCTTGAACACTGCTGAGGCTGCTCCTAGCCCCAAGTGAGCTGACAGGGATACCAGGCACAGGGTGTCCCATAGGATGAACCTCCAGTGGGAGCAGCGGGGTATGTCCTTTCCCAGCTACCTTAGGTCTATGTCCCTAAGCTGTGCAGGAGGAAACTCCAGGCTGGGCTCAAGCCTGAGGAATCCCTTGTTTCCCAGGGAGGACTAACAAGTGCATCTGCTCTGGAAACTGCTGACTGCAGACTCTTGTGACTTCCCATTAAGTCAGGATTTCTGTGGCTACAAGTCTGCTCTGTGACAGTGCCTATTTCGTATTCCTAATGCACCCACACCTATTTTTGATTAATGCTTTTATCTCAAACCAATACTGAAACCCCCTATTAATATCTGAGGCCCGCATGCACTGTTTGGGGCTGGTGTTAACTTATTACCAGTTTCTAGTCAAGTGAAAATGGGTGTGTGGGAAGTGAGCATTGTATTACCAAATGACCTTTTACTCTGTGCTCAGCTCAATGTCTCAAGCACTGCTGAACGCTGCCTCTAAAACCATTGGCAGGGAAGGGGGATTATGGTCTGTTCTGCATGGGCTGGGGTGGTCCAACGTGGCCTGGAACAATTCCAGGGATGGGCAACCTGTGCCAGGGCCTCACCACCCTCACAGGGAAAAAAAATCTTGTGGATATCTAACCTAAATTTCCCCTCTTTCAGCTTGAACTCCTTGTCCTATCACTACAGCTCCTGATGAAAAGTCTTTCTTTGACTTCCTTGGAGGTTCCCTTCAGATACTGGAAGGTGCTGTGAGGTCTCCTGACAGCCCCAGCTGTCCCAGCCTCTCTTTGTTTCTGTTATTGTTGGCTTTCTCCCACACTTACAATCACCACTCTTCCCCCACCACCACCCAGAAACATTTTTAATCCACTTTCTTTTGAAGTAATTTACTTCATCACTCATTAAATACGTATTTCCTACACTTAAAAACTGTTTTCTCCCTTTTAGGCTTGTTTATCCAGTGACAGAATATCTTCGTTCAAAGCCTCTGCGAAGAAAATGGTGGTGGTGGAGGGATTTAAAAATAAAACCAAATCTGCTTCCCAGGTTGAAGCGATGGTGAAATGGTCTTAAAATGCACTTGTTGCCTCTCAGAGTTTGGGGGCTCAGCTCAGGTGCTGCCCAGAGAAGGAGGTTTCCTACCACACCTAGCAGCTCCTGTAGGGGAGGGAACTTGAGGTGTGCACCAGCTCCAACACCTCCTCTGGAGCCTCCTCCAAAGCCTCGAGCTCACTCTCTCTCATTTAAAGCTGTATTTGAGGGTTGGAACCAGATGATCCTTAAGGTCTCTTCCAGCACAAACCATTCTGTGATTCCATGATTTCCAAGTTCTCCTAACTCTGCCATCATAAACGTTCATGCTTGAATGCTCACCTAGAGAAACTTTGATGCCGTGAGCATCTGGAAACCTGCACAGGCACTCCACAAGGTCCCAGGTAAGAGATTTACAAGTGCAGAGGAGGGGGCCAGGAAGGCAGGGAGGTGATGAGATCAGGGGCACTGATGCCTGATGCAAACACCTTGGGATCAGCTGCCTTGGAGGTGAAACCTCAGTGCCCCTGAGTCCTGTGCAGGCCCCAGGTAACAGCAGGGCTGCCTGGAGCACACCCACCCCCATGGGCAGTGCTTTTCTCCCTGGCACCTCGCTGGTTTCCAGTTTCCAGGCAGAGACACGTGGGGATAATGAGCTTAAGCAGGGAGGAAATGGGAAGAGGACACCGATTTTCCAGGCTGTCTCCTATGTGTGTTTTCCTCCCAGGAGCTGAGGCACGAGCAGCTCATCTCTGTGACCTGTGGCACATCTTCCTGACAAGGCTGCTGTGCCCGTGGATGGGCTGGATCTGCTGGGCATGGTCCTGCAGGAAAAGGGATGGGTGGCCATGTGAGGAGTCGTGAGGAGTGCAGACATGGGGGAACCTCGTCTTTCTGGAAGAAGCAATGACAGAGTTTGATGAAAACACAGATTTTCAAGCTCCATGGTGGGATCTGTGCATGGCTTTTTTGTGACTTTTTCATTTGCAGCCAACACCAGTGATACTTTCTCAAGTCTGTGTGGGCTACTGGCCTGCGTTATTATTTTCCACTGCCTTTTCTCATTCACATTTTTAAGTCTTTAGTTCCCTTTATGTACCTGAGAAAAGAATCCCACGCAAATGTCTCAGAGGCTTGCAAAAGAAAAAAAATACTGAAACCCCTATTGTCTTTAAAGGTGCCTTTTTGGGGATTTTTCTCATGCTTTCTCACTAGTTTGGGGAGAAATGTCTTTCACTTAGGAAGATTTAATAGAGGCAAGTCATGGTGATGGGAGTTAACCCAAGACAACTCCCCCTCTTTCCAGAGCCCCTTGTTGAGGGGGTTTGTTCCATTGTGCAGTCAGACAGGCACGGCACAATCCAAAGGGAATCTTTCCATGCCTTTCAGTGATGGAGTGGCATGGACTTCCTGGAGTGCTGGACCTCCTGCTTTGATGGAGTTTTGAATTCGATTGTGGGCCTTCAAAACACTCAAGTTCTCACTTGTTCCTTGTTCTTCTCTTTTCTGACCTCCTCATCTACTTCAGTCCAAGGCTCTGTAGATTTTCCTTTTCACAGACTTTGGAGAAAAGTTGGGATGGGTGGCTCTGGATCAGGTCCCATCCCTCACCCCTGAGCTTCAGATTCCCAAAAAATGTCAGGCTCCCAGCTGAGCCAGGACTCCTTGGCATGCAGATCACAGAACTGGCTCAAAAGTTAAAATCTCAAATATTGTGGCTGTGAAATTCACTTTGGATTAGCTACAGCTTTAAAAGTATTTTGTAACTCTATTTTAGACTTCTTAATAAAAATCTTGGTTATTACAGGACTTCTAAAATTTGAAACCAAACCTTTTATGTGAGGACTATATTTCCTCCAATGAAGTTTTCATGTACAAGGCACACCAAAACAGATCCTTAGTTTCCACAAAGATAATTTTTTACCATTAAAAAATACTTTCTTTGAGTAATATTTTCCCTGTGAATGGAGCCAAGAAGAAAAAACTGATCCTTCCAAATTAAAAAGTCAGAAGAAGGCAAAAGAGAGTAGCAGAGTTTAATTCTCTTGTAAGTCACTCAGCACTTTTGTGGAAGTGAAGAGAGGGAAACCAACACCTTCCAAGACTGTTCCTGGTGTTTTAATAATTGCACACAGTAGGATGGGATGCTCAATTTTTTTCTGAAATTTAATTGACTCTGACTTCTCCCTCCAGTCCACTACCTCCTTTTAGTGGTTCCAATCCTATTCTTTCAGAGACTTATTGTTTATGAAAGTTTTCCAGACCAGGGAAAAGCTGGGTGACTCCAGAGCAGACAGGAGCTCAGGCTGTTTGCCAGCCACTGTCAGTGTCCTTATTCCAGGACAGAGTGGAAGGATGGTGTTTATGAGCATAAAAAAAAAATCTATGGAAATAACTTAAAAAAAAAAAACCAAACTAACACAGTCATTCTGCTCCAGGTCACGACCTGCATAAAAAACTTTCTTTCTGTGTTTTACACTCAATAGGTAATTTCACACTGTCTGTCTCAGGCAGAGCTGTCTGATATGAGCTGTTACGCTGCTGCCTTCAGCTGCTGGAGGCTCTGAGTCTCACCCCACATATAAGTCTGCAGTTATTGATTGACTTCAGGATGATTTCTAATAACAACTGGAGAATAACCTCCATCCTGTGCCCAAAGTGTTGGAGCCAGATGATCTTTAAGCTCCTTTCCAACCCAATCCATTCTGTGACTCTCCCACCTGTGGAGGCAGGACTGACTCTGAATTTGCAAGGGAGAAAAAGCTGCCAGAGAGGAGCCACTGTGGGCAGGGGGAGAGGGAAGTGTTTGGAGGCAGGGACAGCTGGCAGAGGGATGTCCAGTTCCAGTCCTTCCATCAGATACCTGCAGCAGCCTTGCTGATCAGACCTGCAGGTCACACACTGATGCCTTAGGTTTTAACTTTTATATTTTTCAAATCCTGTACTGCCCAGTGTGTAACTCTGAAGTTCCTTGTAGCCTGGAATTTCTGCTCTCTCGTGCTGGGCAGACACAACAAAGCCTCTCCAGGCTTTGCCTTCAAGGACAGCCAGGCTCTTCTAGGCCCAAAATGTGTAACCCAAAGCCTCTAAGGGGGGAGCAAGCTGAGAGGAATTCCATCATTGAACTGGGGCTTTAATTGGAGAATTAACCGTGGTATGCAAATGAACCAAACCTATAAAGGTGTGAAGAACTCATGACCTGTCGTCCATCTTGGGGTCCCTTTTTGGAGGCAGCCTCTGGCTCCCCCAGGGTGTGCCTTGAAGGGCCTTCAAATAAACACCGACCTTTATTCCCTTACTCTTGTCTAGTCTCTGTTTCTGGGTGGCTGGAGAAGGCATCAACACGGCCTGGGGAGCTGGTGAGGGGCACAGACCCAGTCCCACACCGTCACTGGAGACACTGGTGTCACCTGGAGAAGAGGGCCTAACCAAAAGGAGAGCAAAGGAAATCATTTTAATCCAGCCTAATGCAAAGCTGCATCAGGGAAAAAAACATCCTGGGAAAGGGGAAATCCAAGCAGGATCTACCCACAGCCAAAGTTCTTTGAGGGGTGGTTGAGCACCTAAACATGAATTTCTGCTGCAGCACATGGGGTGTCTCTGACAGGGGGTAGAGGAGAGAGAGGGAGAGCAAATGTTGTCTTACCTCTGCTCCCAGCACTCCCTAAAACTTGTGTAACCAAACTGCAGAGCTCTGGCATCCCTACATTAAGTCAGATGTTGGAATGTTCAGGGAACAGCCAAATAAATCATAACAGAGCAAGAAAAATATCTTGAAATGAGACATTTATAGAAGTCAAAGAAAGGAATAAAAATTAAGCTGGGATAGAAATGTCTGATACTAAAGAGCTTACATTTCTGCCAAGGAAAGACAGAGCAAGAAGAGGCTGGAAGCTGAATATGAACATTTTCCACCCAGGAGCACTCAGGAACACATTTTCAGGACAGATGACAGTTAACAGCACTGGGAAAAATTCATAAAGAAAGAGGTGAACCTTCCACTTGTGGTATCTTTAGGTGGAGCTGGGATCCTTTGTAGCAGACACGCAGGACCCCACAGGATTCCGCAGGAATCAGGCAGAGTTAGCAGAGCTGGAATAGCTCAGCCTGCTGTCATGGAGATAACCACTGCAGCAGCATGACTTGGGAAGGCTTCCAGCTTGGGAAGATGGTGTGGGGGCTGCTCTTCCCGTGATTTACACCTTCCAGGCTGCCCATGACAGCTGATTCCGAGTGGGTGCAAAGGATGGGGGATCCTCCATCCAGACCCTCACCGCCAGGATGTGCAGTGCTTTGTCAGAGGGGAACGGGACATTTATGGACCAACACTTTCCTCCCTCCCTCAGAAGAAAATGGAGTGGGGCAAGAACAAGATAAAGAAAGAGAAGGGTAAAAGAACCAGGTGCAGGAGCGGTGGAGAAAAGCGAGGACTGGAAGGGAGAGGAGAGCAGGAGAGCAGCCAGGGCAGCAGGGCAGCAGCGCGGCACCGGGGCTGGCAGCGGTGGCATCGCTTGGCCTGAGGTGCCAGCACGAGCACGGGTGGCTTTTGCAGAGCTGCTGGGCTCGGGCAGCCACAGGAGCCATTTCCCCATCACTCGCCCCGGAGGTTTCCCGTGCGAGTCCCGGGGCCAGGCGGAGGGACCCTGCGGGCGGCTGGGGCTGAATCAGCCTCCCACGGCCCGGGGTGAGGACGGGGTGGGCTGGGTGAGAACGGAGCCCTGTGAGCGACGGGCTTGCTGGGACTGCAGATCACTCTTTCGAGTTCTCATTTCCTCGTAGACACAGGCCGCCCTGCTCAGAAATGAAACTTAGAGAGATGTGCCAGCGCTCTCTGAGATGGAAGGAACCACAGTGACAGGTCATAGGATGCAGGGACAGGGTGGCTGCTGGATTGGGTGTGCACAGAGCTGACACAGCTCCGGGCAACACGTGGAGCCCCACTCTGCTGGGAAGGAGAGGGTAAATGTAGGTAAGATATTTGAAAGTGCAGAGGAGGGGATGAGAGAAGGGGAAGAGCTTCCCTCCTGCTGGCTTTGCAGAAAGCTGTGCTGGAGGGGATGAGCCTGTTCTCACTTTGGAGCTGTTGTGGGTGTGGAGCAGCTTTCACAAGCCCTGGAGCATCCCATGTGTACTCCTGTCTGTGCCTCAGGCTGCTGCCCTGGGCAAGTGCCTGTTTGCCTGTGCTCCAGCAGAGCGGACGTGTCATCTCCTATTCCGTACCGGGAGATGCAGCTTCTTGCTCCGCTTTGTTCCATGGCAAGGAACAGCCTTAACCCTGATAAAAATTACATTCCATGGCTCCTTTTTCCACAAGCAAGTCCCGTGCATCAAAGGTTGTCTTCCTCACACAGTTGGAGCTGAACACACTACATGAACCAGAGCAGAGCCAGGCAGGGTTCAGCCAGCCCAGACTGCTCTCACATAATCTGCCTGATTTCCACACTTGGATTACTGGGAATGTGCAGGAAAAGAAAGCACAGACTTCCAACTTCCACCTAGGGATAGAGGGAGAAGACAGTCAGGTTTGGCTGGATAACTCACGGCCCATTGTGAGGATCTGGATGGAGCTGTCTCCTGGTGGGGTGGCAAAGAGTTAAATCTTCATCACTTAATCTCCTGAGGAAAAACCAGTGATGTTTCTCCTCAAGGAGAGTAACAACTTCTGTAATGCAAAGGAAATGTCTGTATTCCATGTTGGTGCAGTGCTCCAACAACAGAGCATTAAAACACAAACCTAAGTGAGCACTGCACCGACCCAGAGAAACCTGGAGACTTCAGACAGCCAGAACAGGAGCTCTTGCTCCCTCCCACAAACCATTGGAATAAATTTGGGATAACTTGCTCACAGAAGCAATGGACTTGCTCACGAGAAGCAAGAGGACAAAGGTAGAAAGCATGAATGAAAACCAAGTTGAAATGCCCATCTCATCCCAAAAACATCCCAAGGGTCTCTGTGCTGCCTGTTTAAAGTCAGACAAAGTGTCACGGTCGCTGCTGTGCACCAACTCTGAACTGGTCTCAATCTCCCTTGCACGCACTTTCATTCAGAAAGGAACAGAGGCTAAAATATTTGTCCAAATGACTTCAAGGGTTCTTTAGAGGATTAAACAAATCTAGTGTTCAAAAATGAGCATTTTAATTGTAGAGCCACGAGGCAGGCTGAGGTATGGTGTTCAGTGATGCTTCATAAATCTTGCCAATTTGTACAGTTAGCTTAAAACGAAAGTGGTAATTAAAAGCAAAGGAACAGCTAGTCCGTTACAGGCTAAATGGCTATATTAAATATTACCCTGGATCTGATTATTAATGTGCAGGAGAGCTGTTTAGTGGCTCAGTATTTGTTCAGCAGGTTTTATTAATAGCCCCACGGCAAACATTTCCCGTAACGCAGGATCCTCGCACCAAAGTCAAGCGTGGAAAGTTGCACGCTTTTCCTCCACTGGTTTTACTCTGCCTGGTAATTTCCACAGATTTTCTGCCTTTTTTTGCTCTCGGGTTTAGTCAGTGTGACCCCAGATGCTGGCACGGCTGGGTTTTTCACTGCCCCATTCCCAGCACCGCAGAGCCACAAAACATCTGATTTAATTTTTCCCCCTGCGTCAGTGGAAGGTCCCGCTCCCTGTGACGCACGATCCTTGATTTCAAGAAAAAGTAACTCCAAGGTTGAGTTGAAGGAGCCCATCCCAGCCTGCCCTGGCCACCCACCAGCCCCAGACAGGAGCTGTTAACCCCAAGGTGTGAAACCCCAGCTGAGAAGCCCCACAAAAGCACCAGGCAAGGAGGAAGAGTGGCAGAGGGCTGTTTGCCTCCATGCAGCTTGGGTGAGTTTAGTTTCAGTAACCTCAGAGTCAGCATCTCAGATGTCATTAGTTTCCACTGAGAGCAGCTGAGCTCAGGCCAAGTCAGTGAGGGGCGCATATTAATGGGGTAAAAAATTGTGTTCAGTCGATGGAAAAGTCCCATTAAACAGAAAATGGACCCAGATGAATGTTCACACCACCCAGCCTGCTCTTCTCAGGTAGAATGCCAGGCTTGCCCAAGAAAAGGCAGGCAGCTGACTTGGGTTTGGCTGTTGCAGTGACTGGAAGGACTCAAACACCCCATGGATCCTGCAGAGCTGGGCTCTGCTGGTGGAGCACTCAGTGGCACTGGAGGAGCACCTTGTTCCTGCATCACCACGACTTAGAACAACAGAATCATCAAATTATTTATTTCCTGTTTCTCCTTTTCCTTTGCCTTCAGCAGAGATTTCTTTTCCCTTCTTTACTTCTAATCCCACAGGGAGAGGAGCTGGAATCCTTCTTCTAGCGCATATGTTTGGGGTTTTTTTTTCCTCTGAAAAACCAGTGCTGACAACAATATTAATGCAGGATTCCAGGGATGAACTTTACTGATGGTGTCCTGGATGTGTGGGAAGAACACAGTCCACCCAAAGTGTACCAGATTGAGACTGTGAGATGTGTGTGCAATGGTTGGATTCCCATCATCCTTCTTTTATTCAAGTAAAAAGCATCTCTTTGCTTGATTTGCCTTGTTATCAGTTGATGAGATCTATCCAGAGCCCACCTCTCACCCCCAGCCCTGCAGGAATCCAGGTTGCCTGCAATGTCAAGCAAGTCTAATAAATAATTTGGATGGAGTCAGTGCATTTAGTCAAACAAATAACTTCATTCAAAGGGCAGAATGGATTTTGTCAAAAGCCTTTTTTCATTATGTCAGAATGAAGGAAAAAATTGTGCAGCCCTTTCACTCTGTCACCACAAAGGCATTTGTTCAAGCTTCTGGCTTTGCTTGACGTAAAAAATGCAGTTGTCAAGGCCCACACAGTGAATTGCTCTTCCCCACCCTGTCAGCACGAACACACTCCTGCACAGGGATGGAGGGACATGAGCCCTGTCACTCCACAGAAGCACTCCTTGGATGGGGCTCTGGTGTGGAGAACAAACAGTGGGTGCTCCACGAGGAAGAGGAAGCAGCATTCCAGTTCTCCTAGACTCGTTTGTGCCCCTTCCCCGCATCCCAGGTCACCTCCACCAGCATCCTGGGACATGTTCTGCAGCAGGATGCAACAGCCTGAGAGCCCAGAAGAAATTCAGACATCCCAGACCGTTCTGAAAAATCCCTTTCTGCTTCACTGAAATCGCTTCTCTAATTTCAGCACGTACACATCAAACACATATGGGAGCAAAACCATGGAAAGGGGAAATACGGACTTTTTTAGGCATATCTTCATTATATTTATTAAAGGTAATTAAATAAAAGACTAGAACCTAGGGGTAAAATGCTGGGTACTGGAAGCTCATTGATTTACAGTCAAAATGAGAGGCAAAGAGAGTGCTCAGAGCAGAGTCATGGGCTGTGTCTCCCGAGTGTGCTCTCAGACAAGATGGAGCCACCCACGGGCACAATCTTAGAATCACAGAACCACAGAATGGTTTGGGTTGGAAGGGACCTTGAAGATCATCTCGTCCCAACCCCCTGCCATGGACAGAGACACCTTCCACTTGCCCACTCTTGGTGTGATGTGTGTTGTGATTTGCCACGTCAGTCTCCGTATTCACTGCAATCCGTAGCCCCACTCCCACTGTGACATTCCAAGCCAGCAGTCCCCTCCAGAGGTCTCCCAGTTTGGCTGCTGCAGGAGCTACAGGTGCCCAGCTAAGCACTGTCAGCCACACGAATGGGGCAGGGAACATGCAGCTCCCCCAACAAAGTCTGCTGAATCCAGAGGGACTTTGCATCCACAGGAACTTGTCTACCATGATGCAACAGATTCCTCCGACAGAAAAGATGTTCCACGCACAGCAGCAGCCTAATCAGGCAGCTGACTCATGGCTGCTGGGGAAAAGGGAGAGGAGACATCAATACAAGAGGCTATTTTTATATTTTGAGTGGTGCTCTGTTGCCGTAGGGGACACAAAGAGCTCTGCGAGGCTCCTTCCTGCATTGCTTCTGCACAAGTTCATGTTACGCTATTCTCCCATCTCTCCTGAGCTCCAGCACCTTCATCCCTCTCTGTCCTCTCACTTCCCACACCTCAGAGCATCCTCAGCCAGCCGACCCTTTCCTCCCAGCACGAGCTTGTGCCTCTCCATCCTTCCTCAGGCCCACCCTGGGTGCGGCTGCTGGGTCAGTGCTGAGCCCTCTGTGCTGCAGGAGGTTGGAGCCGTGGCACCATCACCCCTGCACACCCACCCCTCCCAAAACACCGTGGATGGGAGCACAGGGACTGCTCATCAGGCTGGGAACGTGGCATCTCACCTCCCTGTGGGAGCCCTGGGGGTGGGAGCCCCACAGAGCCCCACATCCAGGCTGAGATCCACCCAGGAGAATGGCAAAGCAGGGTTTTATTCAGATGCAGCAGAAGAATAATGAGTTCATTAGATACCAATTGATTGATAAAGAGGGATTTATTGAAAGGTCTAATGTGTGTAGCCAAAATTAGTTTGCCATGTAATTAACTAAAAATGACTTAAGCAATGCATTCTTAATTATTATCTTAGTACAGCCAACTTGTAAGAAATTTCAAGCATTTAATTGGCATTTGATAGAATAGCTATAGCAAGCTAATTAGGTACCAAATTATGGAATGCGCTAATTGATATTTAATAAGTATGTCAATTGGTATCTAACTAGCCAATATGTTATAGCTATCTTGGAATGTGTCAATTAAGTGCCTAAAGATCTCTTTCAAGTAGATTATAAATGTAATCTATTAAGGATGTAATTTGCAACATTTTTTGATTATGGATTGTAACTTATTTGCTTCCTGAATATTTTATTGCTATTCACAGGCTCATTCACACAATATAATGTGCAGCATTTTGCCTACTCGAGCAACTTTGACAACTGATGTTTTCCTGGGCTCTACTCCCCTCTTACTCTGGTGCAAAGAGATTTCCACTCCCTTCACAGGTCCCAGAAGGGGACACCCGAAATACACAGCAGCACACCAGCCACGGATAAACCTGAGAGAGCCTAAATTGGTTTAGTTGCAGTTGGAGTCGACCCACAGCATTTTTTGAGGGGTGGCACAGTCCAAGCTTTTTGATGTGTGGAAAGAATCACAGAATGGTTTGGTTTGGAAGGGGCCTTAAAGCTCATCCAGTGCCACCCCTGCCATGGGCAGGGACATCTTCCACTGTCCCAGGCTGCTCCAAGCCCCAATGTCCAACCTGGCCTTGGGCACTGCCAGGGATCCAGGGGCAGCCACAGCTTCTCTGGGCACCCTGTGCCAGGGCCTCCCCACCCTCACAGGGGAGAAACTCTTTCTAAAATCTCATCTAAACCAAATCCTTTTCAGTTTAAAAACAGTCCTCCTTAGGAAAAATCAGAGGGGTGCTTTTACAATCAGAGCCATTGCACAGGCCTGAACCAGGTGAGAGTTTTTCTTTCCCAAGTTTGTTCATTTAAATACCGTAAAAAATGCTGCTCTCAGGACAGGAACAAGTGGGGGTAGTGCATGAGAAGTAGCTTAATCTAAAGGGTGAGATGTCCTCAGTGCCCCCTGGAGGGCTGGCATCACATTTTGGGATGTCAGGCTGGCTCCCTTATCTCCTAACAGGATTTACCTGTTCCTGGAACGCTCCAGTCAGCCTGAATCCCCAGGGAATTTCACTGAAGAGTTAATTTAAAGCACGGTGATGACCGTGCTTATTTTCTTTTGATTTCTTTGGTACAAGTTGCCATTTACTCCGTGCCTTCGGAGGATTTTTTTTTTTTTCCCTCGAGCAACACGCACGTTTCTTTGTATCATGTGTAAGTATAAGGTTGGTGTTGTGAGAGGTGCAGCACACAGCATTAGCGCCGCAGCGATCTGAGCACTTTATCTTCATGAGTAAAGTACCCAGCTGCTCTTGAATTCAACTGAAAAAAATATGCTGCCACTCGTAAGAGCAATACATTTTCAGTTACTAATAACAACTGTTGTCATGGAAACAGCCGGTCCAGCATGAATGTAAGGATTTGCTTTCAGGTCAGTGCTGTATTAGTCAGCAGCCTTTCAAAACCACATCTCCCCAGCACACAAGTCTCCTGTCCAATTTACTCTCTGCAGCACTTTTTCTCCATTGTGAATTACTCCAAATTAATTACATTTTATGACAATTGTGCGCGGCTCCTTTTCAACTCCACTCGCTGTATAATTACTTGGAAATGGTTTATGGAGGCCGAAAGAAAATTTCATAACTATATCCAGGTTTGGGAGTTCTGGGGTTTTTTTTTCAAAAGAGCAGTAAGAGTAGAATAGGCTGAATTATCATTATGATCATTAATGGTAATTGAGCATCAGGCACTTGGGATGTATCCAGATTCCTGACCATTTTTGGGATCTGTGGATTAGTTGGAAGGGGCAGCACAGGGGTGCAGGCAGCTGGGGAGGTGTGTGAGGGTGTGCAGCTTTCCCCTGCTCTAAAGCTCATTTTGAGCTCCTGGGGTGGATGAAGGTGAAAGGAATCTGCCCCATCCCAGCCCTGTGGCTCATTTCTGCAATTTCCATCAATCCCATGGACAATCAGCTGGAAGAAGCTGATGTCCTTCAGCTCCCAGCTGACCCCATCACAGCCCCAAAAGGCTCCTTCCCCACTGGGGGAGCAATGCCAAAGGAGACTGGCTGTGGAGCTGAAGCCAGGCTTTTCACCAGAGGAGTCTCCAGGCTGGAACTGGGCTCCCAGGAGGCACTTTGGGACAATTTCTCCTGGCTTTCCTAAAGTGTCCAGCACCTAGAGCTCCCGTTGGTGCCAGAAGGAGGAAGAAGGGTTTAATCCCTTTTTGCAGCCTGATTTGATTCTCCATGAAATGCTTTGCCTCTCCCACCAGAGAGGAGCAGCCCCATTCCAAGTGTGGGCACATCAAGCCTGTGAGACCCTGCTCCTCCTCACACACCTCTCAAAGCTCCCTCCCACACAGACATATCCCTGCTGTTTCCTGAGAGGAAGAACGAAAATGTGCATTTAATTCCTACCATTCTGGGACAAAACTTGTTGGGAAAATCTCCCCAGACAAAGGGGCTGATGCTACTCCCAAACATCACCGGTGGCTGTGGTCCAGATTTTTCCTGCAGTGAGGAGAAGTGTTTGATTCTTCTTCCTTCACAATCCTGGTCCATCCAGCTTCTTTTCTTGCAGAATTGCTGCTGTCCTTGTCCTTGTGCATTTCCCTTCTTGTTGGTACTTTTTGTTTTCCCCACATTTTTTCCTATCTATCCCATCTCTTTTTAGTACCATAACCTGAAAATCAAATTAAACCACTGTATCCTTTGTTCCAGGCATGGACAGACAGCCCTGGCTGGAGGGTGAAGTCCTTGCCTTGCTGTGGGGATAACTGCAAGGATATGGGAAAAATAAGCAAGAGGTTGGTGGTTCAGGAAGGTTTTCTGACAAAAGAGGCAGAATACACTTCTGGGAGGAAGGGCTGATTTCAGAGGAGCTGCAGATTTCAGCATCTTGTGGTGCTTTGGGTGCTTTCCTTGGTGGGGTTCCCTGTGGCAGGGACACATCCCTGCCTTGGAGCCTCCCTGGAGAGCAGGTCCCAGCTCTGCATGGCAGGAGGGAAGGAATAAAGATGAAAGACATCAGGAGCCTCAGTCAGAGCATTCCTGGCATGCAGTCAAACTTCTCCAAAGGCACAGCTGGAGTGGAGGGCAGGATTTTGAGTCAAAAGCTGCAGAGGGAGGATGGGCTCTGATTTTCAGGGTCAAGATGCTGCCAAGAGAGAGAGGAAAAGAAGGGCTGGAGGGAGCTGATGTCAGAGCAAAGGGAGCTTGTTGAACACCTCTGTACCTCCCCCTCATGGTGTGCCCCAGGCCTGCCTCCTTCCCACTCAGCCCAGAAAGGCTGAGCAGTGGGCACAGCTCTTTAACCTTGAGTGCCAGGCACAAAATCAGTCCTGATAATGATAACAGAAAGGGAAGGAGCCTGGCAGAGATTGCTGAAGAAATGTTTCATTTCTGCTTTCACTCCAAGTCCTGCTCAGCCAGGTGGAACACACGGTCTCACCGTTTGCCTGTGAACCTGACCCTGACTGATTTATTCATGGATGCTTTGAGGGGCTGAGGGTCTCTAGAGGTGCTGCATGGACAGTGCATTGTCCCCAAAATCAGGCTGAGCACTTGGGGGGTTGGGGCAGCTGGGTCAGATTTGGTTTGGTGCTGTTCAAACGATCTGAACCACAGGAAGTCATCCTGGTGTAAGGGGTGCCTTGTGCTCTCAGCAATCCTCCCCCCACTCTGAGTGCATCACCCATCCCAAGGAAAGGGGGGGTGGCTGGAGTTGCCCAGAGAAGGTTTTAATGAGAACATTTCAAGCTTGCACACAGAGCTTTTGCCCAAAGCTGAGGTGCACATCCCACCTGGGAGGTCTCTGCCACCCTGCCCAGAGGCCATCACAGCCCCCAGCCCACCCAGAGCTCTCCCTCCTGCTCCTCTGAGCTTTTTCCTTTCTCTGCATGGGCAGTCCAAGCTTTTCAACTTGCCCGCCAGTGAAAATAAATAAATGCAGGCTAAACATGAAGGTTTCAATGCTCAAACTGTAACATTTCCATCTCTGGGTCACTGGTCAGAACATCCAGCAGATGCTGTGGTGACCGAGGCCTGAGGGTCTCTCTATGGCCATGTATTAAGAGGAAATGAGCTGGATCAGCCTCTGCTCAGGAGCTGCTCAGACCCATCCACAAGATGGTGAAGGGTTTAACCTGGAGCTTTTCCCTCTCAGGTATCAGCCTGGGCAGGAATGAAGGTGCCAAACTAAACTTTGGGCTCTTTGTGCTGATGGCAGATTCTGCCAAGAGGGACCTCGTGTCCTGGCTCAGCACAGCTCCAGAAACCACACCCAGCCTCCTCCATGCCCCTCCTTGAGAAAGCCATCAGAGATCCAGCCACCTTAAACTCCTGCAGGCCTTGGACCACCCTGCAGGGGTGATTTTGGTGATCTTTGATGCAGTGCACAATAAAACCTTAGAAATGCTTTGGGAACTTTTTGAGGAAAAAAGCATGGGAAATATTAGGCATTATCCCATTCTGGAGGCCAGATCCTCAAGGCCATCAAGATTAATGTGAAGGCTCCTCAGAGCTCTGGATGAGACCCCCAGAGTGCTGGATTGCCCTGTGAACTGAAAAGAGCTGTGTGCTTGTGGGGCCAGTGGTGCTCCGAGGCAGCAGGGTGGGATCCTGCCTGGTCTCACCCACTCCAGGGATGCCCTCCCATGCTCACTGCCTGTTTGGGATCCCCAGCATCATATCACTGATGAAGAGAAATGTTTTCAGCCTCCTGGAACGTGCTGCAGCTTTGAAACCCCTTTACCACTGAGTCATGGATAGAGGCTGGTCCCAGGAGCTATTTAATCAATAAAATTTGGAGACTTAGAAATCCCTGCTCGTTCCTGTATTATTTCTTGTTTACTCCGAGTACTCAGGCCTTTGTCAACCATACATGAAGCAATGTGGTATAAAGTGTTGAAAACTGAAGGCTCTAAAAAACATCTCCTAGAATTATGTAAGATCCATTTCAGGCTGCTCGAAAACTTTCCACAGACTAGTCAAAAGCAGGAGGAAAAATTCACCTAGCAAATACAACCAGCATGCCTCCCCCTCATCCAAGAGACCTGTGTCTTGCAAGCCAGGCATACTAAGAACCTAAAAATATAATAAGAGCATGACAATAATAATATAACAAATAAATAAATTAAACTGATACTACTAATAAATATAGCAAATAATAAAAATATAATAAGAGCATGAGAGCCATCCCAAAAGGTTTGGGATAACAGGCTCAGCCAGACCTGCCCTTGTCATTCACTGCAACCTCTGTGCCTTTCCTGCCGAGGTATCCCTCGTGTTGGGGAAGATACAGATTTTATTCATAGCCCACTACTTTCTACCTTTTTATTATTCTGTTATACCCTCCGGAAAGTGTGTCCTGTGCAGGGTGCAGATGAAGTTTTGCTCTTACCAATACATGGTGCGTTGAAAAACAAGATGACAACAAATTGAGAGCTGAAGGAAGCCTGGCTCTTATATAATGTACAGTGTGTGCTGATATAAATGAGTCTTCAAAATGATAATGTCCTTCTCCCCCAGGCCTGCTCTGCCGTGAAGTTGGATTTCTGGAGCCCGAGTTCCATTTGCAGCTCATTGTGTATGCTGGAGTTTTTCCCTT
This sequence comes from Monarcha castaneiventris obscurior, assembly GCA_026261815.1. Taxonomy (NCBI): domain Eukaryota; kingdom Metazoa; phylum Chordata; class Aves; order Passeriformes; family Monarchidae; genus Monarcha; species Monarcha castaneiventris. Next base: position 5,659,624 of record JAMPIT010000848.1, on the reverse strand, counting down.
TTCCCTATTTTTGAATTTGTTTGCAGACTGTAATGGGCCCCTTTCTGGCTCTTCCTCATATCCTTTGAATTGTTTTACAGGAGTGAAATGGAGGTTTTTGATATATTGAATATATTTAATATTTTAATGCTGTGAATTTGCAGGACAGAGCAGAGACTGCCTCTTGCGATAAGAGACATTATTATTGTTGTGAAGAATTCCTTTAAGATTCCATCTTAATCATTCTGCTATTGAAATGGAAGAATAAAGTAATAAATGGTTTGAATAGACTTGATTAAAAAGAATAATTATATTCCTTGTGTGGGTTAAATATATAAACTCTTTGTGGTTTTGCATTCTTCCAGCGTTTGCCTGGTAGAATGAGCTTTTCTCTTCAATAAGGACACATTTTGCATGTGGGAATGAGAGAGTCAAGGAGGTTTGGATCCTCAGTGAAGCCCTCACCTGAAGCCAGGCACTGCCCATATTTTCCTGCCCTGCTTTGGGGCCAGATTTCTACCAGAAGTCTCCTCTGACCTCTGGGAGATGCTCCACGTCCTTTGGGATCTTCCCTCTTTCACTGCCTCTCTGGGGCACCCGCAGTGGGTCCAGATGCCTGTGGTGGGGTGTGCTCCAAGGAGGACAAAGCCACGGTGCCCCTGACTCCCTGGGGAGAACACACCCCGGAATTTGGGCAAAAAGGACAAATTTCCCATAAGCAAAAACTCCCTTGTCAATGTCAGCAAGGTGTAGAGGTAGCAAACCTCAGGGTACACCCCCTGCCATGCACAGCCTCCACCTGTCCCCTGGGAGGGATGGGGAAAAGCATTTCCTTCCTGCCAGAAATCCTGAGACTGGAACATCATATCGCACCCTGACTCTGCAGGGAATTCAGCCTGTTCTGCAAAATCAAGGCTCTCAAGGTGTTTCTTACCAGCATCCTGGAATTTATGGAGGATGATGCTTCAAGTTCAGCATTCTCGTGTACCTGCAGTGGTGTGTGCACCTTGCTGAGGTGGGAGAGCCCTTCCTCCTGCAGGGCTTCCTTCTGCACCTCAATTCCCCACGGATGGCCCTCCAAACCTCAGTTCCCCCTACAGCATTCCAGAGACAAACACACAGCAGGCCAAAATCCACATGCCATCGAATCCACATTTCCTGAAGGGAGCTGCACTTCTGGAATTCACCTTCTCCAACCCCCCCAAAAAAACACCTCCTTTAAACCCTTGCAGTGCTGGGTCTCACAGGTCTGCCCTCTCCTTTGGTGCTTCAAAACTTTTCTTAGGGAGGAAGACTTTGCTTCCAACCTACATTTTCCTTTCCCCTCACGTCAGAGAGTGGCTGCCTGCCTCCCCCTTCCCCTGCAGATGTGATCATGGAGGCTATACTACTAAGGCTTCATTATTTTTACAAAAAATCTACTCCAGTACAGTAAGAAGTGTTATAAATAATTAAAGAAACACTAGAGTTGTCAAAATAAATGAACAAAGTACACTTTGAGATGCATGCTCTTGGCTTATTTGGGGTTTGTTCAGTTGGCAGCTGAATTTCAGAATTCAGTCCCTAGAAATACCCAGCAGAAATGCAACCAGTGAGATTCAGCCATGCACCAACAAGGAACCTTTGTCTTTTCCCCCAGAGTCATCTAGGAACAGGGCTGGACATCGAATATCCTGCGTAGAGCACCAAGCTCCAGTCCCCTCTTGGCCTTTCCAGGGAAAGCCAGGACCCAAAATGCATCCAACCATGCATCCAGAAGTTAGCAAGACCACTTGTATGGCCTGCTTTGTGTGATGCTAATGTTCCAAGTGAATGCCTCATTGCTCTGCACAATAAACCTTCTTCTCTTCATTCAATGCTCTTTTCCAGAAGGTCTTCTTTGTCTCCATGACGACAAATAAATTGCTTCTTGTTCACTGAAATCTGCTAAAAAGCTCGTTATTAAGCTAATGTGCCCAGGGTGACAACGCAGAAGAGGAAGACAGTCCTGCTCCAGCAAAGGATGCTTTTCTTGTTGGTTTCCCATGTGGACACCACTTCTCTGGGCTCTCGGGATGGCGTTGCTCTCATTTGCTGTCAGAGATGCTTCAAAAAATCGAAGACATTTGAGAGAGAGGAGAAAAAACTCTTGAGCGTGAGCCAAAGACACTGATAATTGTCTGCCTGCCCTTTCCATCTGCCTCTCTGCCTACTGTTGTACTCTTTCCAAGCACACTGAAACTTCCATCCCGGGGTTTGTTCTCGCCTCCGGCACACGGAGATCCAGGCAGTGTCCCCAGGGCTGGGGTGCCAGCAGTGTCCTCCTCCCCATCACCTCCAGGGTGCTGCCAGGGGGACACGCCAGCATGGGGAGGTGACATGGGATGAAGGGGTTGTTGTGGTGCTGTGCTGTGGGTTCCCCACATCTCCAGCACTTTGGAGAAGAGGCCTGAGAGCCACCGTGTGATTCCACAGGGCACGGACAAACCTCAGGAACCCCCCCAGGAGCTGCTGGTGGCTTCTCATGGGTTGCCAACACCATTTAGCATTTCAGTGTTTGCCTGCTCCTTTCCCAACCACAGCATTTTTTACCATTTCTTGCTCTCCCCACAATCCAAAGTGCTAAAAGGTCCCGTGAGAGTAAACGGTGAGAGCTTTCATGTGGTTACTGTCACTAGGGAAACCACTTCCTTGTGATTCACGTGTTCTCTGAGTCTCTCTTCGTTTCCCTCTGCATTCAGAAAGGTAATGTTGTGCTGGTACAGTCGGGGGGATGGGGCAGGGGACAGGCAGAGGCAGCAGGAAAATGGATGAACGTGCAATTGGTTGCAGGGTTTTGGAAAAAAAAACCCATCATTGTGCCAGGGTAGGGTAGAGCTCACTGTTAGGAAAGGGTAAGTGTTGAGAACTGGTAAAAACCCCCAAATTGACTCAATGTGACAGTCCCACCAAAAAAAAAAAAAAAAAAAAGATAAAGGCTTTTCTCCCCTTCTGGTATTACTTTCCTTTTCCTTTCAACCTGATCACAAATGAGCTCATCACCAAGACAGGCAGACAAATTACCACCATTTCTCTTCTCTTCCCAAGTGGAAGAGCCTGGTGGGAAGTGCCCTCTGCCCACCCAGGTAAGTGGGCCAGGAGAGCGAGGTTTGCCCAGCAGGTCAGGGAGGGGCAGAGGCACAGGGCTGGGGTGTGACACAGGGCTGGAGGAATCAGCTGGGATGAGGAATAACAGCCAGGCAGCAGAAACCCAAGGTTTGGAGAACATCCCAAAGCTCACATAGAATCCCAGAATGGTTTGGGTTGGAGGGACCTTAAAGCTCATCCAGTGCCACCCCCTGCCATGGGCAGGGACATCTTCCACTAGCCCAGGTTGCTCCAAGCCCTGTCCAGCCTGGCCTTGGGCACTGCCAGGGATCCAGGGGCAGCCACAGCTTCTCTGGGCACCCTGTGCCGGGGCCTCCCCACCTTCACAGGGAAGAATTTCTTCCTGATATCCAATCTAAATCTACCCTCCTTCAGCTTAAAGCCATTTTTCCTGGCCCTGTCATCACCAGTCCTTGTCTAAAGCCCCTCTCCATCTTTCTTGGAGCCTCTTTAGGCCCTGGAAGGGGTTCTAAGCTCTCCCTAGAGCCTTCTCTCCTCCAGGCTGAACAGCCCAAACTCAGTCTGGCTTCATGTACTGGAAGATCAGAGCCCAGGAACACAGAGGAGACCTGAAGGGCCCTGGTTATTCCAGGTATCTCAGTCTCTAGGCTGTGGCCAGGATAAAGAGCTGCAGAAATGGGTGCTTTCTTCAAGCACAAATAAACACACTTATTCTTGCTCAAAGGAAAAAAAAATATTATCCTTTGCACTAAGAGAAAAAATTTTAATGGAGGTTACTTTTGATCTAAACCCGGTTTTCCATTTATATTAGTTTTTGCAAAACATGTTTTCATTCAGAGGAAATTTAGAGGAATTTAGGGGAAGTAGAAGAATGAAGCCTTAACTCAGTCAATTCCTGGTGTGCTCCAAGCATGGGAGAAGCCACCAGGTCTTTGGAAGGGTCCCCATGCAGAGCTGGGATGGGAATGTCCATCCTGGAGCTTCATCCCATCTGTGTTTCTGCTCTATCCCTCTGCACCACCTCGCTGAAATCACATCTGTGCTGCCTCAATTTGCTGCCCCACAAATTGAGTTAACATTCCAATCCCTTTTAGAGCCATGGAAGGTGGGTGCTTAAATCAAATGAAGATGAATATATTTGCTGACACATAATTGTTTTCTTTAGTAATTGCACTCAGGTCTCTTTATATCTGATCGTCAATGCTGGGCTAGGATTGTTTGTGAACTGTCTCATTGTTTCTGATGAATCCTATGAAAAGTGACACTCCTGATTATTTTGCCACGCAGGAGATTACACCAGGCTCCACTGCTAAGCAGTATTGATAGACCCTGTGCTGTCTTTTACTGTTTAGTTGCTACCAATAGATCAGAACTTGGGTTCTTCTCCACGTGCTGAATCTTTTGTCACATGCAAATACGAGAAAAGAGCTTTGGATGTGGCAGCTTCCCAGGGGGGTCAGGTGGAGGAGTGAAGACGTTTCTCCAGCATGGGGCTGCAGGAGGAGGTCCTGAACACCATCCTGGTGTTGGGAGCAAGATGTGACCACCCATGGTAGCAGTGGGACCTGGGCATCCCCAGCATTCCCAAGGCTCCTTGTTTTCTCATGGAATGGCAAGCTTTTCTGCTGGTGGTGGGAGGCAAAGGGCTTGGCAGAGGCATGGCCTGATCCCAAAAGGGAGATCCCAGCACCTGCCAAGGCTGGGACTGCAGCTGCCTGACCTGAAACGCTGTGAGCAGGAGCTGACAGAAAAGTGATGTATTTCCTATTTGAGAGCTGCAGCACTCTGGGATCCCAGTTTCCCACAACAAACCCACAGCCGGGGGGAAGACAGAGGCAGGGAGGTGTGAGGGGGTAGGAGGGCAGGACGTGGCCCATCCCAGGGCACAGGGACACGCTCCCTCCAGCCCTGTGCCGTGGAGCCTCCCACGTGTGCCATGCTTGGTGCCGGGGTGCTGGTGGCAGCATCCAGGGACGGGATCCCATGGGCAAGCAGCAAATGCCCCTCATGCCAAAAATCTCAGCCCCAGCCCAAAGCCAAGCTGGGAGAAGGAAGGTGCTCAGGAATCTCAAAGCTCATGCTGGAGCATTCCCAGTGCTCCCAGAAACACTCGGGCTGGGGGAAGCCCCAGGGGCCACCGGGGATGGCAGCGGCTCCAGTCATCCCATGGGGGATGCCCTAAACCCCAATCGTCCCGTGGGGATGCCCATAAACCTCAGGGCCTGCAGGAAGAGGTGAGGGATCAAAGAAGGAAAGTGAGAAGAAGCACACCCACGCCTCTGCATCCCCCCCCCCCCCCAGCCTAATTGAGCTAATTAATTTAGCGAAGATCCAGCGCTCTGTAATTTGCCTGATTCGGTGAGAAGAGAGGCAGCAGCAGCTGCCAGTCCTGCTCCCCAGGAGCCTCCCCTGATCCTGCCAGGGGCTCAGCACCCCGGGGCAGCCACGGAGCCCTGGCAGCTCCCACCAGCGCTGGCCACAGGCTCAGCACCAGCAGCATCCAACCCCTGAGGAGCTGCAGCTATGAATCCCATCAACATTCCCCATGGCTGCAATTCCCAGCCGGAATGGAGTGACTCCAAACCGAGCCTCCGATTTCAGGAGCAGCTAAACCTCCTCTGCTCTCGCTTGATAATTCTCCCAGTGTTAGGGTCCCCTTCCTGCTGTGGTGAGAAAGCTCCTGGATGAGGGGTTTTGCACAGATTCCCCCCTCCCAGGGGCTGCTTTCCTGCATTTCTGGCTTTTCTCTCTCTCTCCCTTAATGAAGACGTTGTGTGCTCATCGCTGAAGTGGTTCTGGATACGGATGAAGATGTGGAAAATGCCATAATAGGAGACTGAAGTGAACAGGCAACTGCAGGTTGATGAGGAACCATTAAAACGCCTCCCGTGCCCGGTGCAGGAACGGGAGGGACTTCTACGCTGAAATGGAATGCAAAATAAAAATTGCATCGAGCTGAGGTCATTTCTTGCATGATGTATCTTGGGAAAAGAGGGGTTTCTCTTCTTTCCCTGAGATATTCAGAAATTCAAAATAAAAGCTTTTCATTGAGGTGAGCAGCCTGGCGGAGCAGCACAGGCAGGAGCTGAGAGCACTGTTAATTTTGCCTTGATTTTTTTTTTTTCCTCCCTATCTGGCAATCTTTAGGAAGAAAAAAAAATCTTGACATTTTTGTTTCCTTATTTGCTTGTCTTCTCAAGATGTCAGGAATGAGACAAGATTATAACACAATCCCTGCTTGCAGCAGACGTATATTTGCCATCCAAACAGGTTTTCCCCCTTTAATGCAAGCTATTAGCCCAAGTTATTACTATAAATGTAGCAAACCCCATCTATTTTAATCAGCTTGTTTATGAGCATCCTTCCATCCCCAAATTGCACAGGAGCTCTTCTGCTAAACACCCCTTTCTTTTTCAGGTAAGATAATTTCTGGGACAAAATGTCAGGGAGCTCAACACATCCCTTCAATTACTGCTGTACAGATTTTCTCTGAGCTACTGGACAATAAGTAGCTTTCAGGGAAGCATTAAGTAGATTTGCCCTCAAGGGTTTGCATTTCAGTGGAGTGACAGTTATTTTTGTAAATACAAAATAAAAAAAATTTAAAAAAAAAGAGGAAAGAAAAGAAGGAAAAAACAGACATACACCCTCCCCCACCTCCAAGAAAATAGACAGACACGGGCTAGACAACTGCTTATTATCTGAGAACCCGGCATCAGATAGGAAAACCAGAGTTTCTAATGTCTTCAAATGTCACAGCATTATGATTTATACCAGAACACAGTGTACCATGCTTCATTACAGACAAAAAAATAAAGAAAAATTGAATTACCCAACTAATGTCTTCCCCCTTTTTTTTTTTTCCAGACTACTCTGAGGATATAAAATCCATCATTAGTTGTTTTTAAGCTTGTCTCTAATGATGAAAAAAATAATGGGGCATGAAACTCAGACTTAACAAAACAAAAATACAAAACACAGCATTTTACAGACTTTACGTAAACATAATGTGACAATGCACTTCCTTTCATTCTCTGCTATGACAGTTAATTCCAGACCAGGAAAACTGTCAAAAATGTTTAGTTCTGCTTGGGTTGAGTTAATTACAGGCCCTGGGGCTGTGTTGACTTTCTCCTGCTAATGGCACTGTGCTACAGGTAAAAATCCATTTGCAAGAATGTTTTCAGAGCTACAGATCTAATTTACTGAATATCAAATATTTATGCCATTGCAATTAAAGTGACAACGTTCCACCCCTCTTCAGCATACAAGCTCGGGCTTTTTAATAGAATTTATTATACAGTAAACATTTGGTAAAAAGTTTTGCTGGAGCTTATAATGTGAAAGCTTTGAATATTTTATTGATTTTATTTCTTTTGCACTCCATCCCTATCAATGCTGGAACGCTATGAACTTCTGCAGCACATAAAAGACCATTTTTTACTGTCAGGGCCAGGGAAGCTCACAGATAAAGGCTGGGACTGAGGGATGGAGCTGTGCTGGTGCTGTCACACGAGGAGCAAGAGAGGGACAGTGGCAGGGAGGGACAAAGTGCCCAGCCAAATCTGCCAGGGCAGGAGCTGGAGCACAAAGGAAATGAATTTTCCTCGTTAGATAAATGGGCGAGGGGATTATTCCTGGTTTCTACCCACAGTCAGATCCATCAGCACCGGGAACCCACGGCCACCCGTGCCACGGCCAGAGGGAGCAGTGCAGGTTCAGGGAGCACCTTGGAAGCCTGGGAGCTTAATGAGGCTCTGATGATGTAGGTGATGATGGAGGGTGTCCAGGGGAGAGGAGGAGTTTGCTTTCCCTTGGCTGATTTGGGTTTTGAGAGCAGAGACCAGGCTGTGAATTCTGCACTTTGTGCAACTCCCTGTCTCCGTCCCCATCCTCACTGGGACAACATTTGCCCATTGTTTGGCTCTGATCACCACAAAACTCGTAGGTAACTTATTTTTTTTCCATATGAAGGGTCTGAAAAACCTGCTCGGGCTTATTTGCTTCTGCTGAATGTATTTTTATTTGCAGAGAGAAAATCAACAACAACAAAAAAATTGTTTCTGAGCACCTGTTTTAAAAAGCCACATTTGGTTAAGATCCTAAACACTGCCTGCTGTGGAGATGTGCAAAAGGGAAGTAAGGAGGGTGAGGGGCCACCAAAATTGCCTGTTCTGCCTTAGGAGCAGCATCCAGGCTTGCCCTGGTGGGCAGCCCTCAGCTGCTGGATTAGGGAACGTAAAATCATATCATTATGGAACTGTAGAATGATTAGGGTTGGAAAGGAAATTAAAGATCACCTAATCCCACCCTCTGCCATGGGCAGGGACACCTTCTACTAGCCCATGTTGCTCCAAGCTCCATCCAGCCTGGATCTGATCACTTCCAGGAGGTATCACCCTGTCCTGTCCATCCACCCAGTGACTTGCTCTCCATGAATTTGTCCAAGCCCCTCCTGACCCTGCTGGCACCACCTCCTTGGGACAGGCAGCTCCAACAGTCCTCTGGGAAAAGCAGAGCTCTGACTCGGTTTTAAACCAATCCCCCACCAGCTTTATAGAATTCCCCCTGAGCTGCTCTGCAGCTCTTTGCTCTCTGCACAGCTTTGGTGTCCTTGTCCCTCATTTTCAGGCGAGCACACACGGGACAGGGACATTCTCCTGCTGCCCTCACTGCCAAGCCTGACCAAGTCCAGGAGATGGCCCAGCAACACCTTCTGCATCAAGGCTAAACCAGACCAGCATTGCCCCTCACAGGCTGTAAGGTTGATCCCTCTGGGGCACAGATTTTGTCATGTTCAAAAGTAAAATCTCTGTAGTGCAACCACTGACCTGGTGCGTGTGTGGGTAGCTGACATTTCCCACTGTCACTACCTGGCCTAAATCTGCAGCTTTGCTCATCCCACTTAATCTTTCCCCACTGCTGCTGTCAGAGTAGAGCCATCCTGTAGCATATTTTTGTTATTAGACCTCGGGTTTTCCACCCACAGGGATTCCCTCGGGCTCCTCTTTCCACCTGGTGTTTTAATGATGCTCTTCCTTCCATTGTCACATGTCCTGCCACCCTCCCACCATCCTGCTGTGTTCCCAGCACTCCAGTAAAGCACCAGCTTCATGGATTATCCTCCCTCACCAGGGCTCCTGGATACCCACGGAGCTGGGATCGGTGGTGATGCCAAGCAGGTGGCCTCCTTCATTCATGGTGATTGTTGTGTCCAACTGGTCCTTTTGGAGGTGCATTGAGCTACACCCACCAAGCCAAAGAGGTCACCTGGACCAGGCACTCTTCCTCCAGCTGTCCCCAGGCCCCAGGCTAAATATGCCCCTAGTACCCCTTGGAGCATAAAACCATCAGCTGGCTCTGCCAAGGTTAAGGTGCAGACCATCCCTCCTGTCCTGGATCCTCACCTCCCACCCCTGCCCCATCTCCCCTCTGCGCTCCATCATCTCACCATTGCACCAACCCTCCTGATTCCTGCCTGTCCAGCAGTTTTGGGATCATCCTCGGTGCCCCTGAGGGTGCTGCTGCATCCAGCCCCTGCCAGGCAGCCTGTGTTGGGCATCCCAGACCAGCCTTGTACTCCTGCCTACACCCCTGGTACCAACATGGACCGCAACAGCTCCCAGTAATTATCTGGATTTTTCCCATCCCCTTTGTACCCAGCAGATAAATGCTCAGAGTCTGCACCACAAACCAGCTCTGTGTGGTCTAACAGTCCCTGGAAGTGTCCCAGACCAGGCTGGATGGGGCTCTGAGCAACCTGATCTAGTGCAAGGTGTCCCTGCCCAAGGCAGAGGAGTGGGACAAGAAAAGTTTTAAGGTCCCTTCCAACCCAAACCATTCCCTGATTCCATGAATAACTGCATTTCCCAATACCACCACTCAGGTCTCCTTGTCCTACAGGATTCTCTGCTGTGGGAGCATTTTTGATGTAAGAACACTATGGAGGGGAACTCAGCTACCTGAAATCCTCTCCTGCCACTGATTTCCCTCTTCTCCACGTCTTACATCTTTCCCCATCGGAGCCAGGCCTGCTGTGTGACATCCTTGCAGATCCCAGGCAGGAGCTGCTGCTCCCCTGACCCCCCCCATTAAGCCTCTCTCGTGGCAGGAGAGAGGGAGGTCACCAGAACGTTGCACTCTGTGCAATAAATTGAGTAGTCCCTGCTCCTGGGGAACACCCACCTGCCTCTTGGGCTTAGATTAACTTCCAGTCTCTTGAAAGGAAGGGTTAAAATCACTCTCATGCAACTCTGCCCCCATTAAAGCAGCTAGGTGAGAAATACCCAGCAGCAGAGGAGCAGCCTGCAGCCCCCTGCTCCGCAGCCCCTGGAGCTCAAGTTCTGCTGTGACCTGGCTGTTCCACTGCTGCCTTTGTCCTGCCCTGGCTCCAGGCAAGCTCTGCCCCTCAGCCCATGCCCAGGGCCACCTTCAGACTCCCAGAAGCAGGACAACAAGAAAGTCAAGTGGGTAGGAAAACTCTTCTGTGCTGAGTGGAGAAAGAAGAGAGAAGGAAGGTGATACAGCAGCGTGGCATTGCAGGGGCTACAGCCAGGGATGAGATGTCCTGTCTGCCAAATCCTGCAGCAGGAGCAGGATGCTCCCTGGTCTTGAGCTCACAGCTCCCTCCTGGAGCAGGTCAGTTGATGAGGAAGCTCACTGCCATCCCAATGCCAGGGCTGTGTCAGGGATGTCCAACCTAAAAAGTCAGAATTTAAGCCAGGATTTCAAACCATTAGACAAGAAGAGGAACACTTAGAATGTATCAGGAATACCAGTATTAGGAAAAGATTCTTTCCCAGAGGGTGCTGGGCACTGCCCAGGCTCCCCAGGGAATGGGCACGGCCCCGAGGCTGCCAGAGCTCCAGGAGCGTTTGGGCAGCGCTGCCAGGGATGCCCAGGGTGGGGTTGTTGGGGGGTCTGTGCAGGGCTGGGAGCTGGGCTGGATGATCCCTGTGGGTCCCTTCCTGCTCAGGACATTCTGTTTTCTGAGGTTTGCTTTCAGGTGCTGACCAGAGGATTGGGGTTTTCTTTATTTTGTAATTTTTATTTGGAGGGTATATAAAATGTTTGTAAACCCAGCCAAAAATGCTGCTGGAGTTGTTGTCTGCTTTACCTTACCCTGTGTACAGTGGTAAGTCCCTGTGTTTGGGATGGTGTAGGTACCTCTGAAGTATCAGAAGAGGAACAATTAGAATGTATCAGGAATACCAGTATTAGGAAGAGGTTCTTCCCCCAGAGGGTGCTGGGCACTGCCCAGGCTCCCCAGGGAATGGGCACGGCCCCGAGGCTGCCAGAGCTCCAGGATGCCCAGGGTGGGGTTGTTGGGGTGTCTGTGCAGGGCCAGGGGCTGGGCTGGGTGATCCTGTGGGTCCCTCCCAGCTCAGGGTACCCTCTGATTCCACGGCTCTGTGCTCCCCAGCACAGGGGCACATTTGTGCCTGCCTCATTTGTCCTGCAGGAGCAGCTGGGGTGGAGAGGGCGCAGCACACGGGACCCAGGGACACCTGCAGGGGCACAGCGAGGGCACAGCGGTGCCACAGACATCTGTGCAGCCCAACCAAGCCCTCACAGAGCCAATGACACCACAGCAGCTCTGTTCACATCCACAGCATCAGTGTCTGCTGGCACCGGGCATGGTCCCCTTGGGCTGAGGGTGCTCACAGAGTGCCCAGCTCTGCCCTGCCAGCCCGGGGCTCTGCAGTGCCCACCATGGGTATCCCTGTGCTCTGCCTGCCCTTCCAGCCACTTGACCTTCAGCCTCCTGCCTCTCTGCACACCCAGCACAGGCACTAATCACTTCAAACCCCAACCGCTGTCATGTCTTATTGCTTAAACACCAGCTCTGCCAGCTGCACATTTACATCCTCAGCATTGACTCAGCTAATGTAGCTGTCATTTAAGCACCAGTGATCTGCCAGAAATAATACTGGGTACAGCAGCTTCTGAGGGGCTTTTGCTTGCAGGGAGAAGTCCCTGGATGTCCCAAGGATGGCTTGTGGCAGCTCCCACTGATGGACATTTACAGGATGCAGGTGAGCAGCACGGCCTCACACATTGCCAGGGAGCTGGATCACAGCCCCTGCAGCCCTCCTGGGAGGGACTAGAGGTGAACACAAAAAGATGTGGGATGAGTTCTTCCTGGAGGGGTTGCCAGGGTTCAGGGTTGAGGTGAGTGTGGTAGGATTGCTGGGATGGGGCGTGAGCAGAGGTAGAATTCCTGATGGGCAATTCCTAAAGGTGGGAACCTGCTCTGTTCTGAAGGTGGCTGGCTGTTCAAAGCTGCTGTGGAAGCTGCTCCAAACACGGGCTGCTCCAACATAGCGCTCACAGGAGTTTGTTCTCTCCATCCCACCCTTCTCCTCCTCCCACACAGTGTCTAGGATGGGCTGAATGGAGCTGGGGGCAGCACAGCCTCTGGGCTGGAGAGAATGTCAGGCTTCACAGGAGGATCCCATCCCAGAAAAATGGCCTCTGCATGAACTCAAACTCCCTCTGATTGCACCCCTAACTGTGGAGGTCACATCCTCCAGTGAACCTCTGCAGAGCTCAGGAGCTACACCCAAACCTGCCCCACAGCTCAGACTCCCTCCTTCCAAGCTTCCTCATCTCTGGCTGCCTCAGTACATCTTGGGGGTCAAAACCACACACTGATGGGACAAAGGAAGATTTCAGAGAGCACACCTGGAGGTGCCATGGCCACACAGACATCCCTCAGAGCACGGATCAGAGCTGCTGTGAGAATCTGCCCTTCCTGGCATCAGTGCCAGGTCCCTGTGCCGCAGGGCTGGGCCTGGAGGCTCCTCCCGAGCTGCTGCCAAGGGGAGAGCTCATGTTCAGCCTTTGTCGCTGCCTTGTTTCCATGAAAGTTTAATGCACCTCTGCTCTCTCCCTGGAAGTGAGATGCCTCCTGTGTCCCTGCACGGTGCAGAAGCCAGGCTGGGGAGGATGAACCCAGCCTTGCCTTCTCAGCCCCTGGATCCAAGCAGCACAGTGGAGATCAGAGAAAAGATCTTTGGTTAAATCCTCCCCACAGGTGGGGCGTGTGTGTAACAAGGAGGTCCAGTACTGGTACTGAAATTATCGGGGCCAGGGCTCAGGGGAGCTTGTCCGAGGTCTTACTGTGCTTGAGGAAGCAGGCGGACATAATGAAATCTTTCATTCGTTAGTAAATGTCACTGTATGAAGTGTAATTAATGGATTTACCAGGGCTGGATGTAGCCCAAACTGAAATATAAGCACCCAGGGAGCCGGCTGGGAGCAGTGTCCTCTACACCGCTTAATTATAAGGTCACTGCCGGAGCAGTGGGAGCTCCGCTCGCACTCCGGCTTGGGGAAAATCTTGCCAGCTCAGAAATCTTCTCCAGCAAAATGATGGTTTTCCGTGGCAAGGGAGCAGAGTGTGAGTGGTGCAGGCAGGCCCTGAGCAGGGAGGTGGTGCAGGGCTGCGGGCAGAGCTGGATGGGCTGGCACATCCCTGGGATGGGGCTGCAGGGCTGTCAGAGCCAGGCGGGGCTGTGGGATGTGGATGTGGAATCACCCAGCCTGGCAGCAGGGAGCCCAGCACGCTCCCAGCACCGGGCACGAGTGGGGATATCTGCACTTGGCATCAAATTTTGTGTCCATCTGGGAGTTTTCCTGCTGGCCCCTGCATGGATGTGCTGGTCTCATGGGTGCCCTGACCTGTAGGTGATGGATGATGAGGGGGTGTTAGGGATAATAAATCTCAGCCTGGGGATAGATGGCACCACATTTCCTCCATGCCTACAGCATCCTGCCATGCTCAGCAGGAGCCACATTCCTGGTGTCCCTCCTCTCTGCTCCACCAAAGTTCCTCAGGCAGAAAGTGGGGAATATTGGCACAAAAGTGTTCTCCTCCCCAGCCTGGCTGCATAGGGCCTGGTCCCACGGACTCTCCTGGCTCCCAAAAATCTCTCTGGGACCGAATACATTTCCACTTCTGCCCTGAAGTGATTAAGATCAACCCCTTGCAGCTGAAGGAGCTTCATACATGACAATGAATCTTGTGCACAGAGCCAGGCAGAGCTTCTCCAGATTATCCTTCAGACTGAATGTCCTTGGCATTCAGGATGTCCAGCAGAAGGTCTCACCCTGGTTTTTCAGGTGCCACCAGAGCCTCCAGCTGTTCAAAGGACAGCCTTGGAGTGCAGGTAGCCCTTCTCCTGGCACAGGCACCCTCCTTGGGAGGCCTCGTGTCTCCGGCTGGAGAACTCAGCCAGGACATAACTAGCTCCCAATCAGCTCCAGCAGGAATGGATCTCCAGTTATTCTGCTATGAAAATAATGAATAATGGTCAAAAAAAGCCTGGCAATCGGCAAGAGACAGACACGGGCACGAGTCTCATGTAACCTGTTCCACTCCTGATGAGGATGTGTATTCTCTGCAGCAGATTTCAAAAAACCCCAAGCCCATTATGAGGAACAATCAGCAGCAGATTTTAATAGATGCATTTTGCACTCAGCTGTCACCATCTGTGTTTCCCCATTAGAAATGCAGAATGAACGAGCTGCACAATTACAGCTGGGAGGGTCTGGGAGGCCCAGCACGGCTCTGAGTGCATCAGCCCTCCTCTCCTCCTCCTGGGGAAATCCTGTCCCTCCAGCACTGCCAGTTGCAGCTGGGGCCAGCGCTCGTGCAGACCCTGAGCCCACCCCAGGCACCAGGAGGGTGTTCCAGGTGTGGGGCATTTCCCTGTGCCCTGTGCCCTGTGCCCTGTGCCCTGTGCCCTGTGCCCTGTGCCCTGTGTCTGGCCTGGTCTGAGCTGTGCAGGCATGGGGACCCCAGGCTGGGGCTCAGGGGACCCCAGCCCCAGGTTGTCACCCAGAAATGGTGCACAATGTCATGAGGCACTTCCAAAGGACAGGCTGGGGGTGCTGCCTGAGTGCCCCAGGCCTCACAGGGTTCCTGTGCACGCTCCCACAGGCTGGTGAAGCCACAAAGCAGGAAATGAGGCTGCCCAGAGGAAGCTGTGCCTTTCCCTGCAGCCTTTCCCTGCCTCCAGGAGGGTCCGAAGGGCACCTGAGGGCACCCTGCCCAGCCCCTGCGTGGTCACCCACGGGCACCCAGACCTGCCCTGAGCTGCCAGGGGAGAAAGGGATGTGTGGGGATGCTTGGTCTCTCTGCCCAGGGTGGGAGACTCCGGCTGGGGGGAGAGGAATGACAGATCCATGGAATATCCTGCCTTGGAAGGGACTCACATGGTTCATGGAGTCCAACTCCGTACCCTGCACAGGACACCCCAACAAATCCCACCCCGTGGGGCACAGGGCCAGCCCCCAGAACAGCCCCAAACATGTCCAGAGGGAGATGAGGAGAAGCAGCTGTGCCCAGACACAAAGTTGTTCCATCCCAGTGGGATTCTACGGAGGGGATGGGCAAGGAGAGGGCCCGAGCTGGAGGAACCTGGCAGGACGTGGGGATCCACGAGCTGGCAGGATAATTACTTTTTTAATCAAGTCTTTTCAAAACATCTAATTTTATTACTTTATTCTTCCATTTCAATAGCAGAACGATTAAGATGGAATCTTAAAGGAATTCTTCACAACAGTAATAATGTCTCTTATCGCAAGAGGCAGTCTCTGTCTGCTCCGTCCTGCAAATTCGCAGCATTTGAATATTAAATATATTCAATATATCAAAAAAATCCATTTCAGTCCAGAAAAATAATAAAGAAGAGAAAAAAAAATAATCCACAAGCAACAGACATTTTTCCCTCTTTCTACTGAAAAAAATGAAAATTAAATAGCTCCCAATTCTTTTCCCCTCCAAACCGCCTTCTCCAGGAGGGAGGCATGAGAGACCTCCTGCTGCTGCCAGGCCAGGCACTGCCTCAGCTGGAAAATGAACCTTTCCAGAGCTCTGATTCTACAGAACCCACCCAGCATGTGCTGCTTGGTTTGGAGGAGGAGTGGGCTGAGCTGGTGACTCCCAAGGTGGTGGCTTAGGAAAGCACCTCCATCAGATCCTGAGGCTGATGCAGGGAGGAGGATGCCAGCCCTGATTCCCTGCACAGTTTTGGGATGCAGGGAGGAGGATGCCAGCCCTCATTCCCTGCACAGTTTTGGGATGAAGGAGGGAGGATGCCAGCCCTGATTCCCTGCACAGTTTTGGGATGAAGGAGGGAGGATGCCAGCCTGGTGCCCTGCAGTTTTGGGATGAAGGAGGGAGGATGCCAGCCCTCATTCCCTGCACAGTTTTGGGATGAAGGAAGGAGGATGCCAGCCCTGACTCCTTGCACAGTTTTGGGATGCAGGGAGGATGCCAGCCCTGACTCCCTGCACAGTTTTGGGATGAAGGAGGGAGGATGCCAGCCTGGTGCCCCAGCACAGTTTTGGGATGAAGGAGGGAGGATGCCAGCTCTGATTCCTTGCACAGTTTTGGGATGCAGGGAGGAGGATGCCAGCCTGGTGCCCCAGCACAGTTTTGGGATGAAGGAGGGAGGATGCCAGCCCTGATTCCCTGCAGTTTTGGGATGAAGGAAGGAGGATGCCAGCCCTGACTCCTTGCACAGTTTTGGGATGAAGGAGGGAGGATGCCAGCCCTCATTCCCTGCACAGTTTTGGGATGAAGGAGGGAGGATGCCAGCCTGGTGCCCCAGCACAGTTTTGGGATGAAGGAGGGAGGATGCCAGCCCTCATTCCCTGCACAGTTTTGGGATGAAGGAGGAAGGATGCCAGCCCTGATTCCCTGCAGTTTTGGGATGCAGGGAGGAGGATGCCAGCCCTGCTCCCCAGCACTGCTCTGGGACCACAGCTGGGCTGCTGTTGCCATGTCAATGCTTGATTTGATCCCAAGAAGAGACAGTGTAATTTAAATTTGGGGGCCATCAGCGTGGTCTGGAGTAACGCAGGCTGTGTTTGCATTCTTGTTTTTTCCAGGAGAGCAAACGGTGAAAGAAAAAGTCGTGGTGCAAGGGCACAGGGGAGGGGAGTGACAGTGGCAGGAATGTGTTTGCAGTGTGATCCTGGGTTGTTTGTGACAGGTCAGGCCTAAACTTACCTTTCAGAGCTCGGGCTGGAAAAGGAAAAACCTCAAAGCCTTGTTTTGAGAAAGTGCCCACGGAAATAAGATAAAATGTTGGCGATAAACACAGATGACCCTGAGCTACTGTCTCATTCCAAAAGCATGCATGTAATTTCCTAACTTGTTTTGCTTTGCTTTGCTTTCTAAAGGAAAGAGGTAAAAACAAATTCTACTGTGTCAAACATCCTTTGGATGATTTCCCTTCCTGCCCTGATTCTGTCTGGATCTGCAGCAGGAGCTGCTGTGTGACAGTCCCGGGCCTTCCCTGGGACAATGCCCACATCTCCATCACCCGGTGCCTGCGATGAAAGGAGATGGGGAACAGTGCCAGGGTGATCAGCAGTGCTTGTTTGCCTTATTGTCCTATTGCAATAATTAAAACTTCCTTATAACAGCCATAAATAGATCATTTTCTTCCCTTATAATCATCCCCTCACTTTTTCTCTCCATGTCTACCCCAGTGTCTCGGGCTGTCTCACAGGTTCCCCTTTGGGAAGTGCTTCAGAGGTGTCTGGGGCCTCTCCTGTGTTTCTCCTTCAGCACTGCTGCTCCATGCAAATCCCAGGGAAGCTGGGCACTGCCCTCCCACTCGGCCACGCTGCAGGCCAGGCCTGCTTTTGGTACCCACCAGTGGCAAGCTGCCTCCAGGAGCCAAAATCCTCTCATGAGGCCATGGGCCAGCCCCGGGGAGCCCTCACCCCCTGGCAGAACTGACTACAGAGGTCTGAGGGGCAGCTCCATCCCCAGCCTGGGTGATGTGTGATGGGAAATGGTGCCAGAGCGATCAGCAGTGATTTGGACACTTGTCCCTTGTGCTTTCACACCCCCGGGTCACTCCTGGCCTGGGGGATGCCCCTGCACCAGCCCCTGCCAGCACCCAGCCAGGGCACTGCTCACTGCAGGTCTGGCAAATAAACCTCAGGGCCTTTTCAAGAGCACAGGGGTCTCCAGCTGTTTGGAATTCACCTGGACTGAGGATCTAAGGCTCTGGAAGGGTGAAGGATAACACAGGTGTTGGACTGCAGGAGCAATCCTCAGGAAAAACGAGTTTATTCCTGTGGTGTGCCACAGACAGGTTAAGCTTGAGGAATTTGCATGGTTTTCTGTGCCTCAGTTTCTCCATGAGCAGAATGGCATTTTCAATGATCCCTGAGGTACCACTTCCCTGGACTGCCTGCAAAAGCAGCTGTGGGGAGCCTGGGGGTGCACATCTCTTGGCCATCAGCCTCCCAACCTCCTCCCCACACACATCATGAACTTTTGGGTCACCATGCCCTGATAAGAACCACTCCCCTTCCAGCAGGTAACACAGCAAGCTGCCTGCAATAGCATTTTGTTCCTAAGGTGAGCCCTGGGTTTGGCTCAGTTACCCAATGACAATTCTCTAATGGTTTCCCCTCTGCATCGATACTCCTTCAGATGAGTAATTTTAAATTGATGTCTGTCTCTAATAGACTTTCCTCAGTCTCCCCTCACACTAGCTGCCTGAGCTGCTGGTTAGAGATTAAAATCTACTCGAGCCTGCCCAGCAGCAGTTCATCAATGACAGTTGTTTCATTAGTTGATGCAAACCCACTTAAAATAAATTCTAATTAAACCAGAAACTGAAATCATACATTTTTTTGAACACCCTTATGCTCGTGGCACGTTCTGGTCTGCTCGGCCCTTCCAGACCTGTTATTACTCAGTCCCTCGCCTTGTCTCTGGTGATGTATCAGGCAACAACAAATAAACAGTGTTTTCATTAAAGTCTTTGCCAATCCACCACCAGATTGAATTATTTGTCCCTCAAGGTGCCCATGAATGAGAGGGAAAAGACAGAAAAGGGAAGAGAGCAGTGTGCTCCTGTCTTGACCAAGCTGGAGCCAGGGTTCATCCTTTCTTTTCCTGGTTGGGATGCTTGGAAGAGGGATTTCAAGGAATGGGGGCCCTCTGGGAGCTGCCTGCAGTGGCGAGGGGCAGCCAGGAGGTGTTTGGTGCTGGCACCTTTCCTGTGCTGGCTGCTTCCTCAGGGAGGGGCTGGCAGCTCCCAAGGGCTTGTTGTCTGGAGCCAAGGAAGTCTTTGCAAATAGAAATCTTAGTTTCTATCACAACGATGCAGGCTTGGGCCAGTACAATAAGTAAAAATACAAAAACTCAAATGTCCAGGAGGAAAACCAGGTTTTGTCACTCAGCTGGGAAGGTGTCCCCAACCCCCAGGAGATGCTGCAGGGATTGGACTGGGGGCCACTTCCCTGGAGCACACCCAAGCATCTGCCATCACCAGGAATTCCCTGGGATAGGCTGCCCAAGGAAGTGGTGGAGTCACTGTCCCTGTAAATGTTCAGAAACCAGGCAGATGTGGGACTTAATGACATGGGCTTGTGCTGGGCTTGGCAGTGCTGGGTCAATGGCTGCACTTGATGATGTTGGGGGTCTTCTCCAAGCATAACAATCCTGTGATTCTACATTTCTTGCTGTTCGTTTGCAGCACACAAGTGAAAGGCAGCACTGGAGCCTGCAATCCATGCAAAGAGTTGGGCACCTCTGCAGTGGTGGTGGGATACCTCCAAAGGGGGTCAGGATGTGCCTGCTGCCTATCCCAGATCCCAGCTGCCCTCCCAGTGCCCACCTCCCATTTGGGACGCACCAGATGCCCCAGGAGCAGCTCCAGCCACTGGCTTGGTGGCCACAGGGCATCACACAGGGTTCAGCAAACAGGTCACAGGCAAAGAAATCGCTGCTGACAGAGTGGTGGCACCGGTGCCAATGGCAGGGATGGCAATGGGGGTCCCCACTCCTGTCTCCTTCCTCCCCCACCATCCCCTGTCCCCCTGCCCCTTGGCTCCCAGGCCAGCCCCAAGCTCCTCACTCCATCCCTGCTCCGTGCAGTGCAGCACCAGGGAGCTGGGACAGCATCTCGCCACCAGCACACATTTTTTAGGCTGAGTTCCCACAGCACACGGTTTCAGAAATGCAAATGGGCCTGCCTGCAGATTTTCAGGCAGGTGCCAGGGAAGGAGAGAGACAGAGAGGGATGCTCTGATTTTATCAAAATCAGTTTTCCTGCCCAGGGGAGGATGGAAAGCAGCTACTCAGTCTCAGGAAGATGATTCTATTTAAACCACAGGATCATGTTGTAGCTACTTCTTATTTACCAGACTGGAAAGTTACATTAAGAAGTTATCACTTATCTTGCAGGGGAACAGATTAAGAGTGAAGGACCATTCCCTGGTTTGCATAGAGCTGCACTTCCCAGGTTACTAAAAAGACAATTGATGTAGCAGTTCAGGAAGAAATATGATTTTCATTACGATACGCAGGCATCAGGGATTGTATTCTAATCGTCCCCTGTCACCAGTGAAGAGCAAAATGGCCTGTGACCACTGTAATGGAAAAAAGCTTTCTGTGGTATTTTGCATAGCACGGAGGGAGCTTTGTGTTTGGTGTTGGGTTTTTTTTTTTTTGGCTTGTAACCTCCTGGTGGCAGCATTAAAGGGAACAGCACCTGCTTTTTCTAAGCAAAGAATTTTCTCCCCACTCATGGCAGAATATTTATACTTGAAGTGAACTTTTAGGTTACCTAGGAGGTAAAACAGCAGGCTGCATGTTCAGCAGGGGGCTCTCCTAGACTCTCCTCACACCTCTTTGGGCAGCTGAAATAGGAAGATTTTCTGGAGCTCCCTCATGGTACCACTCTTTTTTGGGGTCCATTCAAGCTTTTTTGGAGCCAATGGGCTTGAGGCTGTAGGAAAGCACCCAAGAGCAAAAAATGTGGTTGGGATTTAACCTGCAGAACCTGTCTGGTTCACAGGGATTGCATCCAAGCTACGTGAGCACCACGACCACTCCCAGATCCTCCACTGCCCCTTTCCTCTTCTTTTCCCACAATGTTCAGTTACTTAATGGAGGGGGGAAAGTGTGAGTGGACACTTCACCAAAAGCAGTGCTGTGTTTCCTCACAAAGTGGGATCTTCCATCCCAATATTCTTGCCTCACTGGCTGGGAACCAGAACCAGCCAGGCAAGAGGCAGGAACACACAGATGGCTCACCCCACCCATGTGAACCAATAGCAAGATGGGAATATCGGCAATTTCACACAAATTATTCAGGAATAATTCCCAGAGGGAGACAAAAAAATCCAAACCCCATTTTTGAATTATAGAAATTCTTAATAATTGATAAATTAAAGTATTTCACTCCGAGCTTCAGCGGATTGAGGAAGACGGGGAGGATGTAGCAGTAAGTGATGTGCTGTGATTTTTCTCTCCTGTTTAATTACTTGACTGCTGTAAAAAGCAAACCAAGTTTCAAAGGTAACTCAAATTCCCCCATCACTAAACAGCACAGAGCCCTTCCCATCCTGTGAACTTCCAGACAGCTGGGCTGAGCAGCTTTCCTTTAAACCCACCTAAGTTAAAGACAAACAATTTAGGTCCATTGATCTGTAGCTGCGGAGCCTCCTGTTTAAACTCGGGGAGATGGAAGGAGCATAAAGCGAGTGCATAGGATTTTCTTTGCATTGCTTAGATTAAAGGACATCAGGATGAGTGGTTTGTGTGATGATCAAAAGATTCAACACACTCTGCACCTGTCACAGGTACGAGCTCAATTCCTCATGGATAAAAACAGAGTGGAGCTGGCAGAGCATGAGAGACTTCCAGGAAGGGATGTGCAGGGAGTATATTTAAAGCAGGCTGCATGAATATAGGATTAAATGTTAGTATTGGAGGATAAAATGTTAATTTTGCCTAATTAGGCTGTTTCTAGCATAGAGCTCCTGTTGATCAGAGCACTCCCTACCAGATAAAGAGGGTGATAGGGAATTGTCTTCATAGGAATATGAGTAAGTTTCTAAATAGGGATTTGGGAAAAAATAAAACCAGTAAATGGCTGAATTGATTAACGTTTGCAGCCAGGCCCTGTTGCCTGGCTGGGATGGAGAAAATGGGAAACTCCTCTAAATTTGCTGTTTTACTCTTCCTCCAGAGGGTCTGACTTGCCCATGGAAATGTGGAGTCTCTCCATTTTCATCTGTCCTAAAATTGGGCTGGAAATCTGGAGACTGCTGGGACATGAACAGTGCTGATTGGGCCCTCCCCAGGTGTATTTCCATGGTCAGAGACTGTTATTCCATGACAGTTGAACTCAGCTGGAGAGACTGAATGTTCCTTTGGGCCCCTTTTTTACAGTTTTTACCAATTCAACTCGCTCATGGCCCAAAATCCACCTGCAGAGCCCAAGCAGCTCTTTGATGCTCAGGTTTTCCCACTGTTGCATCTCCAAGAAGCCTCCAGCTGAGGAGTGATCCACACAGGGAAGAGAGGATCCTGAGCAAAGGATGCTGCTGCTGGAAGGGAAAATCAAGCTGGGTGATGTGGCACTGGATCCACCAGTCTTGCCACAGGGCTTTAGCTGCCATCTGCCAGGATTCGGCACACTGGAGCCTGAAATCTTCACAGATTCCTTCTGCAGGGAAAAAAAAACCATGAGAAATCAACCTCTGTGAAAAGGACTCCTTTGTTAAGAGATCTCCTACTGCTGGATTTCCATTTCTCCATGCTCACAGCAAGTTAAAAGTAAATAAATTAAGTATAACCATTAGGCAATTAAACAATGCCCGGATTGAGATGGAAACCGGCAGGATGCCAAGGAGCAGGCAGTTGGGGGGATGCTGATTTGGTGATACATTGCATTTTCCACTAATCCCTTCTCATTACATGTGTCACATCAGCGTCACTGGGCTGCCATACCCCTGCTCCCCACGTGCATCAAAAGGCACGAGCAGAGAGGAGATAAAAAAGCTGGCAAGGTGCAGGTGCAGTGCTTTGCTCTCAGGCTGTGGCCACCGGTTTCCTCTTCTACCCAAGGACACTAAAATCAGCTCCAAAGATTTTTGTTTCTCTAGGAATTAACTCCTTAACTTTCAAATCCTTTCTTGGGCTGAAAACCCAGCTTAAAAACAGGGAGATTCAAGAAGGAAGGTGCAGAAAGGGGCTGCAAGGGACAACAGGCAGGAGACAGAGGTCTCAGGCTGACCTGGCATCCCATGGATGGGGCAGTGCAGATGTGCTGCTTTCACCTGCATGCACCATCCCATGTCATTGCCACACTGTGCTGAGTCCCCCCTGCCTGGGGGAGCCAGGGGATGTGCAGGCAGTGCCCACACTTGGATTTTCAAATTATCCACGTTGCCAAGTTACCCAGAAGAGTAAATGGCTCGGCGACAGCTTCTGGAAAACCCAGCACCAGCCTTGGAGGAGATTGTGGATGTTAAGACGTCCAACTCTTTGACCAGAGATCTGAAGAACCCCAGGAAAACAAAGAGTATGCTCTGAGTGTCACTTGTCCCTCCAAGGATCTCCCAAGCTGGGTCTAGATTCCCTCTGGCAGCCAGTCAGCTTTTGTACCCCTGCTTTGATCATCGCTACTTCCACTGAGCCAGACCTGTCCAGCCTGGCCTTGGACCCTTCCAGGGATCCAGGGGCAGCCACAGATTCTCTGGGCACCCTGTGCCAGGGCCTCCCCACCCTCCCAGGGAATGATTCCTTCTGCATGTCTAATTAAATTTCCCATCTTTCAGTTTGAATTGTTCTGATTTCAGCAAGTGCTTCACTGAAGAAACAAATTCCAAGCAGGGATTCTTCCTCTGGTTGGTCCCTGATGCACGACTCCAGCTTAGAGCATTTGATAATCTGACCAAGCATCCCTCCTTCCTGACACTTGATGTCCAAGGCCAGGTTGAACAGGGCTTGGAGCAACCTGGGATACTGGAAGGTATCCCTGACTATGTCAGGGGCTGGAATGAGATGAGCTTTAAGGTCTTTTCTCCCCCAAGGCATTCGGTGATTCTGTGACACCAAAACAGCCACTGCTCTGCCCAAGGGTGACAATGAGCTGGAAGGTGGGCAGGTGCCACGGGTACCCCTCACTCATCCCTGGGAAATAAAGCCATCCCAGTGCTGAGCTTGGAAAGGGTTATTCTTCATAGAGGAAAAAGAATATTTAAGACTGCAAAACTTCTTTTGACAGGGCTGTCTTTTAATTACCCTGTGGAATGATAAAATCCCAGCACTGAAAATGTGTCTTTACAAATCTCTAGCTGGAGTAATTAGTCCCGTGCCTGGCTCTCCTGAGAGATTATTGCTGCCTTCTTTTCAGATTACTTACCCAAATAGAAGTGGAATCATTGCTATGTTTGACAGTGAGATATAAAATATCAGATAAAGCTGTTAAAATACTGTTTCACACGCTGTGTTTCTGCAGAGTAAGGAAGCATCTGCTCTCTCGGTATCAGCAGCAGAGCTGAGCAGAAAATTCACAGCTGAGGGCTGAGAAGATGAATCTCACTTCTTTTTTTTTTTTTTTCCTTTTGTTCCTGGTCATTCCTAGAAAGATCCAAGTAATCAAGAATTGAGTTGTTATTCAAATACTGAATAATGTTTGCACCTGTGTCCATTTTAAGGCTTGAATGTGCTGGTAGGGTTTTGGGTCTGGTGAGCCCCTGTTCTGTGTGAGGAACTCAGCTGGAATATTTGTGTGGCAAAGGCAAAGGGGTAGCACTGAACCCTGCAAAATCCAACTCTTGTGACACCAGGCAGCAGTTTCAGGTGGAAACCTCTGTAAAGTCCAAATGCAGAGATACCCACAGGGGATGCAAACACAGGTAACATTCCTCCTGTTATATCCTTAATGGATGCACTCGGAAGTTTCTCAGTAGATATGGCACAGATCTGCAGTGAAATGTGCCTCAAAGAAGTTACAGTTGCTATTTATTACTTTCTAGGGAAAGAAAAAAAAAATCTTTCTTTGGGAATTAAAGTGCTTCCTACATTATGTCAGGCTGCTAAGCTCACAGTGCTCAAAAACGCATTAGAGACAATCCTCATCAGTGCCTGAGCTGTTGTGCAGATCACACCCTGGTTATTTCCTTCTCTCCTTACCCCAGGACAGATTTCTGCCCACAGAAGGGAGTCTCCAGGCCTGGTGCAGGTGATGTTCTGCTGCAGGGGCAGGGCGTGTGCTGTCCAGGCCGCAGCTCCCTCAGGGAAGGAGCATCCCAGCCTTGCCTCTTCAACAGTCTGTTTCCTGCCATCTCAAATAAATGTTTTTGTGTCATTCTCAGTCTTCCCAAGGCAGATTTTGTGTCTCACTGACTTCTGATGTAACTCAGCATCGCAGTGGAGACATTCCCTGGGTCAGCAGAGAGGCAAGGAGAGCTCAGGAGTTCAGTAGGATGAGGAAGCACCAACTATCCTGTGTCCAGGGAAATTAAAACCATCCTAATGCCTTCCAAGAACAAACTTTACAGGTCAAAAGTCTGCTCTGAAGGTCTCCAGCCCAGCCCATACACTCCAGTAGGTCCAGCTGCAGCAAGTTCTTCAGGACCTTCCTCACTGGTGTCCCAAATTTCTCAGGAAACAGAGACCCCCCAGTTTCTCTGAGCCTCAGTTTCAATGTTTCACCACCATGGGGTGACATAATTACTTTTATAACTAAGCAGGACTTCCCTGGTGCCTCTCATCCTCCCACTGTGTGTCTTTGGGAAGAGCCTGACCCATGTTCCATGCACCCTCTCACCTCTCAGCAATGAAACCTCCCCTCGCCCTCTCTCTGCGCTGAACAGACCCAGCTCTGCCCCTCAGCCTCCCTCCACCTGTCCCGTGCTCCAGCCCTGCTCACCTTGGCATCCCTCACTGGACCCACTCCTGTCCAAGGACAGCACCTTCCTTGTCCTAGGGAGTCTCAAACCTGGCACAATATGAAATGCAGCTGTTTTCCCACACTGGGCTGTCTGGGTGAAAACCAGGAATGTTGCCCAGGTGGGAGCACAGACACCTCCAACACCCAGCTCCGGACCTGCTCCTGGGGTCAGAGAAAGCCCCAGCATTCCCCCACCCCTTCCTGGTGCTTCCCACAGCCTGGAGGGGGGAAGCACAGCCCTGTGAAAAAGGCAGTGGCTCGAGCTCCTCCATGCAGCTGGGCTCTGCTGGGATGCTCCTGCAGCTCCCCTCAGAGCTCAGGGTGGCACAGGCAGAGACCATGCAAGCCAGTCCCACGGGTTTGCTGCACTAAGGGTTGTGGTCCCAAGGATCTGCCCACCCCTCTGCCCTGGCACTCGTGTCCCCAGCGCTGCTGCAGAGCCCCAGGCAAGGTCACCCACGGGGCCACGCTGCATCATTGGTGATAATTGGTGGCAGGCACAAATTCCAGCCAGCACGAAGGCAGGAGCATGAGCTGCTTCCCTTTATTGCATTTGATTACACTTTTTTGTTTTTGCATGATTCCCTGCAGTAAGTAGCTCATAATTAACAGCGGATGAATAACATTTCTGCCACTCTGCGTATTAAGTTTTCTCACAACAAATGAAAACATAATTGCCATTACACAGCGCCCTTATCGGAGCGAACACGCCGCCGTGGAGACGAGGGAGATTTACTGATAGGCACAACTTCCACAGCTACTTAGGGATGAGAACAAAACGCTGCTGGCTGAGGGGCTGGAGCTGCTGGGCACACTGATCCGGCTTCCTGCAGCATCTCCTGGCAGTCCTCTCCACAGGCTCACTGCCAGGAGCTCAGGAACAGCTCGTGGGCTCTGCAGCAGAGGAATCTGAGAATCACAGGATGGTTTGGATTGGAGGGACCTTAAAGATCATCCAGTTCCACCCCCTGCCATGGGCAGGGACACCTTCTACAATCCCAGGTTGCTCCAAGCCCTGTCCAGCCTGGCCTTGGGCACTGCCAGGGATCCAGGGGCAGCCACAGCTTCTCTGGGCACCCTGTGCCAGGCCCTCCCCACCCCTCACCTTCTGCTGCTGCTTCTGCTATGAAGCCTTCTTGGAAAGGCTGGTCTGGTATTTATCCTTTCTTTTTTCCCTTTTCTTTTTAGTTTTTTATCCTCCTTCAGCAGGTTCAGGTAAAATAGAGACTCTTCAACCATATCAGCACTGCTCTGCCCAAATCTTGAGTTTCCATTTGTACAGTGTTAGTTTGCCCCCAGAGGGAACAACCTGGAGGATCTCTCCATGCTGT